>OZ005654.1:63950919-64688419 GCA_963930645.1 Salticus scenicus | reverse complement strand
CCATTTAGCATAGTCCACAGATGATTAAAGATTATTTATTTTGCGAAACTATTCATTTTTTTTTTTTTTTTTTTTTTTTTTTTTTAATCTTAAAACTCTAAGAAAACGCCTCTTGAAATAGTACACAACCTTTATTATTCCGAAAACGATATTAACAACTTTTTATGTGTTGCCACTAAAAATTACCAAAAATTTCACTAAAATTAAATAACAATGAATTCCTACATGTACATGAAGGCTACAATGTCCACCTACACAAGATAGTTAGCAATGTTAAAACAAAGGTAATATTATTAAAACGTAGCAGGCTTCCTCATGGTGCACCCTGGGTAACGCAAAATCTGCTACAGTTTCCGCGAGCCTGTCCAAGTTTGAAACTAAAAGTAATAATAATAATAATTATCTCAAAATATTATCTCAATATATATTGTTGAGATTTGTTATTTTATATTATATACTAGCAGGCTTTGCCCGCTTCGCTGGACATTAAACTTAAATGAGTTGTCAAAACCCCATATCTTTATTAATAACCCAAGATCTCGCTGTGATTGGTAGAGGATTTCTCGCTCGGAACGTGAGGAGTCTGGGTCCCCACTGCGTTCGGCACCAACTTACCCACTTCTTACTTCCCCTTCCTCAGAGGGTGAGTTCGAAGTTTTGCAAAATCCCACTAATGTACATAATGGGTACACTTAATCAATATCCACACACCAAAATTCGCCATTCTAAGATGATTCAAAGCGAATTCAAACGGAAAAACATGTTTTTAC
The DNA here is from genome assembly GCA_963930645.1 of Salticus scenicus. Lineage (NCBI taxonomy): Eukaryota > Metazoa > Arthropoda > Arachnida > Araneae > Salticidae > Salticus > Salticus scenicus. The sequence goes on along the minus strand of OZ005654.1, from coordinate 64,687,649 downwards.
ACATGTTTATTGCCCTCCGACTCCGAGAAGGGGGGGTGGGGGATTTCGAATTTTGTGAAATCTAGTTACAATAAGTGCCGGATGAATATAAACAATTTACGCACCAAATTTCGTGACCACAGAAGTCTTTAATGGAAAATATTATAAATAAATAAATACAAAAGGCACAGCTTTAGTATGGGACCCCTTTGGTGACTTTAAATATTTTAAGCCATTTTTGCGATGAATTGAATTGTCTATCTCAATTGGAAATTGAAGATCTTGGCGAGAAACGTCCGAGGTAATTTGGTGCCAAATTTCCAACTTTGTCAAAGGGATCCGATACAAAAGCTGTTCCATACACAAAATAAGTAAATAAATAAAATATAATAAAATAATAAAATAAAATAAAATAAAATAAAATAAAAACTCTTTTCTGATATTTACAAAATAAAAATAAAAAATCTTAATAAAATCCAAATTATAATCCTTTACAATTAAGGGGATAACATAAAAGAACCTCATAAGGTACATAATAACAACAAAAAACTTTGTTTTACTGCTGGAAAGAAGAAAAGTACTGCTTAATTAAATAAAAATATTAAACAAATGCCAAATATCTCTATGAAAATATTTATCCACATACAAATTCCTGATTTAAAAAAAAAAAAAAAAAAAAATCACCCTCTTTTGTCGGTCAATTATATATTTTTCTCTCTAAATTTAATTATAATTCACGCGAAATTAAAAATATTTCATTTTATTTCTGGAAAATAAAAATATATACAAATGCGTATATATAAATATAAAACCTTCTACTGAATCTGGGTACAAAACGGAAAAAGGGTAAAAAAAATTAGAAATATCAGACCTATATTTATAAATTTGATGCCAAATGAAAGGGGTGATTTTTCTAAATTCTGGGGTTTAAACAGTTTTTCGATACGACAATTAGATTTTTTTTAATTAACTAAAGTATGAAATTTAGATGGTAGCACTTCATTTAAATCTTTTCATAATTCGTTGTGCGAATCACGCAAATAAAAAATTCTATAACTTAATATATATTTTTTTTTCCCATTCAAAGCGTTTTAGTGAAAAAATATTTATGGCAGATGCGCAGGCGTTTTTTACCCACAATTCAAAAACTAATCTTTTTTTTTTTTTTTTTTTTTTTTTTTAATTTCTAAAGTTGTAATTTTAAGTTGGGTGAAGACCTAAATTTCTGCCAAGCGCCGTTGAATTCCATCCAGCCGTTCTCGAGTGATGCCCGGACAAAAAAAGCGACATACAGACACGATGACACACACACGCACGCACACACACACACACACACACACACACACACACACACACACACAGGCAAACTTTTCTGAAATTTTCGGCTTTCATGGGGTGTGAAACGTGAAGATATCGCAAAATTTTTTCATTCCAAGAAATTTGCAGATAAAACTCTGATTTTATTATATTTATTATTTAATATAGATTTTAATCAAAAAACAAACTTGTATGACTTATTATTACATGTAAAAATAAATAAATAAATAAAGGTATTCTCTCCTTCGGAGAGAGTAAAAAAGGGTTAATAATAATAATAACATGTCATTAATAATAACTTGTTGAATAATGATAATAATTTTTAATATTATTAACGTAGTATTATACTCGATTTTCAACTGGGAATTAAAAGGTCGATGTTATTTTACAGAAAAAGAATTCCTGCTAAAAAATAAATCTTAAGGTTACTTACCAGAAGCTAAAAAACAATGAAATTTACAGTTTTAAAATATCAGAAATAATCGGTAGATTTAAAAAAAAAAAAAAAAAAAAAAAAAAAAAAAAAATCGCAGAAAATTGACTTTTTTCAAAATAAATAAACAATAATAAAAATTTCAAAGAACATAATAAAAGTAATATATTTCAACGTAACATTTGGTTTCTACCAGTTTTAAAGGCAAATGGATACTTTTTAGGGCTAGGAGAACTATTAGTTTCAATCTGGGTAAAAACACCGTCGCCAGTTTTTGCAGACCAGTTTTGTGTAACACCAAAATAAATTAGAAATATTAGTCCTATCGTTACGAGTTTGGTACCAGATGAAAGGCGAGATTTTTCTGAATCCAGGAGTGCGAACAGCTTTTAGATACAGCAATTAAATTTCTTAAAATTAACTAAAGTATGAAATTTAGGTGGCAGCACTTCATTTTAATTCATTTCAGTGATTTTAAAAAGTACGTTGCCCAGCTGTACGGTCAAAAATAAATAAAAATTAAAAATTAAAAATATAAATTATACAGACTGAAATTAATAGTCATCAATTGAATTCTGGCAGTGGCTGAATTTTTACTTATTATTATTATTATTATTGTTGTTTATTAATTCTCTCACTCCTGTAAAAACTTTCATAAATTCTACCCGTGGGCGAAAACATGGGCCCTCTATCGTGTCAGTTAACCGCGGTTACCTGCTTTGTGAGTTAGATGCGAGTCGGGTTTACATTAATTTTTGATCTGCTGGTCAATTTGTGCGTCTATCCGAAAAAAAAAAGAAAAGAAAAAAAAAAAAAAAGTCGTTGGAGATTTTTTTTTACGAATATAACCTTTTAAATGCAGGTATTAAATGACTTTTTTTCTTTTTTTTTTTTTTTTTGAATGATTTTTAATCTGCATAGAATAATAAATTAAAGGTTTTCCTTAAACAAAGGGTAAGTTATATTTAATATAGTTTTAGAAATTATTTAGAGTTTAATTTGACAGTTAAAATGGTTCATGTCTGCATATTTTAAAGATTATTGCACCGCATTTTGTATCTGATTTTAGCAATTTGAATGGTTTAGATAAAAAGAAAAAAATTTATCTAAAATGTCATGTATTTTAATTCTATTCGATGCACGAATTGCTAATTATTTATTTTGCAATGCATATTTTGTTTCGGTTTCACCAATTTAAATTATTGTTATTATTTTATTTCATTTTATTTATTTATTTATTTATTTTTATTTTTATTTATTTTTATGAAATTTTTATGCCTTTGAAGATTTGACAAAATACTAACTGATTTTTAACGGGGATTAAAAATTACTATTTCTTGAAAGCATTGATTTTATAGGTTATATTTCATTTATTTATTCAAAATAAATTTTGTTACGGAAGAATAAACAATTATTTATTATTGTTATTAAATTAAATATTTTCTGAATATTTTTACGAAAGAAACGTATAATTATTATACGTTAAAAAAATATTTAAATTATAAAGCATAACTTTGTTAATACGTTTTGAAAGTATCATCAAAATTTATTATGAAGAATATTACGATGTTGAGTAACTATATTTCTCATTGTGACATAAACTCTTACAAATCGCTGGGAGATAGAAACGTTTGATCCTAAGTAGTGCCTGTTTACTATTGAAAAATTATTTTAACTATAATTTCCACCACCTTTTAGCGGAAAATTTTATAAAAATATATAAAGTAATGTTAATACGTTTTTATTTCTTCATTTATTACATATGACATACATAAAACATACATAAATTCAAAGAAAGTTCTGGAAGAAAATGTCTATATATTCTATAAAAATATAAAATTACATTACAATTTTCATTGAGTTTCGTCAAATTTAATAGATTTCCTAGATAAATTTCAAACTTTCATTATAAGAGTATAAAATAATAATTAAGGATTTCCAAACTAAACCAAAAACTCAAAAAATTTAGAACATATTATTTTAATACTTTTTAATTTAAATCTGACTTTATTTACATATTCTGCTCCAGAAACATCTTGTGGTGAAATTTCAATAGGTATTTCTACCAACATCGGTATTTACTATTTTGTTTAACTAAAACAAAATATTAAAGCATACGTAATTAAAATTACAGTAAGCGAATAAAGTGACTAGAATTTTCCAGTATTAATCACATCTCGTTTTAAAATTTTTAAATGTTAACAATTTAAAAATATTTAAACGATTCAAGAAATTTAACATTATACATATATAACATTTCAAAAAGATATTTATTTTTATTAAATGGCCTTAATAAACATTAAATATTAATACATTTAAATTTTAGTTCACCAGTAAAATGTTTTAAAAATTGCTTCTTAAAAACCTTTCCTTTTTGTTAACACTTTCTTTTGTTCCCTCTTTGAATTTAAATATTTATTATTAAAGTAAATATTTTCAATATCCGAAAATAAATTATCTTGATAATTTACGTAAAACTAAAATTACGCTTTTTGTGCTATAGAAATCGTGATCTAAATGGAAATATTTGACAAGGAACGTAAAATAATATGATTTCCGAATTCTGTTCCATGTGGTTAGAGCGCTGTAGTCTATTATTTTCAGTTATACTTTAAGAAAATTGCATATATATTTACAAACATATATTGAAATATGTCATTGTCAAATGGTTTTAATATATGCAATAATAAATATAAGCATGTTAAATTAAGTATTTCATTTTGTTTTTGCATTTTTATTTTTACTTATTTATTGCCGAAACGTCAGTGGAGGCCCTCTGTTGAGACTCAAAACGGTTTTGGGCTCTGTCTGTGTGTCTGTCTGTTGCGCGATAGCGGCCGTAAAAATAGCGCTATTGACTTGAAATTTGGTACACGTATTCATGAGCCCCACGAAATCCGCTGTATAGTTTTTGGTATGTACACCATTTGTAGTTGGTATACAGGGACACGCCAAAGTTTTTCTTATCATTACGGCCTATGGGAGGAATTTGTATGTATCGCGATAGCGGCCACAAAAATCACAGTATTGACTTGCAATTTGGTACACGTGTTCATGTGCCCCACGAAATCAGCTGTATAGTTTTGGGTGTGTATTCCATTTGTAATTCGTGTACAGGGACACGGCAAAGTTTTTCTTATCATTACGGCCTATGGGAGGAATTTGTATGTACCGCGATAGCAGCCACAAAAATCACGCTTTCGACTTGCATTTTGGTACACATGTTCATAAGCCCAATGGAATCAGCTGTATAGTTTTAGGTGTGTATTCCATTTGTAGTTCGTGTACAGGGACACGCCAAAGATTTTCTATCATTACGGCCTATGGGAAGAATCTGTATGTACTGCGATAGCCGCCGCAAAAATCAAGCTATTGACTTCAATTTTTGCCGAAACGTCAGTGGAGGCCCTCTGTTGAGACTCAAAAGGATTTTGGGTTCCGTCGGTCCGTCCGTCTGTCTGTCTGTCTGTCTGTCGTGCGATAGCGGCCGTAAAAACCACGCTATTGACTTGAAACTTTGTACACATGTTCATGATCCCCACGAAATTAGCTGTATAGTTTTGGGTGTGCATTCCATTTGTAGTTCGTGTACAGGGACACGCCAAAGTTTTTTTTATCATTACGGCCTATGGGAAGAATTTGTATGTACCGCGATAGCAGCCCCAAAAATAACGCTATAGACTTGCAATTTGGTACACATATTCACGAGCCCAACGGAATTAGCTGTATAGTGTTAGGTGTGTATTCCCTTTGTTGTTCGTGTACAGGGACACGCCAAAATTTTTCTTATCCTTACAGCCTATGGGAAGAATTTGTATGTACCGCAATAGCGGCCGCAAAAATCTTTCGATTGACTTGCAAATTGGCGCACACATTCCAGCTTTCCATATAAGTAGTTGTATAATTTTCATTGCTATATTTTTTATAAACTGTGTACAGGGACACGCCAAAATTCTTAACATTACGGCGTATGGTGTGAATTTCGTTTAAACGCATTTTAATATCATTACTTTGCAATGAAGAAAATGAAACTAGAGTACGTGAGTAAGATGCTTAAACTTATGTTGCTTGAAGAAAATATGTGCTCTTAAGCTTTCTAATTAATGTACAGGACCTTACAAAAGTGTTCTGACAATGTCACTTAGTCATCCAAACGATGTTAAATTTAGAACAATTATTAATTTTAAACGCAAAATAAGCTGAATAGTTTTTACTGGTGTATACAAAGTTTATGGTTCGTTTACAAAGACACAAGAAAGAATTTCGTAACATTAGAGCCTATGGACGAATTTTTAATTTAAGCGCGCACTTTAATGCGTTTATGCTGAATTGAAATTAATAAAGTTAACATACATTATAAAGATGCTTAAAATCATGTTTACTCTAAAAAACTGTTATGTAGAGACTAAATAATTTATGGGACGACACAAAATAATTCCGAGTATGTACTGTAATCATCCAAATGATGTCATATTAGTTTGAAAGATTAATGAGTTATAATTAATTAGATTTATTCTTATTATCGGCGTTTATAATGACTGTGGCTACTTTTCCGGGATACATAAAGGAATTTCGTACTTTTATGGTGTATAGTCGGTATTTCTTAAAAGTGTATTTTAACATGGTTACACCCCATCAAAAATAATGAAATTTTATTAGAATTTTAAAAGCCTGTTTTCATGTTGAAAATTGTGGGCATAGAATAGATAATTAGTTTAAAGGTTACGCAAAATATTTCCGATATGCTATGTCATTTTTTTTTTGTGTGTGAAATTCGGTATTCATGAATTTCCGGGAAATAATACAAGACCGTCGTTTAATAAGAATGCATATTGTTGCGTACTTGGGGGTTTGTAAGTTGTCCGAGAATGAAAGGCGAAACTTGCAAAAATTCAGTGATTTATTTACAGAAAGTTCCAGAAGAATACAGGTCTATAAACAAAGTATCAGCTTCAATTAAACCAGTAAACATAGCTTAAACAACAGCCGTTAACAGCAAAACAACAGTACAAACTGTTTAGCAATAACACATAAAGCAAGTCTCATTCAAAGAGGCTCAAAGCAAAGCAAGCATTTGACGAAACCGACACAGATCTCAGATTGGAAGCATTGGCTAAAAAAATGCTCCTTTTATACTATTCTATCGAACACAGACTGTTCTGGAAAATTATTGTATCTCATCAGCCAATGAGATTAGAGCTTCCGTATTTGGTATATCTCTAATAAGGACTTTCTCGCCAAGGTAGCCAAAAAAATCGCCAAGGAGGTAAACAGTCGCCAAATTTGGCGCCAAATCCATTTCTTCCCTTATTGGAGCTTTTCAATTCCTTTTTAAAGGAAAATTAGGCTATTTTAACGCTAGAACGACTAGAAATGCACAAAATTAGCATTTTATCGACTTACTAAGTCTCTTTGAAGAAATGTATACAAAAATAAATGCAATTATTTACAATTCCGTAACACTTTATATGATATACAAATAGGTATAGAAAGAGAGATACAGCGGGGGGTTGAGGGGGGCGGCAGCCCCCCTCAGGAATGTATCTGATTATGGTAATAAGTCGATCGAATCAATATATACTATTATATAATAAGAAATAAATAAAAATGACCTATTGAAAAATGTCTGGTGCAAATAGGACGTTGAGGCTCCTGATATGCAGATCCACTAGTATATGTATTGTTTAATTTCCATGTCTTTTATATCACTTTTGATTTCAATATTTAAAATTTTAAGAACGATTGAAAACGAATTAAATCACTGTTTTGTGTAAAACATCAGATTGAAGTAAAAAAAAAAAAAAGACAGCTATTTAAAGTATACTAATTTACATAATATTTTGTGAGTAATTTGTTTTGTTTCATTTATTTATTTATTTTTACTTTATTATTATTATTATTATTTATTATTTATTTAATTATTAATTTATTGTCAAATTTACTTTTTGTGTTAAATCTTGTCAAACATTTCTGTATGAATTTATAAGTAAGTAAAATTTCTAAAAACTGCAATTTTAAAACATGTAAGATTATTATTCTGATTGAAATTTCTTGTTTTATTCTGTATATAAATAAATTAATTGTTCCTCAATTTTCTATTATGAATGAATTTATGCATTTTCCCAATGTTGCTTACCTTTAAAAAACATTTTTTTATTTTTACTTATTTATTTATTTTCGACATAATTTTTTTTTTAATAAGTGTAGATATCATGTATGCTAAGAATAGAAATTAAGAGAGTAAAATTTTTTTAGCTATTTTTATTTTTTTATTTTATTATATGTATATACTAGCAGGCAACGCCCGCTTCGCTGGTCCCTATTTTTAAATGAATCTCTATAAGGAATTCTCAAAATTGCATTAATTTTTATCACGTGAAAAAAATGAAAAACAAAATCTGAGTAGGAAAAATGTCGCACCGGGTTCTCACTGCCTTCGGAAAAATTCCCAAAATGCTCTAACCCTTATTTCTATTATTTTCCCACTTCGCCCCCCCCCTTCCTGTCTATCCTAATACTTTTAAAAATTTGAAAATATCCGCAATCGATTTGTAAGTATGAAAAACCTCTATGCACCAGTTTTGAACGATATATCTCTATTTTCATTTTGTTGCCGCTCTACTCCCCCCCTTCCCGCCCTCCCAATAATTTTAAAAATTCGAAACTATCCGCAATCGATTTGTAGGTATTGGAAACCTCTATGTACCAATTTTGAATGATCTAACTCTATTTTCTTTTTTTTTTGCCCCTCTGCCCCCCCTTCCCGGCCCTCCTAATAACTTTACACTTTCGAAAATATCCCCATTCGACTTGCAGGCCTCTAAAACCTATCTGTATCAATTTTGAACGCCCTAACTGTATTTCTATTTGTTTTTGACCATAGCTCGCCCCACCTAATAATTTTAAAAATTCGAAAATATCCGCAATCGATTTGTAAGTATCGAAAACATCTATATACCAATTTTGAACGATATAACTCTATTTTTATTTCTTTGCCCCCCCACTCCCCTCCCCCTTTCCCGGCCCTCCTAATAACTTTACATTTTCGAAAATATCCCCATTCGACTTGCAGGCATCTAAAACCTATCTGTACCAATTTTGAACGGCCTAACTGCATTTCTATTTATTTTTGCCCCATAGCCCCCCCTTGCCGCCACACCCCATTCCCGCCCCTCCTAATAATTTTAAAAATTCGAAAATATCCGAAATCGATTTGTAGGTATCGAAAACCTCTATATACCAATTTTGAACGATCTAACTCTATTTTTATTTTTTGCCCCCCCTCTCCCCTCCCCCTTCCTGCCCCTCCTAATAATTTTACACAATCGAAAATATCCTCATTCGACTTGCAGGCCTCTAAAACCTATCTGTATCAATTTTGAACGCCCTAACTGTATTTCTATTTGTTTTTGCCCCTTAGCCCCCTCCCCCCCCCTGCTGCCCCACCTGGGGGATGAATTTCTAAAATTCCAGAAACTGGTTTTTAGATATTTGCATTAGCAATATTTTAGAGCAAAAGTTACTTTTCACACGACTTTAAAGTTCATAAACATTTTATCGTCCGTCTGTTTGTATAGAGTCTTTAAAATATATATAAATTTGTTTAACAGTCATTTTTAGGGCATATTATTAAAATAATGCATGTAAAAAATCTCGTATTTTGAAGCATTAAAGTAAACTCATTTTTTAAATCTTCTAGTTATAAATGATTTATGTCAAATCTTCGTATGGTATCATGCGTACGAAGAATGCAAGAATAAAATTGAATTTTTCTATTGAATAGTCAAAAATAAATCAAAAATACTTTAAGTAAATGCATATAGGATCGCAAAACATTTCAATTAGATTTAAAAGCACCCCCCCCCCTCTTTCTCTCTGTATATATATATATATATAGGAATAGATTATCAATGAATAAAATAAATTATCAAGTTATTATTTGCAAGTTAACTGTTAACCGTCTCATTTTTTAACCGAGTGTTTTCATTTTTTTCCTCTGTCGGTTTCTTCTAGTTCCTAAATTAAGGGCGATATTTAAGTATCGACGAGTAGGCCTGTCGGCTGAAGAGGGTTAGTTTATTTAGGTAGGAGGTTTCATTTTATTGTATTTCATTTATATGTATTTTGTAATTTCTTGTATACTTCATATGTATTAATTTGTTGTAATTGTGCTACTTTTGTATTTTTGATAATTTTATAATTGTTTTTGGATTTTTTAAGTTACATGTATGTCAGATTTCTTTTCAGTTAATGGTGGTTTTCTGTTTGGTGAGAAATTGGAGGCTAAGGATAGTTATTAGCTAATTGCTACTGTCCTTTCAGAAACTTTTCTTTCACCCCTACACCGAGGGGCCTCCCTGATGAAGACCTCAGTGTTTTGGGGGGGTTTATTTCCTTTTATTCTTTGATAATTTATTTTATTCATTGATAATCTATTCCTATATTTAAGTTTTGCCTTTCCTTTTGCAGCAATTCTGCGCATTGGTTTGCAATTCTTCTTTTATGTTTTTCTTATCTTTAAACCCATAACTTCGTTACAATAGTTACCTATATATATATATATATATATATATATATATATATATATATATATATATATATAGCATAAATATATTTTTGTATAAATGTAATTCTATAAAATAAGCAACAAAATTAGTGTTCTACGTCAATTATATTGTTGTTTCTGCTATTTATCTACAATATACTGAAACTTTTTTATGTTAATTATTTAATACAAAAGTTGAATTAAAAAAAAAAGATACTTATAAGTTTATTTGCTAAACCAGGATCACTTGAATGTTAATTACCACTTGACAAAATTATGCGCTAATGACCAAATATCTTATTCGGATTTTGTAGAATTGAGTAATCCGTAAAATTTCTTTTATACATTTCTCAAAAAAAAAAAATCTTTGTAAATTTTAAATTCTTACGGCGTCTTAAATAGCAGTAATTCAATAACATTATCTTGGCTAGGTATTTTCAGTTCAAGATGTTATCGACACATTGTTCTCCTAAAGTTCCATCATTAATCCACCGGCCTACAAAAATGAAGTTTACAAAATTTGATTTGATGATTTCAGCTGATCTTTATGTTTTTTGATATGCTAAAATCGAAAATGCAACCCATTTTCTTCTATCACGTATAGATTTTTCTCAATACAGGGTGTTGACCGACACAATTTCTTACGTATATCATCATAACAATAGGTTGGTTGGTTGGTTGATATAGTTTTATGTCACACTAGTGCTTCACAATTACAACAATAGGCATCATGATTAATTAATCATGGAAACATACTATAAAAAATATAATTATATTAGTGGAAGAGTAATGGAAGTAATTGTACAGGCAGGCACCCTGTATTGGCAAAATTCTATACGTGATAGAGAAAAACTGGCTTCATTTTCGGTTTCAGCACACCAAAAAACATAACGATCAGCTAAAATTATAAAACCAAAATTTTACATGTCGACTTGTGTTATGAATCGAAAAAAGAAAAAAAAATGATTACGCTGAAATGTTGTGCTGTAAATATCTATATATATATCTTATTAGAAATATATATATCAGGGAATTATAATAGGAAAAAACTTAAATTAAGCCATTAAGAAATTATATACCACTTAAGCGGAACAAATAGATTAAAAAATAAATAATATCACAACGAAAAAGAATCGTTGCAATTTTTAGTTTAAAAAATAACTTATTGTGTTTGGTTTTTCTCTTTTAAATTTAAATTCAAATTTAACATAACAGCAAATCTACATAAATTCAATATGAAATATGCTTTACATAATTTTAAGAACTATTAAAAATTCCACATCCCATATATAGTATATATCATTCTACTTTTTAGTTAAGTTGTAAAAACAAAGGCATAATGACGTCTTAATACGCCGAATCATACTATATAAATAAAAATAAATTTCTCTAAAAAAATCAACAAGCAAACCACTTCATATGTGCCATAGAAATGTGAGAAAAATATTTTTTTCCAAATAAAAGAAAATACTTGTACATTAATTTATTTCCTCCAACGCAAGATACATTATACATTTTCTGCGCTCTTAATTTTTCACATTTTATTCCTTGATAATAGTCTTTCGGTATTCAATAAAATATTTCTATACATTAGAAAGAAAAGTAAAGAAAAAAAAAAGGAAAAAATGTAGAAAAAAAGGAGGAAAAAAGCTAAAAACCCATAGAAATAGCATGGGAAGAGAACCAAAATAAAATCTTTTTGTAAAAAAATAGAACCGACTCCAAAAAGCAACTACTATTCAAACAACTAAAAAAAAAAAAAAAAAAGGTACAAAATGAAACTGTAAATTGCGCCTAAAAGTATAAAATAATTTCCTTCGCCAAACAACCTATAACACTACAATTAATCATAACTTTTGAAGTCGGCGCAAAATTAAATAAAATTTAATTAGTTTTCAAAGGTTTGTTTTTAGATCGGTAGCAAGAAATGCTGCTGTCTCGAATGATCCATTTTCATGTTTCCTTTATTATTTTATCACTGTATACAATTGATCCATTAGTAGCATCTACATAGAACAGTGAACATTCGTCACAATGCGGTATTTATGTTTCTACGAAGTTAGAGTTTCCATTGCAAATTTGGTATAACTTTGATAACTATCATGTAAGATGTGTATTTTGAATAGGATTTGAGTTTTGTATTGAATAAAGGTATCAATTTTTATTTAATTTTGCGCCGACTTCAAAAGTTATGATTAATTGTAGTGTTATAGGTTGTTTGGCGAAGGAAATTATTTTATACTTTTAGGCGCAATTTACAGTTTCATTTTGTACCTTTTTTTTTTTTTTTTTTAGTTGTTTGAATAGTAGTTGCTTTTTGGAGTCGGTTCTATTTTTTTACAAAAAGATTTTATTTTTCTCTTTTCAGTGAAAATTTATTCATATAGCAGAACATCAGAAGACGTTCGACAGCAGTTTCACAAATCACAACTTCCAAGAAAAGGGACATAACTCAAACAATGGATTGTGTCACTGAAAAATACATGAAATGCACCCAGTGTGAACAAAGAAGTTACTTCCCCATCTACAAAGTTATCCACTCGAGAGACAGTTATGCCAGTTTTATTCTGGACAATCTATTTTTAAGTTGATTTTTCTCAAATGCTGCATTTTTTAGTTGTGTCACTTTTCTTAAGTTTATCGGATATGAGCAAAAAACTATCTATTGAAGGAACATACGTTAAATTAAAATGTCTTTAGAAATGTAAAGAACGGATGCGCTGTATTCGTAACCAAAAATTCTGTTAGGCATATACATTGAACTTCACAGTGAATATGTGTCACCCGCTGCGCTGGAAATTGCGAAGCGTATAGTTCAAAAAAAGAGCAAAACCTGCATTGCAGCTGACGGACAGAAGTTTCAACATCGATACTTATATACTGCTTTTACCAGTGTAGCTGCATGCGTTCAGCAGTTAGAGTGAGAACAGACTTTTGTGAGTATCCTCTAATTTGTTTATATCTTAATGAAATCGTAATGAAACCTTTTTCAGGCCAAGATCATTACGACAACAAAAAAAGTTTTAAAATTAAATCATCTCTAACGAAGTTATAAGCTAACAAATTTCAACAACAACAACAACAATGAGAAACATGGTTTGTATTGAGAACTTCTTCCTTTATGAAGTCGGTTTGAAGCGTCTATGCGTTAATTGATGTGACCGCTTATAATAACCATACTTTGAATTCTACATAGCATAAATGTCACCCGCTACGCTATAACATATGCAATGTCGTTCAAGTGTGCACAAAATAGGAAATTGTGAACAAACAAATGCACGTTTTAAGCGTTCTGTTTTTAGCATTAATGTCTAAAATATCTTTTTGTACTAAATTGATGATGCTCTGCAATTTTATAATTCACTTTTTCCCCTGTCTTGAACCGTTTCCGTGATAGGAGCGCTAACTCCACCATTTTCCGCCAGGTGGCGCTGTAGGCGGTTGAACCGCATTGCACATATCCACTTTATTGTAGCTACATACCATTTTTATGACTATAACTGCAGCTACTCAGCAGTTAAAAGAGTTGGGACTGACTTTTTTGGGCACCCTGTATTTTCTTTTGATCGTAAAGATATTACAATGGGAACTATTTCAGACCAAGACCATTACAATAAAACAAAAGTATCAAAATCTGATCATCCGTTCAGAAGTTATGAGCTAAAAAACAAAATCAAAAAATCATACGCTTTGTATTGAGAACCTCCTCCTTTTTGAAGTCGGTTAATTAGAGCATCTCTTACGAAGTTATAAGCTTTCAAACACCAACAACAACGCATTGCTCGAATTAAGAACACCCTCCTGTCTGAAGTTGGTTGAAAACGATTTTGCGCTAATCCATGTGACCGCTTACAGTACCAGTACTTTGAACCACAGAGTATGCGTGTCATCCGCTACGCTGCAAAGTGTGCATCGTAGTTCAAGTGGGCATAGTGTAAGAAATTGCGAACAAAAAAATGCACGTTTTTAGCATCAATGTCTAAACTATCTTTTCGTACTAAATCGATGATGCTCTTCAATTTTATAATTCACTTTTTCCCCTGTCTTGAACCGTTTCCGAGATAGGAACGCTAGCATGAATGTCTTTACTCTTCAGCTTTGTAATTCACTTTTTTCTCTAGAACCGTTTTCGAGATAGGAACACTAACGCCTCTATTTCCCACCAGGTGGCGCTGCAAGCGGTTTAACCTTCTACTGCATGGCCACTTTGCTATACTTGCATACCATTTATATCACTATAGCTGAAGCCGTTTAGCAGTTAAAAGAGTTGGGACTGACTTTTTTAGGCACCCTGTATTTTCTTTAGATCGTAAAGATATTACAATGGGACCTAAGTCAGACCAAGACCTTTTCAACAAAACAAAAAGTATCAAAATCGGAGTATCCGTTCAGAAGTTATGAGCTAACAAACATAAAAAAAACATACGGTTTGAATTGAGAACCTTCCTTCTTTTTTGAAGTCGGTTAAAAACTCACAATGTCAAGTGTGTTAAAAAGAAAAAAAAAAACGGCTCACACAGGAAGTAATAAAGGGACAAAATTGACTCGAAAAAAACATCGTAGAGCTGGAACGGGCGGGCTGGGGCGTTAAATATAACGACCAGGGTTAATATGTCTCGCCTAGTATGTGTCTCGGTGTCGGTGATGGTGGGCGAGCGGTCGGTAACCACCGCACCTTTAGAATGTAGAAAAAGAGTGGAGAAAAAATCTAAAAACCCTTAGAAATAGCATGGGAAGAAAACCAAAGAAACTCACAATGTCAAGTGTGTTTAAAGGATAAAAAAAAGAAAAGAAAAACGGCTCACACCGGAAGTAATAAAGGGACAAAATTGACTAGAAAAAGACATCGAAGAGCGGCAACGGGCGGGCTGGGGCGTTAAATATAGCGACCAGGGTTAATACGTCTCGCCTAGTATGTGTAGAAATATTTCGCCGATATTATCTTCCAGTTGCTACGTCCTACATGAGAAAAACTCATTAAGGAAAACTAGATTATTGAGTTATGCATAAGCAACCCGTTAGTTTTAAATATTTTTTACTTTTATAAGTAAATTTAAGTTGTGTTGAATAATTTAATTTTGTCATATTCGTTTAAAAATCTTAACCGTGCTGAATATTTAATGTAACACACAATTTAAATAAATTTTTCAGTGATAGTTTAGGCTTAGTTTTCACTATGTAAACACTAAAAAGACTTTTTAAACAGTGGAAATAAGTAAATAAACAAATTTTATTGCATAGAAATTGTTGTAGATTACTTGATGTAATTTTACTTATATGCAGTTTTACTTGTATATAAATTGTCGCAATTTTACTTATTTAAAAGAATTGGTTTTACTAATCACTGTTACATTTTCTTCTTCTTCACAGATTTTTTTAACACGCTTTTATTAGCTTTACTTGTATGTATGTATGTATGTTAGTATGTATAATGTATGTTTTTATGTATAATGTATGTTTGTAACCGCTCTGGGAGCAAACAAAAATCTATATTGTAAAAAAAGACTTTCCCTATGCGAACGCTGTGGCTGTGAGGTAAAGCTCCGCGCTACAAACCTAAAGGTCTAGCGTTCGAGCCCAGTCAGGGGAGATTTTTTAAAAATGGTTTTTGTTTAATTCTAAATTATTTTAATTAAAGATTTAAATGTATGCAAATATTATAGTGTATCACTCACACAATTTTCTCTTACCCTGCATTTTAATACTAAGATAGATATTTTGTGCTTTTTAGTTCACATTTTTATAAAAGCGTGTTCTTTAATTTTTTAAAACTATAATATTATTATTTTTTTTTAAGCAAATTTACTTTAAGTGTAATATTGCTACAAAGATAGTTAAAGTAGATTAATATCTCTTTAAATATTTACCTGTTTCTGCACACTTTTTTTTTAACTGTTTACTTAGAATTCCATAATTGTGAATATAAGAAGAACAGCTGTACATAGCATGAAAAAATATTTAAACGTTTTTATAGGCTAGTATTTTAGTTATTGCCATTAAAACGAATTAAAAATTTAAATCTCAATTTAATATATTATTCTAAATTAAAATTTCTTTCTGGGATAGTTTAAAACCTTTAAAGAAAAATAAATACTTATAACCAGATTACAATGGCTTATCCACAGGGAGGGGAATGGGGGTAATTACCCCCCTTGTTCAGATTGGGAAGGATGTCAGTTTGGAGATTCATGACGACTGTATTTAAATTTGAATATTTACTTTTTACTTTCCGAACATAAATATGTAAAGAAATTATTGTAATCATCTCAAAAACTAAAATTTGAGATTTTGATGTTTCTATACGTTTTGAGGTTCCCTGAGTCCGTTTTCACTATTTTTACGATGATGTATATATGTGTTAGACAACTCTGTATGCATATCCGTATCCGTGGACATCCGCTAGAAAAAAAAGATCCGTATTCGAATCCGGATCAGTATGAGCGGGAAAAAATATCCGTATTCGTATCCGTTTTTTTACTTCAACGGATCTAGTGCGAATCTTTTGTAGAAATTTCGAAAAAATCAAAAACAATTAATTGTAACTCATTATACGCAATCTTTAATGTATAAATAAAAGAAATACAGTATATCATTGCTTTTACATTATCGTAATTTACGGTTTCTTGCAATTTACAATTTCTTTTTTAATCCATTCTTTTTTTACTTTCTTCTATATGTAATATAGAGAAAGTATTGGATTCGCGAAAATTTTCGACCTCCGTTTTTTGACGGATCTACACGTTTTGGGATGTCCTGAACACGAATTGATAGTTTTTAGAAAATGTCTGTCTGTCTGTCTGTCTGTGTGTCTGTCTGTCTGTCTGTCTGTCTGTCTGTCTGTCTGTGTGTCTGTATCATTTTTTTGTGGACGCTGTATCTCACGAACATATGAATGAAATTTAACCAAACTTGGTATTTAGTTGCACCCTGACATGAACTGGTGCCCATTAGATTTGGGGATCAATAGCTCAACAGGTGGCGCTGTAATCGCATTTTATGCAAATTTTTAACATGGCAGCATAGGACAAAATTCCGTATAAATGGGCATAATGAGAGTTATTTTAAACTTGTGATTGTAAAATGAATTTGAATTATTGATGATAGTAGTAGTTAACTAGGAAAAAAAAATTGTGCATGGGGGGGCATCGGTTCCCCCCCTGGGGGGGAAGTACCCCCCCGGGGGGGTTAAATTTTGAAGATGGGTATCATTCGAAAGATCTCGTCAATACCTTTAAAACGAATGGTTGAACCATAAATCTGTGATAATTTAAAACAAAGTTATCGATTTTTTTTACTTTTAACAAAAAAAAAAACTTAGAAAAATAATCGTATTTTTTTTTTTTTTTTTTTTTTTTTTTTTTACGAAATTTTACCAAACTTGGTATTTAGTTGGTCCCCGACATAAACTGTTGCTGATTATATTTGGGGATCAATAGCTCAACAGGTGGCGCTGTGATAGCATTTTATCTAAATTTTTAACATGGCAGCATAGGACAAAAATTCGTATAAATGTGCATAATAAGAGTTATTTTACACTTGTGTTTGTAAAATTAATATGAATTATTGATAATACTAGTACGTAACTAGGAAAAAAATTTTGTGCATGGGGGGGCATCGCTTCCCCCCCCTGGGGGGGAAGTACCCCCCGGGGGGGGGGTAAATTTTGAAGATGGGTATCATTCGAAAGGTCTCGTCAATACCTTTAAAACGAATGGTTGAACTATAAATCTGTGATAATTTAAAACAAAGTTATCGATTTTTTTTACTTTTAACCAAAAAAAAAAAAAAAAAAAAAAAAAAACTTAGAAAAAAATTCTATTTTTTTTTTTTTTTTTTTTTTTTTTTTTTAAATATTGTTAGTGATTGAATATGTATTAATTTTCACAAAAAAAAAAAAAAAAAAAAAAAAAAAAAGGAAAAAAAAAATCTTTTTTTTTTTTTAAATATTGTTACTGATTGAATATGTATAGGAAAATATAGAAGAAAGTCTTGTGGTGGCCACAACATACTAGTTTTATCATGTATGCAATGAATTTCCGCCTTTACTTTTACAATTGATAAAATTTTGAACTTCCCGCAGTTGACTTGATATATACAATGTAAATGAAGGAAAAACATTCTATGATTTAATATAATATATATATATATATATAATAAAAAAATCTACGAGATGCATTTAATAAGACAAATGGTAGTATTCTTTAACAAATAAACTATGAAATCAAGACTGCAAACAGGAATCGTTTTATACAAAAGCGACTGTTTGAAAACAAGTGCTTAATTGTTAATGGTTACAATCGAAAGTCTCTCTTTTATTGGACTGATAATGTAAAAGCAATGCTTCAGAAAAAAAAAAAGGAGGAAATGTATAAATAATTAATATTTACAAAAACACAGTAAATGTCTAAATAATCCCATATTTGTTTTTAAAAAAGTGTACATAGAATAGATTAGTTTTATTAAACAAAGTGTTATTATTTCACTGGAAAATGTGTTTAAATGAAATTATCGTTATCTTACCCATATATAAGGTAGAGAGAAATTTTCAAATTTTCAAAATTGAATTTTTGTTATATTTATACGTTTTGATGTGCCCTGAATTTACAAATCATGTTTTTAGAGGTTGGATTGTGTGTCTGTCTGTGGGTTTGAGTATATCTATCTACTATGTGCATATCTCAAAAATAAATAATAGCAGAAAGTCCAAACTTGTTATTCTAAATATGTACCATATAGGGATGCTACACTAAACTTTTCGTGGAGGTGGTAAATGGTTCATGTTCAGGGACATACAAAAGAATTCAGAAACATTACGTGGATGGGGTAACATCTTCAGAATGACTTAAAGAAAACGGAATGAAGAAAACTTATTGTATGCATAAAAGCATGTTTTGTGTAGATTGTTGTATGAGAATGATAAAACATTCATTACTCAATGTTTTTGGATGTATTGAGGCTATACATGGGAATTGTAGATGCGTTTATTTGATTCAAATTGTCAAAATTACTTATCCATTTGCATGAGTACTTATAATTCTGTGCCTGAAATGAATACTTTTTATAATATCGTTAATTGACTTAACCTTGTCATTTTTGAAATAGTTCCTAAAATTACAATTTTTCTAACAATTGCATTTTATTTTTAACTTTGGGCTCAATCCTAAAATGTACGTGGAGGACGATGTAAAAACATCTGTTAAAAAATTTGCATTATTAACGCTAAAATTGGTGTTTGCAGAAGGAGAAAAAAATATCTAAGTGCGGATTTTTTTTTCTTTTTTGTCCCTTAAGGTAGAATTTCTTTTTTACCAGACCTGGAAACAGCCCTAATCTCCATCTGTTCGAAAATGTTTCGTCTATAAAAGATGAGAGCAGATTCAAATTTTGCAAACTACAACTCTGCAAGGACTAGAAGGAATTATTTTTTATATTTGGCACAGCAAAATTTCTCAGGTTTATGTTAATAAAATGTATAACACTATGTCATTGCGCATTAAAGCAGTAATTCCGTATAAAGGTGGGATTACCCACTGCAGAATACGTACCTTTATTAAGTAATCGTTTATATCTGACACATAAATAGTTTTGTTTCATGTGTTAAATTATAATGCGTTTATTCCATATATTAAATCATAATTGAATACAAGTATATGTTTATTACATTACGTTTAAAAAGAAAGATATTTGTACCTTTTTATTAAGTACTTTGTAAAGTTTAATAATAAAAATTACTATTTATTTATTTATTTATTTATTTTTTTTTTTCGTTTTTTTAGCATTAGTTCATTTTGTTTTGTAAATCATTTAAAAAGAAAAAAACAAAAAGAAGGACAGAAAAAATAAAAAGAAGGAAAGAAAAAAACAAAAGAGAGAGAAATCCTTTCTCGTGAATCTTTGGCATGTCTGCCTTTTAATCAATAGGTCTTCCTTTTGTACATAAAATGAAGTAAGCAATATCGAGTGAAATCCTTTGTCGTCATCTTATAATAAATAATTCTTTAATAACATTTTTAACAATAATATCTTTTTCCTGTATGTTATCTGGATAAAACAATATAGAAGGAAATCCTTCCTCGTCAGTTTTTGATAGATCCATATCTATAATAGTAGTTTCTATTTGTAAATTACCTGAATATAGCAATTCTGAGGGAAATCATTCCACGTGGATCTTTGATTAGTTAAAATTTTCAGGAATAACTTTTTTCTTTTTGTGTATTATTTGAATAGAATACAATAACGAGGGAAATCCATCCTCTTTAACTTTTGATAGGTTAATATTTCCGACTATGGTTTATTCGTTTTGATATTATTTGAAGAAAGTAACAGTAACTAGGGAAATCCATCCTCTTAAATTTTTGATAGATTGATGTTTTTAGCAATATATATATATAAATTCTTAAGGAATAACTTTTTCTTTTTATGTATTATTTGAAGATATATCAGTAACGAGGGAAATCCATCCTCGTTAACTTTTGATAGGTTAATATTTTCAGCAGTGGTTTCTTCTTTTTAAATATTATTTTAAGAGGATACGAGTAACGAGGGAAATCCATCCTCGTTAATTTCTGGTAGATTAATGATTTCAGTTATGGTTTCTTCGTTTTGTGTATTCTATGAAGAGGATATTTCCTCGTTGGTTTTTAATAGATAAATTTCTTTATGAATTTTTCTCTCTTCTTGTATACATCATCTGATAAAGCTAATTCTACCAAAGTACTGTTGATAATGACTCACTTTTTAAACATAACTTTTAGTCTTCAAACTTGCAAAGGTTTAAATATATATATATATATATATATATATATATATTAACATTTGAAGTTTATAAGGTATCTAATTGTAGATGAAATATTTATTACGAAGAATCTATTGTAGGATCTACTGTAGAAATTTTCTAAAGAACTTTTCTGAAGCAACTGAACATTCTGGAGAAGAATTTTTTCGCTGAACTAAATCTCTTTTCGGGCTTTTTCTCAGGAGGAAACAAGAAAAACTCGTCGTCCTCAACTAACAATAAATATTTTTCCTCACCAGATATTTCAACAAATCTAAAAGATAAAGTAAACATTTTATAAACAAACATATTTATTTTACATTCATAGTACTATAATCATCTGTAAATTGTAGCAATTCTTATTAATCATAAAAGTGTTTAATATAACTTAATAATAATTTTAGATTCTTAGTCATGGCATTACTTAAGAGAGTAACCGAGAAGAAGGGTGGACAAGGGGGCTCGAGGCCATAGACCTATTGTAATATCGGACGGGACAATAGCAACCTTTTTCAGTGGCAAAGATTACTCATAAAAAATCATGTGACTGCTTGAACTACAGAAAGCCAAACAGGCCAACATTGAAAATTTATCGCCAAACTCTAAATTCTGCTTTCTTTTCACGCAGATGATAGCTTTCCTTTTTTCTTAAAGTTCTTTTTAAATTCTTTATTTCCCTTTAAAAATTAGATTGTTTTGAATCTAAAAGAAATTTTATCGCACGCGATAGTGTTTAGATGTTCTCTAATCTAAAAGGACTTAAAAGTTATGTAAAATGAAGATTATATTTCACAGGTAAGATTTTGTACATTGTATTATTTCGCACTCTTAAAGTAAATATTTTTGTAAAATGCTTAAGACTTTTAGATTTAGTTCTTTAAATTAAATTAGTAAATATATTATACCAAAAAAATAATATTTATACCATATTACTATATTATAGTTAATATATTATACCATATATTAATTTCAAAAAATTCCATGATTATTTATGGGAGTTAAAGCGGAATTGATAAAATTGATATTAGTAAACTGCATTTGAATTACCTCGTTGGGAAACATTGCAGATGCACAAAAAAGTTCACTTGGTCACACTTTTAGCAATAAATAGATAATCAAATCTTTAAAGCAAAAAGTAGCTTACATACAAAGATTGAAATCGATGAAAGATTCAAATAATTTCTTTGTGTAACAATAAATATCATGTCATAGACCATTGTTGGAAACATTGTTTAAAAATTAAATCATTGTTGAGAAAAGCGAAAAATATTAATTAAAACAACAATGAAATTAACAATTTGCTTACTTTTTCATATTGTTATTTCAAATTTATTCCGTATTTAAAACATGTGAATTCCTAATGTATAAAGACCGGACAGCTGTAATATAGTACACTCTTGGCAACTTTTGAAATTTTGGCACCCAAATAGCTCGAACTGTTTTCGCCAATAACATAATTTCTGTGACCGTGACAACTGACTTAACTCTAATAGCGTGTTAAAAATATGAATAAATTATAAAGTACCGAAATATAATAATAAAATAATAATCTATATAAATAAAGAGAAATGTCTGTATGTGTCTGTCTGCACTCTGGTGCTTTTTCGCAATGTCCTGACTATATCTTTTTACACACACACATACAAAAATAAATTAAAAAAAAATGCATTACATTTAAAAATTTTAACTTTTGACTTCTTAAACTTAAGCCGTACGTTGTAAATATAAGCTGATGGTGGAATATTGCCATATTTTAACTAAAAATGCAATAATAGAAAACATTATCGAAATAGCTTTTTTTTTTTTTTTTTTTAACAAGAAGTTATAAGCGCCGAAATGGCGATAAAAATTCCTAAGTCGCCAATTGAATCTTATACTAAAGCTGTTCTAAAAAAAAATACCTAATGAAAAAAAGGCATAAATTATATTGCTTAATCCAAATGATGAAAAACATAAAAAAGGAGATATTCTTAGCACATTTTCCGTATTTGGGTTGGATTGGATTTTTACGTATAATGCTGATTGACAGCACTATGGTCCTAGGCCTCATAGAAGTGCCCTCCGTGGGGTTCTTTCTAAGGGGTCATTTCCCGTATTTACGTAAGTTTTGGAGAAAAAACACGGAAAACACCGAACGACTAGTCTTTCGAGCGCGACTTGGGATAGAGCCCGGCACCTTACTTCTGCGAGATTTGAACGCTGAACCACTCGTCTGCTGGTGGGTACAGCAGGCATAAATTCTACTACTTAATCCAAATGATAGAAAATGTATTAAGATAGAGATTTGGTGAAATTTCGCCCCCAGAAAATTTCACACCTCGGACATTTCGCTCCCGAGCAGTGGATTACAGAAATTTCGCCCCCGAGCAGTGGATTTCGGAAATTTCTCCCCCTGCGTCTCGCCCTCGAGTTATGTAAAATATATACGTAATGACAAATAAAAATATAAATATACAGGTAGTAATTCTCAATATATTTCTATTTATTTCACACTATTTTCCTTTTTAATTTCAATATAAAAGAAATGAATTGAAATAAGGTTTTTGAATACAAAAATTATTCTATGAATTTTTCATCGTTGTTAATTAAAAGAAAGTTTAAGTGTAGAGTAATATTATTTATTTATTAAATTTTTAGTACAGACACTGTAATTTTATTAATTTATCAAATTTTATTTTACTTTGTTTTATTTATTGATCAATTTGATCATTATTGATAAATAAAAAAATAAGATTACAGTACCAAGAATTTTTTTGTCATCATATGTCCTGGATTTATACTCGGTTTTCGTGCGATGTTGATCAAATGCACATTTATTCTTTGGATTAATCTTCCCATAAATTCAGGTTGCTAGACATTACCTATGAGTTTTCTACACAGACTAGTATGTTGTGTGCATCACAAAACTTTCTTCTACATTTTCCTATACAATTTTTAAAAAAATACAAATTAGTTTTTATTATTATTATTATTAATACAGACTATTATTATCTCAGAGAGGTATTGTGATAATATGTCGAAAAGAAGTAAATTTTTACAGTGCAGATGACATCCTTTCTGTCCTAAAGAACATTTGTAGTATATGAGCGTCATCTATCAACCGATAGGCATCCAAACTGAATCAGCATAATGTCTCATAATGATCTTTTCACATATGACGTTTTGTTGCATTATACGCAACAGAACTGTATAACTTTTCCTTAAATTATGAAAATCATTGTCTAGCAGCCTCATCTTTTGAGATATCGGTGCAAACGTTGACAGGTACTAATTTATAAAAAGGTAAATCTATATGTGAATTTATATGCAATTTTATGCATTAGTTACTCAAATATAGCCTTCTCTGAAATTGCGAAAATCACTGTATAGCAGCGCCATGTTGAGCTATTGACACCAAATCTTGATAAATACTATTATACATCATTGTGCGACTGCATATAAATTTATATGTAATTCTGAGCAGTAGTTCCTCAGATATAGTTCGAACAAAATTTTTCTCACACACATAGAGCACACACACACACACACACACAAATAGAAATTTTCCAAAAGTAGTCAAATTGTTTTCTGGAGCTGTTAAAACGTGTAAACTCATTATAAACCGAAAGTCGAAATTTTTTACTAATACAATACTTTTTTATATTGCATCCAGAAGTTCAGTCATGCATAATCTCTCTCAGTATGCATATAATAATTTTACTTTCTTCTACATTCAGTTGAAGAAAGTATTGAATTCGTTAAAATTTTCGACTTCCGGTTTTCGACGGATTTACACGTTTTGATTTACACGTCTAGAACATGATTTCACCATTTTTAGAAAATGTCTGTCTGTGTGCGTATGTGAGTGGGACAAACATTTTGTGGCAATTGTATCTCCGGAACCACTGCTCAGAATTTTAAATGAATTTATATGTGGATGCACCTTGACCTAAGATAGTGCCTGTCATCTTTTGGTGTCAACTACTCAACAGGTGGCTCTGCTATAATTCCGCAATTTAAGGGGAAGCTATATCTCAAGTTCTATTGCGTACAATCAAACAAAACTTGACATGTAAGAAGGTCATTATGAGGCATTATTCTGATTCAATTTGGATGCTTATCGGCCAAAAGGTTGCTCGGCTGCTATGCTGCGATTTTCGCAATTAAATGGAAGGCTATATCTCATAAACAACTGTACAGAATTGCATATAAATTTATAGGTAGATGCACGATGACATTAATTAGTACCTTTCAACATTTGATGTTATCTGCTCAACAGGTGGCACTGGTACACAGCGTTTTCTGTAATTTAAGAAAAAGGCTATATCTCAGGTTCTTTTGTGTATAATCAAACAACATTTGGTATATAAGGCCATTATGAGACATTATGCTGATTCAAGTTGGATGCTCATAGACCAATAGATGGCGCTGCTATGCTGAAAATTTCCTCGATGACGGAAAGGCTATATCTGAACTTCTACCGCATATAACTGTACGAAACTTGCAATGTAAGAATATAAAAACGCATTTTTTAAGATATTATTTATAGACAATGAAACTGCCTTTCTTTGGATATTTACTGTTTGTTTTCTGAAAATTATCTGCATTCATCAGGTTGTATAATTTTAATAAATAATAGTTTTAATAAATTATTGGCCCTTAGTGAATTTGTATAGGAAAATATAGAAGAAAGTCTTCTGGTGGCCACATCATACTAGTTTATGGATGGATCAAAAGATGAGAGACATTTTTAGATTTTAAGTTTGTTTTCACCCTATATATATATATATTTTGTTTTCCTCGTTTTTGAAAATACAGTGAAGTATCTGTAATCTGGAATTCTGTAATCCGGCAGCACCAATAAACCGGCATTGATAATTTTTTTTTTCCTTCTCTGCTTTTTTTTTCTTTTTAATCTCCGTTCGCAAATCGTAGTAATACTCAGCTTGTTATTCGCTGCAGTTTTGCCAATTTTTATGGATCGATAGTAAAGTTTACGGATTTTTATTTAATTTTATTGATTTACGAACTAGCGTGGATTTTTTACATATTAATCAGGATAATGTGAAAAATTCCGAAAAAGAGTAATGAAACTTTTACCTCGCAATGGCAAATCCGAAAGTTAATAATAATAATAAAAGAGAACGTTCCTATTCCTGATGCCGAAAAACAAGACCACTAAAATTCTCGTCAACAGTTTTTAGAAGGACTTTAAAAATATAATTTTATCAGCGATAACCAACTAATGAATGTGCATATGTTAATCAGTCAACGACAAACAGGAAAAAAAAATGAAACAAATGAAATTGACTGACATATTTAATAGAATGTAGCATTGTCAAATTCTTCATATACACAAAACAAATTGCAGCGGAAACTACAATGTACAGGCAGATTTCGATTAATACATCAACACAAAATTTTTTTCTCCACTTTGATATATTCTTGTGTTCGGAAGATTTTTTAAGGCTTGTCCTTCTGCGCTTCTGTTTCCGTTTTCCGTATTTATATTACAAAATCTGATTTAATTAACATATACACATTTGTGCATCCAATGACTAGAAATAATAAATCAATAAATCTTTATAATTAATATTAATTGTACTTTCCTAAATCAAATTTAAATGGTTTTCGGTTTTCTTGCAGAAACACTAAACCATGTCTGTACACGTTGTACATAGATTACTTACTTCCAAACTCTTTTTATCTTTCATAAAATTTATTTCTCTGTAATAATATGTACTTTATGTAAATATACTTTTTATGTTTCATTTAGTCATAAATTGTCATAAAAGTCAATTAGATAAAATATTGACTTATAATACGTTGGGGTTTAATATAACTTTTATAAAAAAATTTATTCAGCGATATTGTGAACTTAGTACTTTCCATTCAAAGAATGACTTAGAAAAATGTATTTTATCTTCTGAATTCTGTGTATTATATTTAATGCCTTGTAAATAATGTTCAAGATTTAGATTCAAAAGTTTAAATTTTTTCATTCCTAAATCTCTAACATTTTGAATTTTCATACTGATGGTGTTTTACGTTTTAAAATCCCTGTTTCATTTCTTTGTTATAATTTTTAAGACAAATATTTTGCGTTTAATGTCAAAATGTATGATGCCTTTCAAAATCTTTTATCCTTAATATTTCATAAAATGGAAATAAATGCTCTTAAATATATGTGTTAGTCATTTTCAACTGCTTAATTTAAAAAAACTATTTTGTAAAAAAATATCTCCATTTAAAACTCAATAATTTATAGAATATAGGCTTAAAGTTAATCTTTGCGCATATTTCATATTTTTATTTTATATAAAATCCTAAAATGTGTAAGTGTTTCTTAACTTAAATTTATGCTCTTTCGAATGACTTAATTTTTAAATGCAAAAAAATTGACAAAAATAAAAAGAAAATTGACAAAATAATCGAGAATGTAATGAAATTAAAAATGTTTCTTTTTAAAAACAAATATTTATCGCATTAGAAAGTATTTCTTTAATATTATTATTTAAATATTAATATTAACGCATGCTGTTTTACAAGTATCTTAATGCCTACATATTTTAAATTATATGTTATTTTTCATTATATAAAAAACAATTCTACATAGCGGTTTTTTTTTTTTTTTTTTTTTTTTTATATAAGATAAAAAATTTATAAATTATCTCTCTATATATATATTCGAATTTTAATAGACGAAAAAATGTTGCCATTTATTAACACGCTTTTATTAGCTTCACCTGTATGTATGTATGTATGTATGTTTGTAACCACTCTGGAAGCAAAAAAAAAAAATCTATATTATAAAAAAAAAAAAAAACACTTTTCGTACGTGAACGCCGTGGCTGCGAGGTAAAGAGCCGCGTTTCGAACCTAAAGGTCTAGCGTTCGAGCCCAGTCAAGGGAGATTTTTCAAAAATGCTTTTTGTTTAATTCTAAATTATTTTAATGAAAGATTTAAATGTATGTAAACATTATGGTGTGTCAGTCGCACGCTTTTCTCTTACCCTACATTTTAATACTAAGATAGATATTTTGTGCTTTTTAGTTCACATTTCTATGAAAGCGTGTTCTTTAATTTTTTAAAACTGTAATATTATTTTTATTTTATTTTCGCAGGTATTGTATAACTAGTCCTTTTTTAATCCATAACTGCTCCGTTAGAAGATTGTACTAAAAATTATAACAATTGTAATTTATATAACAGCGTGATCTTATAATGCAGTAACAGATTTTAACGTTTCATAGAATTCCAATTTGATATATTATTATACTGTATGTGCAGGCCAAACATATTTGAGAGTAAAAGTTTTTGTAATGTATTGAGCAGTATAATTGGATGGGCTGAGAAAATGTTGTACTTTATTATGACATTTCATTAGAATGAAAAAGTTTTTTTGTGAAAATAATAATAATAATATATAAATATTTTACCTTAATTAATTGATACATTGTGTCCTCATGTGTTTCAAATCCTGAAAAAATGTTTTTAAAAAAGTACATAACACAAAACAAATTTGACAAAATGAACAAAATGGACAAAATGTTAAAATATTCAGATTAGCTGATATATTCGACCGAACCAACGACAAATGTTAGAAAAATGTGTGAAAAATTACATTTTTATAAAAATCTGCATTTTGCATTTTTATATACCCTAATAACTTTGCACTTTTTTTTTTTTTTTTAACATTTTAATCTTTTCAGCTTGAATTGGTAAAAGTTTACATGAAAAACTAACTTGGTCAGTTTTTTTCATCTCAGCCAAAACCTTAAATGCAGCTCTTCACCCGTTTCCATGAACAAAAAAGACTAAAACTCGCCACAAGAAGTTAGGCGCAAATTTATTACCATGTAATACAGGGGGTTATTATTACTGGGGTGCTTAATCATCATTATCATATTTTACAATATATATATATATATATATAAATATCAGTATTTTGCGAAAATGTCATTTTTTTATATTTTTCAAAACTTATCCCCCCCCCCCGCTCTAAAAAGAAAGCAAATATCTATTCTTTACCGTTAGTATATAATATATCAAAATTGTTTATTGTAGGGCGACTAAGGTGCCCGTTGAAAAATAATCATTTCATTTTATTTACTTCTCAGTTTAAATAATTCATTTGCTAGCAAGCCCGTGCGAAATTTTCGGACTTTATTTATCTCTTCGATACCTTTAAAATTTAAAATTATTATTATCATTTTATAGACTTTTTTTCATATGCATGAGCAAATTTAATATATATATATATATATATATATATATATATATATATATATATATATATATATATATATATATATATATATATATATATATATATATATATATATATATATATATTACGTGAAAGCTATTACATTTTATGCTGAAAAAAAAAAAAAGGCAGCAATTAAAAATTTAAATGTCTATTTTAAGGCTGTTATTTTCATAATTAATAAAAAAAAAACTAATAAAAAATCCGTTGCAAATAAGGTACCAAATGAAAGATCCAAATTTTCTGAATCCGTCAGATTAAACAGCTTATCGATCGGACAATTAGATTTTTTGTAAATTATCTGAAGTATGAAACATAGAAGACAGAGTCCAAGGAAATCTCTAAAGCCGAAAGCGTGACAATGCCAGGCACTGATGAGCTTAACTATATATATCAAATTTCTTTTGTACTTTAGTAGAACACAATTCTGCGCATTTCTTATAATTCACAAAATTGTCCGAACTTTCAACTTTTAAATCGTTCGAACCACTTACAGAGTCAAATTATATCTATTTATCGGGATGAATTTTTTTACACAAGATATTTATTGCAAGGGACAAATTTTTCTCACCAATAATATGCCATGGTTTAAAGAATTGTCTTTATTTCCGCTCTGCAGTACATTGATCTTGAATGAAATGATTGCCGTATTCATTGCAGCATCAAAAATTTACTTAACCAAAATATTTTGCCCGTTCAATGAGTCAGCTTAAACGTATTTCACTAAAAATTTTGATTTTCATTATAGTCAGTATTCATATATCGCCATTTTTCATGACATTGCTAAATAAATGAAAAATGATTCTCACCATAGATACAGATTTTCTGCTAGTTTTACTTTTAGACAGTGAATCCTTCTTTTTTAACATCTAAAAGAAGGAAACGTATTTAAAACTTTAGCATCATCTTTAAATCACTGGTCGAAAGCTTAAATGTTTTTAAGGCTTTTTGTCGTATATTTTTTAATGTCGAGTTAATGGTTTTTATTAACTAAAGTCCTCTCGATTTACTCTGTACATCGTTTCTACATACAAGTAAAATATACATTTATTTATATCGCTTTAACAATCGATTTCGTTTTGTTTACAAATCCTCAGAATTATGCAAACGATTCGAATAATATTTGAAGTCAAAGAAAATAGACGTATACGGCTTGAGTGACAGGTAGCTTTAAATCTTTAATTTTATTTTCATTACATTTCTTGTAATTTTAGAAACTAATTTAATTTTAGTATTTTCACTTACGACAAAGTACTTAGTATTTACAGTCAGTGGCAATATTTAACACGTTGAGCGCCACACAAATTCCTAAAATCCATTAAAATTCCATAATGATTCCTCCTGAAATAAATAAAAATTAAGCAAGTTTTTAATAAATATTCAATCATTAAATGTAATATTTTTAGTTTTATATCCGCCACCGATGGTTGGTGAGGGGCTTTATATCATATTTGACACTTTCAGCTACCGATGGCTGGCAGGACGCTCAACGTTTTCATTTTTTATTGGTACTGCTTTTACTTTCGGGGTAAAACTTTCACTGAAATGTTTGAAGTATAACATGTTCTGCACACTCCTAAAGTTTCAAGATGATTGCTTCAGTACTTAGAGATATATGACAAAATGTCTAGAATCTAGAATGACTGACATGGCGCTCAACGTGTTAAAATTTATATTCAAAAACTCAGCTACACACTTCTTAAATTCACAGAAGCGGAAGTAGCACTGTGAGCAACTGTATTTTAACATATGTTCCGACCTAAACACGATTTCAATTCTGTTTCCAAAAACCCATTTAAATAATGGGTCCTTCCATATGAATTCAAGGAAATGTATTGCTCAACTATTTTTGTTTCCTTTGATACTTGTATCCCTTATAGACACATATTAGAGATTTTCAAAGCAACATTTATTTTTTCTCTTCTTTCGAAAGAACTTGTCAATACCTTTAAAACGAATGATTGAACTACAGATCTGTGATAATTTAAAATAAAGTTATCGATTTTGTTTTCTTTTTTTAACGAGAAAAACTTTGGAAAAAAATATTTCTTCTGATTTGCAAAAAAAAAAAAAAAAAAAAAAAAAAAAAAAAAATGATATATTTCGGCATTTAGTGAAGCAAGTAGGAATTGATCGTTTATTGTGTTAAATTTAATGTTTTCCGGAAAAGGCGCTCTCTGGTAAACATTTTGGATCTTTTTTTTTTTTTTTTTTTTTTTTTTTTTTTGTGAGCGCATCTCCTGTATAGTCTACATACCAAATTTCGCTTCATTCCGTTCACGCGTTTGCGCTGTAGGATGCTGTTTATAGAGGAAGTTTAATTATAACCACCCTGTATATATATATATATATATATATATATTATTTTTATACAACTGCACTAATTTAAAAACTCAACAAATAAATACCTATCTTTTAGCATATGTTTGTGTATCACTTTTAAACAAATAAACATATTTATATAAAAAAAAAATACATGAAGGGATCAATAGATATTAAATAATTATTGTAAAAATTTATCAACAAAAATAAATATTTAAACAGATGTAAAATAATATTTCTCTCAAAAGTACGTTTCTGAATATAGGAAACTTTTAAACGATTTATAAAATAAATAACAGTTGCTATTCATGATGCATTAAAAAACTTGAAGCTACATATACTTCGAAAATTTTTATTATTATTATTATTATTATTATTATTATTATTTTCAAAGCGTAAAGAAAGCATTAAAATTATTCTTAATTTATTTTTGGAAAACAGGGTAAATGTTCTCTGGAAGAATTACATAATCATTTAATGTTTAATAATATTTTATTGTATTCCGATACGCTTTTTCATACTAGCAATAGTTTATTTACTGTATATCTTTGACTAAGCTTATAATGGGAATAGATATAAACATACATGCAAATATCAAAATAAAGAAAGAAATAGCACATAATGCTTTCTCCTATTTATATATCATGATATTTTCTGTGATGTCTAAAAAACACAAATTCTTCGAATGGTATTGCATTATATGTATGTAATCATCTTAAGTGCATATCGGAGAAATCTTTTTTTTTTTTTTTTCCTTCTTTTTTCTTTTTCTTTTTTTTTTTTTTTTTTTTTTTTTTCCGCTGACTTCTATATCAAATGTACTTAATACTATGAAACAAATCGCAGAAACTGAATACAGAAGCAGCATGAATAAATAATATTTCAGGTGTAATTCCAGTCTTGGCTGCCAAACAATGTCATCCGAAAAGCTCATTCTTTTAATCAAAATAATTGTGATTTATCGCAGTATTCTATATAAATATATTCGAGCTCAATGTAACAAAAGCTTTATTGCGTTTTCGGGAATAATATTGAAATAATATTAGGTATAAATCATATAACATAATATAAAAAATTACAATTTTGAATAAGATATAGACCTTGTAAGTTATTGTTACAGTATATTGTATAACATATTTTTCTCAGTGTCCAAGGGTAAATGTGTTACTTTTTGAAGACAATTAACAGAAAATATGCCAATTTATAAAAGAAAATCTTTGAGTGTTTTCACAATATCCTAAACAGTAAATATGACGAGAAAGTAAAAAATAAATAAATACAAAGTTAAATTTAGGGTGTGTTGGTTGTTTTTTAGGAAACGGCTGATCGTAGAGGCTCAAATTTTTTCATGGGATTTCGCTTTTTGACCTCACCTAATGACCTCCACCCAGGCAACTCTTTTTGAAGCCTGTTTATTATTATTATTATTAATTAAAGAATTTTCAGCTAGAAGACTGTCTGTGCTGCCACCTGTTGTCATAGAATGAATATGTTACGAAAAACGCATTTCTTGAATGATGTGAAAGTTCCTTATTGTCCCGTTTGCATCTAAAATAAAACGTCCGGTTAAAGCGTATATGGAAGCAGTCAAAATTCAGAACCGACAAAGCAGAGGCAGGGAAAACGCTGACGAAGGCAGTGAGAGCCAGAAGGAAGATTTTAAGCGATTTTAATATATATATATTCGTTTTTATTTACAAAGGGATTTAAAATTTAGTTATTTTACTTTTTGCGTATTCCTTTAAAGATAGTGCCATTGTTGTCATAGAATGAATCTGGTGCTTCGAAAAATGGAATTCTTGAATAATAGCAGGGCCCTTCATCGTCCAGTTAAGACCTAAACTGAAATGTCCAGTTTAGGTGAAAATGCAAGCAGTCGGAACTCGGAACCGAAATAGTGAAACAGGGAAAACGCTGCCGAAGTCAGCGAGGACACGAAGTAAGGTTAGCAGCGATTGAATTTTGATGCAAATTTAAATCAGTGTAGGAATTAGAGCGTATTGTTAATGTGTTCATGTAAATTAAGATATTATTTTTTAATAAGAAATAATAAAGCACTTTTTTTATTATCTTGGTTTTTATTTAAATTTAACTCGATAAATTTATTGGTAGCCAAATTTATTATTTATTGTTTCTTGTTTAAATAATTATATCTAATGGTATATATATATATATATATATATATATATATATATATATATATATATATATATATATATGTCATTAGATATAATAAAATGAATATACATAAAAACTGGTAATTAAGACAAAATATTCTGTCTTAAAATTTTAAATTCTCCTTCATATATTTATCACTGAAATATTTACAAATATCTAAAGGCCATCATTTAAAAGAAATAATTTTAAGGGTGAACTTTCGGGACTTTAATCTATCTCTATACATTTTTATTATTATTATTATTTTTTATTAAATCTACCAAAAAACATTTCCCAATCTGCTTTTAAATATAAAATAATGCGGAGAAAAAAAAATAATAAGTACCTCGCATTTACATTTGAAAAACGTAGATAACATGCAACTGTCTTACAAGATTTACGAGATTGTAAAATCGATACCCTGGATAATGTCTCTATGGCTTTCCAGATAGCTTCTGAACAAAGAGGAGCAATGTGTATAAATTGCTCTTTTTTATAAATCTTACTTTTTGGTATATCTATCTTCATAGATTTTTATACACTTATGTAAAAATTATTCCAATTGTTATCAGTATATTTTTTTTTCAAACAATTACCATTAAATAAAGAAACAAAATGACGCTTTTTTAAAATGAAAATCATCATGATTTTTTTTTTTTTTATCTTGTTATAAATAGCATACTAAGTAAAATTAATTTCAATACAAACATTTAAAATGTTGCTTAAAAACAATATTTTTTACCTATAAATCACTGAAGAAAAGTGAGTTATTACGGATTTCTCTCCTATATATATATTGATATATATTAATAATAATAATTCAACATTACAATGACCAAACACCGGGAAGGAAGACAACAGTTAATGAACAAAGAACCACATATGTAAAAGAAGTCTTACGCAAGGCAAAAGATGTTTTAAAAGCTAATATGAAATGCTTCTGAAACATTGGTAGATGAGATAATATTTAGCAAATATGGCCAAAAAACAATTAAAAAAATATAATAGTAGTAGTAACTAAAAGAAAAGGAGTAGAGGCTATATATATATAAGCAAACTGAGGATAAATTAATCCCAAAATATATGAGGTCCTTCTTTTGGGGATCCCCCTCATGTAGAGAAGGGAATATGACAAGTTTCTGGCGAAACGTGGGCTATTTAGCCAAAAAGCAGGTTTCTAGCCACCGACTTCTCAAAGATGAAAGTAAGATTGTATAGCAAACGAATAAGTACAAAGCATTAAAAAGCAAATTAATTCAAAAATAAAGTATAAAAATAAATACATCAATATAAAAATACAAAAATATAAGTAAATACAAGGACAAACTTTAAAAGCAAGTAGATTTATTGAAAAAAAAAAAAAAAAAAAATCAAAAAGAGAGAACCCGCTTCGGCTGGTAGGTAACTTACCAGTTCTTAAATGTCGCACGAGATGGATAGAAAACCTTATGTTGGATTATATTCTAGAAGACTGAA
This sequence comes from Salticus scenicus, assembly GCA_963930645.1. Taxonomy (NCBI): domain Eukaryota; kingdom Metazoa; phylum Arthropoda; class Arachnida; order Araneae; family Salticidae; genus Salticus; species Salticus scenicus. The sequence goes on along the minus strand of OZ005654.1, from coordinate 64,652,397 downwards.
ATGTTTGTCGAGTAGGAAAGCAGGATAGCGGTTGACAGATAAAATGTTTTTGAGATTTTTAAGAGCTAAATTCAGGTATAAATGTTTATTGCAAATAATTTTAATTCTGTTGATTTGGGTAAACATAATATTTTTAAACTCTATGACATACAGGAGAACCAATTCGTTAGTATATATATCTGTATATATATATATATGCAAAAAAAAATAAATAAATACGTAAGCCACACATACATTTTTTTCCCTTCGAATTGAAAAAAAAAAATTAAAAGAATAATTTAATTTTTTGAGTAAAAAAAAAAAACTATAGTCACTGTATTTGGTCCCTTTCGAATTATCGTTTTGTTAAATATACAAAGAATCAATTTGCTCATTTGCCATTATATTAATATAATAAATATATTTTAAATATCTCAAAGAAATTTATTTTCTTCAAAGACAAAAATAAGACCTGTAACGAATTAAAGTAATTACTAATGCGATGTAGTTATAATAAATGAATATGATATCTCTTCTATTGTTTGTATATCAAATTATAGCTAAGAAAAGAGTGCGCTGCAAATAATAAGAAAAATTCCTGGGATAATCTTTCGTGAATCAAGCTTGACTATTTTTAATAAAAAATGACGAATAAGAAAAAAGATTTTATACAGTTGTTATACTTTTTGAATAGAAATCTGAACTGGTTACTTTTTAATTGAACACTGTATGCATTAAGTTACTAGTTTTTAAAATATTACCTTGTTTGTATTTATAAAATCACTAAATTTAAAATTACATCTTGGAATTTATCGTTTATAACGATTTGTAGCATGAGATAAATTAGCAACTCGTTGCTAAATTAATATGTTGCTTAGACGCAAAGCTTGTCTCTTCTGTGAATTCTCCGGTTTCATTTCGAATATGCGATAATATTCATTTTTAATATGTAAAACATATGTTTCATTCTCGATAATTTACTGCAAATATACATTCTTTTTAGTTAATCAAAATATCTGAATTTTGCAATTTGAAATATTTTTAACGATCTTAAAAATCAGTTTCTGCTGTGAAAAATCATCTGTGAAAATGTATGTTTTATGTAACAAAACGGATCATTAAATTCGTTAATAATCTTATACAGTCGGCAGCAAAAGTACTGAAGTGCTAGGAATAATTCGTATTTAAATTATTTGCACCTAATACTGTTTTGTTAAGTAAATATTTCTCATAATCTTAGTCTTTATGGTGTTCATAAAAAGGTAAGTTGAAGATAAACATTAGTGATTTAAAAAAAAAAAAAATAATAAAAAACGGATGTGTGCTTCGTTAATTTTGCTGCCCACTATATTTGAATAATGAACACACATGCACACACATATATATCGTACACATACTTCTTTAGACTTGTGTTATGTAATCCAAACAAAAAAAAATTATTTATTCAAAGCAGACATTTGGCCACCATGCGTATACAGGGTGTTTTATAACTATTGTTCAGTAATTTACATGAAGATCAGGAACATGGAAGAGGCGGCTAGAATCACATAAGAACATATGGTTGCATGCGTAACACAAGCGCACTAGAGGGCGCTAGGGATCTAGAGGAAAGTTTGCCCGGGTGAAGCGACGAAAAGTGTAATTTTGGTGTATGTGCGTAGAGAAGGGTGAATTACAGACACTAATAGAGAAATAGCAAATATGCACCTCGTTTACAGGGCAGCTATTTGCAGCAGAACAGTTTCTAAGGAATTAGAATAAGTGGTCATTTGTTGCTTCCATCCAAACTGGATAGAGAGATATAGCACCTCTCTGGCTAAAGAACGTTTTCTATTGCTGAGCGGTGTTCCCCTCCATATAGAGCAATGGATGTTTTTTCAACTTGACTGAGCTCCTGCGCTTTTTTCCCACACAGTTTGCCAATATTTTGACGCTACATTTCCTGAGCGAAATATAGGCCGAGATGGACCGCTCGTGTGACCACTTTATTCATCAGATCTGTCCTCTCTTGATTTCTTCTTTCTGTGGAGATACATAAAATTCCTGATGAATCAAACTCCTGTAAAATCAGAAATGGATTTGTTTCAACAAATCTTTGCTGTAAGTGCAATTATTGACGATACCGCAGGTATTTTTGCGACCATTCGTCGATGGATGCGTCGTCAATGCGAGGCTTGTATTGCAGCTACAGGCTGTAACTTTGAACTCCTTCATTAAATCCTCCTTTTAAACAAAAATATTCTGAAAACTCATATTTTTGTCCCACACGTTTTAGTCTCTCGGATTTTGAGCATCTAGCGCTTCTGAATTATGTTTGTGACAACGTAATCCTACATGATTCTTGTTTGTTATTGTATTCTTAACACACATGCTGATTTTTAAACAATAGTTCTAAATCGCAATGCATATACGAGTATATATGTAAGTTATATATTTTAAAAGTTAAATGTGCAGGATTTAAGTTTTAAAAAGTCCTGTTAAATAACGTACATACATAAATAAATTTATAAAAACTAACAAGTGTAGAATTATATAATTGTCCTTAAATCTAATGCCAAAAGTGAAAAAACTATATTTAAAATATCTCCATACAATTACAAGAAGTCAAATCGAAATTCAAACAAATTTATTAAACTTTGAAATGCATTTTTAAAATATTTTAGTGAACCTATGATTTGTTGATTTGAAAAATGAAATGGTGCTATTTCATTTTTTTTTTTTTTTTTTTTCAATTTTTTTGCCCTCTTCCAAATATACTTTTCTTTTTGATTGAAATTACACATTTTCTTTTTTTTCCAAAGAAGTAAAATAAATATATGTTTCCATTCTCTTTTATTGTAAAATGTTATTTAAAGTTGTATTTAAAATTATATTTAAAGTAGGCTTTTTTTTTTTTTTCTTTTTGGTTATTCCGCTTATTTTATTTTATTTTATTTTATTTTATTATTTACTTTAATATATATATATATAATAACGTTGAAAATCCAAAGTAAAGAAACTTTTGTAATCTAATATTTATTTTATACTATGAATTATTTTTACATTTTACTTATTTTTTTTCTGATAATTAAAGAAAAAAAGATATACTGCTATTAAGTAAAAGCGAAATTTTATTTATTTTTTATGTAATTTTTTTTTTTTTTTTTTTTTTTTTTTTTGTTTAATTTTGGTATTAAATTTGTGGTAAAAACAGAACTGAATGTTAGAACTTGGACTTTTTCCAGAAAATAAAATCCTTATAATATATATATATATATATATATATATATATATATATATATATATCAGTGGCAATCACTATAAAATAAAAATGTTGCCTTTGGTTTATTTTGTTTACAACTATTTTTATATGTAAATAAGTCTGTGAATAAATTTAATCTTCGAATAAAATAATTAAAACAACTAGCATTATTTTTTTAACTTTTATTTCATATTATCTTATTATATGTAAGAGTTATTGTATCGATGTATGTGAGTCTGTATGTCTTACAACAATTTAGACAAACTAGCCAAATTAGACAAACTAGACTTGGTTACTGTTTATAGCTAGGCTTGAAGATGTGGGCTTTTGAAATTTCTAGCGCATGCGCAATTGGAGGGGTGGTTGGGAGGGGGGATCTCTTGAAAACGATATTTTTCAATAATTTATTTAGTAATAAAGTAACTACAAACTTTAAATTTGATATGTAGGTAACTTCTAATGTATATATTTTTTCTAAGAAGAGTTTAATAAAAATTCGAAATTAAAAATAGGTGGAATAATTATAAAAATGTTTCAAAATTACGCTTTCGACAAAATTTCACGTATGTGATTTAAACATTTTATTGTGAATACATTAAAAGGGGGTTGGGGACAAAATATCGCGGGACAAAATATCGCGAGGACAAAATATCGCCTACAGAGATTAATGGAAAGGAAAAAGGAGTTGGTAATTATTAATAATGTTGTTCAAAACTTCATGAAAACGCATACCTTAGCCACTGACATACAGACAAACCCAACGCAAAAATTATTATAAATTTTGCTTAAAAGTGTTTTAAAACTATGTTTATTAATTTTGTCAAGATTAATCATAATTATTCAGTCCTGCTTATTAGTTTTAAATTTTTTAATTTAGATTTGTGAACAGTGTTCAGCTTTGATGTCAACAGTGATGTACAATATTTTTAAAGTGTATTTTGAATGGTGAAAAGCAAATGATAAAATATCTTATATATAGATAAAATAAGGAAATTCCACTCTATGATATATATATATAGATTTATTTATTTATATTAATTAATTTATATTTATAAGGCCTTGTGTTCTCCTCCAGAGATCACACGTAATACAAATTCAAATTTTTAAATAGGCCGTATTATTTATTTGATGCGATATTTTGTCCGGATACCATTAAAATGATTTAGAGTCTTAATATAACTAAAAAAATACATAACTTGCTATAATGAAGTCGCTTTCAGAAAACTACCTAAATGAAGGACTGTCATCTTTGAAAATGGCGTCATTTCTTAGAAGTCATTTGATAGAAAAAGTGTTTTTTAATAGAGAAAACTGCTGTGTTTAGCTACGATTGTATGGGTCTTTTATTTATTAACGCTAGAATAAGTAGTTAGAAACTGTAATCGTAACTGCATATTGCAGTACAAATAGGTATTCTACCCGTTTTTCACACGGGGAAAAATTGCTGGTGACCGTAGACTGAAGACCGTAGACTGACCGTAGACTGAGTTCCGATGAAGACCAATTTTTGTTCAAATCTGTTAGAAAATTATATTGGAAACCACCACGATTCACACGTGTGGAAAACGAGTAAAAATGTTAGACATTTCCGTCATTTCCCTTTAAGTGTTAAATTTCCTAAGTATCTCATAGTTTATATCTTAAATAAGGCTTAAAAGCATACATTTTTCTAAATTTAAAGCTTCTACAGGAAACTACTGCAATTTTTCGGTGCGAAGAACTGGTATAAATACTAGATAAGATACCCCTTTTCACATTCTTAACTGTTCAATTTCTGAAGATTCTAATATTTTTGGTAATGAATAAATCAAGAGATATACGCCAATGTTCAATAAATGGAACATGGAATTACAAATTCATTTAAGAATTAAATATCATGAATACTGACTTGAAAAATTATCAGACATAATAGAAAGTTGACTTGATTTTTTGAAATAGAAATTACAGTTCAATCATAAAAGGGGAAATGTACAGAAAATTATAAAAATGACCTATTTTACCATTTTCCCTTTTTCCCTAGAGTTTAAAAATTCACATAATTTAGAAAATAAGCAAATGTTTCAAAAAATGGTCTGGCATCTTTAAAATAGCTTACATTATTAAATTAAAATATAATATAATAATATCAAAATATAGTGATATTAAACAGTCCTCGCAGCGTTCCTAAAATTTTAGGAATTTTAGGAATCATTTTGCTATATTGCCACCACTATTTCAAAAGAACACTTATTTACCTAATATTTTAAGATTAAAACCTTCAAGGAAATATTTTTTTAACGATAGTGGTGTCAGTATAATAAAACACAAGTAAAATTTTAGGAATGCTGCGAGGCCTGATTAAATTAATATTATTAAATATAATATTGTTAAATTATTCTTTAAAAAAATTTTTACACATTTTAATAATAGAGTTTTTTAAACTGAAACATTAGATGACAAAATGTGTAAAAAAACGAATTTAAATGACACCGGGATCTGAATGCGGCGTGTAAAATGTTAAAAACCTTTAAATTTTTTATAATTCTTAGGACATTATTTAATATCAAATAGCACTTTGTGGTATTTCAAGAAATATCGTAAATTTGAAATTTTAAGTTAGACAATATATATATATATATATATATATATATATATTTACAAAAAAGTAACTCACGAAATCGTATATAAGACAAATTATTGTTTTCTTTACATATACTAAAGTTTTGAATATTTCCTGGAAAAAGAAGATATTTTCTTAAAGAAATGGTGAAATTTTTCTCTTTCTCACTTTATATATATATATATATATATATATATATCAATTCAAGATTTTATAATAAAAAAAATGATAAGAAGGAAAAACTTTAATTAGAGAGTTATCAATAAAATTCTAAATATGAACTATTTTCTATGAACTACGTGAACTATTTTCATTTTGAAATGATCTTCTTTCTTAATGAAGCTTCATTTTAAACAATGACAAATTTTATGTCTGTTTATTAACAATATAAATTTTGGTAATTTAACTTATTTTAGTATGTAAGTAATATAGATAGCGTGCCTTAAAAATACAATTGCTATATAAAAGCTATAGTATTTTTAGAAAGCTATATAAATTGCTATAGTAAAGAAAAAGCAGATAGTCAAAATCAAATTTTTATTATTTTGTCTTCAGATTCTCTGCATAATGATAACCTAAATTTATTTATTTATAGCTGCGTTTTTTTTTTTTTTTTTTTTTTTTTTTTTGTGTGTGTGTGTGTGTGTGTGTATTTTCAAAAAACGACGGTTAATTTAGTCTTTTACTTTTTTAGATAAACAAGAATTTCTCGGTAATATTAAAAATAATTTGTTATACGATTATCTACATTTTTTTTTTTTTTTTTTTTTTTTTTTTTTCTTTGATGATGATAAAAAACTAAAACTAATAATATATTTGTCTTGTAATTAGTCAAAAAGGAACATAATCAAGTTCCAGTAAAAAAAAAAAAGAATAAAATAAAATATTTAGTAGCATTTAAAAAATGCTTTGCAAAGATGAATGTTATACTGCAATGTGAAAGAATTGTTTATATATAAAAGTAACTTTAGGAAAACTTTGTAACTTTTCTTTTTTTTTTTTTTTTTTTTTCAAACAGAGCTATTTTATTGTCATGTATGAACTAAGTTGATTGTTTTCTTTTTAAGAATATTGAAGCAATTTTATTTGTTATTCTAAATGACAAAGAAAATATAAATAAATACCGTCTCATGTTTAGCTACCATTTTTTTCTGTAACTTGCAATTAGTTTCATTAAATTTTGAATGTTATTTCATTTCATTTCGTGTTTATTTTTAAGAAATTCAAAAGTATTCGGTGAATTCTTAAAAAATTGATGGAGGTCTTTGTCAGAATGAGAATTCTTCAAATAATTAATAAAAGATTGAATGGAACGAAATTTGTGTTTGAAATTAACCTTTAAAATTTCATACTATTATTTTTTACTTTACTTCTTTTATTGTCTATCATCTATTTCTATTTGAAAGTTACAATGTTTAATAACATATCTTTATGAAGGTATTAATTTTGGCCATAATATATGAGAATATTAATACCATGAGGCATATACGAATACTTTAATATTTATGTTTTGCTGAGAACATAAGCAAAAGTTAAGGCTAAGGTTTTTCTATTTCATTCTCTAAAAATCTTATCTGTAATGACTCATATCATATTTAAATTAAGCAGCCATTATTTAAAAGCATTAACCTAATTCTATACTAATATAAATTGTAAGTTTTCAATTTTACAAGTAGTAAATTACTTAATATATTTTTACTGAATATAAATTTAGGAGAAAAATGAATTTGCAAAATATGATACGTAAAATAAATTATGCCTATATTGTATATAAATATTAATTAAAAAATTATATTTGCTCTTTTTATTTATCCTTTAAAACTTGTAAAAATATCTTTTTAGAGATTAGCATAAGACTAGAAACTAGGAAACAAGGAAACATTTCCTGGAATTTTACACTGTTGATAACCTATATTCTTAAGAGAAACTAGATGTCATAATCTTTGACACGCTCGGAAGAGAAAGAAAATACTCATCATAAGGAGGCATCGGAAAAACTCATTTTGAACTCGCTTTTTTGAATGACAAACTCAGGGTAAAGTGAAACGTCATCTATTCTTTAGACATTCTTGGACAGAAAGTTTCTAAAAATTCTTTTGTTTTTGAATAGCTTACCAAAAGTAGATAATATTAAACATAAATAAATTTTAAAAATAATTACATACATATATATATATATATATATGTGTGTGTGTGTGTGTGTGTATGTGTGTGTGAATTTTTTGTAAAATAGGCGCACAAAGCAGCTCTGAATTTCTATACGAAGGAATAAATATTTTAAAATAAATTATGATATATGAAAATGAAAATGCGATATATAAATAAGAGAAACAATAAACAATTCTTTTAACAGTGTTAATAAACAAGAAAAAAAAAAGGAAATTTCAAAACTATCCAAGAAAAAAATTAAGTACAAGCTGTGGTATCTTCTTCAGCAGATGATCATCGGATTTTTTAACACATCTTATAAATTGTCTATCTTCAAATTTTTGACTTAATTTCGGATTTTAGTAACAGGGCCAAGTTTATTCACGATCACTGTCTACGTGTGTGTGTGTAGAACACCTAATAGGTCTTTTTATATTAAGTTATAATTAAATTAATATATTATTTAATAATTATTCCAAGGTGTACTTTCAAATAAAAAATAACATTTTCTCTTTCTTAAAAACTAAACCGTTTGCAAAATTAATCTTTTTCTTCTTCTTCTTCTTATTATTATTACTGTTGTTAGTTTAACGTATTTCTTTCAAATTGCTCCTTTTTCCCTCCAGATAGATATATTTCCGACAGACTAAAGTCCTGCCTAGTCTCAGAGTGAAGGACCAATAATTTAATTAATATATTATTTAATAATAATTCCAAGGTGTACTTTCAAAGAGAAAATAACATTTTCTCTTTCTTAAAAACTAAACCTTTTGCAAAATTAATCTTATTATTATTATTATTATTATTATTATTATTATTACTGTTGTTAGTTTAACGTATTTCTTTCAAATTGCTCTTTTTCCCTCCAGATAGATGTATTTCCGACAGACTAAAGTCCTGCCTAGTCTCAGAGTGACGGACCAATAAAACAATTAAAAAGCAAATCGCTACGCCTTTTTAATCACGTGACATAACGTCACGTAGGGGGAAAAATCACGTACTCTCTTTTCAATTTCCCTAATATAAAAATGCATACAATCCTAGATGAAGTGCCTTCTTTCCATGGTGACTTGCTAAATTAACTTCACGATGTCATAGTATAAATATTTGTACTAGCCTCTTCCAAGCTGAAAATTCTTGCCATAGTACAATAAATATTTTGTGTAAAAATGAGTCTTTTTTTTTTATGAATGCTGCCAAGATTCACTGCTGCCACGATTGCATTATAACAAAAAGGGCGGATAAGGGTGCCCTTACGCCTTTAAATGTATATATATATATATATATATATATATATACCCAGCAAAACTTTTACTGATGGGGACGTTATGGCCTATAGCTGGCATCCTGCAGTTGCCATCAGTTGCAGGTTGCCTTGGGTAGATTAAGCAGCGGGCCGTTTGTGGCTGCCAGCAACAATGGTTGCCGTCAGCGAAAATAGCGGTGGCACAGAAGTGGCACAACACAGCTGGCCTTCTGCAAGCTAAGTGCACATGGCCAAAAGCATGTTTGTCTCATTGTGGCCTCAATCCACAGGATGGTCTGACGAACCAACTCTGGCAAAATACCTGCATATAAAAGAGGGCGCTGCGGTCAAACTTCCGCTGATTTGAATTCCCTCGCATTTCACACATTTCATAATGTTTATTGCTCAGTAAGGACGTTATTTCTCATAGATGGATATATATAATAGGAACAATATCATAGTAACACATATAATAGTAAGTAATTCAATATTTAATTTGATTTTCTCTTGATGTTTAAATATTATTTTTAAAAGTTCTTTATTCTAAGACTGTGATTAGAAATTCGGGATTTCTAAAACAATGTAGTATTAAGATAATCTATTTTCCTTAAAGAAAGAAAAAATTAATTCAAATCTTTTTTTTATCAAGCAAATGTTTTTGCATATGCATTATATACTTTTAAAAGAAAAGGAAAAGGTATGCTTTTCTTTACAAGCGTTAAAATTGCAATAATGTTTTTTAACTTTATTTAAGTTAAACAGATATAATTTTATTTTTTATGTGAATGTAATTGAAATATTTATAATATAAATATTTTGATTTAAGCATGCGGTACAGAGAATATATCATAAATAAACAGCTCTGAGAAAAAATTTGTCCGTTAAATTATTTCTTTAAACGAATTTTAATAATAAAATATGTATTTCTGTCTACATTCCGTAACAATTTGAATTGGCAATTTTTTTCTTTTTAATTCACTTTGGGTTTGTTAAATTTCTTTTTTGTGAGTCGAATTTATTATTATTATTATCCTTGGAAATCGGATTATGATCTGGTTAATCTTTGATTAGTCAAGTGGTCGAATTGTGAGCATGTTTTTTTTTAATCATAGTAATTAGAAATTCCTTCAATATAAATGTAGCTGCATGAAAATGTATAAAATTATTAAATATACATCTGTTTCAGATACTTTTATTTAACAGAAACATGCATTAAATGTAAACTTATGAATAAAGCGAAATGTTTTGTTTGTGCGTGCTCTAATTGCAGAGCTGCACGCTTTGGTAAATTGATAGATTGGACGACTGCACACTTCACTAAGATATTTTCGATTATCTAATTTTAATTTCTCCCCCCCCCCCCCCTTTTTTTTTTTTTTTTTTTTTTTCGTTTTCTTAAATTTATTCTTCAGTTTTAATCGTCCGCATTTCTTAGCAGCACGGCTGTTATATTATTTGTTTTATATTATATATTTTATATATACATATATATATCTAAATTCCTTGGAGAAGGATACTTTATTTATTGTATTTATCAGAAAGAAATGGTAATATATAGGAAAGTTTAAACGTATTGAGTTTTAAATTTAATTAAAATGTATTTGCTTTTATTTAATTTGTTTGAAAAAGAAAAAAGAAATGTGCTAATTGAAATCAAATGTAATGCAGTAGAGAGATCGAGGTCTTAAAATACATGGTGTCAACACTCAAATGTTTAATTGATACTGAGCTACAGTCTTTTTTTTTAAAATTGTAGTTCTTGGGTAATAGCAGCTCCACGATTTATCTGATAAATACCAAAACTGAAGTGCCCAAAAATTAAGTTGCGGCAGTCAGTGATAACCTGAACCCAACACGCACAAATGGGAAAGACACCACCGTAGGCAGCAGATACTTTCAGCGAGGTCATGATTTTTTATTTATTTATTTATTTATTCTTTAAAGGTTTTTTTTTTTTTTTTTTTTTCTAAAATGTTATAAAAAATAGTGATTTATTTATTTATTTATTTTAAGCGGGCAAAACCAGCTAGTAAAAAAGAAAGAAAGAAAAAGGAAAACTGCAGAGTAAGAGAAAGTTGTGTCAATGTCGCAAAAGATTATTATTAATATTATTATGGTAACATAATTTTCAAAAGAGTAAAACACACTCTAAAAGAATTTCGTTAACTTTCTAAAATGCTTATTCAGAGTCTGTAAATTTACAATAGTATTCATTTAAAAATAAGTATTTGAGATATTCAATCCTTATTCTGTATTTTTATTTTTTTCAAATGGTTCTTTTTCTTAATAAAAAATAAGAAATGCATTTTTCTATTTTCGAAAAGAGTAATCACTAAAATACTACAGCTAATAAATAATAAAATAAATAAGACACTAAAATGTATACACAAAATAAATTTCTAATTTCAGTTTGATTTTAGCTCGCTGTAATTTTCCAGTTGAATCTTTTAAATGTGCAACTGAAAACATCTTATATCATCAATAAAAAAAGAAAAAAAAATCTGTCTAAGTAAGCAAAATGTGTCTGCGGATGTGTTAGTTTTTCTTTAAATATTTAGGTGAATCAGCAACTGTATGACCAGATGGCAGCTATAAACCACTTAGCAACAGCGTTCATTTGTTTTTAGAACTAAAAGATAATCAACTTCCTTATTTAATTATTTGATGTAACATCTGTTTTTTTTTACTTTATATATGTAGCATTTCCCTTAAAAAATTACTTCAAAAAGTCTTAAAAAACTTATTATTGAATTACAGATTAAACTGAACGGAGCTGTTAAAAAATAAATTTATATATATATTTAAAACTATTACTTAATTATTAAAAGCTAAATATTTGTGTTGTAAATTTCTTTTCTTTTCTTCTTCTTCTTCTTCTTTTCTTTTCTTTTCTTTTTTTTTTTTTTTTTTGGTAAAAGAAACATTGAATTTAAAATTTTATCGATAAATAAACTAGTAAACTACATAAAAAAAAAAAAAAAAGATTGAAAATCTTGATTATTGTTTTATCTATTACAAAAATGTTATGTCAATGAATCAAAAGTAAAGAAAACCTGAACTTAAGTAATTTAATTTAAAAAGAAAAAGAAAAAAAAAATGTCGACTGATCTGAAACTGAAATTGGATTTTAAAGCACCATGTTTATTACATTATTAATTTTGTTATCTAAGAAAAAGATTATACGCATTAAACATTTTGACAGTGAGATTTTAATGTATATCTAAGTTTCAAGGTTTCCTGAATTCATTCTGGAAAATTTCACGGTAATATACGAGCACGTGTTTGTATGTATATATGTGTGTGTGTGTGTGCTACACTTCTATACACTGCACTAAACCAAATGAAACGATATATATTTTTTGTAATAGAGATAGTTAACTGGGAAAACATTTTTGTGTATGTAGGAATCTCGCCTCCCCCATGGGGGGGAAGTCCCCCCTCGAGGGGAGTAAATTTTCATGATGGGTATCTTTCAAAAGAGCTCGCCAATACCTTTAAAATGAATGGTTGAACCAACGATCTGCGATAATTTAAAACAAAGTTATCGATTTTTTTTTACTTTTAACGGGAAAAAAAAAAAAAAAAAAAAAAAAAAAAACGAAAAAAAATCGTTTTTTTTTTTTTTTTTTTTTTTTTTAATATTGAGAATAAAATGGAATTTGTTTTTTATATTTGGTGTTATACTACAACTCTAATATGGAAATCGTCTGCATTATCATAAAAGATAATTTTTTTAAATAATAATTTTAATAAATTGTTTTTTAATAACCGAGTCAAATTCTATATAAATGTAGGTGCATTAATGAAACGGGGGGTTGAGGGGACAGTAGCCCCCCTCACACAGAACTAATTATCATATAAAACTCTTCAGAAGCCTAATATGAATTGTTTAACACAGGTTCACATAACAGTAATCGTTATCTTACTTTTTAATCTGCAACCTGTATTTATAGTATTAAATTTCAGGGTAAGAGAAAGTCGTGTGAGTGACACACCAGATTTATTTGTTTCAAATGAGATTAGTGAGTAATGTTAAGATAACAGTCATTATGTAGGTAATGTTTCATGTTATTTAAAGATACTAATTACTTGATTTCAAATTGACATAATAATCCATTATCTTAATCATCTTCACATACAACCTTACTTTTTAAAATATACAAATTCTGTGATGTTAATTAAAACTTTTGTTATTTATCAATTATTTTTATTACATCCATTTTATATCTGAATATATCTTTTTATCCATAAATGTTATATAGTAATGGTAATTATTAAAGATAGATTTCTTGTAATATACTTTAAACCAAATAAGTATGCACATGCAGAATATAATACATGGACATAGTATGCAGAATGAAATATATCAAAAATTTAAATGTTATTCAAATACAGTGGTTGAAATTAATTTAATTTATTTTTTTAATACTACCGTAGGTAATGGAAGTATTGTATTCGGTTCAAAAATTCGATATCAAGTTTTCACCTGATTTGCACGTTATAATGTCCCCTGAGTCCAAAAAAGTGGTTTTTGGCTATTGGTCAGTGTGTGTGTGTGTGTGTGTGTATATTTGCGTATAGTGTGTGTGTGGAATCTTCTGGCTAGTATATCTCCGAAACTATTAAAGACAGAACTACAAAACTTCAGAATTGACATAGTTTGGTGTACAGATGGAGTTTCCAAATTTTGGTGAAATTTGGAAAACTGAAAGTAGGCCATCGGAAACCGGAAGTGAGACCGTAAGTCCATATCTCAAAAACGGCTCTAACGATTTTCTTCAAAGTTGCTATATAAACACTCAATTAGATGCCCTTTTGAATGATATAGTTGGTTCATTCAGGAAAATTGTTAGGCGTTCTGTATAAATAGCTCAATTTCAGGTCTCACAAGTGCGTTCCGTTAAAAACGGCTGTACGGATTTTTTTCAAACTCGGCATAATGACCCTGTTTTGGATATTCTTTCATGTGCAATTGTTTTCCGATCAAAAATTTATTTTGTTTTGATGAAAGCCTGTATCTCAAAAACTGCTCTAATGATTTTCTTGAAAATTGTTACATAAATCAATTTTAGATATCCTTTCTCATATATTACATCGTTATTACAGGAAAAATAGCTGTCATTTTGCTTAGGCAGGCTAATTTTAGATCTCTGAAATTGGTGTTTCAAAAAAAAGCTCAATCATTTTTTTTGTGTTATTCTGTAACTTGCCATGTAAATTTTGTTTTATGTGTCTTCACTCTTCTCATACAGGAAAAATTTTAGTTTTCAATAATTCGTTTGGTTAATTTGATGTCTTCTGATCATATTATCTAAAAAAAAAAAAAAAAAACATATAATACGTGTGGGTAATGGAAGTCGTGTTGTTGTTTAACATAAGATTTTTTAATATTATAAAATGTTACCTGACATAATTATCGATACCTTTAACATTATTAATTAAACTCAAATCTTAAAATATATATATATATATATATATATATATATATATATGCTTTTTACATTTTGGTTATGTAACTTAATCTCTTATTTAATTAAATTTCCCTTTATTTTTACTTTTTTTACTTCTATTACCCGACTACCATAGGTAATGGAAGCATTGTATTCGGTTCAAAAATTCGATATGGAGATTTCACCTAATTTACATGTTTGAAAGTCTCCTGAGTCCAAAAAAGTGTTTTTAGGCAATTGGTCAGTGTGTGTGTATGTATGTATGTGTGCGGGGAATCTTCTGACTATCATATCTCCGAAACTAACGCTACAAAATTTCAGAATTAAGACAAAACTGATGTACAGATGGATTTTCCAAATTTTGGTAAAAATTGGAAAACCGGAAGTTGGACATCGGAAACGGGAAGTGGGGCCGTAATTCCGTATCTCAAAAACGGCTCTAACGATTTTCTGGAAAATTCTTACAGAAATCCATTTTAGATATCCTTTCTCGTTTATTTTACGTGGTTATTACACATTAAAATTAACAGTAATCATGTTTAGGTTGGTCAGTTTTAGATCTCAGAAGTTGGTGTTTCAAAAAGTAACTCTAGCATTTTTACTTCTATTACCCGACTACCGAAGGTAATGGAAGTATTGTGTTTGGTCCGAAAATTCGATATCGAGATTTACATGTTTTAAGGTCTCCTGAGTCCGAAAAAGTGGTTTATGCAATTGGTCAGTGTGTGTGTGTGTATGTGTGTGGGGAATCTTCTGACTATCATACCTCCGAAACTAATAAAGATGCAGTTACGAAACTTCTGAATTAAGGCAGAACTGGTGTACAGATGAATTTTCAAAATTTTGGTGAAAATTGGAAACCCGGAAGTGGGACATCGGAAACGGGAAGTGGGACCGTAATTCCGTATCTCAAAAACGGCTCGAACGATTTTCTTGAAAATTGTTACATAAATCTGTTTTAGATATCCTTTCTCGTTTATTTTACGTGGTTATTACATTAAAATTAACAGTAATCCTGTTTAGGTTGGTCAGTTTTAAATCTCGGAAGTTGGTGTTTCAAAAAGTAACTCTACCATTTTTACTTCCATTACCCGACTACCGTAGGTAATGGCAGTATTGTATTCGGTCCGAAAATTCGATATCAAGATTTACATGTTTTAAGGTCTCCTGAGTCTGAAAAAGTGGTTTATGCAATTGGTCAGTGTGTGTGTGTATGTGTGTGGGGAATCTTCTGACTATCATATCTCCGAAACTAATAAAGATGCAGTTACGAAACTTCAGAATTAAGACAGAACTGGTGTACAGATGAATTTTCAAAATTTTAGTGAAAACTGGAAAACCATAAATGGGACATTCGAAACCGAAAGTGGAGACGTAAGTAAAAAAAAAAAAAAAAAAAAAAAAAAGCCTCTCACGATTTTCTTCAAAGCTGCTATATAAACATTGTATTAGATGTCCTTTCGAATGATATAATTGGTTAGTTCAGGAAAATTGATAGGCGTCCTGTATAAATAGTTGAATTTCAGGTACTCCGAGTGGATTCCTTTCAAAACGGCTGTATGGATTTTTTTCAAACTTGTAATATTAACACTCTTTTAAATATCCTTTTCTATGTAATTGTTGTTTTCCGATCAACAACTGAATACGCAAAGTTTGGTAAAAATCGGTGTCTCAAAAACGGCTCTAATGATTTGAAAGGAATCCACTCGCAGTACCTGAAATTCAACTATTTATACAGGGCGCCTATCAATTTTCCTGAACTAACCAACTACAGTCATTCAAAAGGACATCTAACAGAGTGTTTATATAGCAACTTTGAAGAAAATCGTCAGAGCCGTTTTTGAGATACGGACTTACGGCTTCATTTCCGGTTCCGAATGTCCCACTTACGGTTTTCCAATTTTCACCAGAATTTGAAAAATTCTTCTATACACCAGTTTCGTCTTTATTCTGGAGTTTCGAGCTTTATCTTTATTAGTTTCGGAGATATAATAGGCAGGAGATTCCCCACACACATACACACACATACTGACCAATTGCCAAAAACCACTTTTTTGGACTCGGGAGACCTTAAAACATGCAAATCAAGTGAAATCTCGATATCGAAATTTTGGACCGAATACAATACTTCCATTACTTACGGTAGTCGGATAATGGAAGTAAAAATTGCTGTTTTCATATAGTATTGTAGAGGATTTACCGGAAATTGGACAATCACCAAACTAGGTCAACCTACTTCACTCGTCTTAAGTCGTGGTAGCCTCTTCTCCTTCTTCTAGTTGTATATATTCTGTTATACTTCTTTCATATTTATTTTATATGATCTCATATATCAATGTCTTAGAAAGAACTCATTAATTTTTTCAATAACAGGGTTATTAGAAAAGGATCATCGGGTTTCCGAAGCGTTTATTTCGGAACTTAATTGGGTTACAACAATGAGTTACACATGAAAATAAACCGAAAGCATCCAAGATTGACGTCCATACTATAAGTAGATGTTCGATATTTGCTCCTTGAGTGATACGGCAGATGTCAGTTCGCTCCACACATTACTCAGTTTGGTCGCGTCGATGGTCGCGAATGCAGTCGTGATGCGGTTCCGCAACTCAGCCGAAGTGGTAGGTAAGGGTGGTACGTAGACGCAGTCTTTAACATATCCCCAAACGAAGAAGTGCCCCATATCCGTACATTGTGTCGGTTGACCTTGCCACTAAGATGAATGGTAGCTTCGTCTCTTAAAACAAACTTGTTTTCAAAATTATCGTCCTCACAGGCTTCTTGCATCTATAGTATGGACGTCAATCTTGGATGTTTTCGATTTATTTTCATGTATAACTCATTGTTGTAACCCAATTATGTTTCGAAATAAGCGCTTCGGAAACCCGATAATTCTTTTGTAATAACCTTGTATTTTGTCTTATATAAGGCTCCACTTTCACACTCAGAAAACACACACACACACACACACACACACATATATATATATATATATATATACTGCCTTCATCTAGAATGAATAAGTGGTCATTTTCTAAATCCCTTAACTAGACACATATAGACTTCCGAGCTATGCGCATAAGGCACGCCAATAAATTCTATAGACGAAATGATAATGATTGAGAATTTCTAGTCTACACATTTCTAGATGGTTAAACAATAGTCTGAATAGTATTGCGAGAAATTCTCGTTTGATTTTCTATAATTGGGTAAAAAGCTAAGATTAAAGTTGCTGAAACCAGCCTCGTGTATTCGCATTTATTTATAAAGATTTTTAAATAACTTTGCCCTCGAGAATATAATCAAACGCTCTAGATTTCTGATAGGGGTTTCTAGAACTCCCTTTCAAAGGGGACTAGAATTTATAAGGATGACATGGAACTATTTTTTCTGAAGGCACAATTTAGATTCTAGATATCAGTTACAGATTTTTTTATCAGTGCATATATAATATTTTATTGATTAAGTTAAGTCATACTTTCTTGTGTTCGATCATTGTAATGATGAATTATTATTATTATATATACGTTTATATATTTCAATTATATCTCTTATTTGAAAATAATGCAACATAGAGAATTATTATTATTTTTTTTTTTTAAGTAAATTTATAAGATTTTCTTTTTCTTTCTTTTTTTTTTTTTTTAAGAAAACTTATCAAGTGATTTTTTTTCCCCTTGTACTAGAAATCCTGAATTTATAATTACAGTCTTAGAATAAAAAAACTTCTAAAAATAATACAAAAAAAAAAAAAAAAAAAGGAAAATCAAAATAAATATTGAATGCATAGCAAACAGCATTGATAAAATTAAGGATATCATAAATAAATAAAAACAATAATTATAACAAAAAAATAAAAATAAAAAACAGCCATAAACAAACCACTGCTGGCCCATTAATGAGAAAATGCAAAGGGCCAATGAAAGCTGCCGGAAGTATTATGAAGATTTTATGTTTGCCACAGCTGGTCCACTGAAGGTTGCCAGCAATAATACGAAAAAATTATGTTTGCCATCAGGTGGCCCAACACTGGCCCACTAACAACTTCTAGTCTAATGTTGGTTGCCAACACTGGCCCCCAACCTATTTTCAACCGACAGCTAGCTGCCAGCAATGACCCATCAGTGGCCCACTGACTTATTCCGATCGTACGGCAGGCTGCCAGCAGTGGATCGGTCGAATGCGGCCACCTGATGGCCGGCGTAACATATTCCCTTCGGCACCTTAACTTTTGCCACCAACGGGCCAGCAGCTGTTACTGTTGGCAACCAACACTTGGCATCGTGTTGGCCATCATCCCAGGTTTTGCTGGGTACACATATAATTATATTTAAAATTCGTATAGGCACTCTATACACTTTATAATAATTATAGGTTTATTTTATATTACATTGATTTTTAACATTTATATCCTTTGTGGCGTTAATTTCGGATTTTTTTTTTTTTTTTTTTTTTTTCAAAACCGTATATAAAACGTTAGAAACAGATGGTTTGTAAGTTTTATTTAGTAGCATGTCCATTTTATTGCATTGTTAAGATTTACAATAAAAAAATTACTGGGAAAATAAGAATATCTCAATCTTAAAAAATTCTGCTAAATGCATAAAGAAATTAAAAAAAAAAAAAAAAGTGTATTTGCAGTTTAACGATAAATTATTTTATATTAACTTATTCACGAATATATATGAGTGTTTTACGGTACATTTTATGAAGAAGAAATATTCATTTTTAACATTTATAGAGAAGTAAAATAACTAAAACTAAAAATACAGAAAACAAATTGCGAATTTATTTATTTTTAAATAAAAATAATGAAATGTGGATTCTAAAGTTTTAGTCATTTACTGAAATTCTTTGTAAAAATATTCGTTGAAGGATTTTTTTTTTAAAGAATAATGTATAAACACAGAAAATATGTTTCATTGAAACAACATAATTTTCCTTAAATCAGACAAAATGTTTTATATATATAACCTCATCAAACGTTTGTTACCAAAACCTATTTTTTATTTATTATTTATTTATTTATTTATTTATTTATTTTTATTTAAGTAAACAATTTTGTTTATCCCATTAATGTTTATTTAATTTGTAACATTGTCGTTAATTTAAACAAACGGTTTATTTAATTTAGTATATTGATAACTCATTGGCTGTTTACAAAAATATCTATTACGTAGTTTTTCGAACTATAGAATGTCAATTACTCTTTTTTCAATAATATTCTCTTCATTGAGGCCCATCAACAGCCGAGAGGTTCTATGGTCAAAGGTGGTAGATGGGAATTGTCGGGTTCGATCCCAGGTCGCGCTCATCGATATAGCCGTTCGGAGTTTCCGTGTTTTTCTTCGAAACGCGAGTAAATACGGGCTAGGATCGCTTAGAAAGACTGCCATGGAGAGCATTTCAGCTATAAATCTAGGACCCTAGCATAGTCAATCTGCCTTAAAAACCCTACAACAACAGCATCCCTTCATAGATCGAAGCAAGTTGATTTGGTAAAATAATAATAATTATTAATATATACATATTTTTTTTTAAATAAATCTAATTTTTTCTTATCCGTATCCAAATGTATATTTACATCAAAAAACAGTTACATTTTTATAATTAAAATAATACATTATTGTTTGCGTAAATTTGTCTAACTGAAAATAATACAACAGTTTTATTTGTTTGATATAAATTTCAATGGCAAATATAATGGAATACAATTAGAGCAAATTACTAAGTTTTTATTGATCTAAAACTACTTGTATATTATACCTGAAGTGTCAAGCTATTAAGAATTGTCGGTAAAACTCATACTAGAATTTTTTAATAGTATTCTTTAACAATAATTGAGATTATTAAAACGAATAAAACATTATCTAATTGAGGATTGAAATTTAATTTTATTTGATAATACTTTGTCACATATGCATTATAAATTAATTTAAGTTAGTCAGCAAACAATGCATGGCTGAGTAAAATTACCATTCTTTTTTCTAATATTACTTACATTTTGTAAATGGTTAGTTAATTTTTATTGTTTTTGTATTAAAAAGCATAATTTGTTTAATTATGCAATAAAATTTATAATTGCATGTAAAAACATTCTAAAAATACCTAAAATTGAATTTCCAGTGCGTTTGTTGATTTTCGTAATATTTAAAGGACACGAAATCCCTTAAAGAAAGGAATAAAATAAGCAAAAATAAATTATTTGTGTAAATATTAAATAACATTTAAGATGATTTGATAGTTATTGATTCTCATTTGAGTTATTGGTATATTATAGCAAGATAAATCTATAATCTTCAGCTTTTCTATGATTGTCAAAATTTTGGGGGTTTAAAGGATGTTATAATAATATAAATTGGATAAAGTGGTAACAAATTATATTATACCGTGTATATTCAGTAAATACACATTTGTTATTAATTATACAGTATCATAAAATGAAAGGATTCTTTGTAAACTGGGTTATTATTATCCTTTGCGTGAAGATATTTGATATCATTTTTTTAATCTTACAATTTTTCATTAAAAAATAAATAAATAAATATGCACCTTAAGTTTCATTTAAGACTGTTAAATCTTATCAATTAATAAAGAAACAAAAAAAAAAAAACTTTTTTTAATGGGTTTTGAAAAATATTTGCTAGCTAATGACAACAAATTGATTTTAAAACAAGCATTTCAGACTGT
Source organism: Salticus scenicus (assembly GCA_963930645.1). Lineage (NCBI taxonomy): Eukaryota > Metazoa > Arthropoda > Arachnida > Araneae > Salticidae > Salticus > Salticus scenicus. Next base: position 64,631,044 of record OZ005654.1, on the reverse strand, counting down.
CTCATAAACAAACAAAACCATTTTCTTTTAATCATTTGTATTTTCCTTTAAGCAAAAATTACCTTTGTACAACTTAAAAAACAACTAGTTAAGTTTCGAATCCATTAGTTGCGCTCATTGAAAAATATCCAGCAGTATAAAACATGAGATATTTATGTAAGAATCTGTCAGTGATTTTCAGTGTCGACAGCTTAATGAGAATGTAAATTGGCGTCTGGCATCATTAACTAGATGACTAATACTACAGGCGAACTTGATGTAATACGGTAATTACTAGAAATGCAACGAGTACATTGCTTTGATAGGTGTGAAAGAGAAATGACGCCGGAGGAAAGACAGCTAATGTTAAAAGCAATTACGATTACTCTGTAATTACCGGAATGAACGACTTGAAGCATATGTCCATTTAAAATTAAAGAAAAAAAGTATAACACTTGAAAATATATCTTACATAATTTCGTTTACTTAATGTATTGCCAATTAGTTATTAATTACTAGGGATAAGAGTTTTTCTTGAGGTATATAGAACCCTTCAAATTGGAATTTTAAATTTATTAAGTTTTGCTTTTAATCTGGTAAGTGTATTAGTATTATTTTTTATGCACTATGACTTTTATAAATCTTAAATTAAATAATATATGATCAAAACATAAATACGAAATTTATTATTCTTTTTAACACATTATTTTATAAGGAATATTCCTCAAAAAATTAGAAATAGTAATATGTAAAACGATGTATCGATAAATTAGCAATTTTGATGTATATTTCAATGACAGTTGTTTAAAAACAATTAAAAACAAAGTAAATTATTAAAAAAAAATATTAATTAAAGTTTAAATAATAATTTATTAAAACTATTGGTTAAATTTATAGATTTAATAAAAAATATTCATCTATAAAAATTTTGATACGTAAACTTGTTCTATACTTTTTACCAAAATAAATACATAAATTAAAATAAAAAGCAACAAACTGTATATGTATATATACCCAGCAAAACTTATACTGGCGGGCTCGTTATGGCCTACTGCTGGCATCCTGCACTTGCCATCAGTTGCCGGTTGCCCCATATAACTCCAGCAGCGGACCTTTTATGGCTGCCAGCAGTGATGGAAGCCTAAAGCAAAATGGTCGGTGGCCCAGAGGTGGAACAAACACAGATGGCCTTATGCAGGCTATCACCACACGGCCAACCTCATGTTTTTCATGTTGTGGCCACAAATTATTATGCCATAACCAATTTGTATGCATAGAGGGCGCTGTGATTCTTTTTCTGTTCATTTGAAATTCCCTCGCTTTCCACCATTTCATACGAAGTTGTTGTTCGTTAATGTAGTCTGCAGGTGCGTCTTCGAGGTTGAAAATCTTGTAAAAAGAATATATGAGTAAGTAATTCCATTATTAATTTGTTTTTGTATTATTTTTTAAATACTATTTTTTAAAAATGTTTCACTCTAAAGCCATTGTTATAACAAAAGGATTTCTAGAAATATATAACAATTATCCAGTTGATCCGTTTTAGTAAATTATGATAGTCGCTAACCTTCTAGTATTTTATCATTGTTATTATTATTTTAATTGATTTAATAAAATAAAAATTATGGATTTTATTTTATATATTTATATTATATGGACGGGAGAAAGTTATTAGAACAATTATAACTATTTATAGTTTATGTTTTATTTATTTTTTCTTCCTTCAGTGTAGTTAAGAAGAAAGCATTAGATTCGGGAAAATTTTCGACATCCGGTTTTCGATAGATTTTGCACGTTTTGGGTTGTTCTCATGAACATAATTTGAAAAATTGTCTGTCTGTCTCTTTGCGTGCGCTCAAAAATTTATGAAAGTGATAGTAGCCTGAAAAGTTTACTTCTTCCGCTTTTTTCCCCCTTTAATGTACAAACATTGCTTCCTCCACCCCTGAGGGAGAAGTATATCAGATAGAGTAAATTTCCAATATGAGGGCTTGGGGACAAAATCTCTCGGGACAAAATATCGTAGACGTAAATGAATACAAAGTAAAAAGAGTTGGTAATTATTAGTAATGATGTATAAAATTTCATGACAACACATACCTTAGTCAGAGCACTGACATTCTGACAAACCTACAATAAATTTTTTTATAAATTTTACTTAAAGAAGTTTAAAAACTATATTTATTTATTTTTTGTCAGAATTAGTCATAATGAATTCAATCGTGCTTATTAATTTTAAAACTTTTAATTTAAGTTTGCGAACAGTGTTCAGCTTTAATGTCAGCAATGATGTACACGATTTTTAAAATGTATTTTGAATAGTGAAAAGCAAAAGATAGAATAACTTAAAAATAAACATAGATAAATTAATGAAATTCAACTCTATGATTTATTTAATTATTTATTTTAATTAATTAATTAATATTTATAAGGCCCTGTGGCCCCCTCCAGAGATCACGCGTGACACAAAATCAAATTTTCAAATAGATCCTACTATTTTTTTGACGCGAGATTTTGTCCGGCGAGATTTTGTCCCGCGATATTATGTCCGGATCCCAAAATGAGTATTTTTGAAAAAAAATTCGTTAATATCTTTAAACGACCGTTATATTAAACATCTGTGATATTTTAAAGCAAATTTATTGATTTTATTATTTTTAACAAAAACTAGTATGTTGTGGCACCACAAAACATGCTTTTATATTTTTTATTATGTAAATTTGCGTAGTGCAAATAATTTGTTAAAATCATTTTCCTGAATGCATGGAAGCGATTTTCATTTTAGAACAGTGTTTGTCAATAATAATAATAATAATAATAATAATAAATGAATTTTGTGCCAACTTGCCAAAAAACACTTTTTTTTGGCAATTGGTCTGTGTGTTTGTGTATCTGTATTGTATATATGTGTATATGTTTCTGGAAATTTTCTGATTATCATATCTACAAAACTAATAAAGAACGACGAACTTCTGATTAAGACAGGTATAGTGTACAGATGATTTTTCCAACTTTTGTTGAAAACTGGAAATCTCAAAAACTGGCGATTTTCTTCAAATTTATATAAACTTTGTTTTGGTCCTTTTGTACTTGTTAGTTCAGGGAAATTGATAAACGACCTATAAAAATACACAAATTTTTTAGGTCTCACAAGTGCTTTCTCTTAAAAACAGCTTTATGGATTTTCTTCAAAATCGCTATATTAATTCCTTTTTAGATATCATTTCGTATGCAATTGTTAGTTTATGGTGAACAGATCAGTTTACTAAGTTTTGGTGAAAATTATCAGTGGGACAGTGAGCCGATATCTCAAAAACGACTTTAACTTTCTTCAAATTTGCTACATAAACCCCTTTTTACTCGCTCTTTAGCATGTAATACTTGCTTAATACAGGAAAATTGACAAAAGTACTTATTAGGTGGAAGCAATTGCAAATCTAGGAAATGAGTGTTTCAAAAAACTGATCTAACGATTTTTTTTTTTTTTTTTTTTGTTAATTCGCTATGTAAACTCTTTTTGTTATATCTTCATGACGCATGTACCAGTTTGCTTTGACAGGAAAATTATTAGATGTGTAAATTCATAAATCATTTTTATGTTTTCTGACCACTTTATTTAACAACAGCAACAACAATAATACTAATAAAATATAACAGGGGTAAAATATATGTAGTAATAACTGATAAAATTCATGCAGATTACTATTATTATTATTATTATTTTAATGTGGGTAGGGTTGTCTGAACTTATTTTACTGTTGTCGGAACTATTCAAATTTTATTATCTAATAATTTTCTTGATAATCGCGAAACCCCACTATTGGAAAGTAATTTTGTAGCCTAAAATATTCTTATACATCCATTTATTCAACTTTTTATGTATTAAAAAATATATGAACATAGGAATTCTGATATTAACAAAATGACAAAAAACGACACTTTTAAAAACTTGAATTTTTTGCATTTCAAACACACGTCTATCTCTAATCTTCGCTTTATGGTAAACGTAGTTTTTAACTCGGTTACCGACCTCAAGGTTTTGAAGACAAACTGTTTTTAAGCTACTACATTTCGTTGATGACATTATGCTGAACTTGTAGTCAAGTTATCTTTTCCTGATGATGGGTCAAGCTTAATTATTTTGAGTGGAAACGACTGGTGTGTTGTTTCATAATCTATAAAATTAACTTACTTTTTTCCTTCTTCAGCACTAATTTTCCTGTCATTTTACTAAATATTCTCTAAAACCTTTCTAGCATAATTTATTTTAATAAATTGAAAAAAAAAATAAATAACTTATCTAAAACAAACAAGAGAGAGACAGATTTTAAAACATATACTTATTGCAGCAAAAAATGTAATGAAGAGCTGGTGTTGAAAAAAGTAAATAAAGAAATTTGTAAATTTAATTTACAAAGTTGTAAAAAACAAAAATAATAATAATTAATTTAAAAAAAAAAAAAAAAGTTTCAGGTCGAAATGATTCCACGACCATTCATTATGTGAATAAAATAGGCACGAGTGAAGTAGTTATAAATGGCGAAGTATTGCTCTTTCATACATTTTGAAATATGACTAACTATTATTAAAATAAACAAACCAAAATGAAATATTAAAAACTGGAAGTGATATTTAAACTTTTCAAAAACATAATTGCCCCATGGGATTGAAATAGTGCTAATGGCATATCTTAATACTAACTTCGGCGTGAAATTGCTGACAGAATTTTTGAGAAATGAATACATAAATATAGAATAATTATATTAATATTATTATATATTTTAATTATATTAATCATATTATAAATTTATAATATAATAAATTTATTCTAAATATAAATTTAATATAATAGAGCGAGGGATAGGAAAACTATTTTATGTAACTAAATTCTCTGATACATGGTACCAAAACTAAGATGTTTAATAGATGCTGAGTAATAGTAAAACTGTAGTTCTTGAATAATAGTAGCATCGCCTGACTACCGATAAACACACAAATTGAACCTGTCGGATAAGGCTCTATCAAAGGCAGTGGAGAACCGGGTCGAACATTGCGCGAAAGACGAAGACGCTGCTAAAGCAGCGGAGAATCAAAACTTGGTTTTATGTGATTTCAGTGAACTTTGCTTTAGTTATTAATTTAAAAGTAATATAAAAAATATATATATATTTATCTATTGATTTTCTTTCTTTCTTTTTTTTTTTTTTTTTAAATTCATTTAAGTGTAGGGACAAGAAAGCGAAGAAATTCTGATAGTAATAAATAGAAACATTTGTAAATAAACATAATCATTGCCCCCCCCCCCCCACCCCAATGAAAAAAAAAATGTATCAGTTCTTTCAGGTTGAAATAATAAAACATCCCTTCGTGAGTCTAACAAAAAGCGTGAATGCAGCAAATTATTTTTGCTGCACTCATGCCCACATTGTTTCGCCTGATGAAGAGCCTTTGGGGTATTTCGACCAGAAACAATTGCTGAATTTTTTAATTTTTTTTTTTTTTTTTGAGTTTATGGTGTTTAGTTTTTTATAATGCTCTTTTTATAACAATTTTGGTTTCAATATTTTATAATTTTCACATGTAAAGTTATATTTATTTATATCAAATAACTTAACAAAATTAAACATATTAAAATTTGAACACTTAAAAAAAAAAAAAAAAAAAAAAAAAAAACCATAATCTACTTCATTCCAAAAAATGTAATGGATCAACTGAATATTTCTTATATGCTGTACTACATGGTGTATGAATCAAATACTTGTAAATAGTATTTAAAAATGAATATGTACAAAATCAAATTAAATATTGGATGCATAGAAAAAACTGGTTGCTACCTCATCAGAAAAAAGAGAGAAAAAAAAAAGAAAGAAAGAAAAAAAGAATGAAAAAAAGAATGAAAGAAAAAGAAAAAAAGCACTAATAAAATTAAAGGTATCACCAATAAAATAATATACTAGGTATAACCAAATCACTGCTGGCCTATTAACGGCCTTCTTCACTTACCGTCTCCGGAAGTCCGAGTCAATGTTATTCTATGGGAAACTTTCTTTACAAATAACTTATTAATCAATACATATTTTAAATTCTGTTTTCACATTCAGAAAATTCCCAACTTTTAAATTGTTGGACCTTTTTTAAAGATGTATTTTTTTAATTATTAATATTTTATTTTGAAATTGCAAAATGAAAAATTTCACATATTAAAAATTCGTATTTTGCAGCTTCAAAATAAAATATAAAAAATTAAAAAAATATATATATTTTTTAAATGTCCGTCAATTTAACAGTTGGGACTTTTCCGAATGTGAAAACAGAATTTAAAAATATGTATTAGTTAATAAGTTATTTGTAAAGAAAATTTCCCATAGAATAACGTTCGCTTCGGCTTCCGGTGACGGTGAGTGAAGCGGGCCCTTAATAGGAAAATATAAAGGACCAATGAAGACTGCCGGCAGTAATGTAATTTTTTATGTTTGCCACAGCTGGCCCACTGTAGGCTGCCAGCAACAACATGGAAAAACTATATTTGCCACCATATGGCCCAACACTGGCCCTCTAACAATTTCCAACCTAATGTTCGTTACCAACAGTGGCCCATTACATATTTTCATCATACTGCTAGCTGCCAGCAATGACCCATTCACCGGCCCACTAACTTATTTTTAACTTACTGTTGGCTGCCAACAATGGATCGGTTGAATACGGCCAACTGATGGCCGGCGTAACATATTCCCTGCGGCAACGTTAACTTTTGCCACCGACGGGCCAATTGCAGCTACTGCTGGCAACCAGCACTTGGCCTCATGCTGGCCGTCATTTGAGGTTTTGCTGGGTATATATATATATATATATATATATATATATATATATATATGTGTGTATGTATGTGTGTGTGTGTGTGTGTGTGTGTGTGTGTGTGCCTGCGCGTTTAATGTAGATAGTCGATGCCATTTAACATTTGTTTTTAAGTTATAATTAAGGATATATCTTGCTAATTTTGTTTAAAAAAATCATTTTATATTTTGAAATATTTTGTTGATCGAGACATCTATAATACAAATATTTATAAAGATAAAGATAAATAAAAAAAAAATTCAAAACTTATAAATATATTTTAATTATCTTGTAATTGTGTAAAATGTTTCTTTAAATCTCTAAAAGTGCATTTAAAAATTACTATTTTGCAGAATAATAATATATTTTTTGTTTGTAATATAAAATTCCCAAGTAGTTTTGCAATAAAATATTGTATCATAGTGTTTGCGATCGAATAATTCAGTTTTCTAAGTATATATATATATATATATATATATATATGTATGTATGTATACATGTGTATATATATATATAATGAGTTATTATACGCAGTAAAAGCCAAGCAACAGATACAATATCACTAAAACCACATAGACCAATAAGAATGAATTTTTTTCAAGCAGGAGAAGCTCAGAAAGGCGTAAAAAATTCCTCAGGGGAGACCTTTTGCACCCTTGAGCACCAATGTACGATTTCGTTCACTAGTGGCTATAATAGCGAACCACAATTTTAGAGTTTTAGTTGCAATTTTTATATGACCGTCTGTGCTCCTGTAGTCTAATTCTTGCCGTACGGCCAGTAGTCTACAGGAACACAGACGGTCATATAAAAATTCCAACCAAAATTCTAAAATTGTAATCCATTCAATAGAAACAGATCATATTCCTGACTTCGACAATATAAAAGTTATAATTCTGGCTATGATAATTATAAATCACGTATTTTCCTTGAGAGTTGGCACACTGCCAGCCATCTCTACACTGTCAATGAAGCACGCGCACTGGCTCCTCAATATTCTGTACTTCTATAAATTCCTTGTGTATTCATGTAATGCTTGCAAATTATGTTGTAGTGATACTGATGAGGAAACCTGGACGGATTTCGAAACGTCTAAATTTTAAATGTTTTTAAATGTATATTTTGTTTTTAAATGTATTTTAACTAAAGTTTTGTCTAGTGAATAAAATTGTTTTTCTTTTTAATATATATATATAATTGAGACGGTTTGATGTTTGTGTACGTTAAAGATAATTCTTAAAATAATTTACAACTCAAATGAAGAAATTGAACATTGAAAGGGAAAAGAAATAATGCATATTAATACTAGGTAAATAAAGAATAGAATCTTAATTTAAATTACCAACTATACAGTTTTTTGATATTTAAGATTTTTAGACTAAAACTTTTTAATGATCCCCAGACATAAAACACTATCTCAAAACTTCTCAACGCTACAGGAATACATGATTTGAATAAATAATTATTGAATTACAAATTGAAAAAACTTTAGAAATAATACAAATTGTATGAGAGCAAATGCAGCTATAAACAAAGAGTATAGTATATAAAAAATAGTGTTAATGCCAAAATTAGGCTGATCAAAATATATTATATTTACAAGTAAAAATGTTTTGCCTATTGAATATTTTTCTTTTTAACATCTCATCTAATATAATATCGTTCCATTCGTTTTTGAGTAACACACAAATTATGGGTGAAAAAATCGTTTCCATTGAGTGATTTTAATTTGTATTTACGTAAATCTTCTAAAAGTACATTTGAGAGGCCTCAAAGATGTTTCGCAAAAAGTTTGCAAATTAATAGTTGCTAAATAGTCGAGTTCGGTTAGAAATCGTAACTCTCATTATACATGTACACTACGTAGGATAGCCAGTAGTTACGAGCTTAAAGTGTAAATTTTGGATATTGCGGAATTTAGCAATTAATTAGATTTCAATAAGTTTGTTAGAAATCACGCTGCATAAAATTAAATTTTATTCTTCAGAGTATAAAAAGCATGATAAAACCATACTCCTTGTTCTGTCAGTTTCGTCAATTCATTTCAATACGGCGGTTCAGATCGATGTGTTTTTAGTCCATTGCAGCTCATAGCCCAGTCGGTAGAACGCTGGACTCGTAATTGGAGGATTGCGGGCTCGGTACTTGGGCCGGCCAAATACTGTCGTGTACACTAATGGTAGCTGGTGCACGTAAAATCTGTCGTGGCCGCAATATCCTCCATGCTCCCATCAAAATTATATTTCTGGGAATCACCGAAGCGGGAGAGCCACCCTTTCCGTGGAGGAACAAAATTGTGATGGTATGTCTCCGGACCACCTCCAGGGGTGAGTCACAGATCGTCGCCAATTGCCCATTGCGCAGCACTAGTGCGATGTAAAACCCAGCCAACCATTCATTGCAGCTGTCGGAGTTCAGTATAACTGAAGTACAGTAATGAGACGTACCGTCAAGACTGACGCCATTTATGTCTAGAATATTTTACAAGTGATAGGAAGTCATTTTTTTTTTTATATTTAAATGAAGATAGTGATTAATTATAATTTATTTTCCTGCTACACAAGTCGTCCCATTTCTTCCATCATTTTACAGCATTAATAAAAGTGTTTTTGTTATATTTAAAATTAGTCTCTGCATTTCATTTCTTGACTGCACAGCCTCAATGTAGAGATATGACGAGATTGCAAAAGACAATTCATCACACACATTCTTACAACATTGAATCATTCACCTTTATCATTGTGTATAAACTTTGACAGAAAGTACAATCAATACACTTCAAATAATTTTCCTCAAAAGACATTAAAAATTTAATTCGTTGCCATGCATTTAAATATATTTCGAAAAATATAGAACTGATAGTTCTTAGAATTATTTCTTGGCAAAATATTTTATAATGATGAGAATAAAATAAAAAAGAATTCTTATTCTCATTTGATATTTTAATCTGAAGAAATGTTTGTGCAATATTAGTAGTCCAAAGAGTTCAAATTATTTAAATAATTATTCTCGAATTTCTCAGAAGAATATTATGTTGAACAGCAAATTAGAAATTTATTTCCTTTTGAAGAAAATAATATTTGTTAATTTAAACATTTTCATTTCCCATATAATTACAATGACTATTTGTAAAATACTAAATTTCAGTTAAATAAAACGGGTTCCAAAATATATTTTGCAAAGGATTAGTATAAATTTACGGACATTTTGTTCAGTTTATATCATAAAAGGTATACTGAATTATCAGAAAACAGTTGCTTGATACATTCGCTGTGATTTATTGCTAAATCAATATTTTCCTTTCGTTTTATTTTCTGTAATTCATGATTTTTTAAATTTTAATTGAAATTTTATTTATTTATTTTATTTTATTTTGACCTTTCTTGAAAGCAGAGAATGTATTTGAAATGTAAATGAAGTTTTAATCAACATACAGTCGGTAACAAAAATATCCGAACACTAGTAAAATATCCTATATATAAAAGTAGAGTTAATACTGTTTTGTTCAATAAATCCTTGTCGAATAATGTTCTTAGACTGGCAAAGAACATGACTCGACAAGGTTTTATTTAACAAAGCAGTATTAAGTGTACTTTTTTTATATAGGAATTTTTGTTAGTGTTCAGATACTTTTGTTACCGACTGTACAGTGTGTTTCATCTAATTTTGTGATTCTTATATTGCAGTAATTTGCATTGATTACACCATATAACAGCATATAGAACAACTTTGGTTGGTTTGTTATTAATTATCTACCAAATATAAAGAAAGTAAGTATTAGAGGTGAAATACACACTCCTGTTCAAAAGTTTAGCAAGATTTGCAAACGATCACTTTTTTTTTTTTTTTTTTAAATTAAAAACTTATCTCTCAATGAAATGTTTTCAAACTTTGGGTATTTAAAGTACTGGGTCTTCCTCATGTTTTTCAGTGAAGACTGGTTTAAGGCAACAATTAGGGGGCTGGCAACAAATTGAGCAAAATTAATAATGTTTGTGATTACCCTGTATCGCTAAGTAAAAAAAATGCACTGTAACTTTAGGATATGCTAATACAGACCCAGTTCAAGTTATGGATGAATTTGTGTGTCGGTAGCATGTTAAAAAAGGAATATATAAGCATTTAAAGCCTCAAAAAAAAAAAAGTTTTTATTTTTATATACAAAGTTTCTAACGAAAGTTATTCCAACTTTCAGATAAGTTGGAAAAACACTTTTAAAAGAATATTTTGCAATCTGAACACAAATATCTTAAATATCTCATGAAATATGAACATTTCTATGAAAAACGTGTTTTCTGCGCATGTACACTGTGAAAAAAAACCTCTTAAAAGTACAGGAAAAATCTGGCAGCTGGGATGCCTGTATTTCTCCGTCAAATATACAGGACGAAACTGTACTTTTAACAAAAGACCTGTTTGATTTACAGGATTCCTGTGTAAAATATGTGTCAGTGATACAATTTTACGGTTTTAAACTGTATATTTGACGGAGAAATACAGGCATCCCAGCTGCCAAATTTTTCCTGTACTTTTAACAGTTTTTTTGTTTTAGTGTACGAATAATAAAAGAGTTTTTATTGCATAGATTGAAAACTAAATGTATTGAGCAACTTTTACCAAAAGTGCATTTGAATAGAATAAAAATTAAGAGAATTGTACAAAAAAGAACGATCTAAATTTTAGATATTTTCCAAGAGTTGAAATTTTTTAAGGGGTCTTTTACATGCCGCGTAGTTAATTTTAAGATCCAATTATTTCAACCACACTCCAAATGTACTTTTTTGTGAAAAATCCCTTATAAGTTTGTAACTCTAACGTATTTTTGTTTATTTACTACGATTTGTGATATCATAAGTGGTTTTTCCCAAAAAAACAACCTTTGGAAAGTTGTTGAGATAACTGAATCTTCAAATTAATTACGCGACATGAGAAAAACCCCTTAAGAAATTTCAACTCTTGGAAAATATCTAAAATCTAGCTCGTTCTTTTTTGGACAATTCTCTCTTTTTTTTTTTTTTTTTTTTTTTTTTCAAATGCACTTTTAATAAAAGTGCCCAACACGTCCTAGCTTTCAATCTGAAAGTGGAAATAATTTTCGTTTAAAAGTCTATATATTATAAATAAAAAACACTTTTTTTTTTTCGAGTTTTGAAGTAAATGTTTATATCTCCCATATTTATCATGCTTTCGTCACACAAATTCATCCACAAACTGAACTGGGTTTATATAATCATATGCTAAAGTTCGTTTACTTAACGATACAGGTTGATCACAAGCATTATTATATTTGCTCAATCTGTTACCGCCCCCCTAATTGTTGTCTTAAACCAATCTTCACTGAAAAACATGAGGAAGACCCAGTTCTTTAAATACCCAATGTTTGAAAACATTTCAATAAGAGATAAATGTTTACTTTGAAAAAAAGTGATCGTTTGCAAATCTTGTTAAACTTTTGAACAGGTGTATATCCAGATACTACAAACGAAGAAAAAATTTAATTTAATGCGCAATTTCAATTATTTAAATTTTTAGTTAAAAATTTAATATCAGTGCATAAAACCTCATATAGCTATTGCTATTAAATAGAGGAAAAAAAATTAAAAATCCTATAAATTGAGTTTTTTGTTAATTTGTTTTAAATGTATCGTAATTTAAAAAAAATAATAATCATTTTAATTTGTTAAACTTGTAGACATACTTTGCATGTATAATATTTTACACTAATGGTAGTTCATAACCTCTCCCCCCCCCCCGACCTTTTATTATTGACATTCCTTTTAATTAATTTATTTATTTTTTCAAGACTTATTCAAAATTACTTTATGTTTCACAAGGTATTAAGAAGAAAATAATAATACTAAGATTTTTTTTTTTTTTTTTTATTAATCAAAACTGTACCTTTATGCAAAAAGAAAAAATAATAATAATACAAATTTAAACAAAGAAAGAAAAAAATATATATATTGTATAAATATCTCTTTTTCCCAAAAAATAAACAAAAAAAAAAAAAAAAAAAAGACATAAGATTTACTGCGACAGATTCATTTTACATTCAAGAATCCGCTTAAATTTAAATACGAAAATTAGTTCCCTAAGCAACAGTCATAAGAAAAGTAACACGCATCCCCTATAGAGATGAAATCAAACAAAATGAGAAAAATCACTTTATGTTTTTCAAAATAACACTGGGGTTCAATAATCCCATTAAAAGTGTATGCCTGCGAGGGATTTTTTTTCTTTTTTTGTCTTGAAAATTATTAGAGATAAAAAAAAGCAACTTCTTTGTATATATGTATATGTAAATAGTTGGTTTGAATTACAGAAAATCCAATAGCTGAAATGCTATATTTTATATACAGAGAATACAGCAAACTGATAAGAATTTATGTATCCCACATTTTATATATATAGTTTCTCATGGATATATATATATTTTTTTTTTTTTTTTTTTTGATTAGCTTGTGAAGTTTTTTTTTTTATTTTATTTTATTTTATTTTATTTTATTTTTTTGTTAGATGTTAATGTTTTTATGCAATTTTAATTAAAATAATAATTATAGTAGTTACAGTACATAATAGGAAAACAAGAAAAATATCACAATTATAAATATCATGAATAGCTTCTTTAAGAAATATGAAATTTTATAAAATTATTGTATAAATTATTTTTTATTTTATAGACTGTATCTAAATTATTTAATTGAATTCATTTTTAAATCTCTACGCGCATTAAAAATGTAAAATAATAATAAACAAACTAATTAATTTAACATTATAGCGTAGACGAAAGCCCGTGATCTTTAAATAACACTATAGTTGCTTGTGTTTTATTGAAATTAAGAATTGCTTTCTTTAAATAAAGCAAAGATTTTCGGTTGAAAAGAGTGGTAGCAGAACACCGGGAAAATTGAACTTCTTGAGTTCAGTTTATGAAAGATTTTAAAAAGCGAAACAATCAAATAAAATAAACGAAATTGATTTTTCCTTATGAAAAAACTCGAAAAATTCCCCCTCAACCTTCAAAAAAGGGTCAAAATTTATATATGTTATAGGTATATATATATGTTACTAGATATATATATATATATATATACATGCTACTAAAAATTTGCATATGTTACTCGTTAACTATTTCTTTAAAAAAAAGAAAAGAAAAGAAAATCTGCTAATTTTATCACACATTGTAATTTATAAAAAACTTTCAGATATATATTAAATAAATATAGCGTATATTTTAAAATAAAACAGCTTCTATTTTTGAAAATTTAATGAACACATAAAGTTCCAAAATACATTTACATAGTTATGCAATTAAGTATTATTTCAATATTCATTAAATTTCAATGCACTAAGATTTATTTTTAACAAAATATATTATAATTGTGTATTTAATTGTATAATCCTAAATATAGCTATTCAGTCTCATCAAATTAATATTTCCTTTTCTGGATTATCAAAACAGCCTGCAGGAAAAATAGTTTCAAATACTTTTATAATTAGTTATGAATTATTAAAATCCTACCTAATTATATTTTAACGATGTAAAAATATGGATTTATTACAACTAAAATTCAAATGACAATTATATATGAATATTTATGCTACATGATTCATTTAGTATTAAATTACGTGAAAGATAAAATGTTTATTATTATAAATATTTTTTTTTATTATTTCATTGCACAATTTCAAATTTAAATTAGCATAAAAAGTCGCATTTAATTAGAATAATAATACCATTTAAAGTAAAGTCGCATGCATTGCAGCGTTTCTTTACATATCAATATAAATGTCTTCAAATTATATTGTGTTTATTGATTTTTCATAGAGAAGAGCTCTCATGGAGGAAAAAACGCAATAATACTATTTATACAAACATAAAGCTAAACATTTTCTATTTAAATATAAAGAATATTATACATGAGGGTTGAAAATTCCTTTCAAAAGTTATTATCTTTGTAAAAATAAAATAATTAATCTTATTAAAATGTGTTTAAAATAACTTGATTCTGTATTTCATATTTTAGAATCCACAAGCAGGCTATTCCCGCTTTCCTGGTCACTAAATTTAAATGAATTTTCAAAAGAATTGAATCCCAATTTATTTTTTGTATCACATTTTGGGCTTTGTAACATAATTAAAAATTCCTTTTAAGGTCAAAAAGTAAAAAAAAAAACATACTACAAATTAAATTAAATTAAATATTTCTTCCGTTTTGCACTCGTTTTGCAACAATGATCTATGGTCTTACGTGAATGATTCTCAAGAATGAATCAACATTTGTTTACAAATTTAATGGATTCTTTATGGGAAATAAGTACGTTGTAATGGACCATATTCCCGCTTTGGGTTCGAGGCTACAAGAATATCAGCTGGGTAGGGAAACAATTCTCAACTCTACCATAACAAAGCATTGTGGCTTGCAAATTTTTATCTTGCAATATTATTTCTAAGAGCTACAGATTATATGAAATTGAAGTAAATGTGATATAGTGATAACTTTGTTTTGTTTTTAATCCAGTTTTAGTAATGTACTTTAATATTAATCAACATATGTAATATTAAAATTTGCCGTTTAACTATGGCGATGTTAACATATTTAAATGGATGTTCCATTTAGTAAATTCCTTTATTAAAGTGATTGAAATTCTAATTATTTAAGCTTTGATGTCTATATATATGTGTGTGTATATAAAATGTTCTTATTAATCTTTAATTCATTATATATATGTATATGTGTGTGTGTGTGTACATAAAATGTTCTGAAATTTTACGATATGGAATAGTCTTAACTTTATCATTCGATTCAGTTGTTTACATTTCTCTTTTATTCTTGTTTGAACATTATTATTAAGTTTCACTGCAGAAATATTTAGGAAAATGTTATGCGTAACAATAAAATGGCATCTTGAATCTAATTTGTTTACAAAATATCGGCCACGTGTTCGGCGATTTTACCTACGGTGACGTCACAGGAATAGTGCCCATTTAAATATTACAGATCTTAGAAATTCAAAGCTGATAATTTTTTTTAAAGTTATTCATGATT
This sequence comes from Salticus scenicus, assembly GCA_963930645.1. Taxonomy (NCBI): domain Eukaryota; kingdom Metazoa; phylum Arthropoda; class Arachnida; order Araneae; family Salticidae; genus Salticus; species Salticus scenicus. The sequence goes on along the minus strand of OZ005654.1, from coordinate 64,615,181 downwards.
TTTTAATATTAGACTGTTTTTTGTTTAATATTAGACTCTTATTTTAAGATATCGTGTTGTGAAAATTTGCAACGTAATATCTTTAAATCTAATAACTTGATGTATATAGATTCTTCATAAAAAATGAACAGTTTTTAGAACTATTTTTAAAAAATATAACATCTATGCAATATCTTTTTTAAAAAATCATCAGTTTTTATTAAGAAAAATGGCCGACTTTTATCAGCGAAGTAGTTAAATCTAGACCAATCAAAAATAGGAGAGTTCCGCCCGGTTGTGTACCGCCGAAAAACTCTTTGCTCTATTTATATAGATGATAAGGTACCTGTACCCAATATGGAAACCATAAGGTAAATGTATTTTTTTCACGTCCGTGTACACGTCATAGGACTCCAAAAATGTATGACGACTATCCCTGGACTGTTGACTATCATTATTGAAATTAGCGACCTTGTAATTATTCTGGCTTAATTTAAATGATAAAAACAAAAAATGTTTATAAGTGTCCATATAAGGAGCCACCTGTCCCTATTATGGACATGCATGTCAATATTAGGGACAGGTGGCTCCTTATTGACCTACTACACAGGGTGTATGGAAGAGCCACTCTTCCAAAGAATTTTAGAGGAGAGGGGATTAAAAAAAATATATATCTTAAAGTATTGCGGGGGAAGGGGGTGCACAGTAAATATCTTCAGAACATGCACTTTAGAAGGGAGGAGGGACATTTTCGGTTGAGGCTCTTCGAAGATCCATGCAAAGCAACTGAGTTACAAAAAAATATTATGAAATAATATATTTGCTTTTGCTTAGCTTTATTGCATCTCTGCAGAAATTCCATCTGTTATTACTCCGTCCTCACAGGATGGACAAATAAAAACTTCTTCATCATGGGCGCTAAGTCCCACACAGTCCTCATGGACATATCGCATTTGATGCATGGCCGCATGTCTGCAACAGCATCAATACTGCATAAGAAGCAGTACCAGCTCTCTGTTGTTGAGGAAGGGATACCGCTGGTACCTGCGATTTCGCCAACAGATACACTACTGAGGGGAGGCTTCTTTTGATTTTTTTTTCCAAGAGCTTTTTGGAGGATTGTCCAGATGGCATCTTGTTGAACAAAGACCCCTTTGATGCCTTTCTTCTATCCTTCTTACAGTTGGAGTTGTTAACACGCTGGTGTAAGAATTTTCCATGGAAAATGATCTCGTAGGTGATGAAGGTGGGTGAATAACAGGAGAAAGTATGTTGTTAACAAGAGCTTCAACATCTGTACTTCCACTCTTAATTCGTAATGTAATGTACGGATACTATAATTAAGATTAAAAATATATATAAACATTAATTTATTATGAATTAGCTAAATAAAATAACATTAAACAGATATTTTACAAATTTGTGAATCTGAAGATTCCTTTGCTGTACTTCCAATGTAGACATATTGGGAATCGGGCTAGTTTTACTAAATCTTGTAATAAATAAACAAAGAAAACATTCTTAAGCAATATATGAAAATATGTTTTATCAGCTTTCTAAAACACTCCACTTTTCAATATTTAAAGTAATTTTACCATATCTAATAAGAATTTAAACTTACCTGTAATTACGATCAGCCCACCACGAAAAAACACGTTTCCTTCAAAATGACGAACAGCGCGCTTTTTGGCACTTTCCAGGCTAAATTATCTTTTCAACTGTTTTTCTTCACGAAATGTAGCGCTATCTCTCGACAAAATTTGTTATTTTTAAATATTTTAGGGATGCCCATATTGAGAGCACTGTCCATATTGGGTACAAGGTACAAGTACCTTACAATGACGAGGTAGTTTATGTTCTGACATATCATCTACTTTCTTATTTAATATTTTTTAATCACATTTTCATATTTTATTTATCTTGAATCAGAAAAGTTCTTTTGTTCATTATTAATTGACTATTATTAAATAAAAGTTTTTTTTTTTTAATAATTTGCTTTCGAATTTCACTAGTCAAATATTTCAGTATGGAGTACTTAATTTAATGTTTTAAAACATATATAATACCCGTTATCTGCATTCATTATATACATTAATTTAATTAACTTATTTGTATCTGCTTGTATAATTCAGCTTCATTCTATATCTAAATTTTTTCAATGAGTAATAGTAAATATCCAATGTATATGTAATAAAATATTTCAGCTACTCTAAATGTTCTAAAATCTATTTCTTTTTCAGCTGTGAAGTAATGCATATTAAACAAATGCGAATTTAATATGTTTAGTCAGAGAGGTTGGTCCCTAAAACGGTGAAATGCATTAATGCTTGGCCATTTTCTTATTAAAAGACATAACTGCCAAATATTAATCAAAAAATCAAATATATCCAGACACAAAAAATGTAATTATAAAATTATTTATCATGCATAATTTCATTTTAGATGAGGGTCTAATGTTTAAAACGAGCATAATAATGAATTGTAAAAGATATGCAATTTTGTATTTATTTAATAAATAATGCAATGTATCACAAATATTTTTATTTAAATATTCGATGTAAATTTTGTCCCTGGTTATAAATATTTATATTATATATAACAAAACGCAACCAATATATTTTATATTTTTCAAAATGCTTTAAAAAGTAATTTTTTGTGAAAATTATTTATTTATCAAACTATTTTTATGACGTTTTACTTCATACTTTTTTTTTCTTTAAAAAAACAAACATAGACATGCTTAGAGAAATTACGTAATATTATCCAGATTATACTAAAAAAGAAACCTTTATTTTTACATGAAAAATCTTATTAAAATTCTGTTTTTTTCTTCAATATAAAAATATTTATATATATATATATATATATATATATTAAATATCACTTTTCCTTTTCTTAATGTGCCACGGTAGCCCAGTCGCTAGAGCAGCGGCTCGTAATTGGAATATTGCGGGACCGGTACTCGAGCCGGTCAAAGACCGTCGTGTACACTAATGGGGGATGGTGCACGTAAAATCTGTCGTGGCCGCAATATTCTCCATATTCCCAGCAAAATTATACCTCTGGGGAGTCACCGATGAGGCAGAGGCATCCCTTCCATCGAGAATAAAATTGTGATGACATGTCGCCAATTGCACATTGCGCAGCACTAGTGTGACGTAAAACCCAACCAAATAACCTTTTCTTAAGATTTTATTTACTATAATATTTACTGTTTTAAATCTTATATTGCCGTTCAAAATCCTTTTTGACCATAAATTTCCTAAACAGAAGAGCTATGTTTTCAAGGCGATAAATTTACCAAGTTAAAGAACTCTTTAGCCTTTTGAAACATATAATGTCATCGTTATTGCTAAAAATACTTAAATTAAATTTTCTCAAACCTTAGCACAAAAAATAGCACCAACATTATACAGGTTACTTAATATATATATTTTTTTAATTAACCAAATGCTAATATTATGCCTGAAGCGGTTAACGTAATAACCTACAATCTATATGCGTCAACCACATTAACTTTCAGAGATTCGTTTATTAAATTAAATAATCTGTAACGTTTAAAAAACAAAAATAAAACAAACATTCTGAATTTAGATACGTGACTAAAAAATAGAAAAATTAATAACTAGTCTCCTGTATACCACAATTTATGATAAATATCACTGTTCGGCATAAAAATTGCCTCTGACACCTTTTCAGCGTATTCTTACGCAAAATGTCCTCCAGAATCCGAAAATCACGCCCATTTTGCCCTATGACCCATATATTTTTAGGATGGTCCCCTATTTTTACCATTTTTCGGTGATTTCATGGCTATAAATTTGATTTTAAGGAGGGGGGGGGGATTATTTTAACTATTAAATATCTTCTGAGGGGCTACATAGATGGAAAATTCTAAAACATGGACATTTACGACAAGGGAAAATTATTGGGAGGGGATTTGCCACTGAAATTATGCATTACATATCTTATATTTTTTTAATCTGTTATTAATGTTATTTTTTAAACATTATATATATATTTGTTGTTGTTGTTTTGTTTTTAGGTGTTAAATTAATTATTTTTCATTCTTCAAATCAAATTCATGGTAATAAAATTATCGAACAAAAACGGTGGGTGACTGGGTAAAATGGGAGTCATATTCGGATTCAGGAGGTCATTTTACATAAGAATCAGCAAAAATGGTATCAGTAAATGGTAAACTTTAAAATGCATGATTTTATAACACACACACACATATATATATATATATCTTCAATGTGAAGTAAACTTTTAATTTTTTTCTGAAAATTTTCTTTGAAACTCAGATCGATTTTACCAAATCAGATAGCTTACATTAAAATGTGTTAAATAATTTCCTGCGTTAAAAATAATTTAGCGTTCTCTCTAGTAAAATTTGTAATATTTTTATTTACGACGCTAACAGGTATAAATTTATGCAATTTCAGTTGATCATTTTTTTTCATTCAAAATTACTTGCACCTTGATCACTGTCGCCTTTGTCTTGTATATTGCAATAATACGTCTACGTTTTGTAGTTCTATTTACTTCTTTACTGTTATGTGAATCAAAAACCTTCCATTTTCAAAAGTGTTTTACAATTGCTTTTACCATGAAAAATATCTTAATCTGTTTCCAATCGTCACTTTACACTAGCAAGCATTTATGCGCTTCGATGATAAGGACCAGGAAATTTTCGCGCATACTTGGTCTTATAATGCAAATAAGTTAAAAGATAATGATGTTATTTTTAATTAAACCCCGGGAATAGCCCTGGCTCGAATCCCCTACAAATCATATTAGTTTAATTCTGTGATGTTAGGAGGTGTATTGGCCGCTCATTGCATTGTGATCCCCTTGTCAAATTGTCATCAAATCGTTGAAATAAAATAGCTTAAATAGCAAGTGCAAACCATTAAAAAAAATCATGAAATTGTATATAAAATTTTATATTTTATATAAATTGATTACGATTAATGCATCGCAAACGAAGTATGAAGTGACAAATGTGTAAATCAGGGATAAAACTCAATTTAAACATTGAAAAGGACAAAACAATATAAATAAACTGACTAAAAATGTCATAAAGTCCGTATACAATAAAATACAATTATACATGTTGGATGTACGTAATAATAATTCATCATTATAATGATCAAGCACCAGGAAAGAGGGCGTGAAAGATATATATATATATACTAATCAACTTTTGCAATCAGAACAATGCACATTTTTCAATAACAAAAAACAAAAAAAAAACAAAAAAAAAAAAAAAAAAACTACATTCTTTTTAAAATTATTAAGTGATGAAGACTAATTAAAAATTAAGTATATATATATATTTTTAATTTGATGTCTACTTATTTTCCTAATATTTCTTGGGTATATTAAAAAAAAAAATAATCGTATGTCTCCATTCGTCCCAGAGCAATCAATAATACTAAAGCGTCACATTCCCTTCAGAAAGTTAATATCAGCCTTTGAGAAGAAACTCCTACTTTTTATGTCAGTAACACGTTTTACGTATCAGTAATTCTGACAAGCAAATCAAATTGTCAAATACAATACTAGCAAATTATGTATAATTTTCTATGTCTCGCAAACACAAATCCTCTGCAGGGAAACTATATTGAATAAATTATGCATAAGTGTATTTAAAAAAGGAAATTTTTTTTACTAAATTCTCATACTTCATTCTTATTTTATATGTTATCTTATTTTATTTTATTTTATTTTTTTGTCTGTGTGTCTGTTGTTATGAAACATAAAAATATACATATAAATATATTTATAATATTGAATTAGTTAATAATACTAAAAAGTTGCTGCGCTGTTTCCCAAATGAAATTTTCTTTTAGATTTCCTTTTCATGGAATTTTTATAATTCACTAATATATAAGTTAATTTAAAATAAAATTAAGTGTATAACTTTATATTTGAGACAAACTTTCTGACTTTCAACTGTTACCTTCACATATAAAAAATTTCACTAATTACTATAAAATTCTTATTTGCTAATTAAATGCTTCAAAAAATATAGAAGGAAACTAATTGTTATATTCAAAATATATAAAATACTTTCTAGCTTATGTCACGCTTGTGACATAGAGATTCACGGGGTTACAAAAATGAAGTTGACAAAATTTGATTTGATGATTTTAGCTGATCTTTATGTTTTTTTGATGTGCTGAAACCGAAAATGCAGCCAATTTTTCTCTATCACGTATAGATTTTTGCCAATACAGGGAGTTTACCGACGCAATTTCTTACATATATCATAATAACAATTGTTTGGTTGGTTGGTTGGATGGTTGATATGGTTTTACATCGCATTAGTGCTGAGTAATTACAACAATAGGTATCCATGAATCATGGAGACATTCTATAAAACTTACCATATAATTATATTGGTGAAAGACTAATGGAAGAAATTGTATAGGTAGGCACCCTGTATTGACAAAAATCGATACGGGATGAAAAAAACTGGCTTCATTTTGGGCTTTAGCACACCAAAAACATAAAGATCAGCCAAAATTATAAAATCAAAATTTTACATCTCGACCTGTATTATCGCTTTGAAGACGGTAGACGATAGGAGTCGGGTTCCATCTCACGTATCCTTCGCCTACCTAGCCGTTTAGTCTTTTCACTGATTTTCTTGAACGTGGTGGTGTTGGAACCTATTAGACAAATCCCCAACGATATCAGTCGACTGCAGTTCCATGTTTAGACAAATGCATTAACCCGCATCAATATCAGCTTTCAAATTTAGACTATTTTGTATCACAATTAGGAGGAAAAAGCAGAAAAACTAAGCCAGCTAGTAGTTTTTTAAATATACATATATACTTAGAACAGTGGCGGATGCAGAACTTGACTTTTTTTTTTGGGGGGGGGGGGGGGCTACGATTTTTCAAAGTGTTATTCTTGACCAAAAAAAAAAAAATTTACAATTTCAATATTCAATTATCAATGTCTGTGTTTTTTGGGGGGGGGGCTTTAGCCCCCTAGCCCCCCCCTTAAATCCCCCCTTAAATCCGAATTATATTTAATTTTAAGTCTTATATTAATAACTATGTGCTTTACTTTTTATAACTCCTCAACTCATCTTAAATCCTTAACAGAATTGAAATCAAACAATATTTTTAGAGCGCACTTTGTTGTAAAAAGCTATTGTCAGATTTTCAGTGTACTTTAAAAAAGTAAAAGGGAAAATTACTTGTTTTTCTTATATTTTGCAGTTTTCTTTACTTCTACCCTTTTCCTTTGCTGCGTCTAGGTTCTGTAGATTCATGGATGTGATACAAAAATATGCAGTCTATTGGTTGATTATATGACCAAGACTTGTGCTTCCATCTATTTTCTTCAACGTCAGTTAGAAACCTTAATGGTAAATGGTCATCTATTTAGGTAAAGGGAAATATATATTCTAAATAAATATATTGTTGAATAATTTTCAGTTAACATTAATTACTCATTTTTATTGAAAATTTTAACATAAAATATTCTTCTTTTGAGCATTTGTTTTTTCGTATAATATCAGTTTATAATTAAATAACAAAAAAGAAAAATCATGCAGTACGCATTGATTAGTAACACTTTCCAACTGTACGTAATTCTTGTATCGTATAATATTTTATATTCTTTGCCTACGTTATGATACAACAGACAGGACTGAAAAATATAAAGATAGTCTAATTGATTTAAAATCATTCTTAGGCATTTTGGAAAGTGCTTAAAAGGCTTAACGCAAAAGAAAATGCAGCCGCTAGATTATAAATACAGCTTTTAATTTATCTGAATATTTTAGTGTAGCCCTGAAATCTGAAAGTTAATCATATTATATTCTATATAGAACATTATTTTAGAATATTAACAATACATGTCAATGTTTTATGATTTTTACAATAGAAAGTTTTTTAAATATAACTTTCTTTTAAAAATGTGTTTCCTAAAACGTAATGAATTGGCTTTTTTTTTTTTTTTTAACCTGTACACAAACTAGATGTACAGGACCTATTAATGTCATTTTAAATAGGGAACATTCCAAAGTGAATTTGATTGTACTATTTTTTTTTTAATTCTGGAAATATTTACGGACGCTAGGAGCCGGAGACAAACAGATAGGAAGATAGACAATCGGACAGAAAAATACACAAATTAAAATCATATTCGCACTAAAAATATAAAAAAGTGTTAAAACGCTTAATGTAAACGAAAGTGCAATCCTATCAAATTTTTATTTATAGCTCTTAATGTAACTGAATATTTTTGTGTGTCCCTGTAAATCTAAGGCTAATCATACTAATAGACGGCACTCTTTTGTGCATACGAATGATTTATTTCAATCGCATTAAGCTTTGTGTAAAGTAAAATTATTTAAATTTGGTTTATAAAAATAACTCTCACAGAACGCGATGCTTTGGAATACTTTCAAGTGCCCCTGTAGACAAAAAAGTTAGAAATGTACTCTATTTTATACAGGAAACAGCCGATAGCATACTTGAGTAAAATATTAAAATTTTATTAAAGTTTCTGCACAGTAAAGGTATTAAAATATGGTTTATAGAAACGCCTCTTATAGAACACAATGCTTTCGAATAATTCTGGGTGTCCTTGTACACAAACAATAAGCGGAATTTACTCCCTTTCCGCTAGGAAACATCCTATAGTGAACTTCAATAAAATATATCAGTTTGAAGAAATTCCATGACTATTTACGGGAATTACAACGATGAAAAACAGACAGGGAGACAGACAGACAGACAGAAGAACAGTCAGAGAGATACACAAATTGAAACCATATTCACACGTAAATAATCTGGTGTGTCACTCACACGACTTTCTCTTACCCTGAAATTTAATACTATAAATACAGGTTGCAGACTAAAAGGTGAGATAACCAGTACTGTTATGTAAACCTGTTTTAAACAATTCATATTAGGCTTCTGAAGAGTTTTATATGATAATTAGTTCTGTGTGAGGGGGGCTACCGCCCCCCTCAACCCCCCGTTTCATTAATGTACTTACATTTATATAGAATTTAATTCGGTTATTAAAAAATAATTCTGTTTTTAAAAAATAATTTATTAAAATTGTTATTTAAAAAAAATTATCTTTTTTGATAATGCAGACGATTTCCATATTAGAGAAGTAGTATAACACCAAATATCCAAAAAAAAGTTCATTTTATTGTTAAAAGTAAAAAAAAAAATCGATAACTTTGTTTTAAATTATCGCAGATCGATGGTTCAACCATTCTTTTCAAAGGTATTGGCGAGCTCTTTTGAAAGACACCAATCATGAAAATTTACTTCCCTCGAGGTGGGACTTCCCCCCAGGGGGGGAGGCGGGGCTCCTACATACACAAAAATGTTTTCCCAGTTAACTATCTGTATTACAAAAAATATATATTCGTTTCATTTGGTTTAGCGCAGTCTATAGACGTTAAACTCTACTTACCTGCAATTTCCCCCATAGACGTAATGTATTAGAATTCTCTTGATTGTCCCTGTACACGAACCATTTGCTTGATCTTAACGAAAAACTTACTGTAGCATCCCTATATGATACACATTTAGAATACCAAGTTTGAACTTCCTACCATAATTTGTTTTTGAGATATGCTGATAACAGACAGACACACACACACACACACATAGACATACACACAGACCATTTGCTAAAAACATGATTTTTGTATTCAGGGGACCTCAAAACGTGTAAATATAACAAAATCTCGCGTTCGAAAATTTGACCCAAAAACAATACTTTCTCTACTTTATGGGTAAAAGAAAGTAAAAATGTTAGATAGAGTTAAAAACTCTCATTGTAAACGAAAGAACAATTTTAGCAAATTTTATTAATAGTTCTTAATATAACTCAATATTTTTATGTCACCTTGTAAATCTCATCCTAATCATGCTATATTCTATGCAAAGCAGTCTTTGGCGCATACAAAAACCATATTTGAATTTCATAAATTTTCGTGTGAAGTGAAGCTATTAAAATTTTGTTTATACAAATCTCTCTCATAGAACGCAAGGCTTTGGGATACCTTGGAGTGTCCCTGTACATAAACCAGTTGTAGTATTTACTCCATTTTATACAGGAAGCATCCGATAGTGATCTTCAATAAAATATTTCAATTTTTGTGTACAGTAAGAGTAGGAACACACTGCTTTCAAATATTTTCATGTGTTTCATATTTCAAAATGTTAAAAATATACGATTTTTTTTTTTTTTAGAAACAAATATCTAAAACATTGTTACTTCTTCAACTCTCATTAATTATAAAAAATTAAATTTAAAATTATTAATAGAAAATTAAACACAAAATAAGTTTATTCTGATTTAGATGTATTGAGTATTAGAAATAAATAGAATTTATAACAAATTATAATAAACTAAATTTAATCAAAATGGTACTTATATAATAGTTATATAAATGTCTTAACAGTTAAAAATTCTATAATATCAATTTAATACTATTCAGTTATACATAAAAATATTATTTTTATTGTTTAATTTTGTTATAATAGCTAATAGTTATAACAAGTAAGTTTTTAGATATTTGAAAAGAATTCCACCAAATATTATTACTACCTATTTTTATAAAAATATAAATAAGTATAATGATATAAAAACAAATTTAATTTATATATTTTACTTTCAACTATCACTTTTTCTTGGTGTATTTGCTAAATATAATTAGCTAAAAAAAATAACAAATTAAAAAAATTTCTAAAATTTTTAAAATTTCTTAATTACAAATTTCTATTTCGCGAAATTGAGTATTTCTAATAATTTACTTCAGTTTTATTTTATTAGGCTGTTATGAGTTATTTATGTCAAGTTGTAAGATTTTATTTATTTCCATTTTTTTTTTTTTTTTCAAATTCTGGGCTTTCTATTAAGTTATACACAGATTTCTAATTTTCTTCAACAATAAAATCAACACGAAATTTAATACGTATTATATATTATTTTGTAGAAGCCCAAATGTATATTTTGAATACAAACACTTTTGCAGGATTATTTGAGAGAGGGGATTATTTAACCTGTCATGAATTTGAAAGAAAAATCTACAACTTTTTATTTACCACACAGAGCGGTAATAAAAAAAGATTGTATGACAAGTAAACTTCAAATCGTGTTTGATGATTCTTTCTTCCCATGATTCCAATAACCTTTCTCTTAATAATTACCTGCATATTGGACCTAGTCTTTATGAACATATTTTTGACACTTTGTCTAGATTTAGATTTCATTCTGCAGTCTTTACTGCGGACATGAAACAAGTATTTTTTACAAATTTTGATAGACGAGGCAGATAACGACGTAACGCAGTTTATGTTTTCAGAAAGTCTTAACGAAGGCACCTCTCTCCTACAGATTTTCAGGTTTACAAGAGTTTTGTTTGGATCAACTGTAGCCCATTCTTGTTGGCTGACATCATTTAAAAAATTTAACGACACACATAAGGAGACAGTTGATTTCTTAAACGAAAATATTTATGTAGACGACATAACAGAAAGTCACCCATCAGCAGAGACGGTTTTAACTACAAGCCTAGATTCAATCAGTATTTTTAAAGACGCGAGTATGCAACTTCAAAAATTTCGTATAAATTCAAGACACTTACAGTAATTTTAGATATAAAGAAAATGTTATTAGTAAGGATTCTAAAATATTTGAAGAAAATAATCACACTAATAAAGTTTTGGGTTCGAAGTGAAATAACTTAAAAGGCGCTCTCAATTTTGGTTGTAGAAAATAAAACTTGTTTCTAAACTAAGAAATACTAATGGATTGGTTTTACAAGTACTAGGCAAAATGTATGGCCTTATCGTTTCCTAGGAACATTCACCTTGAATAAATGTCATAGCTGAATGATAATTTTAATAACCTTTTCGACTGGGGAAATAAATAAAATGTTAATTTTCCACTTATATCTCTACTCGCAAATATGTGTTACGCATGCCTGGAACATCTTTACCAGTAAGGAAAAAGGAAATCAGTAATGGATTTTATAAAATGATGTATTTAAATTTAAAATGTTAAATAAGAGAAATTAGTACATAATTTGTGATGTTTTAAATTTTCTACTGCGCTAAAGCTTAACATTCTTCAAAAAAATTAACTATTTTTTATTCTATGTTGCCATATATATATTATGACTAATTAAATTTTAAATTCTATGTGAAAAAAATTCTTCTTCCGAAAGGATGATTCGTGAAAGTTTATGAGTTTTTACTTATTAAAGTGATAAGATAATTCTTTAGTAATGAATATAATTTGGTTTTAAATTAATCTGCATTCGCTTTCTGTTACATCAAGTATAAAATTGAAATTGCAACCCAAGAAATTAACAAAGTAATCTTTTATAAATAGTTTTTTTTTCTAACAATTTAATTAAATAGAGATAAAAGACTTGAAATGTTCACAATTTATCATTTTTTATAACATTTTATTTAACTACGGTCAATAGTATTTGTATTTGTTTTAAACTTTTTTTTTTTTTTTTTTTTTCATAATTCTACATATTTTACTGTGATGTTTTAAAAGTGATAAAATAGCTTGAGTTATCTATTAATCTACATTATACACTCTAAGTGTTTTTAGTGATAAAAAATCCCTAAATTGGAAAATAATTTTAAAACATATTCAGTAATCATATTTAACATTTAAATCAAGATATTTTTGTGTAATTTTTGTACAATTATTCTTTAATTTGTTGTGCAATTAATAATGTTATTTACAAATGATCTTTTTCTATAGCCAAGCAGATCTACATATAGAACCTTAATTTGATAATTTTGACTGAAATTTATGTTTTTAATGTGCTGAAATCAAAAATGAAGACTGTTTATTATTTACCAGACGTTATATGTTTTTCTCTATACATGGTATCTACGGAAACATTTACTTCCGTGACTCTTCAGCCAATGTAATTACATGTTAACATTTGTAGGATGTTTCTGTAATTAATTATATTTAATCATGAAAACATGCTATAAAAGAAGAAAGAAAGAAAGAATTCATGTCAGTATACATTCTGTATTCAGAAAACCGGTATTTACCGCTATTAACAAAAATCTATACCTGATACAGAAAAACTAGTTTCATTTCCATTTTTAGTACACAAAAAACATATGTATTAGCTAAAATTATCAAATAAAATTTTGCCAGTACTACTTTTGTAGACCGATGCCATCCACAGTTTAATTATGAAAATTTAAAAAAACAAAATTTTATGTGCAATTATCTTTTGAATAAGATTTTTCTCCTATACTGCTAAAATGCACATATATATATATATATATATATATAATATGAATTAATTAGTACCATTGTAACACTCAGCAGATAAAAGATAGATGAAGATACCAACATAAAATAAATTTTAATTGAGATTTATTTCGATTAAAATAAGTCACGGTATTAATTTCATTTGAGTACCAAGGATTAGTAAAAACAAGTTAAAGTACTTACGCAGAAGAGAAATGGCACTCACATAACACATAAGCCTAACGATGAGAGAATTTGCAAAAACTATGAATTATTAGTAACAGTCAACATTTGAGAGAAAAGAGAAAGGATAAAATCACCAAAGAGTTCCATGTTAAATTGAAAAATAAAATGGAATTCATGAATTGAAAATTGGAATTTTAAATGCTGAAAAATGTAAATGTTACTCATCAGCAAACTTGCATTTCTATCCGCATATGCAAGATTTTGTAAAACTGTGTAGCTAATTCCAGCAAACATACAGCTCAAGTCTCTATTTTGCAACAAAACAAAAAAGAAAAAAAGAAAATTGAATTAAAATAAAAAAGGAAATTAAATTAATCAATATATACATATTTTTAACAGAAAATAACTGTTGATATAAAATTATCATCATTTTAATTCACATACTATTCATATTCCGTAGTTTTATTATTATTTTTTTTTTATTATTACATATGTGTTTAATAGTCAAACATGAAATACGTGGAACACTTTCAACATGTTAATTATGGGTGTAGAGGGTTGAAAATGGTATCATTCGAAATAAATTATTAGCCAGATTTGCAGAATATAAAAATTATTTTCTTACGATGTCAAGAAGGTATTTAAAAAAATACTTTTAATTCTTATGCATTTTTCCATTTCATACACATATTCTTTCTTATTAAAGAAATACCTAAAGTAGGAAGTTGTGAAATCTGGCAATTTCTTAAAACTCAAATAAATCCATAGACGGCAATTTGTATAGATGTAGCATTACTATACTCTCGACTACTTTTTTTCCTGAGAGAAAACCGCTATTAGAATGTAGAAATTTGAGTGAATGAGTGTTAGGTCGAAAGTTTATGCGGTTGAAAATATACGCAAATTAAAAAAGGATATGATATATGAAAGTTATATATATATATATATATATATATATATATATATATATATATATTTGTGTGTGTGTGATTTATGTCACCTCTAATTTAAAGACATATTTTTAAACTAAAACATTATCCATTCCAATTAACTGAAATTCACTAATTATTTTTTTAGTGGATTTATTACTATATCTTCCGCATGTATAAGAAGCAAGTGGGAAATACGAAAAAAATTTCGAATTTCCGATTTTCGATTAATTTACACATTTTGAGATTTCCTTTCATTTCAATTAAATGAAATCAACTACTTATTTTTTTAAAAAGTGGATTTTTTACTAGCTTCTGCATGTATAATAAGATAGTAGAAAATACAGAAAAAACTTCAATTTTCGTTTTTTGATGAATGAACACGTTTTGAGATTTTTTTGCATTACAATTTACTGAAATTAAGTACTTATTTATTTATTTATTTATTTTTTAAGTGGATTTATTATTCTATCCTCTTCATGTATAAGAAGAAAGTATAAGATTAAGGAAAAATTTAGAGTTTCGGTTTTTGATGAAGTAAAATGTTTTGAGATTTCCCGAACTCAGTTCGACCATTTTTAGAAAATATCTCCCTTTTTGAGTTCAGACACTGTACTTTATAAACAAATGGAATTAATTTAACAGAATTTAATATTTAGTTTGACCTTGGTTTTACATGGTGCCGATTAGATTTTGGTGTATATCACCCAACGCTTCCGCGATGTAATTTTCTCTCATTTCAGGAAAGGTCTAACGTCTACAGTGTACCGAACTTAGAGAAATATATTCAATAAAACTATGCTGATTCAGTTTGAGTGCATATCGACAAACAATTGCCGCAGCTGTGTTGTAATTTAATTCCATTTAGGAGAAGGCAATAACTTTGCGTTGCCTTGCTTTGCAAAGAAGTGGCCAAATTTCGACCATTGAGCGATACTAGTTATTATTATTTATTGCAAATAGAAATTGCATTAAATAAGTTATTCTAGCCTTTTTTTTTTTTTTTTTTTTTTTTTTTTGTAAAATGCTGAATAGAAAAAAATATTAATAGGACATATTTTAAAATTTAATCACATTTCTAATTTTCATGCATTAGTAAACGCTATAAAAATTTGTTTCATTATGCGAAGAATATTCTTTTGATGAAATTTTTGTAAATGTATATTGAACTACCTTTGTTATCTTCATTTGAATAAACATGCAACAAATTAACACGTGCTAATTTTTCACATTTACATTACATAATATGTATCAACTTAGGGCATTAGACACTAATTAAGGTCCAAATAGCAAGTGGAACATGCATACATTATTTTCTATGCGATAAATTAGATAGTCGGTGTAGTCCTAAAAATAGTAATTTATTTTTTTTTTACTTTTATCAAAAAATTTCCTCATTATGAATCCTGAAAATCACTAATTTAAAAATCATTACAGCAACTGAGTTCGTTTTTAATTACATTGCTTTTTAAAGTAACTGTGTCTTTCTATGATAGATAGTTTAAATTGGTAAGTCCTACCTAATTTAAAATTTATGAAATGATATTTAAAAACATACCTAATTTATTCAAATTTGAGTGGAATTTATACAGAGCTGGAATTATATTAAGTTGGAATTTATACAGAGGGACGCACACACATAACAACAACAACAACAACAACAACAATAATAATAATAATAATAATCTTATAATAATAAAGGAAGATGTCTGTCTGTCTGTCTGTCTGTCTCTCTGTCTGTCTGTCTGCCTGAGCATCTATACGTTCAGCCCCTACTGAACGCAGAAGTATAAAATTTGACATACGGGTGCTCAGAAGCCTTCCCGAGGGGATAGTGAAAACAGAATTTAAAAAATTTTAATTAGTTGCGGAGATATTAATTAAAATGTTGACCCATGTCGATCGAAAACTGACCAAAAATCCTTATTGCTTAAAAAGAGGCATTCTATCCGCAGACGATTTTAACGGCTGTCTCGAACGGGAACAAAACACGTGGAAGTCATTAATGTCACATGATCTTGAACTGGAGTTAAAAATTGCAAATTTCAAAGTGCTTCAAATTTTTTTCCCACACAACACTTAATATACAACCTAATCAGCACAAAACCAACCTGCAGTTAAAATTTCATCAATTTTCATTAATAAACAAAGCAGTTACATTTTAATTGCAAATTAAATTTTATTCTAACACGTAATCTATCTTTCAATAGACAATAGGAGTTTCCATAGCAACAAAATACATTTGAAGGAATTAAAAAAATACTTTTTTTCTTTTTCTTTTTACTTCCATTACCCGACTACCGTGGTATATATAGGTTTTAGGGACCTAAAAAAATATTTATTTTTCTTTTTACTTCCATTAAACGACTACCGTAGATAATGGAATTAGAGATTTCACGTGATTTACATGTTTTAGTATGTCCTGTTTAGGTTTTCTTTTGCATCTCAGCTACTAATTAAAATAATTTCATAAGTAACACAAGCTTTGTTGATTTGGAATTGAACAGTAGATTACAGAAATTTCTATTTACACGTTTTGAGGTCTCCTGAATCATTTTCCTTCAGTATCTCATACATCATTTGAAAGCTTTGTTGAGCTGATACACATTTTACAGTACTTTTACATTATCGAAAATGGAATTCGAGATTTCACTCGATTTACACGTTTTGAGGTGTCCTGGTTAGGTTTTCTTTTGTATCTCAGCTACTAATTAGAATAATTTCATAAGTAACACATCATTAGAAAGCTTTTTTGATTTGGAATTGAACAGTGGATTACAGAAATTTCTACCGCCAGATGGCGCTGTAATATTTTCAAATTTCAATATTTCGATTTCTGATTATGATTAAATTATATTTAACACATCATTCGAAAGATATTTTAAAGTTCTTTTAAATTATCGAAAGTTTTCACCATATTTACACGTTTTGATGTGTCCTGAATCAGTTTTCTTTTGTATCTCAGCTACTAATTAAAATAATTTCATAAGTAATACATCATTAGAAAGCTTTTTTGATTTGGAATCGAACAGTGGAATACAGAAATTTGTACCGCCAGATGGCTCTGTAATATTTTTAAATTTCAATATTTCAAATTCTGTTAATGATTAAATTATTTTGTATCTCAGCTTCTAATTAACATAATTTCATAAGTAATACATCATTTAGAAAGCTATTTGAATTACAATTGATGAGCATGTGTTGCAAATCTCTGTCGCGAGAGGGCGCTTTGATATTTTAATAATTCAATATCTAGAATTCTACTTATAACACATCATTTGAAATATTACGGATTTTTAAACTGATGTAAGCCGTTAAATTCCGTACGGGAGTTTCAGAGAAAACCACAGAATAGCCAGAACACCTTTATTAATATATCTCCAATTCTAATTATGATGCAGGCTTTCGAATTCCGATACTCCGTTCACATTTCGTATTAAGGATTTTTAACACGCGAGTTTCAAAGAAAAAAAAAACGAAAAAATCAGACACAAATTTTGTTATAACAATGTTTATATTACCTTTGTATCTCAGCATCTAATTAACATAATTTCATAGGTAAAATATCATTTTAAGCCTTTTAAACTGAAATTAAGGAGTACATATTGTATGCAGTTAAAAAATCTAAAGTATAGCTTTAAAAATAAAATAAATAGACATATTATATTTATTTAAATTCATTTTTATTTCATCTGTTAATGACACCATTCACCAATTTCATCTGTAACTTTTAACAGAATAATATTGAATTTTTTTTTTTTTTTTTTTTTTTATGAATTCGGTTGTAAAAAAGCAGTTTTGGAATTCTTAAATTTTAGATGGATTTCAATAGAAATCGTTAATCGCCCTTGATAGATTAGCCATTTTGAGTCTAAAATATATCATAGCTATTCATTATTGTAATACATAATACATCATTCAAAAGATATTTTAAAGTATTTGTAGTGCCCGCTATTAAAATGATATAGGCCGTTCAAATTCTGTACGAAACTTTCGGAGAAAAGTACGGAAAAACCAGAAAATTTTTATTATTTTATATTTTAACGAGTTTCAAATTCAGATTTTCGCTCACATTTCGTACTATTAATTTTTAACGATGTATAGCCCGGAATTAAGCAAGTTTTGGAGAAAACCACAGATAAGTCAGACACAAATCTTTTAAAAAAAATTTATACGGCGCCGCAGTCGCCACCGAGCGGGACTTAGCTAAAGTCAGAAATTTGAAAGATCATAACATGGTGAGCGAACAGGCAGTTTCAGATATTGAAAAGGGAAGAGGGCGCCGAAGGCGCTATCGCACGGGAATTTACTGTGCTTTCAATAAGCTATAGTCACGATATATCGATAAGCTGTTATTAGACCTGAAAAGGGAAAAAAATGCCGCAGGCACCACCGAGCGGGAGTTTCGTAAAGTCGGATTTTTCAGGGATCGCGAACCAGCTGGTCGCCAAAGGCGGCTAGTAATATAATATAATAAAAATTGAAAACTCTTTTTTACCCTTTAATGCATAAGGCTATTCTAATTTTTGCAATTATATATATATATATATATATATACATTGTTTTCTAAACCTTTGTCCCAAAGCATTATATTTATCAGATAAAAATTTATTTCATTGTGAAGTAATTATGAGAAAACAATAAATAGATGAAATTTCACGCAGATATTTTTTTAATTAGTTATGTAATTCAAATACGAAAATTTAAATCAATAATATCATGACATAAAGTGATTTCTTTGCGTTCTAAAAATTTAATTAGTCTTATAAAATTGTGATAAGTTAAATATCGAGACAATAAAGAGTACAAATGATGATCATACGAGTATTACTGAGATTACATAATTATACTGAGAAAAAATATATATGCCGCCTACCTCTAGAATGAATAAGTGGTCCTTTTTTAAATTACCTTAACTAGAAATATAGATTTCCAAGCTATATGCATAAGGCATGACAGTAAACTGAATAGACGAAATGATCTAGGATTTCTAGTTTACATATTTCTAGATGGTGAAAAAAATTCTGAATATTCTGAATGTTTTGTATTGCGAGAAATTCTCGCTTGGTTTTCTATAATTGGGTAATAAACCAAGATTATCGTTGCTGAAACCCTCCTCTTTTAGTCTCATTTATTTGCAGAGATTTTTGAATAGCTTTGCCTTCGATAATATAGGCAAACGCTCTAGAATTCTAATAGGAGCTTCTAGAACTCGCTTCCTAAGGGGACTATCTTTATAAGGATGACATGGAACTATTTTTTCTAGAGCCACAATTTCGATTCTAGATGTCAGTTACAGATATTTTTTTCAGTGAAGACAAAATTCTGACCTATTCTTGTACGTTTGGAAAATCTTAAATTTCAAACAACTTACGAAATTTTCAAATTAGAAATTTCCTAGGGAATGTTATTGATGGGATGATTACACAGGCCTGTAAAATCGTATTTTCCATTTTTTTTTTTTTTTTTTTTTTTTTTTTTTTTTTTTTTTCACTGCGTCGGGTTTTTTCAATGTGTTTTGATGCGCTGAATTCAGAAATGATTTTTTTCCCTCTCACATAAGGAATTTTCACAAAATAAAGATGAAGGTCGGAAGAAATTTGAACCAATTTTTGTATAAAATACATTAAAATCAGCTATTATTTACAATAACTTTTAAATGTGTTTCTTTACATCGAAGCTCCTTTTAGAGCATTTTACCTTGTGTACGACTTGAAAGTCTTGTGTGTGGTTGGGGGGGAGGGTGACTACCTATGCAGTATCCAACAAAAATCTGCTAACATGTTAACACATCATCGTCCCTGATACCTTCTCAACATTTCTTTGGTGTCTTGATGAAATAACTCTCTTTGTTTTTTACACATATCACCAGATTTTCCGGAAAGTAACTTAGATGGATGTTGTAAGAGTGGAGCTTTGGGCTCATACAATCCTTTTTTCTTTTTTTTTTTTTTTTTTTTTTTTTTTGTCAAAACTGTACGTGATGAAAGTTTTTGGTTAATCAGCATCCAAAAATATATCAGAAAAACTCATCACTTTGAAGAAAAAGTTCGATCGTCGACCTCTGTTATTTGAGTAAAATAATTCTCACAAAGCACGTTTATGCGACATTTTGCTCTATTCTCCCATTATAATAAAGTCGTAAATTTCGAATAACTCAGAAACTTTAAAATTAAAATGGCAAAAATAAATAGTTTTTTTTACCAGTTTAATAAATGATAGCTAAAATAAGCATGAACATTTTGGGATCATTCATGTTTGAAATATTATTCACAAATTTCATTATAAAACGTAACAAATAAATTGAATAACGACCTAACATACTGACTAACATCCAGTTAGTCACCCCATCGGTTTTGTGATGTTTAGATTTTTTCCACCTTAAAATGATATAAAATAATGTAAATCCGGAAATGTAATTAAAATTGTTCAGGAATACAAAAGTTTCCCATACTTATTGTATAAGTGAGGAAAAAATGCATTAAGTTTTTACCATAACCTCCTAAACTAGATGCCTGTCACGTTGCTCGAAAACTTAGCAACAGTTGAAGCGGTAAACAGCGCCACCTGGTACAGATTGCACGATTTTTTTATTCAGCTGTCACCAATAATTTTAAGAAGTAATATGTGATATATATAATCGACGTTTCTTCGATTCTATTCGCCTTTTATGTTTACCATATCCAACTTAAAAAAAAATGTTGGTGGGTGTTGACTGAAAAAGTCGCGCAGTCTCTACCAGGTGGCGCTGTCTAGTGCTTCAACTGTTGCCAAGTTTCTGAGCCATGCGACAGGCATCTAGTTTAGGAGGCTATGTTTTTACCATTTTCTAATATTGTATATAATAAATAATACTAACAATGTAATATGAGACATATTATCATCTTTAAAAAGTTAAACAATCATATTTATAAATTAGAGTGATAAATATAATTTTTTTTTTACTTTAATATAATTTTTATCATTTAATAAAATACATATTATATACGTCAAATCACATTTTCCTAAATGCATTTATTAAGGTAAAATATTGAGAAAAAAGTACATAAATATATTTTTTCAGTTGTTTAACTTATATATGTATCTATATTATGTCCCTTGTTATATATTAAAATGTTCGATAAGAAAAAATAAATTAACTAATGTTCAGTTGCTAAAACTCTCAACGAATTTAAATTAAATAAAAATACACGCTGTAGAAGGTTAAGATAAATGTTTAATTTGAAGATTTTTAATTCATTAAAATGGTTTGTAAATTAATATTTATCTTAACTTATTAATATTTTTTTTAATATCAAACTTTTTAATAATGGAAATTATATTAATTTTATTTATAGTTTATTAATTTGCTTAATTAATTATTTATTATTAGAAAAAAAGAACTTTTTAAATGATAAACGTCTTTGCTTTTACATAAAAGAATGTATTAAATTTCAGCATACCATGCTCGCAAGTAGAATTTTAATTAAGATATACATCAATTGCTAACAAGTTTGTGTGATAAATATTCCTGCTTCTAACTTCAACAAGATGGAAATAAATGAGCACCTCAACAGGAGAAATTTTGATTCAGTGGGGTTTGTTTTTAAATCCGCAATACTTAAGTATTTTACTTTAATTTTATGTTAAATTTATTTTTTTTTTTTATTAATATTTTAATAGGTAAATAAATTGCACAAATGGCGCTGTATGTACAAGTTGAAGGGATTTTTTTAAATGGACTCTTCGTTAAGCTTAAAATAATTGAATATATATTTTTACTTCCATTACCCTACTACCGTAGGTAATGGAAGTATTGTGTTCGGTCTGAAAATTCGATATCGGGTTTTCACCTGATTTACACGTTTTAAATCCCCTGAGTCCAAAAAAGTGGTTTTGGGCAATTGGTCAGTGTGTATGCATGTGTGTGTGTGTGTGTGTGTGTATGTGGAGAATTTTCTGGCTATTATAGCTCAGAAACTAATAAAGATTGAGCAACGAAACTTTAGAATTGAAATACGTCTGGTGTACAGATGAAAGTTCCAAATTTTGGTGAAAATTGAAAGACCGGAAGTGGGACATCGGAAACCGGAAGTGAGACCGTAAGTCCATATCTCAAAAACGGCTCTAACGATTTCCTTCAAACTTGCTATATAAACACTCTATTAGATGTCCTTTCGAATGAAATAGTTGGTTAGTTCAGGAAAATTGATAGGCGTCCTCTATAAATAGCTCAATTTCAGGCCTCGCAAAGGCGTTCCTTTAAAAACGGTTGTACGGATTTTTTTCAAAAGTTAACTTGCATGTATTTGTAGTAATTTTAAAAGGATATGACGTCATTAATTAACAAAGAAATTTATCTGAAAATATTTATAATTAACATTTTAAAAATTACTGAAAATAAAACTAAAGTTTCCAAAAACTTTTACTCAAATAATAAAATTAATGCAAACTATTTTCTAACAATATCTCGTCAGAATTTCGTAACATATCTGGAAAATGATTAATATATATATATATTATTTATTTTCTAATTATTATTTTAAATAACTTATTTGACGGATAGAGCAATTTTGTTACTTATTTAAATCAAAAATGTTTATAATGTGTGTAGTACTGGGTAATGGAAGTCGTGTGGCTGTTACACACCAGATTTTGTTTTTACTTTCTCTTGCCCATATGTATGGGTAAGTAACTCATATATAGAGAACGTGTTGTTTTTAAGTCAAATTTTTGAAATTGAGTTTTTATTATATTTACACCCTTTGAATACTTTTGAATCCGAAGAACAGACTTTTAGCGGTTGGCCTATGTTTCTGTATGTATGTGACTATTATACCACAGTATATCTAGTATAAATTTGAGCGAGAAGTTCAAACTCAATTTTGTAAATGTATATCATATAAAAACGCTACCCTAATTTTTTTATTCAGATCAAGCAAATCTTTTATGTACAGGAGTATCTAACATAATTCAAGGGCGTTGCATCTTTGACCGAATTTTCTTTTTTATATGTACAGTTTAAGATCTAAAGGATAACTAAACAAAATGAAATGAAGCTTTTTTTTTTTTTAATCGCATAAAAGCATGTGTCTTATACAGGGTGACAAGAAATAACTTGGACACACATGATACATTATAATTTTAATGCTAATGAAAATATCACAATCAAACTTCAATGAATATGAATACATTATTTTGTCTATTATATTTACAAATTTTCAAAGTGGCTTCCTTTAGCCTTAATACAGAGATTTAAATGTGTCACAAATTTTTCGGCTATGGGCCGCAACTCACTTATTGATATTTTATCCCATTCCTTGCATAAGAATTTATTTAGGGATGCCAAAATTTTATGAGGTTTAGCACACACCCTTGTCTTCAAGATCGACCAAACAGGGGTTCCAATCAGGGGGATACGGTGGCCATTATTGAGCTCGAATGAAGTCAGGAAAATTTGTCTTGCACCAATCTTGAGTACCTTTAGCTCTGTGTGCAGGTGAGGAATCATGTTGGAAGGTCCATCTTTTGTTTTGAAAGAACTTTTGCGACCAATGTAACACAAAATCTTCCAAAATGAGTTTGCGATAGTGGTAGTTACAGATATTTGTTTTGAAACTTCGTCCAAGTTATTTCTTGTCACCCTGTTTAATATGGTATGATAATCATTCACCGTACGTATAAAATGCTACTTCAAAAAATAGAAATGAGACTATACTTGTACAGGGTGATTATAGTTAAAGTTATGATTTCAAAACGGTATAATTTTAAAACTACTGTTGAGAATGACTTGATATTTTACCAGAACAATTGTTAGGCAATGGAATTTTCTTTGGCGAAGGGGAAAAAAAAAGAAGTTCCAAAATGTACCGTTAATCATTCGTACGATGTTAGTTTCATGAAACTCCTCTTTTTCTCTTGTCACTATCACCGTTTCTGTTGTAAATACATATTCTTGTCTTTTTCTAAAAAAGTTGTCGTAAACCCTTAAAGTCTATTGTTATCTGCTATTCTATTCTATTGCTAACAACATTCCTGTGTATAATGAATCTATTTAGGCATTTCTTTTGAGAATATCCTGACAGCGCCATCTAGAGGCACATTTTATAAATACTTTTTTTTCCTTTACCAAACAAAATTTCATTGCTTCACGATAGTTCTGGTAAAATATCAAGTCATCTGACCGTTAGTTTTAAAATTATAGCGTTTTGAAATCTTAACTTTATTTATAATCACCCTGTATATTGATGGAAGTGCATTTCAAGCAGTGCTGTATGTTATTAGTGGAGGACTATGTTTAAGGACATAATGTGGTGTGTGTATAAAATTCATAGAAAGCATACAGAGCTTACAAAAACTAATCGAAAATTTATTTTTATTAAATGGAATTGGTTATGCGTTTTGAGGTTTCCTGAATACTGCTGTCAAGTTTTTATCGATTGATCCTTGTGTATCCTCTTATGGGCGTAACGTAAATGCAAATAACTGCAAGCACTTCACGTATTGTATTTTGAAGATCATACGAGAATGGTAATTAAAATATTAATACTGATAGATTTCAAGAAGTACTGAGGGGGAAGTTGTCTCAATAATTCAGAAGGCACTTGTAATTACAGGTTTGAACTCTATACATTTAGGTACAATATTCAAACGAGGGATGACCTCACGCAGAACGTTTTGTTAAATAAAGCTGTTATTAAGCGTAATTTGAATTGTTTTTAACGTAGGTTAGTCTATAGTACTTGTTATCTTATACCTTAATCTGAAATTAGTCTTTATAATATTGAAATGCAGAGTAAGAGAAATTTATCTGTGTACCGCATCAGATTAATTTATTTCTGTTTCATTTAATACAATTTTATATATTGCTTTTAGTTGATAAGAAAATTTATATTTTGGTATTTATTAATAAGAGGATATATTATTATCAACTTTTATAGTTAGATGAAAAAAAAATTAAATTCACGTAAAATTTAATTATTTAATACTAAAAAAAACTTTGTATTAAAATTTTAAAGTATCTAAAATTATTGAAAATATTTTTTTAAATAAAGTGTAGTGTAAAATAAATAACGTTTTTTTTTTAAAGATAAACTAAGCTATCAAGTCCAACAAAAACTTCTAACACATATATGAACAAATGAATTTGTAAGTGGTAAGACTGAGATGTTTTATCAAACTTTATTTATCTCGAAAGAGTTTAGGATTTTAGAAATGTGCTATATATGATTTGATATGTACATCTCAGATATTCTTTCTTAGAATTTATTTTTAATTTCTGCTGGTACATTCTTCATATTTTCTATAACAATTTTCCTATCAATTTTTTTCCTTGTGATATTTATGCAACTCATCCTAAGTGATATATCTTTGAATAACAGCATATGATGTTCGATTTTTTGGCATTTAGAGAAACCAGTAACTTCAGAATTTTTTTAAACACAATAGAAGAATCTGGAACTGAATTTTTGGATTTCTGAGAGTTTAGGCTTCGGGTGTCTTCCTACGCGTAAAAGTTCATCAAACCGGGGCCTACTTCTTGAAGTGGATTTTCAAACTACTACGAACATTCCTGTACATGCCTGTACCGGAATTATAACCTGACACTTGAAAACGGAAGTTGGATCTTATAGGCATAAGATTTTCTGACTCCTTACAAACGAGATATATAAATTAGAGTGCTGATTCAATGGATGAAGGATTAGCTTTCCGTGGTTCAAGATGTATCACGTGACATGCTACAATAGGTTGCTGTGTTTGGCCCTTTATCGCTATTTTGGCATTTAAAATATCAGTTCGACAAATTATCATTATTTATTGGGTAACATGACAGTCCTATGACCGAAATAAATTGTTTTTAAAATAATTTTACACATAATTCACATTTTAATAAATAATAAAATACCTTTTTTTTCATCGTTTCCCAACAAAGTTTAAAAGTGTTTGTAAAAGAAAATTTAAACTTTTAAAGAGCTAAATTTAACAACAAATAATAATTTTTCAACTATTTTTAAGCATTTTGTCTGTTAAATTTCAACTACACGAAATAAAAAAGAAGTAAAATCAAAATCAAAACGATTTAGAACAAAAGAATATTAAACTACGTACGTAAACAAAAACATTGGCGGTTACGACTTATGTGAAGAACAATCTCTTAACCGTTGCCATAGAAATTTACTGAAAATAAGCTGTTACCAAGGAAACCACCGAATACGCAGGTGCAAGGAGAGCATGTCACATGACTCATCTTGGACCTTCTCAATGGTTACCATTTATCACTCTACTTTATATATCTCGTTGCTCCTTACGGTCTTCATTTAATAAGTCGTATCTGCTTTGGTCTTGGGTTGAGTTTCCATTTGGTTGTTTTTGTAATATTTGAACTAAAGAATTTTTTTAAATAATTCATTATGAGCATTTTTGGGTGTGTTTTCAAACTCTTTAGTAATTACGGTTTTGACGTTATGTTTAACAGCAGACTTCATTTGGAGCCACATTTAAGGGAGTTATATCCTAATGTGAAGAGCATCGAGCTTATAATTGGAGGATTGGGAATCGATACTCGAGCTTGACATCTGTATTTCGTACAAATAGCATCTGTGGGAGTTACCGATCTTTAATCACTGTGGAGAAGGGAAATTATGATTACAGGTCCATAGATGGGTGCTTTAAGGGTAAATATCTTCGTTAATCCGTTTTACATCGCAAATAATTTCTTTTTCTTTTTTTTTTTTTCAAAATCGTTCCAGAAAGTTATCGTCCGCAAAACCATCGTTAATCCGTTTTTCATCGCAAAATAATTCTAATCCTATTTATTTAATTATTTATTTTATTTTTATTTATTTATTTATATTATTTTATTTTTTCAAAAGCGTTCCAGTAATTCCATGAAAACCAAGGTTTTAGCAGAATTTTTTCTAGTAATTTGTGGGTTATCAGTGAACGAAAATTACCCTGAAAATGAGGGCGTTTAAGTTCAAACTGTAATCTCAAAAACATACTAACGTTTTATTAAAATACTTCAACTACTTCCGATTAAAACTGTGCTTCTGTATGCTAATTTTCTGGACGATGAGGGAAATTCAGATTGATTTTTAAACTTAAAATGCCACCATGTTTCTGAGAAAACCAATTCTGTACTATATTTTGCTACGTGTGAAGTGAGGTTTAACAGTGAACGCTAATTTTTGTAAATATGAGGATTTCCATCAAGAAAGCTATTCTGAGCTTCCTTGATTTTTAAAACGTGAAATTATCCGAATTCTGTTCGATTCTAAACAATTTAAAATTATGAGAGTTAGTTATACATATATATATTATATGTTAATGTATGATGTAAAATAAAAATTTAAACTGACTGTCACATTTTAAAAAAATAATAAAATAATTATACAATTTTCAAATGTCTTCGATATTTTAATAAAATCTACCGATTACAGAAGGAAGTATAAATATGAAAATTAACGTAAATTTAAAAAAAAAGGAATAATACTCTATTCTCTCTTTAAATGGAATATTTAATGTTCAAATATAAGGATTCGATTTCCTGTTCAAGATTTTCTATGTTTTATTACATAAATTTTTAAACTGCAAACAAATTCCTTTCGTGAAATTCCATTTTTAACCAATATAAATGACTCTTAAAAGAATGGCAAAATCTAAATGCCGTATTACCTAAGACCTCGTTTAGTGAAACTTGTTTGAAGAATTTAAATTCGAACGTGTTTATACTGCTTATTTGTTGAAAAAAAATATTTTTTCTTATATATTTTTTCCATTTTAAAACGGAAAATTTCTATAAAGGATTCGTTTTAAATTTCGAGGTAAGAAGAATCGAAGAAGAAAAAGCATAAAGCAAAGGGTTGTAAGCGTTTTTCGATACGCATTATACTTGTTAGATTGCAGTCTTAGATATAAAAAGGAAATTTAAAGCAATCCACTGTTTACATTTTTATTAGTGTATTTTTTATTTTAAATATTGCAGTTAAAAGTATTTGAATATTTTAAATTATTTTTCCTAAAATTATACATTTCTATAAATTGTTTTGAAATAAGTAATTATAGTAAACCAGAAAGTAAAAATAGTGTAACTAAACTATAAGCTAATTTTACTTAGAAAAAAAAAAAAAAGAAGAAGAAGAAGAAGTGATTGAAAGAGCTAAGTTAATACAAAGCAAAATGGATAAAAAATACTTTATTAAGGTAACATGTTTCCATTTAGAAAATAACAGCTTCATTTTTCATTTAACAACAAAACAATTCAAAAAGCCTACGTTAAATGATTTTTTTAGGTTCTAATTTACATAGTTGATGTAAAAATTCATGACAATCTTTCCTTTAAAAAACATTTCTTATGATAATAATCTCTTATGTAGTGATAGATACAGGGTGATTATAAATAAAGTTACGATTTCAAAACACTATAATTTTAAAACTACTGATCAGAGCGATTTGATATTTTACCAGAGCAATAGTGAGGCAAGTAGTTCCAAAGTAGTTTCAACATTTTCCTATAGATGGCGCTGTCAGGGTAATGTCGGGGAAAACGTCTAAATGGACTCGTTAAACACATGAATGTTGTTAGCAACTCAGTTGAATAGCAGGAAGCAATAGACGTCAAGGGTTTGCTACATTTTGTTTTAGTAAAAACAATAATACTCGTTTACAAAAGACAAGAATATGTGTTTACAGCGGAAACAGTCATAGTGAAAAGAGATAAAGAAGAGCTTCATGAAATAAATACTTTACGGATAATTAACGGCACATTTTGGAACTATTTTTTTTTTTCTTTTGCCAAACAAAATTTCATTGCCTCACGTATGCTCTGGTAAAATATCAAATCGCTTTGATGGGTAGTTTTAAAATTAAAGCGTTTTCAAATAATAACTTTAATTCTAATCACCCTGGATAACGCGTGTGTGTGTAAGAAAAATATCCCTGATTTCTTACATAGGGTAAAGGTAAAATACATCACCTATATATACTGAAATAACACAACACTAATGTTGATAATCCCCAGAATTTATTAAAAAAATATTTGGATATTATTAAAGTTTTCAGAAAATTTTGATAATTATGCAAAGAAAAAGTTTTGCTGTTATATGCAAGGGAAAATTAACAATAGTTGTGATTTGTAAGTGCAAGTTTTCCGTAGAATCATCAATGAACATGTATATAAAAATGTGTGTTTATATATAACATATGTTACCGTGAAAGACTGAAATCTGGAAAATGCCGGCATTCACCGGTGAATGTCAACATTCACATAGTCGCTTCGTGTATGTTCAAAATATTTGCTAAATATTCTTATTTCTCACTTACACCGGCGAATGTCAACATTCACCACGCAATGATGGTGAATGCTGAATAAAATTATTTTTCTTCCGTTTTTAAATCATACTTTATTATTAAAAGATTTTCTCAGGTACAAAATCAGCCAAAAACCTGCAGGTATATTGCAGGTATTTCGGACTTTCTATAAGAATTGCAGGTATTTTAATGTTTTTCATAGGTATTTTGAAGGGAAATAAAAATAGCGAGTTTCTTTCTAAAAATATACAGGTTTTTTTTCTTTTTGTTTTTGTTTTTAAGTTTTCACACAGATTTAGTTCAGAAAGCTCGGATTACCTACAGGTTTCCTGCCGGAATGTCCGAAATACCTCTAGGTTTCCTGATAAATCCTTTACAGGTTCCTTGCTTTTTTTTTTTTTTTTTAACCTGGGTTGTTGCATTTTTAAATCATACTTTATTATTAAAACATATTATGATGTATGTCAAAATAGAAGAAAGCAATCGAGTAATCGAGAGCAATCGAGTAATCGAAAGTAATCGAGTTACGTGCGTTCTCAGATTCATGCACAGAGAGGTGATGCCCAGTGATGTTTTCTGCTGGTGTTCATGTGCGCGAAGCGCACATACGAGCGTGATAGTGGTTGCTGCAAAAACGGGTTACATTCGTTTTCAGATACTTGCACAGCGGGGTAAGAGTGTCCACTGTTTTTTTTTTTTTTTTTTTCGTTTTTACGTGTGTGATAGCGATTGCTGCGAGACCGAGTTACGTACGTTCTCAGATTCATGCACAGGGATGTAGGGGTGTCCAGTGATGTTTTCCCTTGGTTTGCGCACGTACGATCGCGATAGTGCTTCCTGTGAAAACAAGTTACATTCATTTTCCGATTCATGCACAGTGGGGTAGGGGGTGGCCACTAATTTTTTTTTTTTTTTTTTTTTTTTTTTACGTGCGTGATAGCGGTTGCTGCGGAACCGAGTTACGTGCGTTCTCACATTCATTCACAGCAAGGTAGGGGTGATCAGTGATTTTTTCTTTTTGGTTTTCATGTGCGTGATAGTCCTTAATACCCTCCCGAAACACGTAATCTTAATCGCGCCAGAAGAAAGGATTTCGCGTTAGACTGGCACCTCTCCGTCGACATTGGCTTCTCGTTTCGACCTTCTCCAGAGCAGGTCTGTGTTTCTCGACATACACTGGTGATAGTCTGAGTATATAAGAATATAACAAAATATTTCGGACATACACCAAGAGACTATGTGAATGTTGACATGCATCGGTGAATGTCGACATTCTCCGATTCCGGACATTCCCAGAACCATATACATATATATATATATATTACATAATATATATATATATATATATATATATATATATATATATATATATATATTACATATATATCAAAATGTTTTTCTCATTTAATTCAATTTAGTAAAGGTAATATCATGTGTACATCGTGCGTATTAAAAATTGCGTAAATTAAATTCATATATAAATAAGAAAACATAACTTTTATCCGATACAAAAACACACTTTTATTTTATTTTTTTTTTTTTTAGTTGTTTTTCAGAAACAGAAATTAGCTAGACAATGAATTGTATCTGTAGAAAGAAATTAAAACTTCTTCACACACCATAAATGTTAAGTCAGCACAATCGGTTTCGAAAGGACGTAGCATTTCTTCATCACGTGCAAACACGTGCTACTGCCTTGGAGGCAAAAGCAAGACTGAAAGCAGGGCAAAATTCAGAGGGGGAAGAGCAACACAAACAACCAATAGGAAGCATCATGCAGGGCAGGACCAATCAAAGAGATGTACACACACATACAAAAAAAAAAAAAAAAAAAAAAAAAGGAGGGAGGGAAGGAGTAATCAATTAAATTTATTTATTTTTATTTACTTTTTTTTTATTTAATTAATAATATACTAATAAATAAATTTGATAAAATTTATTTATTAATTAATTTTTTTAGCTAGATTTATTGTATTATAAATAATATTATGTTATAAGCATAATGAAGGAAATTATTTAACCTCTTCCGTCCCCATGCACATTGTAATGTACATAACACTTATCGTGCTGTATGTTATGCTGTATAGGTTTAAACTTCGTTTCAACACCTAATGTACCTAAAATTGATAATCTAACATGAAAGAATAACGTCTATAACGCCATCTGATTTTTGTGTGTTGAGTTATAGTGCTTCTTATGTGAGTAGTTTGAATTTCGAATGGCCGTGACAGCAGTAAGTAGCAAATATTGTTAGTTTTTCGTTCTTATTTTTTCAAATGAGTTTCAAAACATATACACATCACTAAAGTATGTATGGGTCTACGTAATAATGAAATTGTACAAAAGATATTTACTTTGGCTTCGTATTATAACCTCTATAAAAAAATATGTACATCCTAATGTACATCCTGTCCCAATCAGTGGAAACACTGTACAAAGTTTTCGATTTGAATTTTTTGCGAGTAATAGTTAGACATACAATTCTTGAAAATATTTTTGCAGATTATTTTATCCTTCAAGATGAATAGGAAACTAAATAAATCTAATTTAGAAAATGAAAAATATGTAGATAAACTAATAGAATTGTTGGAAAATGGTGATGATTCGGATATTGATGACACAAAATAAAGTGAAGATGAAGTTGGTGAAGATGAAAGAGTAAGAAGAGAACGGGAAGTTGAGGAAATCGGAGAAAGTAGAGAAGATGAAATTTTAAATCCAGTGCCCACTGCAGAAGGTTTTCGAAATAAGAAAAGAGTACGATGGAGGAAACAAACACCCGATGTACCAAAATTCGAATGGATAGAGAATGACAAAATTGGCAATTCTATTGTATTGGATCCTATGCAATATTTTTCTAAATATATAACAGATGAAATTTTTGAACAGATGGCCGAATGTACAAATATATACGCACTTAAACAAGGACAAACTCGATTCAAACCAACAAATGTTATTGAAACTTTATTTGGATTACATATTATGATTGGATGTCTAAATAAGTTCCCACGCATACGAATGTACTGGA
Source organism: Salticus scenicus (assembly GCA_963930645.1). Classification (NCBI taxonomy): domain Eukaryota; kingdom Metazoa; phylum Arthropoda; class Arachnida; order Araneae; family Salticidae; genus Salticus; species Salticus scenicus. The sequence continues at coordinate 64,582,481 of OZ005654.1, read as the reverse complement.
ATTTCGTATGCACGTTTCCAAAAGTTTAATTTATAAGAACAAGCTTGTAAATGTAAAGAAACGTGGTCGTCCTTCAAAAAGTGAAGGAGAAATTACACCGGACAGAAAAAGAAAATTTCATTGCTGTGAGAAAAGACCAATAAGAGAAATTCAACACGATAATGTGGACCATATGCTCGATGATAAAAAGAAGCAACACTATGCAACATGTCATTATGTAAAGGAGGGACACAATTTTATTGTGACAAATGTCGTGTCCATTTGTGTTTAGTAAAAGAGAGGAATTGTTTTGAAAGATTTCACAGAAAATAATAATTATATATATATATATATATATATATATATATATATATATATATATATATATTCAAAAGCAATTATTTATTATATAATAATAAATTATTTATAATACAGTAAGAGAATTTTTTTTCATACAAATATCACTCAAGATCTCCTATGCTACAAATTTTGAATAAGGACCATATGTCCATTAAAATGTACATTTAAAAATTATATCTAAATTAGTAAATATTTTTGAAAAAAGTATATTCTTGATTTCATTCACATGAATTACGTAAATTTTAGTATAAAAATATTTTTTTCCTCAACGACAAAAAATTCGGGTCTGAAGGGGTTAATTGAATTAAACAAATTTTTCCAGGCTGTAGACAGCAAAGAGGAATCAGATTTTTCATTGACAATTTTATCACGATTAAGGTAAATAGCTAAATTTTCCAAAAAATTCAGTTCGGAAAAGCGTTTGACATAAAAGACAATTTTGGCATTCTTAAAATTAAAACTATGATAAAATTCCCAACTGTGCTTCGGAATAGAAGATTTAGAAATTTCTTGATTAACAACATACCGAGAATGTTTTCGTAAACGACATTCCAGATTTCTTTTAGTTTGACCAATATAAGATAAATCACAATTATTACAAGGGACATTAGAGATACCCCACTTATAAAGCTCAGGAACAGGGGATTTGGTTGAAAGGAATTGGAATTTATTGACAGGTTTAAAAATAACGTGAAAATTGAAACGCTTCAAAACTTTGGCTAATTTAAAACGTAAGGGGGGATAAAAAGGCAAGACAACAAGATTATCAGGTTTAATTTTATCATCAATGGAAAGAGAAACCAGTAACTCCCAGAAAAAAGAAGAAAAAAATGACCTGAACTACTTTTGTATAAAAAGCGGTTAAAAGTCTTATTTTCTGTCAAAGGATAAGAATAAAAAGAAGAAGAAACTGAAAAATAACAATAGTAAGGAAGAATAATCAAAACAAATTAGTAAGCCACACAATCCGAAAATCAAAAACTAATCCAATACACTGTTAAAAGAAATTCTCAAATTGATACTGCCATGTCTGACTCAAGTGGTTGCCAGTCAAAACCAAGCTGGTACTCTACGCAAAAAGGACAAAACAATGGATATGCTATTGTGTAACCAATGCTTGAGATATGTGCATGAAGAGAGTCTGGGACTTAGTAAAAAGCAAGATTGAAGATTTCATCTGCACTATCTGCATGATATCCGATTATAACGGCATTATTCCACAAATTCTTATTGTGATTTCCCTCCCTTGAAATTTTCTAGCAATTAAATACTCTTGGAAACAAAAATAGTGTACCGTATATTTTATTTATTTATTTTTTTTTTTTTTTTTACATTTTGAAAATGCTTTCAATACAGTGCAATCACGTTTCCTACGCCAAAGCAGTGAGGACGAGTCCAAAATCTTTGAGGGGTGAAAAGTTGACCGACAGGTCGGAATTTAGTAAGCATCCAATCATTCGGTTCACGGTGTTCCCTTATCGCTTATTTTCTGTCAACGAAAAAAATATCTCACCTATTTTAACAGTGGACTCGTTCAGTCAGCACATGCGCAGAGGCTTTCATGGTAGCAAGAAACGTGGTTAAAGATTATATTGTTACCTTTGGAACACTATGCGCCAAAGGTGGCCCACAAGCTACAATTTTTAAATTGTATTATAAAAATAAATAATTTACATTTTATAAAGGAAGTTATATTTGATATGCCTAAGAAATAGGGGTATCATTAAAAAAAATAAAATCCAGCTTAATACACCTAATCAGAAAATTATGAAAAAATCTCAAAATTCAACTATGGCTACCTTTTGCCTGACCTAACTTATACCTTATTTTATAAAATTGCTTAATTTTCATGTTATTAACCTGAGATTCAGTACCCTTTCCATCGCATTGAAATTTTGTGTGTTAGATTAGTAGCATCCTAGGTATAGAAAAAGAACCTATAATTGATCAGATAGCGAGCAGTTGAGATTGATGATCTGATCAACATGGTAAGAAATCACGAAACAACGTCTAAAATTCCTTTTTACGGTAACTCGAGTCCACTGACTGAATTAAAAAAAAAAAAAAAAAAAAAAACAGACATAATCTTTGGAAAGGACAGATTTTTTTTAAGTAATTAGAAATTTTGCTTTGAAATTAAATTTACACCCAATATAGATATTTTATTAGAAAAAGAATAATAGAATGATTATTTTGCATACTTTACTCAAATCTATCACCATAATTTGTGACAGACTCAGCTAGACATAATGTGCTCAAAACAGTAATAATTACTAATAATATTAGGCTAATAGAAATACATTTAGAATACGTAGTTACATGAAAACATCTGTTTTTTTTTTTTTTTTTTTTTTTTTTTTTTTTTTTTTTTTTCCTGTTCAACTTTATAATTACCTATATTTTACTCACTTTTTAGTTTTTGTACTTTTAAAATAAGCGCAATGTATGTAATCATTTCTTTAGAATACATTTATTTAAAATAATTTTATGCTCAACGTCAAATATTTTATGCAACCAATCCAGCGGTCTGGCATTTTTTTACTCTTTCAGCGATCATTAGTTTTGCAGTGAAACCAAACATTTTAAAATATTTATATGACAAATTTTCAATCTTTTTTCCTTGTTTGAAGCGATTTTTATTTTTATTTTTTTTTTGTCTCTATATTGTTCGTTAGGTAGCAGCACTACTCCGAAAATTAAAAAAAAAATTTCATGGGAGGACATACTCAAAAACACTTGAAATTTCTTAAATTACATTAGCTCTTAAAATATAAAACTAAAGTTTATTTTGAGTAATTGTATATGGACTAACTTGCATTCCTTGTTGATTACAAGTTATAACTTTCAACAACGTACAAAAATAAATAGAAATGTTACAAAAAAAATAAGTTAAAAAACTGGAAGTGGTAACGACGATCCAATTCTGTCAACGGAAGAGTGAAATGTTCCACAGGAATTTTTAAAAATTCCATTTATAATGGTTATATTGTTGTTTATGCACTCTATAACAAAAAAAAAGACGCACCAAGAAAGGGTTATCCGAATTGGACGAAAATTGTTACGTGTGATGTACATGTGGAGAAAAACAGATGATTACAGTTTCAGAATATTTGGATGATTTAATCAAAATAAAGGGTTTCATAAAGTAAACAATTCAGTAACGCGTTGGTCCACTTCTGGCCCTTATGTAAGTAGTTAATCGGCTTGGCATTAATTGACAGAGTTGGCAAATGTATCGTGCCAAATTCTGTCCAATTGCTGGGTTAGAATGACAAAATCCCGAGCTGGTTATAGGACCCTTTCTTGAGGCTCAAAATATTCTCAGTGTGAGAGAGTTCCGGTGAATTTGCTGGCAAAAATTATGTTGGGCAAGTAAGAAAACAAGCAGTAGAAAATATCTCCTACACGGATGGGTATTATCATGCTGAAATATACGCTTATAAGCGTATATGGATATGAATGATGGCGTGATGTGAAGGGAAACACAACGGGTCATAGAATGTCGTCGATGTACGCTGTGCTGTAAACATTCCACGGATGACAACCAAAGGGGTCTTGCCATTAAATGAAATGACACCCCAGACCGTCTTCGGCGTTTCTGACGATGCAGTTTTTTCTGCTTTTAATAAACCAGCGAAAAGTATCCTTTTAATACTCAACATTACTCCTTGTTTTCGGGCCGTATGGCTGGCGACTATCAGGTTGGAATCTCTCCCCCCTCTTCCAGGTCGTCTCCAGACGTGTCTTCGCTGGTCATCGGGGCTCAGATCGGAGTGGGACTCATAACTGAAGACAACTCTACTCGCTCAGTGACATTCCAGTTCGAACGATCTCGATATCACTGCAAACTTGCTTGTCGGTATAAACGTTTAATAGTAATCCGAACAAGGGGCTACGTGAGCTCAACCCCATTGAATTCACTGCAGTACCAGTTGCACATAGGATCAATGATATTGATGAATTTGAGACTTTGAGTACCGCTCTGATGATTGATAGGTTCTCACGTTCTGTCCTCACTCTACGCCGACCGCTTCCTCCTTGAGGTTGTGTTCGGCCATGGTTCACTCATTCCTGCCAATATCATCTAATAGTGTCATCGCTCTTATACAATTATCAAAAAGTTCGCAGACCAACCGGCTTTTTTGAGCCCAACTACACACCTCTGTTAAATGCTGACATCTGCGTATATTGCTTGCGAACCTGCAAGCGAGGTGTAGTTACTGTCTATCTGCGTAGACGGAATAAAATTCTCAAAGAGCATATGTCCTGGAATCAAAATTTCTCATTTTTTATATTCTGACAACTGCGCCATTAAGATGCGCTGCAGCGTCACATGATCATTCGATGGCAGCCAAATTTTAAAATTTTGCATTGCCATCGAAATCTGAACGCATGTCAATTTGTATCCAATTTGCATTGTTCCTCCCAATTTGCGTCATTTTTTTTTTTTTTTTTTTTTTTTTTTTGTTATAGAGTGTATATATATATATATGTGTGTGTGTGTGTGTGTGTGCGTACTAAGGGCGTATTAATATGGTTTAATTTTTTTTTTATTCATAATTTATTTTAAAATAATTTTTAATTATTGCATAATATTGTAATTTTACAACCAAAGAAATAAAGAACATATTTCACACCTTGGTAATTGAGTAAAAGTATGTAATTGATATATATTTAATTCCTATTTATTTTAAAATACAAAGATTTTATTTTAAAATGTATAAAATAAATTTGAATAGCAAAAACTTTGAATAATTCGTGGAAGTTAATCTGAAACAAAAATAAATCAAAATGTACTATTTCATTTATTTAAAAATGTTATTAATGACTACATGTTCAATCACATGGAAATATATAATAATTATTTTAAAAAACCAAATGTCAGTATTCGAAAGAAAAACAAATGTAATCAAAATTTATAAATAACGCTATTATCTTATACTTAATATTTAACTTTTCTATATTCATTATTAACCCTGATTTCAACTAAAACAGTTTACGAGTATTTTAGTCGAAGTTAGTAACTTTCAAAAATATCTAGGTATCCGATAAATTTTTAGAGAAGATTAATTTCTTCATTATACAATTACTCCCTACTATTTAACATATTTATAGAATGAATTATGATTTTAAAAATATTATTGATAAGAACTTAAAGATATATTGTCAAGATTTTGTTCGCATAAAATAAATAAACGGAAGTCTATTTGGGGTACTTAAGTTTATTATACCGTTTACTAGATGAAGTAGCTTGCAGGAAAATTAATTATTAATTGAAACAAATTATGTAATTATGCATATGGAGAAACTGGAAATGATGTGTATTGTAATTGAAAAATAATCTCTTAAATATTTAGTTCAGGTAAATGTCGTAGCTTTAGTAAAAAATAATTTTCAAGATTTTTTTTTTTTTACTCATAATCAAGAGACAGTGGTAAATTAAAACACTAAGAGGAATATGAGATTTTATTAAATTGGATTTTTCATTCTTATTTTTTTTTTTTCAAAGAAAAAATATACATTTTATAATAAATAAAATAAGCTTGGTTCAAATTGTGTGTTTCCAGGCATGGTGGGTAAGATGTGAGCATGCAATATTATTTTATTATCATTAACTTCTTTTTTCAATAATTTAAACTAAAAGTGATTCAGAAAAGCAATTAATAAAAGATTTCATATTTACAAGAAGTATCTGAAGCTGTTTACATGTTTCTTTTAAGCAGTTAAAATGCATTTCGGCGAAAGTGTTTTGATAAAATTTATATAATCCTGAAATTTTATGATATTAAATGATATTTAAATGGTTATATTATGAGTGAAAATAAATTATTTTCCAAAACCAATTATTCATAATTCAATAAATGTTAACAGATTTGAGCACAAGTGGTTGTCCTTACGTACTATCCTATATTCAATGTGAGGCCTAAGAAAGTTAAAGTATTCAAAAATGTTTAAGTAAATTTTGATAATGTAGGAAGCTGATAAAGTCAGCTTCGAAATCTCTTTATGTCAAGTGATGAAGATTTTGTGTTGCAGACGATATTTTTTAAAATCTATGTAAATCTTCAAAACATGTCTTAATATATATATATGACCTCAGTTCATTGCCCAAGCGCTTGAAGAAATTACTTTGAATATTTTAGAGTTCATTATTTTCACAATGGAATCAACGTTTTAGTACTTTTTTTGTCTTTATGATTTTTTTTTTCAATATTGTTTCCATGTAAAAATGGATTTTTAAACGGCTGTTTTTTGTTTCCTGTTTGTCAGATAGCAGCACTATTCGAAAGTTTTAAACATAATGTGTCGGGGGAAGCCATATGTAAAAACATTTTAATTTTTCTAAATTACACTAGTTTTTAAATTATAAAATAAACATTCATTATGAATTGTATACGAACTTACTTACATTCTATTGGAATTTTAAATTATAGTTTTCAGCTTTTATAAAAATAGAGGGAAGTGTTAAAAAATATATATAAATAAATAAATAAAATCTTTAGTAAAACTCTGGTAGCGGTTCAATTCCGTCAAACGAAAATGTGAAAATTACCTTTGAAATTGGAAAAAAAAATCATTTATAATACTTATAATTGTCATTTATATATTTAATGCAAAATAAGAAGCTAAGTAATCAGTAAAAAACTTTGAATAAACACCATAAAATGCAAAAAGTAAGCACGAGTGCCGCTTTGACTGCGGAACTTGTCTACCTTGTTCGCCTAACGAAAGGTCTTGTTTTCTTTTATCCCAGAACAATTGTTGCAAGCCTTTTGAGTTGTATGTTGTTTATTCAAAGTTTTTTTTTTTTTTTTTTTTTTTTTTTTAAATATATAAACTCCATAAAGTTGCGTTTTGTTTTGTTTTTTTTTATTATTATTATTATTAAATAAACACGACCAATAATCAAAAAATTCCAAAAAAGTCACTTTATTTTCTTATTTCTTATAAATGTCAAGTCCATTGCTGCCTTTTTATAAAAAAGCCAATTATTATTGTTTTATTTTTATTTTTATTATTTTTATTTTTTACTGTAAATTTCTCAATATGAATATACACACCTTAGTATTCTTGATCGATTGTACTTTGCTTGGCGTTTCACCGATTCCTCAAATTTTGCTCCATTACTAACATGGACATATCTTTTCGGACAATATTGAAAACCGATTTTTGATAAGGAAAACTTCATAGAAAACTGGAGCTGGAACGGTAAAAAATTGCATGATAACTCAGTGAAAATAACGCCTTGTCATCGGACTCCAATTATTTCATTTAACTATCACTATGTGACAGTGACAATTTAGATAATTTCTAGATAAGATATATCCCTCTCGATAAGATTCCGACTATCGGCTGTATATCAGCTCATTGTATTTTCATAAGAGGCCATTGAAAGGCCGATTACTCTTTGCTGCTAGGACGTATAATATAAAACATGTTAGTGTGAAAACATGTGTATTATATCTTTTTATATTCTCTCTTATAAACACAGATAAATAACATATATTTACTATATATTTTGTATATATTTAATTTGATTATATAATTACTTAAATATTATTATTGGACTAATTTACATTACGTACATTTATGTACATTACGTACATTTTAGAGCTAAAGTACACTGAATTTTATATGAAAACAATCTAAAATAATAATTTTTATTGTGAAAAATATTTTGTGTTGGTCTGCTTAAGAAGGTGTTATAGGCTATGGTCGTTCATTGATTGCACTTTGAAAACAAAACTTTTCTCCATTTGTAAATAACGTTAAAGGGTTGCTATAAAAAGAAATATACTTTTTATCATGTGACTTACAAAATTAAATATAATTTTATCAAAATTAAACATGCACATGCAAAACACTTCTTTTAAATTATTGCGATTTTCCTTTTAAAAACATATATACAATCAGTAGTCTAATAATATATAGTACTACCATATAATTAAATACGCTAGTTTTTTTTTTCTTTTTTATTATTATAAATAAACAAATAGTGACAACTGTAGTAACTTAATTACATTCAATTTGTTTAATAGCTTAATAAAATTATGGCAATTATTAAAGTGAAATTTTAATGTTTCACTGATATAATGCTAAATTATATTCACGAATTTTATCGTCTCAGCAAATCTCGTAAGCTGGAATTTTTTAACAAAACAAATATTTATTAAGGTTTAAAATAAATATCCTAAATCTAGAAAATAGTATTCCGTATGCAGGGTCACCGAAGGAATGTGATACATTACTGGTTATGAGTAGAAATGCTGGAAATGTATTTCAGTTATCCATGTTTTTTTTCCTTTCAATTTTACTATTTTTTGATGCGCTGCGTGTTGCACACACACACACAATGTGTGTGTATATATACAGGACTCGAGGAGGAAATTTGTAATGAATTTTATAATAGATAACTTGAAACGAATTTGATTTACTTGGTTACTTTTATTATTTTTATTACAATTATCAGGGCAATAATGCAGCTATCATTTGTCATACTATTTTTTTTATACTTAATATGTACCGTGAAATCATCTAATTTTAATTTTATTTTTTATTTTTTACTATAAAATAAATTTTTAACATATATTATCCACTAATTGCCGAAGCATATTTCTAATCTGCATTTCCAAATTAAAAGCATTCATTGTGTACATCATATTTCAATGAATTTTAATATTTTTCTTTATTTTATGCCCAAATAATTTTAACGCATTTTAAATAAAAAATAATTTACAGCCTTCCTCTTAACTCTAGGTACATTTAAGCAGTTTTTCTCTAAAACTTCTCTCAACGTTTTAACTCACAATTTTATAGCATTTCTGGCTGTAAAAATTATTTAAGTCGCCACGTTTGCAGAATATTAAGTTGCAAAGGAAACATGTATAAGATAAAAATACACTGATTTCTGATATAAAAATTTTCTGAATGTTATATTATGTTGTACGCAGTGTTTTTTACAAAAAAAAAAAAAAAAAAAAAAAAAGAAGAAAAAAAAGAGTCATATTTATGTTTATATGTGATTCTAAATTTTAAAGCTTCAAGCAACCTTTCAGCAGGCACACTCACAAAATCATACACACACACACACACACACACACACACACACACACATATATATATATATATATATATATATACCGGAATATTACATATTCAACTATTCCATTATTTATTCCTGGTTTGGGAAATTTTCATTTAAAGGGATGTTTTTTTAAAATATAAATGAAATGTTTATTGTAATATAATATATCTTTATACTATCCTATTAAATTTTATGCAAGCTTAAAGAAAAAACGTTTTATATGTATCTAAAAGTTAAGAGTTCTTTAAAGGGTTGCAATTTTTCATGATGAAAACTGAAAATATGTTATTTTCAAACGTTACAGATGATTTCATGAAAAAAGAAGTTTATAAGTTATGAAATTACTATTAACTCTTTATTAAAATTTTGTATACATTCATCATGAACGTTGAATGTCATATTGAACGTTCAACGTTAAATAATTATATTTGTTAGCCGCAGTTACGAGCCAAGTATGCAAAGCTTAAAAGTGGGTATGATTTATATTCTAATTTTAAAAACTCCAACTATAAAGTAAATTGATAACAAAAAATTTGGTTAGCGGTAGTTGAGAATGAATTTTTTTAAACTGAAGTACGTTTGTACCACCGGATTGTACTCCCGGTGATAGGAACTAAGGCCCAAGTATAGTATGATGATGCATGCAAACTTCATAAACAAAAACCAAAGATTTTGAAACCACGAAACAGTGACTAAGAATTAAAAAAAAAAAAAAAAAAAAAAAGTACGCATGACATTTTATCAACCACTAAGAATACACCCGTGTGCAAGATAATAGCAGCAGCAATTATAAAACAATTTCATTTATGAAAAAATTGTTGTGATATATATTGACAGTTCAGATTTAAAAAAAAATATTTTGACCTCACGATGACATCATTTTACAATTGGATTCATGGTATACCATCGTTTCAAAAAGACCACTGTTTGTACACTTTCTAGCGAGAACGAGAACATTTCTGTTTGATAATTAGTGTCCAAAGAGCAACAGGCTAGTTTGGATTTTACATTACCTATATTACAATTTCGATGATCTTCTATTACTTTTTAAATTTCAATTACGCCTCTCCTATCACGTATATCTATCGCAACCCATCATGCCAAACATACCGATGTATTTAAGAAGTAATAACAGTTATAGCGAGAAGACGTAATAACAGTTATAAGAGAATTTTTTTCAGGCTGATGATTACCCACAACAGATTTTTAAACATATTTTTTAATGCATTTATACACAAATACTTTAATCAATCCAGCGCTTACGATTTCGAAAGTAATAATTTAATAAATTTTACTTGAATTGCTATCATACATATAAATGATGGTCTGAAAATATATTCTCATTACAGTATAATAGCTTCTTTACACATCTGGCTAAAACTTGCTGATAAATTCTAAAATTTTCTACTAATGATAAATCAGAACGTAATTCGCTTAGAAGAAAAATAAGTATTGATCTTAATAAAAGTTATAGAATAAAAAGGGTCATATAAAACTATTGCTGTTTATTTCCGTATATAATACATAGCCTCTTCTACAAAAAGTGCCATACTTGAAAGATACACTTGATTTAACTAAATTTTACAATTGAGAGTAAATTTCCAACATTTTCAGTTTAAGCGATAAGGATTGTAATATCCATTTTAAATCACCGGGTATAAATATATAAAATATTATCCGTAATATTAAACACAGTTTTTTTTTATTAGTAATATCATAAGTTATTTATGTATAATGCATATCGGTTGATTTAAAAGTCACTGAAGAGAAATAAAAAATATATTATTCAAAGACGTATTTACTGTACTATAGGCGATATTCACTGAAAATCATGGAATTTTTTTTTTCTTTCCACGCTTTCATTAACTCGGTTTCTTTTTTGTTTGTCCAGTAAAAACCTTGCAATTTATTTTTAACTAACTTTCCGACTAGCTAGACATTTGAAACTTTTAGAATAGCTCAGAATACGATAACGATGCATTCTTTTAATACTTTTATTCAGTTAATAAATGTTTGAATTTTTTTTTATAATTGCTCTCTTTAATACGCATTTGATCATTTTCTTTCACGTTTATGGGATAATTCATCAAAAAAAAAAAAGTATTTATTAATACAAAAAATTGTCAAAGTTTATATGTTTGAACAAAAAAATTAAAAACGAGGTACATAAAAAGTACTTTTTATTTTGTAATATATATATCTTGTATATATATATATATATATATATATATATATATATTAGTTACACTTTTTCACCACATATGGCTCTGTATTCGCAGTATCCTCTAAAATTTGAAACAAATCTGCCTTCTCAAAAGAGGCCATAATGCAAATATTGTTTAATCTAGGCATCTGTTGCATACGTTTTCAGATATAAACGAACATTTAAATTTATATTTATAGCACATTACTGCTATTAAAATCCTACACTGAAACGTGACAACCGCTGTCACAGCCCCTCTTTAAAAATTAAACATTTATAAACCTAGATCTGTTGCTGTTACGTTGCCACTGTAAAAAAGAAGTATTTTACAATCAAAGCGCCGCCTGTTGTAAAACTAAATAATCTACTTTTGCAATAAATCTTTTATTACCTATAAAATCCCACGTCTTTCTGTGCATTTCAGTGAAAAATGCAATGTGATTCGGCGAATATTCTTTAAATGGTATGATTTTTTTTTCTGTGACTTTTTCCTTACCCGGTGTATACATATGTATAGAGATAGTGCGACGAAAATGGACTGTATAACGTCTGCTTATAAAGCAGATTGAAACGATATTCAGATTGCACAAAAATCCATTATTAAAACTCGTACCAAGTCACTGATTTCAAGTCATTTATTCCTTTGATCAAATAAATAACGTGTACACTCATTCTCATACTCATAAGGATACTTTATTTTTTGAATTTACTAATGTAAAAATAATTGTGAACAAGATTATACTAAGTTCACTTAATATATCTAGTATTCTAAAAACCAAAACTGCTATATATATTTTTTTTAATATGAAACAAAATTAATAAAAAGTAATGCAAAATATTTTCTTCTCCGCATTTTTAGATGTTTATAATTACAGGGACAATCAAGATTTTTTCGTTTTAATTAACTTACTAGCGGATAAATTACAGTTGACATGCGAATTCGTTAACTACTGGACTAGACAATTTCATATATAAGCCTTCAATTTTTCTCGGACGGACATTACTGATAATTCCTCGAAAAAAAGAACGTCCGTGTATGATAAATGTGTTTTTTAAGTGAAATGATAATTTCAATCCGCCGAAATTCTAATGAAATTCGAAGGTCTAAAATTGCTGAAGGAAATATGATCAAATGTTGGACTGCTGGTTCGATAGGAGAGAGATCTGATGCAAAACCATAGTTGTTTTACAGAGATGGAAGACACATAATTCCTCTTACTGTTCTACTCAAAATGACTGCTGCTGAATTTGCTCGTAATTTTTAACGAAAGGTTGGGCTCCAAATTTATGCATGTTTAAAATAATTAATAATATATTAAAAGGAATAAAAAAACCTGTAATATTCAATAAGCATTTAATGGGAGAAAGAATGTCTGTGTTAAAGTTGAATAAAAACAATATTAAACGGTAAAATGTTGCATTTTTGGATGAAAAACATTTTATTCTTGATTAATCAAATGGTTTTAACAGTTACTGCCACGATCTGAAGATAGCGAAAAACAGAGCAGACTTTTTAAAGGCAGATATGAATCGGGCATTTTACAGGTGGATCTATGGTGCTCTGGGGAGCTGTTTCTACTGAAGGCAAAATGAATTTAGTAATTTTTTCTATTATTATGAACATCAAGAGAATATCCGCAAATTTTATACTTGGAATTCTCAGATTTGTGTTAGATTTTGGAGGTAATAATATTTTTTTTTAACTAGACTTATATTTTTGCTCTACTTCTAAGAGCAATAGGAAATAGTTTGAAAAAAGAAACTTCTGTATTGTTGCCTTTCCCATGGCCTAAAAGTTGAAAAAACCTTAACTTAGCATATTAGAAAAGTGCATGGAAGTAGAAAGCAATTTTAAATAGTTTAAATGTATTCAGAATATAATCTATGCTGTATGAAATGGTATTGAAACTGAATATTAAAGAATATATATATATTTACCAGAGAGAATGTCTGACTGTTTCAACTTAAATGAGACCCAAACAATATTAATTTAAAGAATAATTGAAAGAAAATATATTAAGATTCGAGCTGTCCGTATAATTGTAAACACTTGAAAAATTTTTTTTTTTTTTTTTTTTTTTTTTTTTTTTGACCATATTTAAAGTTTTTTAAGATAGAAAAACGATAAAACTTTTTTAAATCGTCTATTAATGAAATTCAAATTAATAAAAAATATATTTGTTTAAATAATAGTTTTCAGTGTTTAGTTAATATAGAAAAACGGGTGTCCTTATAATTATGAGAAGGAGTGTATATCAGGTTGATGTGATTAACATATTCATTAACATAAGACTCAGGTGTTTAAGTAGTGCTAAAAAAGGGAGAGAAAGGAAAGAGAACAGAATGGCTCTTTCTTTTAAAGAATATATATATATTGGGTGGGTGGGGGGTTAAGACATGCCTTTCATTTAAAATATATATCCACTAAATATATACAAGGTATTTTTAAATAATAGAAAAACACCAAATGGTTTTTATTCCTTTATTTTTTGTTTTTGGTCTCCTACATAGACATTAAATTTATCAAATTTCGTTCAATTGCATATAAAAGTTAAAACGTGAAACAATTTCCTTATTAAATACACATACAATTCACGGAAATAATTACTTATACCAATGAACTCAATTATAGGAAATTAATAGAAATTTATTAACTGAATAATATACCTGATATAAAGTCTTTAAATGTAAAATTACACTGCGTAAAAATTTTGCACCTATTAGCATTTTACCTTCAAAATTAAATTTATCAAAATTTTTCCTTGTGAAAAAAAAATCATACTGATTTACAGTTTCTTTGATGTGTCAATCCTATATATACATATATACATGTTTATTATCAGTAAAATGTTGTATTCTAAGAAAAGAAAATTTTGAAACCTATCTGTATGTAATTTTTCATTTCATGTATCATAACAATTTTTCTGCGTTATTATCTAAACAAGACAGTATATATATATACTTAAAGTTTTGGTAAATATTTTTCTTCTAGATATAAAATGAAACTGTGCATTATATAATATTATTTTTTATTGTTTGTTTCCTAACCTGGAAAACAAATTATTAAGTAAATATTGTTTTTTCTAAGTATAAAAATGAAACTGTGTAAGATTTAATATTATTGTTTATTGTTTGCTTCGCTGACCTGGAAAGCAAATTTCATTTCAAAATATTGAAATAAATTACTTTTTTTATAAATAAAATAAAAGAATGCGAAAGAAATATAAAATTTGTTTTATCTTTCTATGAATATAGTAAACAAAACCAAAATTATTTTAGTTGAAAATAAATAAAATATTTTAAAAATATTTCAGAATTTTTGTCTAATTTAAATATACAACATATATTTTGAGATATATGGAATGCGTGCGTATGTGTGTCTTTAGATGGTACAATTTTTTGAATCGTAAAATTTTGGAAAATGAAATTATCTTCAGCTTCAAAATTTTAAATGAAATTTGGAATGGATATTCTGAAATATAGAATTCATAAAATACGGTGAAGTAGAGTTTTGAATAAAGAAGTATATAATGAATTTAATATATTAAACATCACAAACATTTTTCGAATTAAATGTGTGAAGCAAGAGAGAATTGCTCTTTAATGTCTATCAATATTTCTTTTAATGTTAGTATTATATTAATGAATATTATATACGTGAGTTTTATCTGAGTATATACTATGTTTTATCCTTTTATCATTTCATGTTACTTTTCAGATTTATTTCTGGATATTTTTACTCCCTTATGCAAAGTACAAGAAAGTGTTAAAAAACCGATCTACGTAACGAATTTTGATCTTGTATCACTCAGAAACGGTCGGTCGTAGAATATTGAAAATTTATATTTCTGAATGTCATGACATTCATTTGAACATTCTAACTTTTATACGATATAGCACTTTTTGTGATATCGGTAATACGTGTGTGGATGTGTGTATACTTCACAGTGGACGTGAAAATTTGTAAATTTGTGCGTAAACTAGTTATAACATCTGTGTTAGGGGCAGCGTTTTTATTTTTGTCTTTATGATTTTTTTTAGCTTTCAGAGATGTCCACAAATATTATTTATATGTCTAAATACACAATTTTTGTCTCTATATGAACTACCGTCACGAACGACAGATCTTTTCATAATGTCATTACGAAAATTAACAATTTCCTTTCAATTAAAAGATAGTTCGTAATAAAATAGGCAGGTTCTAATTGAGGAAAGCACTTTATTTAAAAAATATTCTTATTACAGCCCAATAATACTGTTACTTGCATCACAGAAGTTAATAATCAGCGCATAGTTATAAAATGTCCTAATAAAACTATTGCTCTTACCAGCGTTAAATTAACCACAGAGCAGACATTTTGCTACTTCAGGTACAACCATGAACCACTTGAAGCATAGACGCTCTGAGATAACTTTCAAGGTAGTTCTATTTTAAAGACCATCGAATCATTTTGGAAAATCCTAGATCTCGGCTTCTCTTGAAGCTAAAATTTCCAAACTTTCGCCGTCACAAGCTAACATTTTTTATCAAAATTTATTGCCAAGTTTCCAAATTCAGCACCAAGTTGCCATGTTTGTCGCCAAGGCTGACCTTCATGCAAGTAAAACACTGTTTCCACTTTAAGTATAAATCTACTTCTTTTAGAACTACAACATGGATGCAAGAAATAGGTTTAATTCAAATTAATATTTAAATAAATAAATAAAAATAAAAACATGTTTAATGGGAAATATATATATTACCATAAAAAGATTAGTTGTCTAAAATACTGCAGAAATAACGCTCATAGCATATTGTTACAAGAAATTAAGGAGACTCTCCATTTATCGTCTCCGAAAGCCGAAGCCCATGTTATTCTATGAGAAATTTTGCCCCATTAAAATTCATTAACTAATGCATATTTTTTAATTCCTTTTTCATTTTCCGTAAATTCACAACTATTAAACAATTTATCGCTTTCTAAAAATTGTTTTTTTTTTTTTTTTTTTTTTTTTTTTTTTTTCAGATTTCATTTTTTAACTCAAAAATGAAAAATTTCACATTATGAAAATTCGCTTTTTGCAACCTCAAAATAAAATATTAATTTTTTTAAAAAACAATTTTTAGAAAGCGATAAATTGTTTAATAGTTGTGAATTTTCGGAAAATGAAAACGGAATTAAAAAATATATGTTAGTTAATAAGTTATAATGGGGCGAAATTCTCCATAGAATAACATTGGCGCTGGCTTCTGAGGACGATAAGTGGAGAGGCCTGTTAAATCTTATTGTTACAAGGGATTAAGTCTAAAATGGTGAAAAAAATTCAAAAGTCGCTAAGGAGAACTCTAAGGCTGTACTATGATCAGGTTTACAAACCATGAATTAAATATAACCACAAAAATTAATTGTCTCATGCGATAGACGGAGCCCGACCAAGCATATTGTAATATATGGCGTTAAATTGCAGTCATTTTATGGTTGATCGGATAAACAAAATGAACATAGGAAATATCGTGAAAGCAAATATTTCGCGAACCAGGTATAGTGTTGTTCATATATAACTGGGATTCAAATACGGAATTGATACTTCATTTTTTTTCGATACTACCTACTTCGAAACTGTTATCTAATAAGCACCTAAATGGAAACCCATTGGTAAACCATTGTCGCAGGTAATATGGAAAGGCGCCCGAGTTTCAGCGGATGACCAAAGATTTGCCGAAGGCCGCAGGGACCTGAAGCGAGCTTTTGAGCAATTTCAGTATTTTATATTATTTAATGTTTATAAAGTTATATAGAAAAGAGTGTCCTTTAAATATAGTGACCAGCGAAGCGGGCAAAGCCTTCTAGTATAAACTATAATAAAAATTCGTAAAATAAAGTAAAGCATAATTATCAGTTACAGCCCATAGAAAAGAATGCTTTTGCTTACTTTTGGATAGCCCTATATATGGTACATAAATTATATACAACCGATATAATGCACTTACATTTTGCCCAGTACAGCAACTTTAAATGTACGTGCAGCAATTTCTAAGTATTAGTATGTCTAAGTATAAATATTATATTAAAATGTATATAAGTAAAATTCTTTTGTGTGACGTTGTAAATGAATGATTTACCCAATTTTTCAGAAACATGCCTTTAAGTATATAATAATCCATATATGCTCGTATCATTTTTCTTATATGTAGTTTAAAAATGTTAAACTGTATATATTAAAAAAATCACCCATAAACGTGATATACAGGGTTACAAGAAATAACTTGGACACACATGATACATTATAACTTTAATGCTAATGAAAATATTACGACCAAACTTCAAAATAAATATGAATACATTATTTTGTTTAATATACTTGCAAATTTTCAAAGTGGCTACCTTTAGCTTTAATACAGAGCTTTAAACGTGTCACAAAATTTTCGGCAATAGGCCGCAACTTACTTAATGATATTTTATCCCATTCCTTGCATAAGGATTTTTTTACGGATGCCAAAGTTTTATGAGGTCTAGCACACACTCTTGCCTCCAAGATGGACCAAACAGAATATTCCATTGGGTTCAAATCTGGGGAATACGGTGGCCATTCTTGAGCTCCAATGAAGTCAGGAAAATTTGTCTTGCACCAATCTTGAGTGCGTTTAGCTCTGTGTGCAGGTGTGGAATTCTGTTGGACGGTCTATCTTTTGTTTCCAAAGAACTTTTGCGACCAAGGTAAGACATCTTTTTCCAAAATGAGTTTGAGATATGTTTGAAGATTAATCTTTATCCCTTGATCAACAAAAACAAATGGTGTTTACCCACTAGCATATGTCCCACCCAAAACCATTAACGATTAGGGTCGTTGACGCCGTTCAAGAATGCAAGAAGGTCCAGGTGCTTCTGCTGACCAAACTCTATCATTGAGGCTATTGTGAGCTTGTTCAATCGAGAACAGTTTTTCATCTGTGAAGATAAATGTTTGCCATCGATCACCTGTGGCCCGCTTTAATAGTTCTTTACACTTTAAAGTCTTGTGCGTTTATTTTCTGCTGTTAGCTTTTGAGCCTCTTTCATTTTGTAAGGGCGAAGACCAAGATCTACTCTTGCCATCAAACGTGCGGTTTCTCTGTTGATCTTCATCTCTCTAGCAACCTTTCTCATTGAAATCCTAGGATTTCGTTGGACTCGGTTTTTTATAACTTTCCGGTTTCTTGATGCGTTAACTGTGCGCTTTTTTCCTCTTCCTGGCTGTCACCATCATGTCCGAGTTCTTTAAACCTTTTGATTGTGTATGAAGCCGTCTGCTTAGGCACTTTCAATAGCTGAACAATTTCACATTGTTTCTTTCCTTGCTTGTGTAATTCAAGTATGGCAGATCGTTTGTTAACCATAATGGTTATCAAAACTAACTTACTTACACCTGTTTAGTCGCTTTCTAGGATCAATACTTAATGAAATAAATTTATAACTTTAGTGGTAGTTACAGATATTTCGTTTGAAACTTCGTCCAAGTTATTTCTTGTCACCCTGTATTTGAATTATTTCAGATGTCTCTCTACACGAAATATTTGTGCGATTTTTAAAAAAGTTTCAAGAAACAACTCTTTGTAATACAGATTAGAATTATGAAATTGAATTTCTTGTCAATAGTTTTTTTTCGGGGAGGGAGGGGGTGCGAATAATAGATACACACAGCGAGATCTATCGCTTGAATTTTAAACTTATAAAAAATCTCAATTTCGAAAATTTAATCCTCTCAAGAAAAACTTTATCTACCATAAACATAAAATGTATAGTAAATTCGCAGACTTAATGAAAGAAATAGAATATAGATCTGGATTTTTAGAATTGTTGAACTTTATATGAGAAAGCTTGTTAATTTTTAATAAAATAGAGGTATTGCGATACTATTCAATTTCCGACTGAGATATTTTGAACCGTAGTGATGTAAAAAATCCAATAAGAGATGCCCCAATTTTACATTAATATAATAAGGGATAGTAAATTAGGATTAGTACGAGAATATGAATGATTCAAAGGAAGATAAATTAAAAAATGTTGTAAGTCATTTTTTATTCGTGGTTGAATTAAAATATTCTAATGTGGTACTCGAGTTTCTTTTACCTTAAAAGTTAATATTATAAATACAGATTGCATATTAAGTCTTAAGATCAGTAGCGTAACATAATGAAGTTCAGCGTATTTTTAAAATAATCTGAAACAGAATTAGGAACGTTTTTATTTGGCATGTAATTCTGTGTGGGGAGGGCTACCTCCACCAACCCAAGCACCCATTCAATTGCATTACGTACAATTATTTAAGAAAAAAATAAAGGATGTTATTAATTTGTCTTCAAACTTTCCTGTCTTGGTCAAATTTGTTAGTGGCAACCTAATACGAATTTCAAAACGCCAAATTTGAATTTCCTGAAGTTATTTGTTTTGAAGTTTTGGGATAACATATATGCAGACAGATCAACCACTAAAAGTTACAGTTTCGTTATATAGGGACCTCAAAATGATATTATACAAAAAGCAGAGTTGAAAAAAGAACTTTAAAAAGTACTTTGTTTACATTATAGGTATGAAAAATTAATTTTGCATTTTTCGTTGACATATTAAAATGCACAAAGCACTTCCATCAATTACATTCAATAGAAAAGAACGTTTTGCTTAATTCTGGGAACTCTGTATATCGTTTGTAATCAATATGCACTATAAATAATACTGTTTATTTAAAATAAGTGTTATCTGAAAAACATCTTATACACAAAAGGAATTACGATTCTTGCAATTTCCAAGTACAGCCCTAATATATCCAAATACGTTGGGTAGCCTTGTAAATGAATGATGAATGATTTATATACCAGAATCTACTCAAAACGTGCTTTTATGAATATAATAAATCTTTTTCATTGCGTTTCGTTTAAGTCAAGCTATAGATGTTACACTGTACTTACCAGAAATTTCTCCATGACATAATGTAGTTGATTTGTGAGGTTTGCGTTGACGCAGACCCCACCTTATCTCTATGATTAACTTAGTTAATTTAATTGCTTAAGTATTAGATATGAAATTACTCGTAGCATAGAGACTCAGATATATGAAAATAAAACTAAGATTTTATTTAACCAGATTAATGGGAGGATGATTTCGAATATTGGTAGCTCAGTCAGCGTATTTAAATACTTTATCAAATAAATGTATAATCACTAATTTAGATAATTTGAAAATATCTCATCCCAGAATAGTAGAAGTGCACTCCTTTACGTAGATACCGTGATTTTTCAACAGATTCCTGGATTCCCGGCCGAATCAGTTTTCCGTTCACAAATACTCGCACTGAAGCATAACAAAAACTCATCAAACTGCTTAACTTAAGCACCGCTTAATCTCAACTACTGAAACATAACTTTATCCAGACTCTAAGCTTTAGATATTGTCATAGACTTATGTCGGACAAGACCCCACTACACCACATCTTTTACGAAACCCATCTCTATCTTATACTGCTTTCGACCAACTTCATTTTAATCAAACTTTCAAAATCGCTTCCAATTCATCTACATCTCACAACTTAATTCCTTCATTGCAGCACCATGTCGATACAAAACTAAACTGACGTAAACTTTCACCGAGTCACTTGCGCCGAAGCGATTTAACCATTCCCAACTTAATACTTTGCTGGATCCAGCTTAATTTTAAATAAACTGTGGTGACCTTCTACAGTCTCAACCTCACAGATTCTCTTGGATATTTCCGTACACGAGCCATTTATTTGATCTCAAGGAAAAGTTTAGTATAGCAAACCTATGTGATACATATTTAAAATACCAAGTTTGGACTTTTCGCTATTATTTGTTCTTGAGTCATTCTGACAACACACAGTTACAGACACACAGATCAACTGCTAAAGTGTTATTTTCGAATTCAGAGGACCTCAAAACGTGCAAATAAAAAGACTCAATTTCGTAAATTTAACCCCGAAACGATATTTTCTCTAACATATATATGGCTAAAAGAAAGTAAAAAAGTTCAGAAAAGCACTACTAAAATATTACTTCAGATATATATATATATATATATATCATAAATAGAAGGATAACCATTACAAGTAAGACAGTTTTATTATTGCTCAAATCAATTTCAGTTTAAATTAAATTGGTCTTCAGTAGCAGATTGCGGCAAAATAAAATCTTGTGCCATGTGTCTAATTGCAGTTACTTTACGCTTTAGCTATCCCATTATTGTGTGATTCACTTCTTATACCTGTATTTTGTTTACAAAGTCATTGCTTTAATTAAAAAAAAATCTAATCTCATTTTTTTATTTTTGGGATATAAAACTACTGTAATTTAACGAAATTCATAATGTTTAAATTTTTTAAAACTGCTTATTTTATTTATTTATTTAATCAAAGAATCATTCATTTTATTTTCTAAAGGCTAAGGTAAAATATATAATTTATAAAAATAAATTCTTGAAAAACCTCCTGCATTTTCTATGCATTTCATTTCGTCCACAATCCAAATGGGAAATATGATTGGTTTAAGGCAGTTAAATTTGTAGGTCATTGCATACTGATTTGAAATTATTTCTATTGATGTGAAAGTAAAATAAAAAATTTCCATATAAATGACCATCTGAAGAAAAATAATATTCCTGTTTCAACGAACCCAATATTTAGAATAAGGAAAATCAATTTGATTGCTTTCGGTTATCTTGGGTAAGGATCAGAAAAAATCCATACGGTAAATCAATTTCACCCAATACTCGAAAGAACTTATTTAAACGTTGTATATTTTAAACTATTCATTGAAAGATATTAAAATTTTTCATGACTTTTCTTTTAATTTAATTTTCAAGATTGTAAATTTTATTCCATAATTTTATAGAAACGATATACTGCATAAACAATTTATTATGTTTCACAAAAGATTTTTAATTGAATAGTAAATAACGTAAATTGATATAAATTATCGAATAAAAAATTTAAGTGTGCGCATATATATGTAATGGTTTTTTATTCATAAAAATAAGTCTTACAGTGAACGGTTGTTTTGAACTTCCGAGGCCTAGCGACGGATATATCGAGGCACGGGGGGCTTTTTTTTTTTTTCGTTATACAATTTCGATTTAGATTTTAACCCTATTCCAATAAAGGTGAAAAATGCTTATGACTTCGGTTTGTCTGTATATCTGTGTATTTGTCCGACTGTCCGGCCACGCTCTAACTCCCATAAATACACTGATGGAAAAAAAAATCCCAACACCAGGAAGGAGCTGTGCTAGATAAACGAAATTTGGTAGGCGTGTTTATACATCTGAAAGATGACGTCGATTCAAATTTCGAGCTATGCGCATACGTCTGGCGCTAGTAGCGACACTATGAACATGCAAATGAGGTTTGCTTTAAATAAGCGCTGTAAGGTTCGTGATCGTTATTTACAGTTGAGATTTGACGTAGTGGGTTAATGTTAGTCAAGGATGCCTCTAAGAAGACGAAGAAGCCATTATCAACAGCTCACTGAGTTTGAACGAGGTCGTGTAGTAGGGCTACGAGAAGGTGGGTTTTCTTTCCGCGATATTGCAGAAAGACTTGGCAGGAATGTATCCACTGTGCATGAGTGTTGGCAGCAGTGGTCAAGGGAAGGTACTGCCTCAAGAAGACCGGGTTCCGGGCGGCCACGCGGCACTACTGAGAGGGAAGACCGCCGTGTTCGGCGTATGG
Source organism: Salticus scenicus (assembly GCA_963930645.1). Taxonomy (NCBI): domain Eukaryota; kingdom Metazoa; phylum Arthropoda; class Arachnida; order Araneae; family Salticidae; genus Salticus; species Salticus scenicus. The sequence continues at coordinate 64,559,157 of OZ005654.1, read as the reverse complement.
CTGTGGCTAATCGTACTGCGTCTGCAGCTGAAATTAGAGCTGCAGTTGGCACCACACTGACACAACGAACTGTTACAAATCGGTTACTTCAAGGACAGCTCCGAGCCATACGCCCTGTAGGGTGCATTCCACTGACTCCAAACCACTGCCGTTTGCGACGTGAGTGGTATGAAGCTAGAGCTCATTGGAGGACGGAGTGGAGATCTGTTTTTTTTCTGATGAAAGCCGGTTCTGCCTTGGTCGCAGTGAAAGCCGTGTGTTGGTTAGAAGGTGGCCAGGTGAACGTCTGCTAGCGACCTGGGGGTGTTTCAAGCATTCAAGGGGGTGTTTTCCAACAGGATAACGCTCGCCCTCATACCGCTGTTGTAACCCAACATGCTCTACAGAGTGTCGACATGTTGCCTTGGCCTGCTAGATCACCAAATCTTTCTCCAATCGAGCACGTATGGGACATCATTGGACGACAACTCCAGCGTCATCCACAACCAGCATTAACCGTCCCTGCATTGACCGCCCAAGTGCAAAAGGCATGGAACTCCATCCCACAAACTGATATCCGACACCTGTACGTCACAATGCATGCACGTTTGCATGCTTGCATTCAAAATTCTGGCGGTTACACCGTTTACTAATGTACCAACATTTCACATTTGAAATGGCTCTTCTCGCCAATGGCTCTACCTGTGATCTTGAAACTTTAATCAATTAAATATGTTACCTAGACAAATGTATTGCTGAAATTTCATTTATGTACAATAATTTTTTCTTGGTGTTGGGATTTTTTTTTCCATCAGTGTATTTATGAGAATTCTTGAAACTGATATGCGTTATTCAAGTTAATTCTGGATTGATTCCTAAAGAAAAAAAAATGGGTGTAAATACCACTACTGGTTTTTATACAAATACACTCGATAGGATATTAGAGCAATTAGTTCTATGACAGATATTTCTATAAACCATATTTTAATACAATTAATTTGAGCTAATCAGAAAAAAAAAATTACATTTATTATTCATATGCAATATAAAAAAAAGTTTTCTACTGCATACATTGCGTTTAGCATTTACCGACCCACACAAAACATTCAGATATAATAAGTGATGCAGTTGAAAAATATTGGATTTGCATTGTTTTCATTAGCGTCTGTAAGTATTTCTTACAATGTGTATGAGGGAACATGAATTGGTTTAGTGTCTGTCTGTCTTTGTGTTGGTCTGTCTGTACACCTTTATCATCCGTAAATACTTTCCGAAATTCTTGAAAATGATATATGTTATTTACATTCCTTCCTTCTGTTTCCTAATAAAAAGGTATAAGTAGCATAGGTGGTTGTGGGTATAAGTAGCATACAGGAATACTAAAAAGAATACCTCTGTGTTACATTGTATGGCAGAAGGTTTTACAAATGGTATTGAAATAATTTTGTACCAATTGCAATTGAATTGACATTTACTATTCCTATGCTAAAACAAATGTTTTATTTATAGAATATAAAAATGTTAAGGATACAATTTACATGGTACACAGTAAGATATTCAAATACATTATGACAGAAAATAAGAAACTGCTTAAATTACATTTCTGTTTTTGTAAGCCTTTAAACACTTACCAAAATTGTTTAAGATTGGTTATGGATGGATGGTTGGGTTTTACGTCGAACTAGTGCTGTGCAGATGGGCAATTGGTGACGGTCTGGGACACACCCCTAGTGGTGGTCCGGAGACATGCCGTCACAATTTTTATCCTCCACGAAAAGGATGGCTCTCCCGCTTCAGTGACTCCCAGAGGTATAATTTTTGATGGGAACATGGAGGACATTGCGGCCACGACAGATTTTACGTGACCAGCCGCCATTAGTGTACACGACGGTCTTTGACCGGCTCGAGTACCGAAACCGCAATTTTCCAATTACGAGGCCGGCGCTCTACCGACTGGGCTATCGCGGCCCTAAGATTGGTTATGAATCTAATTAGTCTATTTGTCTAACTTTTTATCCATTGGTCTATTTGTTTTGGGATTCCCTCAGGCAAAGTACATTGAATATTAATCGATGCAACTAGTACGTACAGTTGGAAAGTGTTAATCTATGCGAGTCGCATGATTTTTATGTCGTGTGTCTATTTAAAACGTAGGTCATAAATAGTAAAAACTTAGGTCATATTAAGTAGAAAGATTTATCTTTACATGAATAATACAATTTTTACATTCCAAATGAAATACTCTTCATGGAAGTTCACTGTAAGAATCGTACAGGGAAATTAACATTACACTTTTGCTCTTTTTCAAGAGCGTTAATTTTAGTTTAATTACAAAATATTGTTTGAAGATTTGTAAGATAATATTTTGGAAAAATAATACTAATAATACTAATAGTAGTAATGCAACATAAAATCTAGACAAAAATGAAATAATGAAAATAATAATTCAAAATGAATAAAAATTATAATAAATATAGAAAAACAAATATTTTACATACTTGTAAAAATATTGTAACTTTATTTATTTATTTATTTTTACACTTTCAATATTTATGGGGTAGATATTCCCCACCTAATTTTAATAATTTATGACTTATTGGGAAAAAATCGTTCATTCCTGTTCTTATAATTTTTTCTTAATTTTGTTGGATTTCGAAATATTAAAAAAAAAATTTCATTAGAGTTAATTTAATCTGAACAGTTCAGATATATACACTATTTGAAATTAACAGATGCTCTTTCGTGCATTGTTGTATTGTAAAAGACAAAGTTGTTAATACTTTTAATTACAACGAAACATATTTTATAAAGATATATATATATATATATATATATATATATATATATATATGTATGCACTTATATTTACTCTAATAAAAAATAGTAAAATATATTGAATATAACTAATATATATCGTTATGGCGTTAGTATTCCTTCAGTAGCTTATTTTCTAATATTCTTATACAAAATAGGATAACTTTTTTTTTCTTCGGGGGGGGGAGGGGGGTGCATTTTATAACCAGTATTAAAAAGAGATTTACGGTATTTAGATATTTTTAATGTAAAATATTTGTTTTATTTGCTGATGCATATTTTTCTAAAACGTTAATACTTAAAGGTTTTTTCTTTTTTTTTCCCAATATATTTCATTATTAGAAACACTCTATTTTTCTTTCTAACTTAAATAAATTCTATTAAAACAGTAAATCATATTTTTTTTTTTTTTTTTTTTTTTTTTTTAATCTAGAATTTCTGATTCTCATTTGTATATATATACACTGCGGCAAAAAGATAGGTACAAAGGGTTTTTTCTTTGATTTTTAATAAAATAACATTATCTAAATTGTGCTTATCATTTATTATTATCATAAAATAACACTATTCCCGGACTAACTTTTGTTTTAAGGCTAATTTAGAAAAATTTTAAGACTAAAATTTTTCTAATTTAAGACTACATACCGCGAGAAAAATGTAGGAACAAAGTTTTTTTTTTTTTTTTTTTTGGATACGATTATTTTGAATATAAATATTTCGAATATAATTCAAATATTTAATATGTTTTTGATATGATAATATTTTGTTATGATAATAAATGATCAGTACAATTTAGATAATGTTATTTTATGAAAAATCAAAGAAAAAACCCTTTGCACCTATCTTTTTGTCGCGGAGTGTAGTCTTAAATTAGAAAAATTTTAGCCTTAAAACATTTCTAAATTAGTCTTAAAACAAAAATTAGTCCGGAAATAGTATTATTTTATGATAATAATAAATGATAAGCACAATTTAGATAATGTTATTTTATGAAAAATCAAAGAAAAAACCCTTTGTACCTATTTTGTTGCCGCGGGGTGTATATATTGTAAATATTATAATATTATTTGCTTTATTAAAACAAAAAAAAAATAAAATAAAAGAATACTGACATAAAAAAAAAATAATTAGTGCATAACTAATGATGGGATAAAAATAAAAATTTGATAATTTTAAAAAAAAGTTTACTGTATCTCATAATCATTATTTTATGTTTAATAACTAAACAAGTATCCTTGAACGATGTCAAAGAAAAAAAAAAGAAAAAAAAAAAAGAAGAAAAAAAAACTTTATTATGATGTAATGATTGTACAGTATACGTTTATCATCCCGCAATTAACGCAGAATTTAATACGGGGAAAGCTTTTGTTTCTCGGGGCTAGGTTATTAATTTTGAGATACAAGAGGGTATAAACTTTTTGTTTGAAGACATTTCATTACTTTATTAAAATTTATTTATAAGATATTTTAGGATAAGTAATCGTATAATCAAAAACACCGTATTGTTTTGCATAATTAAAAGGCGAATTAAGATTTTATTTTCTGCTTCTCTTTTGAAACTCTTATCGAACAAAATTTACCATTAAGAAAAAAATGAGATATATTAAACTTTTTTTAGTAATAAATTTTTCATTAAAATATATATATATATATACATATACTTATATAAACTGAATAGAAAATAAATTATTTAATGCTTGTATTCTTTATAATAACGTTAATAAATCGAGTTATAACCAAAATAAAGTTTTTGTTTCATTTTCAAAAGCATAGCTATAATGTTAGAGCAATCTTCTTTTAAAAGAAAGATAATACGTTTATTAATATTTTTTTAGTATATTGATTAGTATAATTTATTCATTTTAATAAAATAACTATTTTTATTTCTATAAGATAATATGGCTATAAAGCAGACAAAACTTTTTTTAAACATACTAAATCAAGTATATATATTCTATAACAAGAAAGAATATAAATTTTCTGATGAGCCATTTGAAGTAAATTAGCAATAAAATATTTTTTAAGGCACTAAGAAATACGTACCGATCGCATTTACAATTTATTCGTTATTTTAGGAGAAAAGGGGATAAAGAATAATAACTCTCGAAAATATGTAAATTAATAAATGAAAAACAAAAGTTTTGCATTTTTATTTTAATGAAAAGCATCAATTAACTTTATCAGAGATTAATTTCATCAGGTTAACTTTTTGGAAGCATGTGTTTCTATCAACTGCATAATATAAAACAGTTTTTTTTTCGATTTGTTGACCTTAATTTTTAAAAAGCTTTTCAGCTGTACTTCTTAACCCATTAAACGTTTCTATAAGGATTCCACCATTTTTTTTTTTTTTTTAATTTTCATACGTTTTGGGTTTTAATTTTTTTTTATCTCAATTCATATGTAGTTTAAATAATTTTAAAAAAAAGTTACTTTGTTAGGAGATATGATATGGTTATAAAATGAAAAGATTTGTCACCTGATGTAGTCAATAGATGTAGATAAATTACAAAAAAAACTTTTGAATTAGTTTTTTTTATCCTTGTTTGTTATAATTTAAGAGAAGAGCCATTTTCATCTATATTTAATGTTTCTAAACCCCTGCACTCGAATGAGTGTTTTTTTTTTTTTTTTTTTTTTTTTTTCTTATGCACTAAAAACCGGCAATTTTGTTAAAAAAATTAAAGAAATAGAGTTTACATTACAAAAGTTTTGAATACTTACCAACAAAGCTAGACACTTTAAATTCTGTCCAATGAAAAAATAAAAAATACATTTATCTTAATTACTGATAGAGAAAAAAATTTTAATCAATGATTCTCAAAACAGGAGACTTAGAGCTTAATGGGTTAAGAAAATAGCCTATATATTACTTAAAGCAAGAACTGAAGATCGTAAAGTAGAAGATTATAGTTTCTAATATTATTAATTAGTTCAATACAATCAATATATAAAACAATTTTAAATTCCCTAAGACTATAATAAAATTAATGATATATTGTAAATATATACATAATGCTGAAAATGCTAAAACAAAGAACTGGTATACAATCAGTATTTGAACTCGAAAGTTTTTCACACACTATAAAATTAAGGTTACCAGTTTCGAAAGTGGCCTTTCTTCTTCAGGTGATTATTTTCAAGAAAATATATTAAAAGTGTTGGATTTAAAATGTTGGTTACGTTATGTAGATGACACTTTTATTACTGTTAGAAATCCTTTTGACATTTTACATTCTTCAGTCTGCGAATTCTATTGATCAATATATTCAAATTACGTTCGAATTAGAAAATTGTAATAAACTTCCCTCCCTTAATGTTTTAGTAACTAGGTACAATTCCTCATTTTAAAGTTCGGTGTATAGGAAACATTTCTCTGTTTCCAGCCCTCCTTATGCTCAATCAAATCACTCGGCTAAACAGAAATTTGGCATCTTTTACACTTACATATACCGGGCTCTTAAAATTTGTTCTGATACTTATTCTCTTTAAAAAGAACTTAATTACTTAAAGTCTGTGGCTATTAAAAGAAGTCTTAGTCCCACTGTTATTGATAAAGCTCATAAAAAATTCAGTAGACTGACTTGTAATTCTACTTTAGTGTGGCTAACGTATGTACCTAATGTGAATGCATATTTCGTTTATTTTAAATTGACAGCTTTTCTAATTAACACAACGAAACTTTAAAAATTAAATTACATTTACACTTTATATTTACGGTTGTATATCACGGTATATGATTTGCTGAAAAGAGTCGCTAATCGACGTATATTTCTTTAACATTTCATGTATTCATTTAAAAAAAAAATCATTTAATTGTAGACGCCAGCAAAGAGATCAAAAACTGCTACACTGTAAAAAAAAAAAAAAAAAAAAAAAAAAAAAATCAAGCCAGATTACGGGATACGCCCTGTAGCAAAGATTCCAGGCAAAGCCCGTAAAAAAACATTTGCACCATAAATGGTGTATTCCCTTGTAATTTTACGTTGTAACATATATACAACTTTGAATTAAACTCTTTTAATTAAAATGGAAAAAATATATCTGTTTTATATCTATCGCTATTTGTATGAATGTATAATTAAACTCTTTCAATCAGTAAAACTACAATTATATTTTCGCCAAGAATAGCTTCAAAGAAGAAATGATTCTTATATGACGTCACTGAAAAGCTAACAGTTTACATTTGAAGTGATTTGACCGTAAAAATACAGCCTGATGTCAGATTTGAGCAAATTACGTAGATTAACGGTTTTTGCCGGTAAAAAAATGCCAGTATTCTAAAATTATACTTACTTTCATGACATCAATTTACGGTCTTTGAGCGTTTAGCTAGCTAAACGGTCATTTAATTGTGTTTCTTTAATTGTGTTTCTTTAATTGATTTTATGAGTGTATAATCTCCCAACGAACAAAATTTATTGGACATAAATTTTTAAATACGGTTTCGTAAACTAAATTTTTTGTTAAAAAATGTATATAATAATTTGAGAGAAGATTTTATAGCATTTAAAAATTTTTCTTATTTTATTTTATTTTATTTTACCAGAATTGTTTTGGTTGGTTGGTTGGTTGGTTGGGATTTTACGTCGCACTAGCGCTGCGCAGATGTGCAATTGGCGACGGTCTGGGACACACACCTAGAGATGGTCCGGAGACATGCCATCACAATTTTGATTCTCCACGGAAGGGATGGCTCTCCCGCTTCGGTGACCCCCAGAGTTATAATTCATTGTTTTCTAAATCTTGGTAATAAATGATTTATCTAATGTTGTGCTTATTTAAAGAATGAAACAATTCGAAAAAATAAAAAATAAAATAAAATAAATTTTGTAAGATAATATACAGTCAAATCCCGATTTAGTACTATCATCGTTACGCATATTAATATGGCGTTGTAACGGATTTGGCGCTATATCGAATTATAATCCTAACTTTATAAATGGAATAAGATTAAATATTCTCACCACATTGTATTACAAGCATTAGAAAATTTGAGGATCATAGCACTGAATATGTGATAATTAGTATTTTATTTCGATCTGCGTAGTTATATTTACTCAAGAGAAAAAAGTTTTAAAATACTTGCTTGAGTATTTTTTAATTTATTTTTTGGTACGGAAATGTTCTCAATGTGTTTTTCTAAAATTAAAGGATTATCAAACATCTTTTTATCCGTTAAATTTTTTTCTTAATACATCCTTTGTTTGTTAATGCAGTCTTTTGCTTTGTCAGATTTATTTTTTTTCTTCTTCAATCTGAATTTCCTCTTCAGATGAATCCGAATTTGGGTCGTTATTTGTTATTAATCCAACAATTTCCTCTTGACTCATTTCTTCAAATGCTGGAACAATTTTGTCTACATTAATATATTCAGCTGCAGTGACAGAATGCTGAATGCAAGTTAAATCTTTTATATCATGCTGTAAATCTCTAATTTTTGAAGTTTAGTTCGTCACTAGTTTGTATGGCTCCAGCAGTTAACTATAGTCTCCGTAGAAACTTCCTCCCACGCTTTTTTCATCAACAGGGAATCGAATCTCTTAGGGAAAGAGCAGAAAAATCATTTTTACTGATACGTTCAACAATGTGTCTGATATGGCATCTATAATAATAAAAGAAGATATCTGTCTGTTTGTTTGAGCATCTATACGTTCAGCCCCTACTGAACGCAGAAGTATAAAATTTGACATACGGGTGCTCAGAAACCTTCCCGAGGAGATAGTGAAAACAGAATTTAAAAAATTTAATTAGTTGCGGAGATATTAATTAAAATGTCGACCCATGTCGATCGAAAAATGACCGAGAAATTACGGATAATTGCTTAAAAAGAAACATTCTATCAGCAGACGATTTTCTAAGCTGTCTCGATCGGAAACAAAACACATGCGAGACAACTGTCTGCGATAAAAAAGGAAATGAATGTAACCAATTAAGATAGCACGTGTTTCATAGTGGGGATAAAAATTGCAATTTTCAAACTTTTTCAAATTTTCATTCATGTGACATAAAAATTAATATTTGGGCAGGACAGCATACTATAAAGCTACTGGTTAATTTTCATGAAAATATCTGAATAAACAAAAAATATATAGAATTTTATTGGGAAAAGATTATATTTTGCAGTATTTTAAACTGAGATATGCCGTTGAAATTTCGTAGTATTTGGTTTTAATATCTGATAATTCGATTGTGAATCTTCTTGAAAGAGCAGAATTATTAGGAAAGCTTGAAGCAGGGGAAGAAGGGGGGAAAATTAAAAAAAAAAAAAGGGGGTTACAAATTTACTTTTTATTTTACAATAATGATTAAATTCTTTTTAATACATCATTCGAAAGATATTTTAAAGTACTTTTATATTATCAAAAGTGAAATCCGAGATTTCACCTGATTTACACGTTTTAAGTTGTCCTGATTAGGTTTTCTTTTGTATGTCAGCTACTAATTAAAATAATTTCATAAGTAATACATCATTTGAAGCTTTGTTGATTTGAAATTGAACAGTAGATTACAGAAATTTCTACCGCCATATGGCGCTGTAATATTTAAAAATTTCAAAGTTTAAAATTCTAATTATGATTAAATTATTTTTAATACTTCATTCAAAAACATATTTTAAATACTTTTATATTATCGAAAATGGATTTCGAGATTTCACCTGATTTACATGTTTTAAGGTGTCCTGATTAAGTTTTCTTTTGTATCTCAGCTACTAATTAAAATAAATTCATAAGTAATACATCATTTGAAAGCTTTGTTGATTTGGAATTGAACAATACATTACTGAAATTCCTACCGCAAGATGGCGTTGTAATATTTTAAAATTTCAATATTTCAAATTCTAATGAGCGAAGAAGGTGTTGTAAGTTCTGAAACGGGGATAAGGCGCCGCAGGCGCCACCGAGCGGGACATAGCTAATGTCAGAAATTTTAAAGATCATAACATGATGAGCGAACAGGCGGTTTCAGATATTGAAAAGGAAAGAGGGCGCCGAAGGCGCTACCACACGGGAATTTACTGCGTTTAAATTTTTTAATAAGCTATTTTCACTATTTATCAATAAGCTGTTATTACACATGAAACGGGAAAAAGGCGCCGCAGGCTCCAACGAGCGGGAGTTTCGTAAAGTCGGATTTTTCAGGGATCGCGAACCAGCAGGTCGTCGAAGGCGGCTAGTTTCCAATAATGTGCTTTGAACAAAATTATGATTCTGGCATCTAAAGGTTGTAAAACACCAGTGCAATTAGGAGGTAAAAATTGAAATCGGATATTGCTGACTGGAGTTACTTTATGACAGAATGCAATATCTAATATCAATAATACCTGACGCTTTTTCTTCTTCATTTCAGCATTAAAATTCACTAGTCAGTCTAGATCTAATTGATATTGTTTTATCGGGTTGGTGACGATACAATAAACCGCTTTCCTTCATATTATAGACAAGAGCTGGTTCATACTCTGAAATAATAGCATTTAATTTTTCCTGACCTCTTATCACAAAATACACCTCTTACCGCAGAAAGATTTCTTCTATGTTTTATCAGCCCATGATAAAATGAGTTGGAATGCGTCAAAAGAGCGACAATAAGCATAGATTTGACTGAAAAAAAAATGCTCATTTTAACAAAAAATTATCATTTTTTGGAAAATGTTGATTGGCGCTATATCGAGTTGGCGTTATAACGGATACTTTACATTATAGTCCTTATTTAGAAGATTTGTTCACCCATACATGTGGTGGTTAAACGGGTCTGGTGGTATTTCGGGGGGCGTTATATCGGAGTTTGACTATTTCCTTTTTAATCAATAGTAATTTAACAGGATTTGAATTTGGCAATAAAATACTTTTTTTCTATGTATTTCTTAATTTCAGTATAAATATGTAATGTAAAAAGTGTAAATATGCATAACAGTTATAATAATTTGTTATTAAGAAGATTTTTATAATTAACTAATGTCTTTAAAATACATGAACTAGTAAATAATAAAAAAAAATCACTTGTGTCACATTGTTTTGAATAATTAAAAATAAAGCATAACATTGTTTCACATAACTGCATTGCATAACTAAAAAATTCCTTGATGAATATTTATTCTTACTGTTCAAACAACATCATGAACATTTCGATTATTTACGTTTATAAGTAACCTAGTTTTCATTTATTTATTTATTTATTTATTATATCTTTTTTCTTTTTTCCCAAAATATTTTTCAGTCCATTAACATTTTTCTTAACATAGGATAAAAGAGTAGCATGTCTGTGTACAGATGACAGGTAGTTGGCATGGTAAAACAACATTCCATTTAAACGTTGACAGGGGCTATTGGAGATCAATAATCACATTTCTGGTGTATTTACAAATGTCAAACAAGAAACTCTCTGTCATCTTATTTTTGCTTTATGGTGAAATTCATTGCTGTCAGTTAGAAATGTAGCAAAATGTACGTTTTTTTTTTTTTTTTTTTTTTTTTTTTTTTTTAAGTTTTTCTAAATTAAGTGGAACGTATTTTGAAACAAACTTGCTTTCGATTGCGGCATTTTGAGATTTGGAATAAATAGAACTATTTGCCTATAATAAATAGATTTCAAAGAAATATATTGCGAGAAATAATTTGCAACATTGCATTCGTACTATGATTATATTGATCGTAAAATAGAAGTGAATTCTTTATGACACATATAATATCAATTTAACTAAAAATATCAAGAAAAAGTGGTGACATATCATAGATTTTAAAATTTATCTATTGGCTTTTTATCTGAAACATTTTGAAATAATCATATTGCCATTCGCACGATTTTCTAATACCGTGCATTTCAATCCTTTAAAAATAGATTGCAGATTAAATCGTACCATTAATGAGGTAAGATAATAAAGTTAAATCTCTACTTTTAAAATGATCTAAAGTAGGTGTAGGAACAGGTTTATTCTGTGTGAGGGGAGATACCGCCCCTCTTAATTCCATCTAGATTAAAATAAATACATTTATTTAAGAAAAATGCAAGGTTGTAATAAAATTGCCTTCAAAATTACCAATTGATGAATTTTTTCACGTGGAAACAAATTTTAAAATACCAAATTTGAAATTCCTACATTTATTTATTTTTAAGTTATGGTAAAAATGAATATGTACAAATCAATCGCTAACAATTGGTCATTCATATTTAAGAAACCTCAGAACGTGATATTAAGATAAAAAAATAATAAATAAAACTGAATAAAAAAAAAAAAAATAGGAAATTTGAAAGAAAATATTTTACAGAAGACAGACAACAAAGCCTATACATTTTATTTTTATTTATTTATTTATTTATTTTTATTTATTTATTTATTTTATTTTATTTATTTATTTATTTGTTATATAATTTTCGCTTGGAAGTAACTTCTTTTATGAAAATATTTCAGTATTCTTTTTCATTCAAACGCTGTTAAATTCGACGTTTCCTTTTCTTTTTTTTTCTTTTCTCTAATTTTGTAAACAATCAGGAAATATGTAAAAAATTATCAAACTTTTGAATACAGAGTTTGAAAAGATTAATTTACTATATTAAGTGTATTTAATTAACAAATTTTAATACAAAATTTATAAAGCATTCTCCTAAAATTGTCTAAATAAATAATAGTACATTCATCCTGCCCTCTTGATAAGAAACACAATGTAAAATTTTCTGCATTTTAAACAAATACTTATTTTTTAGGCTACTATTGGTCAAAATACCGTATTTACATTACACAATTATCGTAAGTACATTACGCAACTTGAAAAGTTTGAAATCAAAGGAAAATACATAGCATTGCATGTGTTGACATACTGATGCTTTATTAGATACATTTAAAAAAATGTTTTGAGGATATTAAACTCATTGAAAAAGCCACTAGCATAAAATAAACGTTTATCGTAAACGATGGGAGTTGCTTAGTTAATTTACATATATTTCAATTAAAAGAGTTTTTCAAGGATTAACTCTTCCAAATTTCACTAGTTTTGCATCAAATTTAGTTTTAATGAGTAACATAGAAATAAGCCTTCCATTATTTTATGGAAAATAGATATAATTATATTGTGTAATAAAAAAGATTTTTATACCATTCAGTTATAGTTAGCATATTTGTTTATTGTTATATGCATACATAAAATTGCTTAAACCTATTTTCAATTATTTAGTTTAGTTTGATATAATTTTAAAACACGTCAATAATATTTTTTTTACTACAGTAGTATAAACTATGAAAAACCAGATATGAATTGGATAATAAAATAATAATAATAATAATTTTCGTAATGTATTATATTTTTTGAGTTATTATTAAAATCGTTTAGTAAATAGCATTAACTTTCATATTAAACTGTAATTTTTTATATATACATATATTATGAAAATCTTCATAAAATTAAAGTTAAAACCTTCATGAAATCTTAACACAAATATTTTACAATCAACTGTGATATTTACTCTGAGAGTTTTATAAAATATTTTGAAATGCATATATTGATGCAACGTTAGGAAAAATTCTTTATTTTTTCTAACAATATTTAAAATTTCTCTTTTAAATCTCTTCTTCTATAATTGATTTTGTTTCGTAACATATTATATTTTATCTACTGTATATATGTTTAATTTGTTTGAACGTACTAAAACTTTTTTATGTGAAATATTTTGAGCAGTTTTTACTTCCAGTATGTAAAATTGATAAATTTTGTTTATTAACTACCGAATGATGCGTGTGAATAATCTAAACCAATCCTGTAATGTAATGGCATCCTGCATTGCAACAAATAATAATAATAATACTTTACCTGAAACATGTTCTTTTTTTTACTTTGTATTTGAATAAATATATTAATTTTGTATGTTGCATTGATTATTAAATGATGCTTTGAAGAAATACTCCGCGTGGATCATAATGTATTGGAACTAGAGAAAATCGTAAGAAATAGCCTGTAAATTTTTTTCTGATCGAAAATATTTTATATTTTTGAGGGATAAGGGGCATGGTTTCTACCCCTTGTGTTGGCAATGACCCACATATGTATATATATATATATATATATATATATATATATTCTGCAAGATTATACGAGGGGTAAATATTAAAGTGAAAAGAAAAAAAAAAAACTATTTTGCATAAAATTCTACTAAAAATTGATTTTTTTTTTTTAAGTCCTTCAATTACGCACGAGCTGGTCTTCACTACAAACAAAAGACAAAATTCAGAAAAAGCTATTACTAGTGGATCTGCAGATCAGGAGCCTCAACGTCCTATTTGCATCAGACATTTTTCAATAGGTCATTTTTATTTATTTCTTATTGTATAATAGTATATATTGATTCGATCGACTTATTACCATAATCAGATACATTCCTGAGGGGGGCTGCCGCCCCCCTCAACCCCCCGCTGTATCTCCCTTTCTATACCTATTTGTATATCATATAAAGTGTTACGGAATTGTAAATAATTGCATTTATTTTTGTATAAATTCTTTCAAAGATGTTTAGTAAGTTGATGAGATGCTAATTTTGTGCATTTCTAGTCGTTTTAGCGTTAAAGTAGCTTACTTTTCCTTTAAAAACGAATTGAAAAGCTCCAATAAGGGAAAAAATGGATTTTGCGCCAAATTTGGCGACTGTTTCCCTCCTTGGCGATTTTTTTGGCGACCTTGGCGAGAAAATCCTTATTAGGGATATACCAAATATGGAAGCCCTAATCTCATTGGCTGATGAGATACGATAATTTTTCAGAACAGTCTGTGTTCGATAGAATAGTATAAAAGGAGCATTTTTTTAGCCAAGGCTTCCAATCTCAGATCTGTGTCGGTTTCGTCAAATGCTTGCTTTGCTTTGAGCCTCTTTGAATGAGACTTGCTTTATGCGTTGTTGCTAAACAGTTTGTACTGTTGTTTTGCTGTTAACGGCTGTTGTTTAAGCTATGTTTACTGGTTCAATTGAAGCTGATACTTGGTTTATAGACCTGTAATCTTCTGGAACTTTCTGTGAATAAATCACTGAATTTTTGCAAGTTTCGCCTTTCATTCTCGGACAACTTACAAACCCCCAAGTACGCAACAATATGCATTCTTATTAAACGACGGTCTTGTATTATTTCCCGGAAATTCATAAATACCGAATTTCATACAAAAAAAATTACATAGCATATCGTAAATATTTTGCGTAACCTTTAAACTAATTATCAATTCTATGCCCACAATTTTCAACATGAAAACAGGTTTTTAAAATTCTAATAAAATTTTATTATATTTGATGGGGTGTAATCATGTTAAAATACACTTTTAAGAAATACCGACTATACACCATAAAAGTACGAAATTCCTCTATGTATCCCGGAAAAGTAGCCACAGTCATTATAAACGCCAATAATAAGAATAAATCTAATTAATTATAACTCATTAATCTTTCAAA
The DNA here is from genome assembly GCA_963930645.1 of Salticus scenicus. Lineage (NCBI taxonomy): Eukaryota > Metazoa > Arthropoda > Arachnida > Araneae > Salticidae > Salticus > Salticus scenicus. The sequence continues at coordinate 64,543,941 of OZ005654.1, read as the reverse complement.
CTAATTTGACATCATTTGGATGATTACAGTACATACTCGGAATTATTTTGTGTGGTCCCATAAATTATTTAGTATATACATAACCTTTTTTTAGAGTAAACATGATTTTAAGCATCTTTATAATGTATGTTAACTTTATTAAGTTCAATTCAGCATAAACGCATTAAAGTGCGCGCTTAAATTAAAAATTCGTCCATAGGCTCTAATGTTACGAAATTCTTTCGTGTGTCTTTGTAAACGAACCATAAACATTGTATACACCAGTAAAAACTATTCAGCTTATTTTGCGTTTAAAATTAATAATTGTTCCAAATTTAACATCGTTTGGATGACTAAGTCACATTGTCAGAACACTTTTGTAAGGTCCTGTACATTAATTAGAAAGCTTAAGAGCACACATTTTCTTCAAGCAACATAAGTTTAAGCATCTTACTCACGTACTCTAGTTTCATTTTCTTCATTGCAAAGTAATGATATTAAAATGCGTTTAAACGAATTTCACCCCATACGCCGTAATGTTAAGAATTTTGGCGTGTCCCTGTACACAGTTTATAAAAAATATAGCAATGAAAATTATACAGCTACTTATATGGAAAGCTGGAATGTGTGCGCCAATTTGCAAGTCAATCGAAGGATTTTTGCGGCCGCTATTGCGGTACATACAAATTCTTCCCATAGGCCGTAAGGATAAGAAAAATTTTGGCGTGTCCCTGTACACGAACAACAAAGGGAATACACACCTAACACTATACAGCTAATTCCGTTGGGCTCGTGAATATGTGTACCAAATTGCAAGTCTATAGCGTTATTTTTGGGGGCGCTATCGCGGTACATACAAATTCTTCACATAGGCCGTAATGATAAAAAAAATTTGGCGTGTCCCTGTACACGAACTACAAATGGAATGCACACCCAAAACTATACAGCTAATTTCGTGGGGATCATGAACATGTGTATAAAGTTTCAAGTCAATAGCGTGGTTTTTACGGCCGCTATCGCTCGACAAACAGACAGACAGACGGACGGACCGACGGAACCCAAAATCCTTTTGAGTCTCAACAGAGGGCCTCCACTGACGTTTCGGCAAAAATTGAAGTCAATAGCTTGATTTTTTCGGCGTCTATCGCGGTACATACAGATTCTTCCCATAGGCCGTAATAATAGAAAATCTTTGGCGTGTCCCTGTACACGAACTACAAATGGAATACACACCTAAAACTATACAGCTGATTCCGTTGGGCTTATGAACATGTGTACCAAATTGCAAGTCAAAAGCGTGATTTTTGTGGCTGCTATCGCGGTACATACAAATTCCTCCCATAGGCCGTAATGACAAGAAAAACTTTGGCGTTATCCCTGTACACGAATTACAAATGGAATACACACCCAAAACCATACAGCTGATTTCGTGGGGCACATGAACGCGTGTACCAAATTGCAAGTCAATAGCGTGATTTTTGTGGCCGCAACCGTGATACATATAAATTCCCATAGGCCGTAATGATAAGAAAAACTTTGGCGTGTCCCTGTATACGAACTACAAATGGAGTACATACCAAAAACTATACAGCTGATTTCGTGGGGCTCATGAACACGTGTACCAAATTTCAAGTCAATAGCGCTATTTTTGTGGCCGCTATCGCGCGACAGACAAACAGACAGACAGACAGACAGACAGACAGACACAGCCCAAAACCGTTTTGAGTCTCAACAGAGGGCCTCCACTGACGTTTCGGCAAATATATATATATATATATATATATTAGTTCCTCATCATACTATAGGTATGGGGAACTTAGGTAATCGTAAAAAATTTTCGACCTCGGTTTTTTGACTTTTATACACGTTTTCAGGTGTGAGGAATCCGAAAATGACAAAATTTGTATGGTGTCTGTCTGTAGGGTGTCTGTTAGTCTGTTAGTGTTTTAGCCCGTTAGTTTGGTAGTCTGTGTACACGATATATCAAGAACAAATTGTCGCAGAGAGGTCAGATCAGTTTTAAAATATCACTTTTGACACTGACAAGTACCCTATTCATTTGCAACATTCGATTTTAAAAACTTCGTAAGTTATTAGAAATTTACGATTTTCTTAACAGGGGAGAATAGGACAAAAGTTCACTTAAACGTGCATTAAATAAAAACTTTTTACTGTAAAAATGTCAGACCAGTTTTAAAATATCCGTTTCGATGCCGTAATGAACATCAGTAACAATAAATATGCTACTTTAAAAATTTCGCAAGTTACTGGGAACTTACGAATTTCTTAACATGGCAATATAGGGCAAACTTTCACATAAACGTCAATTTTGAGCGATATTTTCATCGTAAAGATGTCAGACTACTTTTGAAATATTATTTAGGTTGGTTGGTTGGTTGGTTGGGTTTTACGTCGCACTAACGCTGCGCAGATGGGCAATTGGTGACGGTCTGGGACTCACCCCTAGAGGTGGTCCGGAGACATGCCATCACAATTTTGATCCTCCACGGAAGGGATGGCTCTCCCGCTTCAGTGACCCCCAGAGGTATAATTTTTGATGGGTACATGGAGGACATTGTGGCCACGACAGATTTTACGTGTACCAGCCACCATTAGTGTACACGACGGTCTTTCGCCGGCTCGAGTACCGAACCCGCAATCTTCCAATTACGAGGCCGGCGCTCTACCGACTGGGCTACCGCGGCCCGAAATATTATTTAGGATACTGGCATGAAGATTAATGACTATATGAGTTTTCAAATATAAAAATTTCGTAAGTTATTGGAAATTTACGAATTTCTTAACATGGCAGAATAGAGCAAAATTTCACATAAACGTCAATTTTGAGGGATATTTTCATCGTAAAGATGTCAAACCACTTTCGAAATATTATTTAGGTTACTGGCATGAATATCATATACTATGATTTTTCCACATTAAAAAATTCGTAAGTTATTTGGAATTTACGATTTATTTAACATGTCACAATAAGGCAAAATTGAGCATAAACTTCCATTTTGAGGATCATAAATACATTAGACAACTTCAAACTTACATTTATGATATTTTTTTGATCATGATTGAATACAAATATTCTAATAGGAAAATTTCGTAAATTATTCGTAATTTACGATTTTATCAACATAGCGAAATTGTAATTTTTTCTTATAAATATGAATTTTGAGGATTATTGCATTGGAAATAGTAACATGAAACATAAACAACGAATTGACCCTGATAAAATAAATTAATAGATTAGAATAAGATAAATATTTCGAAGTGGACGATGGATAGCCTATTACGCGGGGATTTCTTTCTGTCACCGTTTCAAGCTTTGGTCAAATTCATTGTTTTTAACATGATTATAATATGTCTCGCACTAGAAATTTAAGAGACCATAAATATGTTGGGGAACTGAGCAGAGTCCACCTATGCCAACTAGTTTTTTTTAATCACTGCACACAAACAAGTGTTGCGATTTATAACATATATATATATATATATGTATTAACATGTTATCATGAACTTACAGGTACTTTATATTATATATTTCTTTCAAGACTTTCTATAAATATCTACTTAAATTAAATTGCCGACTGCTGAATAGAGATATAGACTAATTGAAATCTCTATTAACGTAAACAATTAATTTTTTAAAGCATTAAGGATTGCTTAACAATCCTAGTAGTAATTCTAACGAAATCCAATGGACGACTAGAACGAGGTGGAGTTTCCCTTTGTTTGTGGGGAAAAGCTGCGCTATGATTGGCTATAGTCCTTTATTTGTGGGCTAAATTAAGACTCCTATAGGTTAAATTTCATCATGACGTCGAATGGCGACAGAAAGTCAAGTCGTCAATTATAGCTGCTAGTATATCTGAATTTTCTAGTATGGCCCTAAAATTCTTCGTGATATCAATGTTATAACCGCATAAAACAGGTTTTAAACTTTATAAAGGGGCTTTGACAGCAGATGTAACGGTTCACAATGGGGTTTTGAAAGAGCCCCTTTCTAAAGTTTAATGTGTATGAATAATAAATGTAAATCTCATAAATATTGTTAAGTACAAAAGTATTACGACATGTTTTATAGAAATGCCTATCGTAGAAATAAATATATTAACATTCTTTCAGGCGTTTCTATATTCAAAACTACGAAACATGTCATAGTAAACATGGATAACACACATTAGTTTCAATGATTTCTATCACGGGATATTTCATGAAGTTAGAGGCGGACAGACAGTCAAAAAATTAGATTCACTGGAGATTTAGTTATGCGTTATACCCTGTAAACATCATCTTTAATCATACCACATTCTATAGAAAACATTTTTTTATGCATATGAATTATAAATGTTCTTTTTTTTTTTTTTTTTTTTTTTTTTTAGCAGAACTATATTAAAAAGTGCTTTACAGAAATAACTCTTATCAAACGCAATACATTAAGATTATTTTGGTTGTACTTGTACGCAAACTTGTGATGGTATTTACACCCTTCTCAATAGTCAACAGCGTATTAGGAAATCGAATAATATATGTAAGTTTTATCAGGTTATATGAATATTTTCGGGAGTTGTACGCTCAGGGAAATCATAAAAAACTTTTTAACTTTCTTGGAAAATTTTGAAAATGAAAAAAAATGTGAAAGACATTAACAGAATGTTTATTAATAAAATAATTCGAATACTTGAAATATAAAAAATATATACAGATTAACTAACAGAATGTCACATGGGAATAAGTATATTAGTATATTATTATATTCATTTTCAGGAAAAGTCAGGATGTTATTATGATAATAATAAAGAATACATTTTATTTCTAAGTCTTATTTATTCAAAAAAAAAAAAAAATATCAATAAGCAAATATACATTGTGAATGTGATTAGACTTCTCCATTAAGATACTTTGTTGCATTAGATAAATGAAAAAATTTTTGCTGAATATTTATCGAATAAACAGGTGTATAGATAATTTGAACGATATATGACATTAGGAATAAATGCATTTTCCTTTATGTGACTCGCATAATAACGATAAAAACATAATATGTTAAAAGGGTTTCTCTATATTTAAATAAAATAATTGTAAGAAAAACATTTATTTGATATGTATTTGTAGTATTTGATATACAGGGTGTCCCATAACTATGCACACATTTTAAAAATTCATAAAAAAATGAAGAAATTTGTAGAACTGAACGCGGTTTGTGAAAAAAAAATATTCGCTAGAATGATGGACATGTATATATATATTTTGTAATAAAGGAAAAAAATAAAAATTTCTTCGATAGAGGGCGCTGTATGTGAGCCAATAACGGCTTTCCACGAAGAACAATATTTAATCGCATGCAAATATTTACAGGCATATAAATCGTATTATATGTGTCCGCCATCACTACAAATTACGGTTTGCAAACGAGTTACAATACCGCAAAATGTCGGCGGTTTTTAGTCGGCGGTTTTTAACTAAGCGAAAACGTTCTCACCAGTAGCGTTTTAGCCAGCAAGTCAACATAGCAATTAAAAACTGTATGTATGCGCAAGTAGGAGGTAAAATAGGAAAAAAAGCTGTGTTAATTGTAAAATCGAGCAATTTTTAGGACTGTGATTTGAATAATTCCCATTAAACCCCATGCAGCGCCCTCTATAAACAACAAACTTAACTTTTTTTTTTTTTTTTTTTTTAACCAAAATCAAATCTCTTCTCCCCCGCACGAGAATATTTTTGTTTTCACAAACCGCGTTCAATTCTACCAATTTCTTCATTTTTCATGAATTTTTAAAATGACATTTTACTATGATATTGTTGTAGGTAGCATAAATGCGGTAACACCACATGCTGTGTAATCTCATTTAATGTTTCTTTTTGCAAGTATGCATTTTAATTTAATTTTTTTTTTTTTTTTTAAGTTTTAACAGAATAAGTTGCTATGCAAATTTATTTCATCTATATTAATAAAATCAGAGTTTTGTCTGTAAATTTGTCGGAATCGAAAAATTTTGCGATATCTTCACGTTTTACACCCCACGAAAGCCGAAAATGACTTCAGAAAATTTTGCCTGTGTGTGTGTGTGTCTGTGTGTATGTCATCGTGTCCGAATGTCGCTTTTTTTGTCCGGGCATCACTTGAGAACGGCTGGACGGAATTCAACGACGCTTGGCAGGAATTTAGGTCTTCACCCAACTTAAAATTATATCTATCAACTTTTCAGAAATTCCCCCCCGTTCTCCCCCTAGGGGGTAAAAGACTAAAACACGTTTGTCCGGGCATCACTCGAGAACGGCTGGACGGAATTCAACGACGCTTGGCAGGAATTTAGGTCTTCACCCAACTTAAAATTATATCTATCAACTTTTCAGAAATTCCCCCCCCGTTCTCCCCCTAGGGGGTAAAAGACTAAAACACGTTTGTCCGGGCATCACTCGAGAACGGCTGAACGGAATTCAACGGCGCTTGGCAGGGATTTAGGTATTCACCCAACTTAAAATTATATCCATCAACTTTTCAGAAATTCTCCCCCGTTCCCCCCTGGGGGGTAAAAGACTAAAACACGTTTGTCCGGGCATCACTCGAGAACGGCTGGACGGAATTCAACGGCGCTTGACAGAAACTTAGGTCTTCACCCAACTTAAAATTATATCTATAGAAATTTTCAAAATTCTGATTAGTGTTTAAATTGTGCGTAAAAAACGCATGCGCATGCGCCATAAATATTTTTTCACTAAAACGCTTTGAATGAAAAAATGAAACATAAAAATAAATTTTTATTTAAAGACTTTTGTATTCGCGTGATTTTCACTACAAATTATGAAAAGATTGAAATGATGCCATCTAAGTTTCATACTTTAGTTAATTTTAAAAAATCTAATTGTCGTATCGAAAAACTGTTTACACCCCAGGATTCAGAAAAATCACCTCTTTCATTTGGTACTGAATTTGTAATGATAGATCTGATATTTCTAATTTATTTTTCCTTTATCCGTTTTTCCGTTGCCACTTAAATTTCATACTTTAGTTATTTTTTAAAAATCTAATTGTCGCATTGAAAAACTGTTTGAAGCCCTGGATTCAGCAAAATCGCCCCTTTCATTCGGTATCAAATTTATAAATATAGGTCTGATATTTCTAATTTATTTTACCCTTTTTCCGTTTTCAACCCAGATTCGATATGGAACAGCTTTAGTATTGGATCCCTTTGGCAAAATTTGAAATTCGGCACCGAAGTAGCTCGGACGTTTCTCGCCAAGATCTTTAATTTCACAATTGAGATAGCCAATTCAGTTCATCGCAAAAATGGCTTAAAATATTTAAAGTCACCAAAGGGTTCCGATACTTAAGCTGTGCTTTTTGTATTTATTAGTGCTAGAGGCCTATTTCAGTCGGTACAGTTGTCGAATTTTTTTAGGTCACTCTTAATTAGTGCTAGAGGCCTATTTCAGTCGGTTTATTGAATGGGGATTTATTGAATGAAGTCCCCCCAAGGCACAACTTTGACATGAGTCCCCCCCCAGGCCCAACTTTGGCATGAGTCCCCCCCCCCAAGGTATCCCTATTTCAGTCGGTACAGCGTTGTCGAATTTTTATAATGCACTCTTAATAGTGCTAAGGGCCTATTTCAGTCGGTTTATTGAATGTGGATTTACTAAATGAAGTCCCCCCAAGGCACAACTTTGACATGAGTCCCCCCCAAGGTACCCCTATTTCAGTCGGTACAGCGTTGTCGAATTTTTATAATACACCCTTAATAGTGCTAAGGGCCTATTTCAGTCGGTTTATTGAATGGGGATTTATTGAATGAAGTCCCCCCAAGGCACAACTTTGACATGAGTCCCCAAGGCCAAACTTTGACATGAGTCCCCCCCAAGGTACAACTTTGACATGAGTCCCCCCAAGGCCCAACTTTGACATGAGTCCCCCCAAGGCCCAATTTTGACATGAGTCCCCTCAAGGTACAACTTTGACATGAGTCCCCCCCCAAGGCACACCTTTGACATGAGTCCCACCAAGGCCCAACTTTTACATGAGTCCCCCCAAGGCCCAACTTTGACATGAGTCCCCCCCAAGGTACAACTTTGACATGAGTTCCCCCCCCAAGGCACACCTTTGACATGAGTCCCCCCAAGGCACACCTCCCCCTCATTGGGAAAAAGAGAAAAAACGTTGTTTTGCGGCTATAAGACAGTTTGGACCTCCTACGTTATTTGTTACAATATCTGCAGCTGAAACACATTGGTTTGATTTAATGAAAATTTTATCATGGAATTTAGATCGTCACGAATTAACTAAAGAAGAATTTGTCGATATTAACAAGTTTAGCAGTAGGCCTCTGGCACTAAATTAAAATCTGTCAATGTCAGATTTTCATGTTTTAAATAATGAAATAATGTCGTGTCTGTATATTTTTTATTTTTTATTATTATTATTTGTTTTATTTATAATACTGTCTATTAAAGACTTCTGTGGTCACGAAATTTGGCGCGTAAATTGTTTGTATGCATCCGGCACTTATTGTAACTGCATTTCACGGAATTCGAAATCCCCCCCGTTCGAATTCGCTTTGAATTATCTTAGAATGGTGAAGTTTGGTGTGTGGATATTGATTAAGTGTACGCATTATGTACATTAGTGGGATTTTGCAAAACTTCGAACTCACCCGCTGAGGGTGGGGAAGTAAGAAGTGGGTAAATTGTGCCGAAGACAGTGGGAACCCAGACTCCTAACATTGGGAGCGAGAAAACGTCTACGAATCACAGCGAGAACTTAGGTTATTAATAAAGATATGGCATTTTGACAAATCATTTAAGTTTAACGTCCAGCGAAGCGGGCAAAGCCTGCTAGTTATTTTATAAAACGACAAAAAGAATACCATTGTTTATTTTTTAATGCTGGTATTCAGTTCTTCAAATTATGAATTGGTTTAATAGTAAAACCTACACATTCCATTTTCCCCTCATATTTACATATATAAAACTGTAACTAAAGCGAATTATATTTATTTTTAATCAAAGTTTAAAAAAGGAATTGCAAAAAGAATGGAATAGTGAGAACGGCACTTTCAAAATTATATTTACAATAAATTTGTAAATGATATTAATAATTATAATAATAATAATAATATTTTACATATCCTCACAACTGTACACTTTTTAAAAAGTATTTAAAAGTTTATACTGCTAACTATGCTAGTTTAACTGTAATGGTATTAAGCCCCACCTTTTTTTCACACCAGAATAGTTGTAGAGCAATAGTCTTCTTATTTAATCATGCGAACATATTCCTGAATTTTACTCTACAACTATTCTGGTGTGAAAAAAAGGTGGGGCTTAATACAATTACGGATAAACTAGCATAGTTAGCATGTCTATTCTCGTAATGATTTGCAGTTTATTTGGCTTTAATACATTTGCAAAAAAGCATGTAAATCCATACATACGTTTACTGCATATATTCTGCTTTATTATATAAAAATTCTGCACTAATTTTAAACCTAAATTCAAAATTATGTATATAACTTATATTATTATTTTTAGTAAATATTTGACAATTTAAGGATCATTAATTTATTAAGTTATATCCTCTTAATTCAAAGTTGTTCAAATAAAAAAGTAAACTGTGTTATAAAGAAATAAAACACTTCTGCAAATAAAATTAAAGATTTTTATATTCAATTTAAAGAACTAATTTAAAACCACCATCGAGTAAATATCCAAGAAGTTTTATTCAGTTTATTTTTAATGAAGTATTTGCAAAATATCTTTTAATTTTATTGATATTAAAAAATACAAAGAGATTCATTGGGGAAGATTAAAAATCTTGAATGAATTTATTTTAAAACTTTTATTTTTAGATAATTTAATAAACTGGTATGTTTAAAGATATAATAAATTAAAGCATGATTCTAAAAAGTATTAAGGAGATAATATCTTTATCAAATCTAACCTTTTCAGTTTCTTATCTTTCAAATTCAATTTAAAAAGATTGAAAAATAATTAATCGATTAAATATATATTTTAAATGTTTATCTTTTTCAGATATCTAAAATTTCAGATTATCAATCTTTAAACGATGTTTTTAAACTTTACGAAATGTTACAAAAAGTTTTTTTTTTTTTTTTTTTTTTTTTTTTTAACATCATTAATTGTTTTACAGTCTAAAGTTTATTGAAAAAATAAATAATAATAAACCCAAACTTGCACTGCAATCAACTTTTTCGCCCCCAAGCATTGAGGACGATTCCAAAGGCTTAGAAAAGTGGAATTGAATGACAGGTTATATTTTGGTAAAAATTCCAGTCATTCGGCGTTTTATTATGGCTTTTTTTCGCTCAAAAACAAGCGTTATCACCCCTAATTTTAACATTCGTCTCGTTTTGTAGGTGCCTGAGCAGTGGCCCCCATGGTCGCAATAAATGTGGTTGTAGAATATTTTGATTTTCTAAATAATACATACATATATTATTTTTTTCAAAACAGAATTTTATTTAAACGACAGACCTTTTAGTCTATTTACCTATATATAGGCATCTGAAAACTGCGCTGCGTCCCTTAGCAACAGATACTATATTCCTTAAATGTATTTTATACAGCTTTATTATAACCACTCTCATGGCCATTTTTAAATTTTTTGTTGTCATTTTGATGTTGAATTAAAAAGTCTGTCGCAATCGCGTAAACAAAGACCTTTGCAAGAAACATCCGAGCTGCTTCGGTTCCAAAATTCAGGTTTCACACAAATGGTCCTACACTAAAGCTGTTCTATTTCTTCCATACGAATTTTTTTTTTTTCAATATTATTTTAGCTGGTTACGAGGAGGAAGAAACAGAAAAAGGAAGAGGATAAAGGAAGAAAAAAAGAATCTTGGCAATGTTGACTATATATCAATTTCTTTTATAGGTTTTAATTTATTTTAATTAATTAATTAATTTATTGTTAACTTGTTCATAAAAGGAAAAAACTCCAGATATGTGAAGAATATGTGAAGATGATACACACAGCAAATAATGACGTCGCGATCTGCCTGACTGAATGCAATAGTCCTGTCTTACGAAAAATAAAATAAAAGTAAGTAAAAATTTCTAAATTCCAAACATTTATTATCTTTTACACATTATAATGCTAAATATACAGTATATTTTACACATTACAAGGCTAAAATTTCTTAAAATGTATTTTTTCTTTTTATGACTATTACATACTATAGATTTTTTAATTTTTATTTATTTATTTACTTTTTAAATCTACATAAGAAGAACTATGAGACATTACTTATTCAGATTGGTTTTCACGAACGTTTAAAAATATTTTTTAAACATTCGTAATGTACAATTATGCTCGAAAGTATTACGAAAAGATTAAAAATTATTCTTTAAATGTAAATATTCAAAGTGCTTAGGAATTATTTTTATTAAAAAAAAAGTTTCAATATATATGTATATATATCAATAATTTTAAAAGTGTGTGAAAAATATTATGTTTAGAAAAATTTTTGTAACAGTTTTATTATCATAAATGCCTAATGCAAATTTATTATTTTCTTACAGAATTCATTTTTAATGATAGGTTGCAATGATGTAAACGTTGCATTCTAGGGTCTAAATCTTAATTTACAATTTATGTAACTTTTCAGTATGTAAGTGCGATTAGGAAATCTATATGTAAGACTTTACAGAAAAATATAAACAGAGCATACATATTTCCCTTATTGAAATTTGTATGTACAAATGTAAGATCTCTCTTTTTTTGTTTGTTTGTTTGTTAAATTATTGTAAATATAAATGTGAAGTTAAAATATTAGCATAAAATTTTTATATAAAAATATTTTATATGTTTTAGACAATATGTATTATTGAATAGTATGTTACCTTTTCTTTATATTACTTCAGAAGACACTACGCAGATTAAATGATTTAATATTGATTTATAGGTTTCATAATATTAATATTTAATACTGTTAACAATTTAGAGTTTATACAAAAAACTGTGATAAACCATACGGCAAAAATACAATACAAAACATACAAAAATATATTTTTTTATATACTTCGATTATTCTAATGTTTTAAATTTTATTTCTAAAATATATATTTTTATTTTAAACTTTCCTCATATGTATAAGTTTTAAGAAGCAATAATAACAAAATAATTAATTAATTAACAATTTTGATCAATTGAAAAAAAAGAATGATTAAAATAAATAGTTAGTATAATATATATATATATAAATATATATATATTCATAAAGTTCATATCAAAAATTATCTGAAACCATTCTGTGTAACAAATATTTATATTTTAGGTTTTGTGGGAACTAAACAAATATTATTACAGTTTCTATACAGAAATATCCAAATAAAATTAACGTAAATGTGTTACTAAAATGAGAAAACATAAGATTTTCCATAGCCAAAATGCAATTTTGTTTCTAAATTGAATGAAAAATAAAATTACTTCAGGCAAATCAAATCATTCTTCCCATCATTTATATATATTTAAAATTCCAAGACTTTTTTCTTATACTTTCAGCTATTTTTCCCTTGTTAATAACTTTATGCTGAGTTATAATATCATGAAATATAGTAAATAAATTTTCATTGTTTATCAATAATAAAAGAAAGTAAGAACTAAAAAACAAATATTTAAAAAAAGATTATTTCAATGAGAAAATCCTTTTAATGCTTTAATCATTAACGAATATTTAAGCATTTATTTTTCTTAATTACTTACCTAATGTTCATTAATATACAAATCATTCCTATTAAATTTTAGGAAATATGTTTTAATTTAAATTGATGACTTCATTAAATGCAAAATAAATAATTTTTTTTAATAAATTACTTCATATTACATCAATATTTTCTTGTTGTTTATATTGTTTGTTTCCTTGTATAAAAAATTGCATTCCTGTACATTTTATCAAAATAGTTAAAACACGTTTTTTAAACCCACGTTTTTCTTCATAATATTAAGTGAAATGTATTTATATAAAATAACAATTTTTGTTTATCGATTATAAAACGATGCTATTCTCATTCTTTATAAATCAAAGCAATAACTTATTACTATCACTTCCTTTAAATTTTTAAATGAATAATTTATAAATATATTAGATTTTTAAGAAAAGATAATGATAATAATTATAGTGATGTATTTAATAGGCTGTAGTTATGTTAACTGTTAGTTTTTTTTTTTTTTTTTTTTTTTTTTTTTTTTGTTTTAATCAACTAACTCGGTAAAAAGTGACAATTCAACATCATTTGGTGAAAAATGATATTACTGTTTAATGTTACCTAATACACATTGAAAAATATCCCAAATATTACAAAATGAAATATATTTAGGTTGGTTAAAAGAGTTAAAAAATTATTTAGCAACCTCACTTCAATATTATAACATACGTTTCTATCAGTTTACAACAATGGTCGGATAATATTATTCGGGGTTGTTACAAAAGCGTTTAACCCTAGTAAGCACATTGTTGACAGACCAACAACTTTCATATTTACCAACGTTGTCAAACTACATTTTTACTTATGTGTGAGTCAATTTAGTTTAAAGTTCCCAAATGTACACATAGAAAACAAATAATAATTAGAATTATGTTGTAGTATGTATCGAAAATTATGATAAATACCAGTGCCACTATTAATAAATACAAAGTGAATTGATAAAATGTCGTATGCAATTAGTTCTCATTTATTTTCAGCTCATATATTGTTATTATAATTTTAATTTCAGATAATAGTTTTTAATGGAATTTCATATAAAAATTTTGAAGTAGAAGTATATGACTATAATGTTGATTAAAAGAACTTAATGCGAAAAATCGGCAACTAAAAATAAAGATAATTGTTATAATTCTAACTTCAATCTTATAAAACGTTAATAATTTAAATTAAATATATTAACAAGTATGCTTTCAAGTTTTTTAGATTATGTTTATTATTAAAATGTGTATATGAAATATTTAGGGAATTTTACAACATATGATGATATAAATGTAATATTATATATTCTGAAATTAAATTTTCTTTATTTTTCACTGATTTGTATGATGTACTTGTATAAAACCCTTAAGTAAAACAATCTACTATAAATGTGTATATGCATTATGTTAATATAAATGTATTGAACTGTTAATCTATTACTGATATATGTATACATAAATATTTAAAGACCAACAAAGAAGTCATAAATAAAGGTGTAACACGCATTCCTTAATACATAAATTTAACCGTTGTTCAATGAAACAAAATATTTTCCGTCTATTCGCAAAATCGGCCATCTCCAAAAAATAAAAGTTTGAGAAAAGTTTGATTTTTTGCCACACTTAGCCAATATAAGATAGGCACCAAAACCATTTAGTTTTATAATCATTAGGAGAGAATATTTGAAAACTCGAAATAAGGTGGCAGGGGGACATGATGTGAGGGGATTATTCAAATTTGTATTTTGAATTTTGTTACTTTTGCAACTTAATTTGGATTTGACCGGTTAAGTAACAAAGCAGAATTTAATTTTAACTAAATTTAGAGTAAATATACTCGAAATGTTTTGTACAGTCACCCAAAAAAAAAAACGCCACCCCCCCACCTAATTTCGCCGTAAATTATCGTAGAAACATTTGACTGGTACCGATCGATTTGTAATAACGTCTAGTTTATAACGGTATAGTTAAATTTTGCCTAAGGGGTCGTCTACATATTAAAACTGGCATTAACTTCATTTTCTTCAATGGCAACCCCTATTTTTGACTTCATATTCAGATTTCTGAGATCAAGGCGGTTCGAAAAACATACCTATTTATATACCTTAAATCAATTTTAAATAGAGTTACACGTGAAAATGTATTAGGGGTCCGTCTATACATTTAGAATATATAAATCACGATCTACCACCCAGTATACATTATTTATTAAGTTTCACACCGGAAAAAAATTTCAGAAATATTAATTATAAAATAAAAAAAATGACTAATTCACAGAACTTTCTGAGTTAGTTTATGAATTAAAAGATTTTTATTGGTTTCTATTGATTAAACATCAGATAGTTCACTTCATACGAAGAAAATTAAATAGCTTGAATAGATATTAAAATATCTATCAAAAAAAAAAAAAAAAAGATGAATGGTTTTAAATTTGTTTGAAAATTCAAAATTATTTTAACTCAAGCTGCCGTATAATTGTCTGAAACGGCGGCACTCAACCTGGTTCCCACGGCCGTTTCACAGTGACAATGGGAGTTTGTTCTGATACTGCAGTACTTTCATTTTCTTTAATTGACTTTTTTTAAATATTAAAACAGATTTTTTTATTTTTATTTATTTATTTTTTTAATTAATTAATTATTATTTTTTTTCATGACATTATTAAAAACTTTTACATAAATCTCCACGATATTCTTTTGCTTTTAAATTTTATAATGTGTAATAAATTAATATGTAAAATAATAAATCCTACTACTTAATGGGATGTTCTAAAATTCTACACTTTAACACAGATCCCGAAGTGGACGGTGGGTGTAGAAAGGCTGTCTACCCTTAATCTAAATCTTCACTTGAAAAGGTCAAAATGAAAATGTTACATAACTCTTTTTTTTTTTTTTTTTTTTTTTTTTTTTTTAAGGAAAAAGAAGATAAGGAGGAGAAAGAAAGATCAAAACGAATATAAAGCATATTAAACGTTAATACCCTTTAAACACTGGAAAAAGGCGGGGTTTTGTATTGTGTGTCATTTGGGAGCTGTAGAGTGCCAGAAAATTACTTTATGTAATAAAACTTTTCATTTAAAGGGTATTTAAAGCAGCATTATATTTAATACATAGACTATTCAGAAAAAAAAATACCATTCATCTGGTTCATGAAAAATAAAGAACATTTTCTGGCATTGCTCTATGTATATACATTCTTGTCAACCTATCCCGGAAGATTACTGGTCCCGCCCCTTTCCGTACATTTTTTTCACATCAGTCTTTTTAGAGCCGTGTCAGCCATCGGTGGCTGACACTGATCTTTCCATTTAGGCTAAGTCAGCCGGCAGTGTAAAATATGATATAAAACTACCGAACTTACATAGTTTTAAGTAATTACTGACAATTTATTTAAAACTTACTTCATTTTTTTTTTTTTTTTTTTTAATAGGATTTTTATAGGATTATATCGTTAAGGCCACATAACACGCTTCTAAGCAGCACGTGTGGCCTGAATGGGATTTCCATAAGAATTCGCGCGAAGCTCAATGAGTTAATCGTAAATGTATTTGAAGTTAATTACTCTAAAAATTAAATTTTGTACACACAGGGGCGGGAACTAACAATGTTACGGGTTAGGTTGGCAAGTATGCATATATATTTTGCTTGATTTATAAAAATTTATAACACATTTTCTTCTTTTTTTTTTAGTATTTTGTGTTTATATCTCTCATTAAAAATAAATACAATATTCATATATAAACATTTCCATACAGTAATGTATATAAACATATTGATTAAAGAAGATTTGTTGATATTATATAATTATTCTTCTATCTGTATAGTATATTAACACAAATATATTTTGTAAATTTCGCAGCATCGAAAAACAGCAGCATAGCTTCCATATCAAGGCTTAATGTAAATAGCCACGCCTTTTCACAAATTTTCTAAAACTTTATAATATAAAGCAAAATAATTTTGCATATTTGAAATTAAATCATTTAAGTTTTGTCTTCAATAATCGATGTAGTAAATACCATAATACCATTGTGATTTATGCATACCAGCGTCACATATAGAGTCAAATAGGAATATGCAAATTTGTCTTTTTTTTTAAATAGTGTTTCAGCGAATCAGAGGCGGGGCTTCTTTTCTTTTGAAATTCTTTCACAATCCTTCGCCTACATTGTGATAACTTTACAAAAATATGCCAATTTGTATAATAAACATCGAAATATTGCTTAGGAAACAATAAAAATAACATAAAGGTAAATTAAAATAGTTTTACGTCAAATTATATACAAACATTTACTTATAGAGGATACAGCTTATAACAAGTGACGGCCCCCTAACAGGAATAAAAAGTGAAATATCACTGTAACTCAAAAAATAATGTTAGGAACGAGCTGTAAATTTGGAAACCTATGTTTTTGATGATGTCCGTTCTATTCGTGCAAAAATTAACATAGGTCATAATTCATAATTTTTTCAAATATGAATTTATTAATAATTTTCATAATTCAAAAAATGTTTTTTTAGCAAAAATTTGCATGGAATATGTTTGGGTTACTTCATTCTAACGAATAAAAAAAAACAGAATTTAAATATCATAATTATTTCGGAAGATATGATTTAATGTTTGTCACATTCATTTAACATTAGCACCCCCAAACTTTGACAGCTTATAACTCTATGAAAAATTGAGCGAAATATATAAAGTATACCATTTTCCGTGATGATTTGATCCAAAGAATTCAAATAAGTTATAAAAAATGGGGGTTACCATTGAAAAAAATGAAGTTGATGTCAGTTTTAATATGTAGACGCCCCCCTAAGTAAAATCTAACTATAACATTATAAACTAGACGTTATTACAAACTGATTGGTACCAGTCGCATCCCAAGTAGCACGAGAACGTTCTGTGAACGTCTAATAACGGTTACAGTCGTTCAAACACCGTGTTTCGTGTCAAGAGAACGTTTGATTAGACGTTCAAAAATAGTATTACTTAGAACGTTCTGAAAAGGCTTGCTTTGTACCATCTATAAAACGTACAATTCTAGTTCTATGAAAAACGTTCAAGTGTA
This sequence comes from Salticus scenicus, assembly GCA_963930645.1. Classification (NCBI taxonomy): domain Eukaryota; kingdom Metazoa; phylum Arthropoda; class Arachnida; order Araneae; family Salticidae; genus Salticus; species Salticus scenicus. Next base: position 64,526,181 of record OZ005654.1, on the reverse strand, counting down.
TCACCGTCGTCACACGTTCTGTAACAGTGTGATTATAACAAATGTGACAAAATGCTTTTTTTTTTTTTCAGTTTTGTTTCCTTATTTTCAGTTTCAGATTTTGGTGGCATGCCTGTATAGAATAATTATTGAAATGTAATAGAGATGATTTTTAGGGAAAAAATTACAAAATTTTAAACTTTAATTACATGTTATAACCATCATAATTATTTATAATTTTATTTAAGTTTTATATTGTTGAATTCTGTCAAACACATTAATCCAGATTACTTTTGCAGATATTCATTATTATTTGCTTCTTAAAATGTTAATAAATTAAGTTATGAAAAAGTAATTTATTTTATTTATTTATTTTGTATATACCAAGAAAAATGTGTTGGATAATTGGGAATTTTTTATCTCCGGTTTTTCATAGGTTTATACACTCTTGAGATGTCCAGAACACAATTCAACCATTCTTTGAAAATGCCAGTCTGTCTATCTTTTTGTGTGTGTGTTATCAAAGTTTTGTGGACTCTGATTCTCACAAACCAATGGACGGAATTTAACCAAACTTTATGTTAGACGTTAAACTAATTTGCTAAATATCAGGAATATTTAATTAGGTATTGACCTAAATATCAGCTTTGGTGCTCATTAGCCTTTGGAGTGTATCACCAGATAGGGGTCGCTTCTATGCTGTAAATTCCCCCCTTTTATGGGGAGATTATATCTCAGCTTCTACAGTGCACAAATGCACCAAACTTAATATGTGAAACAGATATTATATAAAACTACGCTGATTTAATACATGTGCGTATACTGATCAACTGGGGGCGCTGCTCTCCTGCAATTTAATCCCGTTAACGTAATGGTAATAATTCAGTTTTTGTAATATAAATAATTATAAATACACTAAACTTGGTATGTGAAATTAATATCATATAAAACTTTGCTGAATCAGTTTGCGTGCTTATCTGACAAGTGGAGGCATTGGTATGCTGCAATTTAATTCCATTCAAGGGAACGCAATAGCTCATGTTCTATGATTTATAAATGCTCTAAAATTGGTACGTGAAATAGATATTACGTAAATTTTACTGATTGACTTGAGTGCATATCAAATGACAGGTGACACTGCTACGTTTCGTTTCAGCTTAAGGGAAGGCTATACCTCATCTTCTATAATACGAATATTTATCGAAACTTGTATATGAGATATATATATAATGTCAAAATGTGCTGCTTCAATTTCGGTATATATCCACCGACGGATGGTGCTGCTATTACTTTCTGCGATTTTTCAGATATCTGTATTTCAGCATCTTTTGGTGAAGAATGTAAATTTCATATATAAAAATATTAATTATAAGAACCTGCGTTGATTAATTTTATATGATTAAATTAATAAATTTTAAAATTTTATGGATGCTGTATCTCACGAACTATTAAACGTAATTTATTCAAACTTGGCTTACTTGGACTGTGACCTAAACTGGTGGCGATTATATTTGTTAATAAATCGTTCAATAGGTGGCGCTGTCATATCATTATTTTCAGAATTTTTAATATGGCAGAATAGGGCAAAATTTCGTATAAATGTACATAAGTGAGCATTGTTTTTAACTTTTCCATGGAAAATTAAATATGTATATATATATATATATATATATATATATAAATTTATATTAGTAATATTTAATTTTATAAAAGTATGGGCGATTTGTACAGCACAGTGCTTTCGCTATTGTTTTAAAATTTTCAATATTCTTGTGGGAAAGGTCGTCTATGCTTTTAAAACGAAAGGGTGAACCCTAAATCTGTGATAATTGAAAACAAAGTTATGGATTTTTTACATTTTCCATTATGTAAAATACATTTCTTAAGATATATATTTTGAATACTATAAAATTTATTTTTTGGATATTTAGCGTTATACTTATTTGAGATGAAAATCTTATACCTTTGCCATGGAAAATAATTTTGATAGATTATTTTAGCAAATAATATTTACGGCATCCACCTGTGCAGGAAAATATAGAAGAAAGTTTTATGAATGCTTCAATATACCAATTTTTAAAAAGTTTAAGTTTTGAATAGTATGAAAATTCTGTATTAAAAACGGGTGTTATTGAATAAATCGTGTTTTGCTTAATGAACAGAAATTTTTCCCACCAGTAAACGGCCATCTGCCGTTCCGTTACACCGGAAGTTCGTATTCGTATGCAATCCAAAGTCCACAGCTTCTGCCTGCTTACTCAGTGTATTTTGATTTTGTATTCATTTCTTAAGTTATTCGCATTTGGATACGAGCTCTTACAGATAAGTTTTTCTCTTTTGTAAAATTTTGCATATGCATTGAAGTCTTAAAAATTTAGTTTATTAAAATGAAACTCATATATGTTATATCGAATTCCCCATCTGATTAAAATTTTAATTTACAAGAAACCAAATTATTATTAGTACCAAATTAATAAGTGCAATAGTGAGACTAAGATCATTCAAAGAAAGGTTTCAAAATAAAATTCATTGTTGAAGAGCCAGTTTCAAATTTTCGCAGGGAGTACAGTTATAGTATAGGATTTTCATGATTCCTTTTAAATTTTTGTCGCGATGTTGGTAATGACTTTTTATTTATTTTGGTATAATATTTTGTTAAAAATAATAATAATAATAATTATTATTATTTTGATTATATTTTTATGTTTATGATTTTTAGTCAATTTATGACAATTATTCATATTCTGTATAATCTTTAAAGTATTTCTATGCTTAAAATGATGCTTATAAAGATTGAAGAAGCAATTTTTAAAAATACAGTTTTCCATAAAATAATGTAAGCAGTCAAATTTCGTAATTTTTTCTTACTAGTTCATTGAGTTGAGTCCGCATGCTGAAATATTGTTCATTTTTAAATATTATTTTTTATGCTTGCGTATTTCAATAATTGCACTACTATATCGTTTCTGCAAAAATTAATTGCAACTGATCCACGTTAAAGAAATATATAAAGGATTTGATCATGCATGATTTGACATTACATTTTACATTACACTGTAGAAATGTAAAAGCAGGGAGAAGTATTAAAAAAGAAATAGTTACTAAGGTGAATCTTAATATTGCTGAATATTTTAAATTTTGAAGTTTATTTATTTTATTTTTATTTATTTATTTGTTTACAGAATAAACTTTTAGTTAATTATTTATTTTTCAAAATGTTTCACCACATTTTATACTGTTATATTTCACTGCATGTGTATGTAAAATTTATAAACTCAAAATCAATAATTTAAATAAATTTCGCATACGCATGATTTGAAATATGACAATATTAAGTAAATTTCACGTAATCTATTTAAATAAAAAAACAAAATAATAATAATAATTTTTATTTTTTATATTTTTAAACGTATTTAAAATACACCGCTGTTCAAAATTAAAGAAACAAACCTGCTTTCCCATTTTCTTCTTTTATGCATAACTTTTAAACAAATAAACACATGGACATAAAATTTGGATATCATGTTCGTTATCATATCATTAATCGAATTTTACATAACTTTAGAATAAGTAATAATTTTAAACTAATAATTATTCATTTTTCTCTAAAGTAAGCTTTGGAAAAAATTAAAAATTTCAACAATTTTAGCAAAGAAAACTTAATGAAAAATTGTGTTAATGATGCATTATAGACAAGTGAAGACGCACATTCCTCAAATGCTAAACAAAATCCTCGTTTTACTTTCTATGTTCAGTTTTCTTTTACTTTAATAACGGAATTTTTGAAAATAATAATAATAATAATAATAATTGCTAATTTGTATAAACTGTGATCATCACCAGAATAATAAAAACGTCGATAAATAATTTAATAATGAACGCCTTATACGATTTTCATATTTCTATGTAAAATTAAAAAAAAAAAAAAAAAATATTCACACGCGATAAAATGAAGAAAAAAGAAGAAAAAAAAAATTGACGACATGAAGAAATATACGGTTTTAATCTAACGCATTTCTAAAATTGCTGAAATTTTTCATTTTTTCAATGTTTACTTTTGAGAAAAATTTACTGATATTTAGTTTAACAATTATTACTTATGCTAAAGTTATATAAAATTCGATTTATGGTATTTTAAAAAACCTACTATACAAATTTTATACTTATGTGTTTATTTGTTTAAGAATTATGTGGAAAAAAAATAGAAAACGAGAAAACAGTTTATTGTTTAAATTTTGTACACTTGTGTACTTGTTTTAACTAATTTTTATTTTTTGTTTTTCATTGATTGTGCATTATTATAGTTTAAAAATAGAATACGTAACATATCTGGGCATTAATTTGAGATTTCATTGATAATTTAAAAATTAATAAAATACTTTTGTGTTTGAATGCTAAAAGTTTGCAGTAAGTTCCAAAATTTAGACATAAATATTTTTAAATTTTTTGCTTAAGGGCCGTCTTCACTCACCGCCGCTGGAAGCCGAACTAATGTTATTCAATGGGAATTTTTTCTTTGCAAATAACTTATTAAGTAATACATATTTTTAAATTCTGTTTTCACATTATGAAAATTCCCAGCTGTTCAATGGACGGACCATTTTAAAAAAATTATTTTTTTAATTTTTTATATTTTACTTCGAAGCTGCAAAATACGAATTTTCAATATGTGAATTTTTTTCATTTTGCAATTTCAAAATAAAATATTAAAAATTAAAAAAAATATTTTTTCAAAAAAGGTCCGTCAATTTAACAGTTGGAAATTTTCTGAATGTGAAAACAGAATTTAAAATTATGTATTAGTTAATAAGTTATTTGTAAAGAAAATTTTCCCATAGAATAACATTGGCTCGGGCTACCGGCGACGGTAAGTGAAGAGGGCCGTTAACTTATTAAAATTAATTTCCAAATATGGTTATATTCCATTGTTAAATTATAATGATGCAAAATCTAGGAGGGAATAATAATTAATTTCCAGGGGGCATATTATCTTAAAAATTTTCAAAATATTCCAGAACTTGAATTTATTTTTTTATTTGTTTTTGAATTCAAATATTTATCTAGAATATTCAAAATACTTGATCTTTTGTTATACCATATTTCAATGCATCTATGTAAAATTTTATTATACTAAGACAATTATATATGAAAAAAAAAAGATAATAAAAAGATAAAAGAAAAACTACACAAAAAGAAAAAAAGAAAAGAAAAGATAAAAAAGAAAGGAAAAAAAAAAGAAAAGAAAAAATAAGTAAATAACAGACACTATAAAATTCAAGAACTCGAAGCAATTGTTCCGGGTCGAGAAAAGACACAACCCTTCATCAACCGAACAAAGTAGGCACGAGTGCTGCAAAAAATCTGCAACGTAGCTCTTGTATTTGCAGCACTCGTGCCTAGTATGTTCGTCTGACGAAGGTTCGTGTCTTCTTTCGACCCGAAACAATTGTTGCGAGTTCTTCCATTTTATTATACATAAAATACATTTTTAGCACGTTCAAAGAACGTTCAAAAATTGTTTACATAACGTTGTGAGAACGTGTGTATAGAACGTTTTCAGAACGTTTCTACACTATTTTAGAACGTTTACAGTACGTTTTCTAGAACGTTCTGCAAATGTGTATAACGTTTTGAAAACGTTCTAAAAACGTTTAGAACGTTCTGAGACCGTATACATAGAACGTTCTCTGGACGCTTCTATAACACCGATGGTGATAGCTACACGTTCATTGAACGTTCCCTGAACCGTACTATTGTACGTCTTCAAGATGGACAAATAGACGTCTATAACACGTTCAAAGGGAACGTTCTTAGAACGTGTCTGCAGAACTATTTTTGAACGTTCAGAGAACGTTTCGGTGCTGCTTGGGATGTTTCTACGATAATTTACGGCAAAATTAGGTGGGGGGGTGGCGTTTTTTTTTGGGTGACTGTACAATTAAATTTTATTCATAAAGAATTGATTTATGTTATCTCGTAAAAAAAGGAAGTGATAAAAATACGAGTATAAAAAGATCTAATAAAATATAACTGTTAGCCATAACAAAAAATAACATTCGATAGTTATGAAAATGTAGCAAAAACCCTTACAAACTAATTAATTACGAACTGTTATTTTATCAATTAATATTATATCATTACAAAGTTGTTGTATTAATTCATCGTAGTATTTCATTTTCTTTTACATGTCGTAGGGTCACTTTTCCTCTTCCTTGATAGGTTAGAAGATATCTCTTCTACAAACTTCTCCACTGTCGAAAAATAAACACTAAATTCAGTAATTAGAAACTTCAAGTTCACCAAAAAAGAGCAGTCACAGGCGAGAGAAAACACAATAACACTAACTTAATTATAAAATGTGTGCTGTTTTTGTCGGGCGGAGCAAAATTGGGATCGCACAGATATGGAAATAACCCGTTTTAAAAATCACCAGCCTCAGGATTTGATCGGTTTTGCAAAACACAAATAACATAAGAATGGATCGACTTTGGCATGTATTCTTGTTCGCAAATGGTGAAAACGTTTACATAGAACTGAAAAAACTTCATAAACGCTTTTATAAAAATTAAGATATTGACCGGTTTTGCAACTTCACGACACATATACTGTATCATACTAAAAGTTAAACACTTATTTTTTTCTCGTTTGATGTTTTCTAACTGAACGTTCTATATATTTATACATAAAAACATTCATACTAGAGAGCTTTTAAAACAAAATTTTAAACATTAAAATTCTTTGAAGAAAGAAAATGTAATGTTATACGTTTTTACAATGTAAATGGATTTCAAATCACATTTATAAAAATAAGAATCTATAATTGTATTTAATATATATAATTCGTTTTATATAACATCTTTATAAAATATAATATGAAAACTACGTTTATAATTAATATCCAGTTATAGATTTTGTGCATCTAAATGAAAAATATTTTATAAAAAAAATATACTTTGTTACTTTTTCCATGCTTACATTTTATTTAGACGAAGGCCGTAGATAATTAAGCTTACCTTAAATTTAAAGCAATACCTTTACTTAAAATGTTCTTAACTCTTTAATTTATTTTTGCAGGTCATTAGGTTAGGTAATTACAAAAGAATGTTTATTTTTCTTATTATTTGTGGTTGTTTTTTTCCGTAATTATTCCAAATTCGCACTCAAAAAAGCACCTGCCGATTTACATTTCAAATAATTACAATGTAATACAAAGATCTAATGAATTCAGCATCTATTAAGTGGTATTTATTTACACTTGCCTTCATCTATCGAAGTCGATAATTATTAGCAAATTGCATCGTGTGATATTATCTTTAGAGTCAAGGAAAATGTTTGTTGAAAAAATTTTAGTTTAAATAGAGAAAAAATTAAATTTTTGTTAATAACCCCTTATTTATTACGATATCAATATAAGATTTATTGTTTTATGAATGAAAAATTGATAATGAAAGGTCAAACTCCATGATCTCTATTAAAAAGATTACTGAGAGACTAAATATTAATAATTCAATTGTTTTGCACCATTTATAAAGTTGAATATACTTGGAAATCAATTTCTCTACAATTCCTCTGGATATACTTTCAATGGAATCAGTTCAACATTTCCCATAACTTTAACTCTTCTACTTTTTTTTTTTTTTTTTTTTTTTTTTTTTTTTTTTTTTAACGTCGAATGCAGATTTTCTCTACAATTATAACTTAAATCAAGAAATTCATTTTGATGCCTGACAAAAAGAGAAGCATTAATAATGCGTTAATGCGTGAAAATAATATATTAGGTTATTCAATGCATTTTGGTTCATGAAATGATGCAACAGATTATACTCATCAATATTTAGCAAACTAATAATACACTGTTAAAAAAATGCAACTTTGCTGCCGAAAATTCTCTGTAATTTGAGAAAAAAGCCGTAAATTACGGAAATTTTGCGTTGACAAAACGTATTTTACTGTAATTACAGAGAATTTCTGACAGCAAAGTTGCATTTTTTTTAAACAATGTATATACAATTGTACTCCATAATTTATAGTGACCATAATAACAGGTAATGTCATCTGTGAAATTGAGCTGAACATTTGCAATGACCGAACACATTTGAATTTATTGTTTCTTTATATAGAGATTGTACAATATATTAAAAATGATAAAGGCATGATGCAGAAATTGCAAGCATCTGAGACAGGAAATCCAAATTTCGTAAATAAATAAAAAGAAGATCGATGAAAGGATTATCGTCCTTCTGTTAATTCACAGATTCTGCAGGTTTAAGAAAAAGGACATAGTGTTGTTAATTAAAAAAAGACTATTTTTTAGGCTCTTGGGGACAATTTTTAATTCCTAAAGGCGAATTTAAAATTTAAAATCCAGATACTTATTTTCAAACTTTAGTTATAAATATGATTACATTAAAAATAAACTCTCAATATTTTTTTTTTCAAATTATCATACACAATAGCTTTATTTACATGTATAGAATTTACTTTTAGTTTGAATATTATTTTATACAAAGGGCAGTAAAGGTCCATATGTTTTAGACAAGCATAAATGTCAAGAAGAGTGTAATTTTATTGGATGAAAGGCAAGAAGGATATTTCATTTCTAAACAAAAGGAGAGGAGGTCGCAGCACTCTCCTAAAACATCCAGTGCAAACTCTGGTTAATTAATTTATTTTTTCTTGTTATATGTTAATAAATCCCAATAAAAAATTGTTTTGATCATAAATAGCCCAATGAATAACTTTATTTTTTTAGATGATTTCAAATTCATCAAATTATTATCACTATGATTCACAAGTAAACACAGTTAGATTTTTAAAATAGCGTATCAGAGAGAAATATAAATGAATTTTGTAATATATGTCCAAGAGAAACTATCTAGAGTAATGTTTCCAAGAGTAACATTTTGATGTCTCCAAGAAAAAAAATATCAAGAACCCGTCTGACAAGAGAAAATGATATGCTAAATATAATACATATAATCATATAAATAATGGTACTACAGTCGGCAGCAAAAGTGCCCGAGCAATCCCTGTCGAGTAATGTTCTAAGACTGACTATGAACATGATCTGATTAGGATTTATTTAAAAAAACAGTATTAAGAGTACTTTTTTATGTGGGAATTTTTGCTAGCTCTCAGATACTTTTGCTGCCTACTGTAATTAAAGTAAATGAAATAAAAAACTGGAATTATTTTTGTTTTTTAAACTATTTTTAATTTAATTTAATTTATAATAATAGGTGAAATTAAATATTATATGTACGGCCTTTTTGTACAATTACGTATTTTGCTTAAAAAATAATATACATTAAATTTAAAGAAAGAAAATTTCAGGATAAAATATTATATAAATTTGTATTAAAATGTTTTATGTGTGTTTTTTTTTTTTTCTAATCTCACATCACTTTCACATAAAAAGTATTTCTATCACATGTCATCAAATATATTGCTCGTGTCAGATACAGATTTTTAAATTCGAATATTTTATGCAAAACTTACTTTAATGCATAAGATTGAATATGTCTCCATCAAGTTGAAGATAAATATATTTCTTCAAATCTGAAATTTATTTAAATTTAAAATCCAGACATTTTGAACATTTATATATTTGAAAAGAAACATTTTATATTTTCCTTAAAAATGTTCATTAGAAAAAATTCTCAAATTCATTACGTTTACATCTGTCCACTATTAAATTATTAGAAGTAAAGCATAGTGCATAATATAAGCACGGTGCTAACTTTTTTACATATATTAAATTGCAGAAAAGCATTACCCCATTTTACACTTTCTTTCTACAGAATCGTGTTTTATGCAATACATGGTAAATATATTCTTTTACTTATATACATATTGTCACATAATCTTTCCAATAAAGACATCAAAAACATCAAAACTCGATATGATTTTAAAGAAAATTAAACATTAATAACACTATAAATAATAAAAATAATAAAATTATTTATTTATTTATTTAGATAATAAATATCTAAGAAACAAAAATAAAATTTATAGTTCTATATGTCAGCATTCAAACAGTATTGATATATTTTAAAATTTTTAAAGTTTTGAACTATAATTATGACATTTCTTCTACGTGCAATGCAGATGCAGATGCAATATAAAAATTAATCAATTATAAACTTGTTGAACATTTTCATCTTGTTGATCATTTATTAATTGTTATACAATATTTTTTGTAACTTTTTTAAAACATACAGTATGAATTAAAGGTTAATGTAGAAATAATTAGATGAGGTACAAAACACAATATCAAAACAAAAACATGTTGTAATGTGTGAAGAAAAAAAAATCAAAACTAACTCATTAGAGGTTAAATGAGATTATGAATTGTCAAACCAGTGCTAGATGCAAAATTTTTTAGAAGAATTTTTCACTATAACAGTATGGGTATAAGTCAAGCTGCTATTACGGTTGGTCGCTGGTTTGTAAGTCCATAGTTCCTCAGTTCAATTCCAGCCTGTAGGAGGGGTTCGCTATGTGTGGACATTTTCGCATAAGCGTTTCATGTATACTCTAGATAATTCTATATCTATTTTTAACCGGTAACTAAACTATACGCAATCATTTTTTAATAATTTATTTATGAAAAATGAGGTTAAAAATGGCACATTCATGCGTTAAATTAAGACATCCCACATGTCTAAAAATTTAAGACACGATTTCGTGTCTTAAAATATGACCACCCATTTCAGTCACTTATGGGATTGAGTTTTAGATACATGAATTTGCAATTTAAAAAACATATTTTAATACCTTAGTTTCACACAAGATGAAGATGTTTCACACGAAATGAAATTGGCATTTATAGTCCATATATATAAAATAATTTCTGGAAGGTATTGTATGATTAGGACTAAGACATATAAGGCCACATAAAAATATTCAGATGCAATAAGGGTTGTCACTGGAAATTTCTGCAATTGCATTTCTGCTTTTGTTAAGCTTTTATAACACTTTCAGAAAACCTTTAAGAATTATCATGATTTAAATTTGTCTATGTGTGTATCTTCCTGTTCCATTGACTAAACTTTTTTTAACTTTTCCGTCTTCGCTACCTCTAATTTCCATAAACATTTTTAGATTTTTTTTTTTTTTTAATGATATATGTTTTTTGAATTCCCTATGGCATGTTCCATATTTAAAATTGTATAAATAGCACAAATGTTTTGTGATGTACATTGAAACCCAAAAGAATGTCAATACATTGCGTTTTATCAGAGACATTTTTATAAATAATATTTTAAAAACAGTGCAATATATTAATATTAAAATAAGAATTACATGGTTACACTAAGACACTCATATCTTATGAATTACAATTGAAAACCTTTGAAATATCATTTCCAGTTTGTATTATGGATTTTTACACTTTCCAAGAGTTTTTAAGAGTTAATATGAATTCGATTTGTCTTTGCTTTTGTCATTTTGTCTGACCAGAGAATGATCATGTAGTAAAATACTTTGACGGTTATATAAAACAATGGGAATGTAGAGTTGGAAAGTGTTAAAAATCTATGCGAAACGTATGATTTTTCTTTCTTGTTTTAAATTTTACAAGTAACAGCACAAAAGTAAGTAGTGAAAAGACATTAAATGTTTAAATCACTTATTTTGTTTTTCAGGAATTCATGTATATTTGGAGAAAAATAAATATATATTTTTCTTACATAGTTACAATCGTAATTTTGAAAAGAAACATTCTATGTACTCCTATTACTTGACAAAATATCGCATTCAATTTGTTACAAATTTACGCAATTTTACAAATTGAAACCAATTTTTTGAAAACATTTTCTGAAAATACAGAGAATATAAAAGCATTTGTGTTTCATTATATTACATGTCTGGTTTATGGTTTCTTAAATAAATAAGGACAAAGTAGGTTTTCAAAAACATGCGTTTTTATAAATCAGTAAGCGAAAATATAAAATGCATGCAGGTATTGATGTTGTAAAATTTTTCAAAGATATTTCATATTATTGAAAAATATATTTTGAATATAGGAAAATTTAAAACACTTTATTCTATTATTTTAAATTGTTTTCCTGTATAATCTGTGTCTTTTTTTTTTTTTTTTAAGAAAATACGATTTCAAAGCTATTTAGGAAAAAATGTAATGTAAAAATAGCTTAAAGTATTAGCAATATTTATAGATATGGCTATTTTACAATTTATTATTTGATTTAAACTTTTATTCTTTTATGATTTTATAGTTATATATATATATATAAGATGCAGTTATTAATTCCCAGGTCTGGTGTAACAGCATGAGTTTTGTAACTTGGAAGGAAATAACTATGTTTGTATCTAAAATGCAGTGTACTAAACTGCGTGCCATTAAAAAACAGCAGATTATCCTTGAAACTCGTTAAAACGTATCTGTTAAATTGTTGTTGTCAAAATGCCGATATGGTCTTAAGATTAATATAGTAAGTTTGTTTCAAATTAGGCAAATCTGAAACAGAAATTTGTAAGGTATAGCAAAGTAATGCTGCAATTAAAACTCGCACTTGATGCGTAACACATGAATACGAAGGTTGTAAGATTCGATTTAAGTAATAGAGTTAGTTCCAATCCTAACTTAAATTTGTAAATTGAAATATGCTAATATTTTGGAAACTGAATAGTATAAAACGAGAAAGAAGGTTGCTTTTGTGAGTGAGTTGGAGAGAGGATGATGGGAGTTAGTTGGAGTTGGTGTTAGTCGGAGTGAGTTGGAGTAAAAGCTAGTTGGATATAAGTCGAGTAGATAGCAGAGTCCGGGAATCCGCCTGCTAATCGAAAGATTGTTTGCCCTTAATAGTTGAAGGGAGTTAATGGAGTAAATATAGTAGTTAAAATTAATTGAGATTAAGGAAGTAAGGGTAAAAATGTTTAAGGAGGCTGCCCATTGAAAGTTATAAAGATATTTTATGTAGTTAAAGTCCAGCGCCCACCCTTTTTAGTTAAGCTCTTAATAAAGCTCATTCATCTTGTTAAATCTGACTTTGTGTTATTTCATAACTTTATTAAGTAATTAAGCAAGTTTCAGCATTCAAGTTAAGGTTAAATTAGCATGGAGAAGCCAAATTCTCTACAAATTTACGGAATTCTAAATCAAGTTTATGACAATGAATCATTATCCCATTCCCGAGTTTAAATGGGTTTAGACGTTTTTGAGACGGGAACGAATGTGTTGAAGATGACGTATCCACTAGATAGCCATCTTCCGTGCGAAAGCGGGAAACAATTTAGAAGGTTTGAGGTTCAGTTGATTTTTTTATTCGTAGCACTAGTACTACACTATGGTAAATTTACGACGGCCTAAGACTCACCTGCGAGAGTGGTCCGAAGACATACCATCACAATTTTCATTCTCCACGAAGGAATGGCGTCCTCGCTTTGATGACCCTTCCCTCCACATATACATAATTTGGGGGTAGAGTATGGAGGGCATTGTAGCCACGATGAGTTCTACATACTCCAGCCACCGTTAGTGTATACGATGTTCTTCGGAAGGCTCGAGTTTCGAATCCGAGAAAGTTTGTGAGCCTGTGACATCGAATCGACAATTGACGCTTCGAGTACTCACTGTTGAACTGATTTTTGAAAAGGAATGTGTTAGGAAAATTTTTATGCAATATTAAGACGACGGAAAACGTCCCCGTTTTGTGGAGAATGTCTACAATTTCGGTAGTATTAGGTGGATTCCTTACAACAAATCTGCCTATTGCAATGGTCCTCGTGACACGACTTCTGGTATTCGTGTGGAAAACATATTGATGAAACTGACGCTCATACTATTTCCTTGTTTCAACAGTAAGGAGTTTTATTGAAGTACAGCACCTAGAATAAAGAATGTCGAAAGCGACCAGTAAATCAGTGCCCTAAAGATTATGCCTCTCACCAGAGGTCAGTTCGGTTGGGTTTATTGCTTGAAAAACGGAAAGTAATGTATTTATTGGTTATTTAGGTGTTTAGATCACGTAAGTGAACAGACGAAATTGGGAAAAGCCAAGCAACTCTTGCGCAATGTCTGCGATTTGAGCAAAAAATTCGATCGCAATGCTAGACATTAATAGTAGAGAACTATAACTTCCTTCCTAACCATTGCTCGAAACTTCACAAGGATTAGAAAGCTTATTTTCGAAGTATAAATTTAAAAGAGTCCACTACTGGTACAGGGTCCACTACTAGTGCTTTTACCTTATATGAGATATTTTATATACTTTAGTGAAATAACAAGTATAAATAAAAGGAAAACAAAACTGAAGAAGCATGGAGTTTGAAAAAAGAACTAATTATCAATACTTATAGGTTTAAAATGGATTTTAACTATAAAAAAGATTGGATTATATCTCTTTGTTTGAGCTGTGCAACAGTTTTTTTCTTTTTTTTAATTCACTGATTCTTTTACACTACACGTTATTTTTATTGCATTATTCACAATATTAACAAAAATATTTAAGCTTCTTGTTTGTTTGATGTTATTTAAAACCTTTTTGCAATTTCCAATGAAAACACAATTAGATGCTTTATTTATAGACTGAAATGTTTATAGATATCGATGAAATATATATTTTTTACATAAACAGAAAGTAATAATAGCTGTCAATAAATATTTAACCATCTCTAAATAAAAACAGAGTAATGTCCTTATTGCACATAAAATTTATCCTACTATCTAAAGACAAAAGCTTTTTTTGGTAACCGAGGATAAAAGATTTCTGTTGGGTTTTTCTTTTCCTTTTTTTTTTTATAATTATTATTTTTCTTTTTTTTAGTGATATTTAAATGTATATTCTCATTGAAAAACGAAATCGCCCTTTAAATGATGCGATACCCCCATTTGAATATAACTTTAAAAAAGTAGCATGAAATAGAATTTAATAGGGTTTTTTTTATGAATTTATTTTGTGACCGCAAGTACACTGCTGTTTGTAAAAAATGCAACACCATGAAGAAATCATCAGAATTAAATAAAATTTGCAGCAAATGTCAATTGTAGGATGTTAGGCAAAATAGCAAAGTTCCAGAGCCACCGCGCATGCGTGGCGTGCGCAGCGCCCTCTGAACTGATGCTCTGAAAGCGTATAAATAGAGGGTTGTAGCGGGACGTTGAAAATAGTTAATGATTATTTGTTAGTGGCGAATGTTTAGTGAGACCTAAGTATGCCTCCATGACGGAAGAAGGAGAAATTCCAACAACTTACGAAGTTTGAACGGGGGAGGATTATCGGCTTTCGAGAAGGAGAATTTTCCTATCGCGCAATAGCAGCTCGTGTGCAGCGGAACAGTTCCACAGCGATGCGAGTTTGGAAGCAGTAGACCGACGCGCACCGAACAACTTGAAAAACTGTCAGTGGACGACGGAAAGCGACGTCAACGCGCGTTGATCGACACCTGCTCCGCATGGCGGTGAATGACCGTACAGCTTCCTCCAGGCAGTTGGCAGCACGTTGGTCTACAGCTACAGGTGTACTAATGTCGGCTTCGTCAATTCGTGGACGTCTGCTGCCCCATGGACTGCGTGCAAGGGTGCCTTTATACAGGATCCCCTCACGGCAAACCATCGACGGCTGCGTCTGCAATGGGTTCATGAGCGCAGAGCCTGGCAAGCTTTTTGATACCAAGTTGTCTTTTCAGATGAATCACGCTTCAATTAGTGGGACCATGATGGCCACGTTCGTGTTAGACGCTATGCCGGTCAACGCTGCCTTCCAGAGTTCGTTATTTAACGGGATAGTGGCCGAACACCAGGAGTTATGGTCTGGTGTGCGATTTCGTATCACTAGGCGATTAAATTTGCTACTAATTGAGGGTAATCTGAATAGCAACAGGTGTGTCCGTGAAGTGCTACAGCCCGAAGTCGTTCCCTTCCTTCAAGGCAAACCTGGAGTTATCTTTCAGCAGGATAATGCACGCCTACATGTTGCAAAGACAGTTCGAGACTTCTGTTCAACCCAACACATGCAACTTCTTCCTTGGCCTGTTTATTCGCCGGATATGTCGCCTATTAACACGTGTGAGATTTGGTTGGTCGGCGTCTCGCTCGTGATCCGCGTCCTGCAGCTACAAAAGACGAACTTTGGCTGCGCATACAAGCAATATGAAATTCTCTTCCACAAGCAGACATTCAAAATCTGTTTGATTCTATGCCACGTCGTATAGCAGCACTTATTGCGGCGCGTGGTGGCTACACCAAATACTGTTTTAGGACACTTAATTTTTCTTTTTTATTTGAAATTTTCGTCATTTATTTGTACCTATATAAGTCGTTTGTGCATTAAATTTCATTTAATTTTGATGATTCCTTCATAGTGTTGCATTTTTTACAAACAGCAGTTTATATAAGTTATAAATGGGGTAAATAAACGTGGGGCTACATATTTAAACTTATTGAAAAAATAATAAAAGCCTTTTCTGCTATTGATCTATATTTTTTGCACTTTAAATTCTATACCTTTGTGAAATCTGAGTACATAACACGATATTTGTTGGTGAAAAAGGGGATCTCTTTAAAGAAACTTTTTTTTTTTTTTTATAAGAAAAGTCTCATAACTAATATCCAACTTCATTTTATTATTTTAAATTATACTAAATTCAGGAATGTTATATTTGTTTAATATTTAGTAATAACATTTCACATAATATTAATGTGTATAATACAAAATTATAACAATGTAGTTGGAAAATATAGCATCTCTAAAATCATTAGCCTACCAGAAAAAAAAATGCTTGTTGGTAGAAGTAACGCAAATTAGCTGTTAGATGCAGTTGAAAATATTTGCCTAAGTCTATCTTTTATCTACATCAAAATTCATATTTTAACTACATTTAAAAGAGTATAAAGGAATACAAACATATATAAAATAATTTTATTTATTTATATATATAATTTTTTTTTTTTTTAAATACAAAAGACATTATCACACGTTCAACTATTCATAAGCTATTCATTAACTCTGACATATTAAAAAATAATAAAAATACATCAAATTATTAAAGTTTACAATGATTTTCAAAGAGCTATTAAAATGAATTTTAGATTAAGCTATATTTTAGCATGTGACATACTGAAAATAATATTTCATACTCATTAGATATATATTTATCTGTTATAAATTCATATCAAATTAAACTTAAATGTATAGTGCGTAAAAAAATATCTCTAAAATAAAAAATAATAATAATAAAATACCTTTGACCTTAAAGCTGAATCGATTATTTTGTTAAATGTTGCAGAAAATAAGCCAGCCAGATTAAACTTAATGCTAGAGAAAATTTACTTTACCTTTTGAGAACAAAGTATTTAGACTACCTAAACATACCACTTAAATAGAATTTATTTTAACTGAGTAGAAATCTATAAAATATTATCTTTGTTACAAATGCAAAATTACAATTCAGAAAGGTAAAATCAAGGAAAATTCTTCATATATATATATATATATATATATTTACAGTCGGTAACAAAAGTCTCCGAACACTAGGAAAAATTCCTATATAAAAGAAGTGCACTTAATACAGTTTTGTGAAATAAATCCTTGTCGAATCCTGTTCTCAGTCAGTCTAAAAACGGGATTCGACAAGGATTTATTTAACAAAACTGTATTAAGTGTACTTTTTTTTTATATAGGAATTTTCGCTAGTGTTCGGAGATCTTTGTTGCCGAATGTATGAATGTATGTATGTATATATGCATACATATATAAATTATTTTCCATATACAGTTGAAAAAAATAGTTATTTAATAAACATCTGTAAAAAATAATCTCTAAAACCTCTAAAAAAAAAATCGTTTCACTTTAAAGCTGAATCGATTATTTTGTTAAATGTTGCAGAAAATAAGTCAGCCAGATTAAACTTAATGCTAGAGAAAATTTACTTTATCTTTTGAGAATAAAAAAGTTCGGGCTACCTAAACATACCGCTGAAATAAAATTTATTTTAACTGAGTAGAAATCTATAAAATATGATCTTTGTTTCAAATGAAAAATTACAATTCAGAAAGGTAAAATCAAGGAAAATTCTTCATATATATATATATATATATATATATATATATATATATATATATATATATATATGTATGTGTGTGTGTGTGTGTGTAATATATATAAATGATTTCTCATATGCAGTTGAAAGAAATAGTTATTAAATAAACATCTCTTTCTGCTTCTTAATATTGTTATTATTTATCATTACTACGTAGAAAATTTACTTTCTAAATATATATTATGTAAGGAGAGTGATTTAACCATAACAAAAATTACTGTGAGATATATGTATGTTTTTAGATCACATGAGTTCTTTTTATTATTTTGTAGGTGATGTATGTGTGTGTGAATGTGTGTGTATGGGGAGGGGGAGAGAGAGAGAACACAATAAAGTACACTGTTAAAAATTTCAACAGAAAACTACTGGTAATCATTTATCTGAATTCTTATGTAAAATTCCAAAGAATAATAAAAGGAGATAGTAAAAAAATATATGTTATATATGCATTTTACTGGTTAGTTTTTATTTAATTAGTTGTTGGCGAGAATATATGTGTAACTTGGAATGCTTTTTTAAAAGTTGAAACAGTTTTAATTTTAATTTTTTTTATTTTTCTTGATAAACTAAATAATTAAAGTAAACAGCAATGCAAAATAAAAATAGAGTATATCGATCATTTACTTTTAATTAAGAATTAATGAAATATTATAGAAATTTTAAATAAACAGTAAAGTAAATTTACAAAAACATTTTACAGTGTATAAATGCTTTGTTTAATTGAGCTAATAGTTCATAGATAATTTTTAAGTCACCATCGCATGAAATACATATATTTTGGTGAGTGTACGATGCATGGTATTTATACGAACCCAATAAGAAAACTTCTTTAGCATTTTGGCCTGCAGACTCAAGTTATTTGAAGTGCGATAATGTTTTACATTCTATATTCGATTAAGACAGCGGTGCCAACTACTTTTTCGTTTTCCCAGACTACTAAATTAATTATTTTAAATCCCGCGGACCACTAATATTATAATTAAGAAACGAAAATATGTTTCAATAAAAAAAAAAAAAAAAAAAAAAAAGTAAATAAATAATAAGTAAATAAATTAGGGAATGCCCATTTTATAACTAGAAAATACACCCACGTAATATAAGGCAGTAAAAATGCTTAGATTATTATTTAAAAAAAAAAAAAAAACTATACACACCAGTTTAAAAGTAAGAGCAGTGATTAAAGGCAGTTTAATTGTAAAATAAAGCAATGGAAGGGAAAAAGAATGAATGCATTTCAATTGCTTCCGTGTCATTTTAAATACAAACGAAAGATTTGATTAGAGTTATATATTGTTATTTCCGTTTATGTAAAAATGTATTTACTAAATCTAGTAGGGCCACGGTAGCCCAGTCGGTAGAGCACCAGGCTCGTAACTAGAAAATTGTGGGTTCGGTACTTGAGCCGTCCAAAGACCGTCGTGTACACTAATGGTGGCTGGTGCACGTAAAATCTGTCGTGGCCGCAATGTCCTCCATGTTCCTGTCAAAATTATACCTCTGGGGGTCACCGAAGCGGGAGAGCCATCCCTTCCATGAAGGATCAAAATTGTCATGACATGTCTCCGGACCACCTCTAGGGGTGAGTCTCGCACCGTCGCGAATTCCCAATGAGCACCACTAATGCGACGTAAAGCCGAAACCAACCAACCAACGAACTAAATCTAGTAATATGCATACGAAATTGTTAGATTTTTTAAAACTCAATGGTAAATTACGTTTATCACATTTATTTCAAGCTTTTAAACAATTCAAATATTTTAATAAATTCGGAATAAATTCCTAGCCCAGTATTCAATATAGATCAAAAAATCAAAGTGATAACAATGCCTGATACTGACAATTAAATTTTAAGGAATAAAATATTATTCCATTTATGCTCTTTTGCATAAAAAAATTCTGAAGTCTTGTGGACATAAGTGACTCAAAAATTAAACATCGGTATAATTTCAAAAAAAGTATTTAAAAAATGATGTAATTCCAATATTTTTCTGGGGACAAACAAAATTTTTTTTACTGACCACCGGTTTGCGATTACTGGATTAAATTATAAATTCGATGGCATTTTGTAGATCATCATGAGAAGAACAGTACATATTTACATAAATGTAAGACTGATATTTTTTTTTTTTTTTTTTTTTTTTTTACAAAGTAAACTTTTTATACAATACAGTCGATGGGCTTAAACTACTTAAAGTTATTTTCCAAAATCTTGAATTGTTTAAAACATATTGAAAAGAACTGATAAATGTTTCATATCATGAACTTACCATTTACAGATTTTTTTTTTTTTTTTTTTCAGGGATATACAAATTGTTTTTGATACATCACGATTTATTAAACGTTATAAAACTTGGGGGGAAATACTCACTTTATCAGGTTTTTCCCTTTTGTTTATTTAGCAACTTCTCTCATTAAATTCTTTTAACCACCGCAAATTGCTGAATGATTGAAAAGCCGGACTAAATTACTCCAGGTTTCTAACATATCTACAGCTTTTAACGTAAAATGGAATTCAATCATTATGAAAAATTGTGTGTGTTTAATGACAGTTTATTAGTTTTTGACTTGTTATTATTGCATGACTTTGATAATTTTCTCTAATGAAAAGATAAAAGTCTTTGTCTTCATTAATTATCTAAATTTTGTTCTCTGCTTCTCTAAATCTAAAACAAAATACCAGTTCTTTTAATTTCTAAAATAAAACTGACACAGATATAATTAAGGTCCAAAGAAAACTTCATATACTAAATCGTATGCGCCATGAATTAAGGATGATTAAATTTTGTAAAGGTATAAACTAGATTCTCTTGAATATTATATAACAAAAATTTGGATTTATTGCAATTTTTTGAATAAATATATACTAGCAAATCTGTGCCCAATTTTCGAAATTTATTTATTTATTTATTTATTTTTTACCTTTAAAGATCGAAACATATTAGTCTTATACCAATTTCACCACCCACTTTAAATTTTAATTCACCAGAAACCAAGTTATTATTAGTTTTTGTGGTATGAAACGCTAATGATAGTTTAACCAATTCATTCAAATAAAAGTTTCAAAATAAAACTCATGTTTGTTGACCGAGTTTTCATACTTCTCCAGGCAGAACAACTTTAGTACAGGATCCCTATGGCGATTTTTAAATTTTGCCGACCTGTTGGCGATGCCTTTCAATTAATTAATTTATTTTGGCCTAATTTTTGTTTTAAAAAAAACTTAGTGCCTATTTTGGTTATACATTTCATTTTTGTACTTTTCAATAAGTTTATGACAAAACTTCATATTTTGTATATATCTTTAAAGTATTTCTAAAATCAAAACGACTCTTGTAAAAATAGTAAAGATGCAACTTTTTAAAACATTTTTGTTTCTGTGAAATATCTTATCAGACAAATGTCGTCTTATTATTATTATTATTATTATTATTATTATTATTATTAGGTTATTGGACAAAGTCCGCGTATCTTGTCCGTGCTTAAATATTGCTTATTTATTATTTTTTATCTTCGCATATTTTATTGAGTCATTATCATATCGTTTCTACAAAATTTAATCGTGACTGGTCCGCTTTAGAGAGATATTATATATATATATATATAGATAATATGAGAAATAATCTTCGTAAGTTTTTCTGAAAATATTATATCAAATTTAGTTAAAATTTTTCTTACATTTCCTGTACCTATGTAAAATCGAAATAATATATTTTAATTTAGATGTAATATTTGTTTAGTTTTAATATTAGACTGAATTTTAAGTTATATGTTTGGTATTTCATAAAATCCTTTTCTAAGTGTATTTGTTTATTTGGATCAAATACACAATCGAAAAAATGCACCAGATAAGATAATATACAGACATCTTGTTTTAACTGACAGAATTCTATTTATATAATAAAATGAGATTCCTTTTCTGTATTTTTCATTAACATTTAACAACATAACATGTTGTTTAAGACATTTCTGTATCTCCACTATCCACTAGGGATAAAAATGATAATGACTGTCCATGAAAATATAAATTTCTAGACATTATACAATATGTACTTTATCCAAAACCATTGATTTTTAAAGGTCAGTGCATTATATTATGAAAGAAATTCATTCAAACAAATTTTTTTAAGTTAACATAAAAAGCACAATATTTTGTACAAATAAATATGAATGATTAATAAATATTAAACGAACACAAACGATATAGCATAGATCTCATAAGTAAAATATCTTCAAGATAACAACAGTCTTGTACGAATTATTTATTCATGTCTATTTCCTATTATACAAATTTTAACAAACTAAAACAAAATCTATTTCACATTCATATTCTTAGTTTAAAAGAAATTTCATTTTTGTTACAAAATTTGAGGCAAAATAAATTAAGCAAAATAATTCCAAGTTGATAATAATAAATTTATAATGAACAAAGAAAAATTACATTTACTTACTATTTTTCCTTTAATTTTTACAATTTGATCTCTAAGGACGCAGCTGGAAAATAAATTAAATTTTCATGATCTATCAAATTCAACCACATCGAAAATTCAACACAAAATAACAGAGAAGGAAATTTAGTTCATCCTCAGGCAATGTAATTTAAGAGAATATTTTTATGATAATTTTATTCATTCATAAATATTTTAAACCTCCATTTGCTTTTGATAATGATATAAATATATTTTGCATTTTTTATTCTATAGAGAACTTGTATTTTTTTCTTTTCCCCTTCCACCTAATAAAAGAACATTTGATGTTTAATTTGAAATGTATAATATCTAAAAAAATAAATTTTAATGACATTATTGTCTCTAGAAAAATAAATATTACAATCGAATTGCTTAAATATTTAATTTTAAAGTGCATCTATATATTTCAAACGAATTAAATGCATTTAGAGATTTATTTTATAAATTCTTTTAATATATATATATATATATATATATATATGTGTGTGTATATAAATTTTAAAAAAAGTATGTTTTCTCCTAAATGAAAAGAAATAATATTACTAACTAGAGAGATTATAAATATTGTTACTACCTATGCGCCAAAGTGCGTTTTGAATATGTGTGTGTGCGTATATGTGCTTCGAAATATTTTGTATCTCACTTCGTATGTATATATATATATATATATATATATATATAAGTCCTTTTACAACAATATATATATATATATACTCGTACACATATTTGTATTAATACATTTATAGTAAACGATATATTTATAAACTAGTAACAATAGCTAAGCTATGTAGCCATTTTTTTTTTTTTTAATGTATTTAAATATTTCGTAGATTCTCTTGAAGCTTTAGGGTTAAAAATAACATGTTACACTAGACAAAATCCAGTAAAATTTCTATCACGGAGGATAGGGGGTATCAGTCACAAATTAATCAATAATATATAATCTTTGAGATAACCCTGTAAAAAAAAGCAGTGCTTAAAATTACTTGTAGCAATGATTATGATCATTTTTTAATTATAGATGCAAATTTATATGAGATTACTAGTATATGAATGTTTCCTTAGTAAGTCGACTTTTTTTCGTAAGTTTTTCGTTTATAACACGCGGGATTAACCAAAGCAAGATCAGTTTTAGAAAACTTTATATACTAGATTAGACACAATATACTACAATCAGAATATAATAATATCAAATATCTCATGAAGTATGAAATTGTTTACTAAATAATTGTTAACTGCGTATGCGAAAGGGCCTGCAAAATGACTTTCGCCTAATTTATCAGCCAAATGTATACACTAACTCTAAAAATAATCCCCTAACAAATATGATATCAACCGAAAAATATATCGTCGATAGAAAAGTTTATTTTCATGTATTTAAAAAGAAAATGATAAATGATAAAAGGTTTTACGCATATTTTTTATCTGAATCAACGTAAATTAAGGCACACTATGCATTTTTTTTTTTTTTTTTTTTTTTTCAAAAAATTGAAAATATTAAAAGAAATATTATTTTTTCTAAAACTTAGTCTTTATAAAATCTTTTGAATATCTTAATAATACCTACAAAATATTACATTGATATTCAAATGAATAAATTTACAATAAAGATATAGTAATTGCAATATCATGTAAATTAAAATGTGTAATCAATATTATTGATTATACATAAGATACTAAAGATTATAAAATAGTTATGTTTTAGTAAAAGAAATGGTTTTCAAATAAGTTCACCATTTTTTGAAAAAAAAAATGTGAAGTGTGCTTATACTTATATTAATCGCAGTTCATTCATTCAAAATAAAAATATGGGTAAAACCCCTTAGCGTTTTGCATCTTTTTGAAAGTAATTGAAAATCAACTTTTCTATCGACGATATCTTTCTAAATTTTTGCCATTTTTCTTGATGATTTTTTCAGAGATAGTAGATACATTTGGCTTATACATTATGCAAAAGAAATTTATGTTTGCCTTTGTGCATGGATAGTTAAAAATTATTTAGTAAATAAGCATAAATTTCATCTGGTATTTCATCATATATATTTCATATTTTTATATTCTGGTTCCAGTAAATTGTATCTAATGTGGGATGTCGAATTCTCTTATAATTACATTCCTTTTTTTAAAAAAATCCTGCATATTTCAAACAAAAAACGCACAAAAAGTTGTCAACGTTAATAAAGAAATATCTCTATCTTCGTTAATATAAGTGTATTTCTCATATAAATTTATACCTATTTTTAAAATTTTCATAATCATGTACTGAGGCTGCAACTCCTTTTAAGCCTTTTTTCTTAATACCAAAGACTATTTAATTTTGGCTAGGATTTGAAATATCCTTTTAGCCTACGGAACAAAATGTTCACTGGAATATATGTGGCATAACTTGTTTTCTTCTGAAGTTCCATGATACTCCATGAAATAATTGTTTAGATATTCGAAAAATCTTCTAGATAACTTAGCTATTGCCATCAGTATTTAGATTTTGTCCACTATTGAATGTGTGTGTATGTGAGTTCTGTATTTTCAGACTTTTCACTCACAGACTTCAATTTTCATACTCATTTATGAGCATGAAAATTACTCGTAATGAGGTTGAAAATTACCGTTTATCAAAATTTATGAAGGACATATTTTAAGAACATGCACGAAAAGAAAATGTTAATGACATCAAGAAATTAATTTGTGGCGCTATTAAAAATAGTCCTATGTCATCATTTTAAATTCTAGCTCCCTTGGCTGATGAGTTCTAAAAAATTAAATTTCTAGATAATTTTCCTATATTATCGTTGCTAACTTATCTCTTCTAATAAAAAGGAAATCAAGAGGTAAGTTTTAGTAATTATAATCGTGGTTTATGATCAAATTTTACGAAATCAAGCGAGAATTTCTCGTAATACACGAATACCATAATATTCATAATTTTGTCAATATT
Organism: Salticus scenicus; assembly: GCA_963930645.1. Classification (NCBI taxonomy): domain Eukaryota; kingdom Metazoa; phylum Arthropoda; class Arachnida; order Araneae; family Salticidae; genus Salticus; species Salticus scenicus. Next base: position 64,500,741 of record OZ005654.1, on the reverse strand, counting down.
GTTTCACCATCTAGAAATGTATAGACTAGAAATTCTAGATCATTTGTTTACCCTACACGCATAACTTGAAAATCCATATTTCTAGTTTAGGGTATCAGAAAATTATTACTTCATACTAGATAAAGTTTTTATTTTCTGTTTATTTATTTATTTATTTTTTGCGGGGGGGGGGGGGGGACTTTTCATGCGGTTTTAGTTTTCTTTGTGATTCTGTTTCTTTTATTTCATTTTTTATCGAAACTATATTGTTTAAAAATTCATTAATAAATATTTTGAGTAATAATTATTTAGTGTAAAGAAAAATTATTTGTTGGATATTTTGCGAGAAAAAAAAAAAAAAAAAAAAAAAAAAAAAAAAAAGGCTTTTTCCTTTATATTTCTATTTTGTCGAAATACCGTTAGTAAATTTATTCTATGATTTAAAATTAGATAAAACTTATACAAATATACGAAAGGTAGGTTAGATAGACACAGTTTTCTTGCATACCAGGTATTGCACGTAAAATTTAAAACATATAAGTTTTATTTTTTAATTCGTTACATTATCTCTTATTATACATCAAATTAAAGCTGATTCTACGTAGAATATGAGATAAAATTCTTTATTTCAATACCAAAATGTTAAAATGTCATGTTTACCATTAAGGAAATTTGGAGAATACCTGAATTAAAAGGGGAAATTACTTATAAATACCCGCGTGGAATTATCCCTTATTTGCCAGAAAAGACATGGAAAAGTATATATGCAGCCATTAGAAAACAATTCCACCTTTCACCCTCTCTTGAAAATAATAAGATGATACACATTTTTAGCATTTCATTATTTTCGAAAAGTCATCAAAAAATTGCATTCATATGACTTTAACATTTAGTTATCACTATTTAAACGTCTGATGGTAAATATATAATTCTCATGGTCTCACGATCGTCACATATTTTGTTACACGCGTAACACATTTTTTCTGTATTAACGATTGAAATTTATTTTTAAAAATGCATTTTTTTTATAATAAACATTCTTTTTAATTTTATTTATTAATGACAATCATCCATTTGTCACTGTAAAATTTATAAGGATATTGATAAATATATGTGCCACAGAAATAGTTGCTCCCGTTGAAAAATTAAAAATTAATTTAAAAAAAAATAACAGTAAAATTTTTTTAAGATTGCTGTAGAAAGTTTTTATAGATGTGTGGTTTTAAGGTGAATTAGATGAGTCATGTAGTTTGCGTGGAGGTTAAAATAACACCAATGAACCAGCTAAACTTTTATGTATAAAAATATCACAGGATTATAGTTTAATACAAACAACCAGCCAAATTGGCGGTAAAGCAAAACTAAAACTAAAGTATTTAGAAACAGTCTTTAGAGTTCAGCTACGCATGCGTAGAGCCGGATGTGACCATGGACAATAAGCTAATAGGCTACAGCCACAGATGTAAAATATTAAATTTGTGAGTGATTATTTAAAAGCGTCTTCTGCTTTTAAAATCATTGTGTAACATTTAAAACAAATCAAAATCTCGCAGACATGAAATTTTTAATAAGTTTTCATAGCAGTTTTATTTAAAAAAAAAATATATCTGTATGAAAATAAGTATTTTAAAAAAGAAAATAAACTCAATATTTTGTTTTAAAATATATATTATAATTACAGTGTATTAATAAAAAATAGAAAATATAGAAGTAAATGGTTTAAAAGTTTAAGCGTGAAAAAGAATTTTCTGAAGAATTCTTAAAATCGTCAGTGTAAAAGTAAACAAATTAGTAAGGAAATTAGTCATAATTAAAAAACATCGTTTAATGTGTCAATTATTAATTAGAAGGAAAAATATAGATAGCTATATTCATTTATCCACAATATCCGTTGCTCCTTAAGGTAAGTTCTTCCTGAAATATATATATATATATATATATATATATTATCTAAATAAAAAGAGAACTATATATCTAACACTAAGAATTTAAACAAAATGCTTGTGAATTTCATAATAACGGTAAACAAAATATCTAAATGGCTTCTAACACACTAGCAAGTAAGTATTAAGCTTTTATTTTCTCAACTTAAAGAACTTGCAAATTTCTAAGACTTGAACAAAAGATTTCATTTACAAAGTCTTAGTCTCATTTTGTGTATTCGAAATTTTCCACCAAACATTTTATTTGATGAAATTAAATTGTTCAAACAATACATTTTCCTTGAAGGAAAAAAAAAAAAAAGTCAGTATTTTTTTTTTAATTATTATTCTGAGGAAAATGGCTATTCTGTTGTTCGCACGCCCCATTCCTTTAACTAATAACTTACTATTAAGGGAAAACGAATAAATACATATATCCTACATATACAATTAACTGAAACTAATATACATATATATCTATAATCGTAATATATATATCTATAATAACATCTATAATCATGTATTTAGTAGGAAATCTGTTATCGAAAATAAGTAATGTTTTAGTATTTTTTTTTTTTTTATATATAGTTTGATATTTTGAATTAATAGTTTAATATTTTGAATAAATAACAAAACTTGTATATTGCGGCCATGACAAGACGTTCTTCTATATTTTTCTATGAAAATTCACAAAGGGCAAATAATTTATTAATACTATCATTTATTAAAATTATATAACATTATGAATGAAAATGTTTTTCACCTTACACTGTTAAAAATTTCAACAGAAAACTCTGTGTAATCTATTATCTTAAGTCTTACGTAAAACTACAGAGAAAAATAAACAGAGATGTTAAAACCCTTATTTTATATATTCATTTTAATAAATAATATTAATTTAATTAATTATTGGTGAGAATATATTTCGGACTTGGGATGCATTTTCTAAAGTAGAAACAGTCATTTTTAATTTTAATTAAAAAATTAAGTAATAAAATTAAGTAAAAATACAGAATAACGATTAAGAGTATTGATTATTCACTTTTAACTAAGAATTAGTGTAAATTTATAGAGACTCTGGATAAATATTTACATTAAAGTTACAGAAATTTTTAACAGTAGTGTAGAGAAAACTAACGCTAAATATCAAATGAAAGACAGTTTATTGTCTATAAATGCGTTTTTATAATTGCTATCTCACATATCAAGTTTCGTACAGTTATATATCGTACAAGTTGAGATATAGTCTTCCCGTTATCGAGGAAATTTCCAGTACAGCAGCGCCATCTGTTGGCCTATAAGCAACGAACTTGAATCGGCGTAATGTTTCATAATGGCACTTCTCACATATCAAGTTTTGTTTGATTATAAATATTTAGTGCCTACCAACTTTTGGTGTCAACCTCTCCACAGGTGGCACTGCTATACAGTGATTTCCACAATTTCATGGGAGACTATATCTCAAGTTCTATCGTGTATAATAAAACAAAACTTGATATATAAGAAGGTCATCATAAGACATTAAACTTATTCAACATGAATGCTTATCGGCCAACAGGTGTCGTTGCAATACAACTATTTCCTCAATTTAAGGAAAGGCTATAGCTCAGGAACTACTGCACAGAATACCATATAAATTTTTATGTAGATGCACCTAAACATAAATTAGTACCTACCAACCTTTTGTGTCAACTGCTCAAAGGGTGGCTCTGCTACACATAGCGCTTTCTAAAATTTAAAGAAAAGCTATATATACAATTCTAATCAGTAGTTCTGGAGATACAGTTGCCACAAAATTTTTGTCACACAAACACAGACAGACAGACAGGCAAATATTTTCCTAAAAATGGTAAAAACGTGTTCTAGACCTCTGAAAATCTGTAAATCCGTCGAAAGTTTTTATGAATCCAATACTTTCTTCTATATTCAAAAGCTCGACTTCTTACTTGCACTTAAATAACACACATAAAACCATATGTAACTGTCTCCATTTATTAAGAATCCTGTTAAATATCGACAAATTGCAATTCTGGTAGATATGATATTTGTGAAAAAAACAGATGCTAGTCAAGATTTTGATTTCTGCAGATTAAAAGATTAAATTTTCCTAGAAATACCTTCAGGAATTAAAATATTAGCGGATATCGAATCGAGTAAACAAACAGCATGATGTACAAGGCACAGTTTTTAACTTGTATTTTTAAGAGACTGGAATATATTTATAAAAATAAAATTTCTTCTCCATAAATCTTAAAAAGGATTAAGATAACTGTCCCATTATAAAATCAAGCAACGCAAACAGAACAATTTACACTGAACATTTTTAAATTGAAATATTTTTAAGATATTCATACGCTTGTACAAACATATTTTCTTTTCCATAAATTCGTAAACGCTTAAGGCAACTGTACCATTAGTGTACAATTTGAGGTCATTTTCCAGCAATTTTTTGTCTACAGTAAATATTTTTTAAAGACAAAACCCAACGTTGTTAAGTATGTTAATTATGACTGTATTTGCATTACCATTTCGAAAACTTTTCTCTTTAGCATTAAAAAAAAGAAAAAGAAAAAAAGAAAAAGAAAAAAAGAAAAAAAAAGAAAGAAAGAAATCCAGAGAGCTTTAAGTGCGCCATTTCAGTTAAATTTTTGTTTTAGTAGTGCTTTTCTTTTTGCAGAAGAAAAAAAGTGAAATAAAAAGCCAACTGCCTGGTAATATATATTTAGCAACAAATAAATACAGCAAACTTTAAAGTATTAATCAAATAAAAAATATACACACATATAAAAACCGAAAATATTTTTCTTTTCCGGGAAATCTAATGACCTCAATAAGAAAAAAATAAGTTCCAGTGTTTCAATGAAATAGTTTTATGTATATTGAGTCTTTGTACGTAAATTGCATTATAAACATATCTTTTCTAATAATCATATAAATTCTTAAATAAATTGCCTCGCTTTAAATGTGTCCACCACTAAACTTCAGATTTCCCTCAATTTTTTGTTTTTCCCTAACAGTTTTCTATTACTTACATAACGTTTTCTTTTCTTTTTTAACTATCTCATTTTTTTCTTTTGTTCTTCATTTCACAACTTTTGTTCTTCTTGTTGTTTCGACCATTTATTCCTACGTTGTAATTTCTATTCTTACTTCTCTATTTTTTCTAAATCTGTATTTTTGAAAATGTCTCTTTTCTATCTCTCTTTAAATTAATTGTTATCTACAACATCTGAGAAGTAATAAAATTAATCTTCAAAATTTGAAAAAATACTGTTTAATATTCTTTCTCTTACTTTGGTAAGGAATAAATGAATTATGTAACCGTTAGGACTGAATCAATTAACCTTTTATATTTATATTCTAAATACAAAGAATATTGATTGTGTAGTAGGAAATCTTAAATGTGTTTCTCAAATTAATCTTAAAGACATTTGTTCTAAATGTGATAATCGCTCAGCCAACTCTTTTCTTTGTTTCGCCACAAATATACAAGGATTTTGCAAAAGATATTTTTTGTTGCCTTGTACGCAACTTTTCCTCCGAGATTTACTGCAAAAATTCTATTTAACGAAAATAAATACCGATAAGTTGAAAAAGGGACTTCTAAAGCTTGTAAATTCAAATTCCATGATACTTTTATCCGTTATTCGACAAATACTTTTGTTTTACAAAAATGTTTTTAAATTGCTTTAAACATTGTTTTCTGTACAATAAAAAGACATGAGATTACTTTAATCTAAATATTTTCGTAGCGTCCACAGTTTTTATACATTGTATTTTATTCTAATATTTGTTCAACACAATAGTTTTCTCGTACTTAATGTAATTTTTCGAACGTTCAATAAAACATATAAAACAAAAGCGCTCTCGCTGTAAAATAATTAGTGTAAACAAATTATATCAATGTAATCCATTAAATTATTATTATTTTTTTTTTTAAGAAACGCTTCTAAATATAAAATATATAAAACGTTCATTTTTTGGCGGGCTATAAAATGATAAATAATAACCTATTGAGTCACTACATTTATTTTGTTCTGCATTTCTATACAAAGAGATTATTTGAGTTTATGCTTTTTCTCAACCCTTTAACGTACAGCATCCTTCTTACACCCCGTGACAAAAAGATAGGTACAAGGGGTGTTTTCTTTGATTTTTCATAAAATAACATTATCTAAATTGTGCTTATCCTTTAATATTATCATAAAATAACTCATTTCAGGAAAAATTTTTGTTTTAAGACTAATTTAGAAAACATTTAAGACTAAAATTTGTCTAATTTAAGACTGCACTCCGCAACAAAGAGATAGGAACAAAGGGTTTTTTTCAAATTTTTCATAAAATAACATTATCTAAATTGGGCTGATCATTTTTTATCATGACAAAATATTATCATGCAAAAACATACTAAACATTTGTATCATATTCAAAATAATCATATTCAAAAATTAAAAAAAAAAAAACCTTTGTTCCTATCTTTTTGTCGCGGAGTGTAGTCTTAAATTAGAAAAAACTTTAGTCTTAAAATTTTCTAAATTAGTCTTAAAACAAAAATTAGCCCTGAAATAGTGTTATTTTATGATAATAATAAATGATAAGCACAATTTAGATAATGCTATTTTACGAAAAATCAAAGAAAAATCCCTTTGTACCCACCTTTTTGTCGCGAACGGGGTGTACGAGAAAGAAATTAATTATTCTAAACTATAAGGATTCATCCTGGAAATTTTTAGAAAATGATTATTTTTAAACATTTAGTGAAATATATATATATATATATATATATATATTGTTTTAACTTTGTTCGTAAATTCTAATTGCGTTCAATATAAGCGAGTTTAATTTGTCCTTCAAAGGGTTAAGAATTACCATATTCAAATGCTTCCAAAGTGAGTTAAACATCGTTCAAAATAGTTATGGAAGAAGTTCCATTTGACACATTCTTCTGGATGAAAGGCATATCGCCAGCCCACCCCTTCAAATCTTTGTTTAAATATTGTATCTATTCATAAAACGTTTAAGAATATAATTAAAATTCCAACTGATTCATAGTATATTCGCATAGACCACTTCACTTTTAAAATTATTCAATTAATTTGGGTAGTTATGTGTATTTTCTGCCAATTTTATATATTTCACAGACTGTATTTATATATAGCACATTAAGAAGAATACATAATACATTTTTAAATTCACTTAAACGAACTCACTTAAAGTTGTCAGGAAAATGCTTATATTTCCATTTAATATTTATAAATTGAAGTTTACTTAGGTTTATTTAATGAAATATATATTCAGGCAACAGTTTCTATGGTTTTCCGTCCATTTTTTACAGATTTCAAATCTTTAAATTGCATTTTCTGAGTTTGCAATTTTTCATAAATTCATGATCTTTAAAAATGCAAAACTTTCTACAGATATTTAAGAAATGACATAATATATATATAAATATGTATGTGTTTAATAGAACCAAATTAAAAGAATTATGGATTGATTTGAAATAGTATTAAAAGAAAACACAATAAAAAAATTATAAAACAAAAATCATATTATTTATTTATTTATTTATTATTTTATTTTATTTTATTTTATTTTATAGATATATTGATATTTTTATTTATTTTGCTAATATTTTCATAGACATGCATTCTTTATTTTTCTCCAGAAACTAATTAATAAATTTCAAGACCAATCCCTAATTGTTTTAAGTTGTTTCTCTTTCACACCTAAAAAAATACATTAAGTCTTGATTTCAATTACTTTAGCTTAAGAACGTTTCCTTGCAAGCAAGAACAGCAGTATCACTTTATAAAATCTATCCTGGAACAAAAATGGCTGCATGTAGTTTCTAATACGTTGAAGTTAAAGTGTTGTATATACGTTCTATTCTTATAAATATCCTTGACAGTTCACCCAAATTGTGATTTACGTTTTTTTAAAGTAATAGAACTTTAAAATACCCTCTTGTAAATAAAGGGTAAAATGTATTAATAAAAATATTCAAACTCTATTCGCAATATTTCTCATTCAAACAGTTTAGCATCATTAAACTACACTAAACAAAACAAAAGTAATTATTCTCGCTCTACAGGGCTACACAAAAAGAAACTGATGTATTAAGGCTGTTAAAGTAGGTTTTAAAGTGGTTCTAAGTAGTTTTTATTAGTTTGAAGTAGAAGGTGGTTATAATTAAACTTCCTCTATCCATCCTATAGAGTAAACGGGCGAACGGAATGCAACGAAATTGGTATATAAACTATACACGAGATGCGCTCACGGAATTTTGAAAAAAAAAAAAAATAGTTCCAAAATGTTCACCATAGGACGCCTTTCCCTGAAAACATTAAATTTAACACAATAAATGACAAAAACAGATGACAAGGTGATCAGTAACTAGTCAATAAATGTTAATATTGTTTCTGTATTCCGTTTTGGTCGTTTATTCTATTAAATTCAATGTTTTTTTTCCGGAAAATGTGCCCTCTGGTGGACATATTGGAACTAATTATTATTATTTTTTGAAATTCCGTTAGCGCATCTCGTGTATAGTCTATATACCATATTTAGTTGCATTCCGTTCACCTGTTTGCGTTATAGGATGCTGTTTATAGGGAAAGTTTATTTATAACCACCCTCTAGTTCAAAGTGCATTTCATGATTTTATGAATTTCTATGTGGTTCTAAATTTAAATAGAATACCTTATCAATTTAAAATTTGCAGTTAGTATAGAGGGTTACACAAAATTAAGTTTAAAAGAAAGGTGTGAGCGAAAATTTTCCGTACAAATTAAAAGATTTTCTTTTAATTTATCACAGTCTTACCTTTTTATAAATTTAGCCTTAATATTAAAACAATGGGGTCAGCAACATCCATAACACAGAATGTATGTTAATTAAAACTATTTCGGAAACAAATTTAAATTTTCTCAGATATATTGGAACTGTTCAAAAATTTCATAATGTATTATATTGTATATTGTATACTGTAGCGCTGAAAATTTAACAATATGTAATGTGATAAAATTGGGTGGGTGCAATAGCAGATATTTTTGAAGTAATTAACAGTTTATTATGCGCAATAATAGTTAAATGAATGCTACATGTTTGAGAAATCTAATATTCAGTAGGGTTTTGTTTAATAGCGATGGAATAAGTAGTAAGAAGAACTCGAAATTAAACTATTATATCCAAAGACATGTTAAAGAAAAGTATTTTATTCGTCTGCATAACAGAAACAAGATCTTTTCTTAGAATAAGAATTCAGTTATTTTAAAAATAACTAATTTGTGGAAAATGATAACTTGATATTTTTGAGGCTTGTTACTAAGTAGAATAATTTAAAAATTCAGATTTATTATTATAAAAATGAATCATATGAATATAGTGAGCAGTGAATTTGGAAAAGCCAGCTTGCATAATATATAGATATGCATGCAAATAAAATATTTTCATAAACTTTGCAATTTTATTTAAACGGCTTATGGTTAGTAGAGGAATTGTGCAGCTCATCTTATTAAAACGCTCCACAGTTTTATTTAAAAAAAAAAAAATAAATAAAAAAAAGTCGTTAAATGTTTCATTCAGTTTTATTATTATTTTCTTTTTTCGTAAATAATAATGTAAAGCACTTACCTTTTATTAAATTGTTTTGTACATATATATATATATATATATATATAAGTATAAATTTAAAATTATTGTTATATTTACACTACTTATAAAATATTCCTTTCAAAAATTTACTACATAATTTACTTGAAGAAATAATATTCTTTTTTTTTATTTGTATACCTATTATTTGCAAGAACAATTAAAAAAAATATATAGCAGTATTTGTATTATTTTAATGTATATTTTAATAGAATATGGAAATAACTGATTTAAATACTCATGTATTAAAATGAAATCTTAAAAGAAAAATTGCTAAATATTTTTTTTATTGATTGATTTTTCCTAATAATGGAAAAAAGTCAGAATATTTCTAATAATAAATGTGGACATTAATTGGGTAAGATGTATATATTAATAGAAACAAAAAAAATTTCATTATGCTTGAGCCATGAAAAAACTTGATTAGATTTCTTTTATTCGAATATGTCATCCACTGCAAATATTTTTTAGGGTTTCTTCAACTTTTTTTTTTTTAATAATAGGGCATTTATTTATCGTATATTTGTAAAAGTTAATTTACACATTTCATTATCGTTTACTTTCCAAATTCACTAACTTTTCCAAACAAAGTTTTATTTTTTTTTATTTTTTGTATACTTAATTTCCGGGTTGTTTTCTTATTTTGAGCACATAACACCTATCTTTTTTTTCTTTGAAACCTTCTACGTTACAAAAAATATTTACCCATGAAAAAATCCGACTGCGCGATTTTTATTTTCTATGCGTTACAATGTATCTAATTATTTTACAATAATGTATTTATTACTTTTACAATAATGCATGCATGTACTTATCAGTATATGCATGTACATATGAGAGTGAATTTGGAACTGTGTTAAACGCTGCACGTCACCATCGCACAAACTATATACAATTTTGTAAGTGTAGGATTCGAACCTTTTACAAGACAAAAGAACATTGTCATACAATATTGCCATGAACTATGCTATACAATATTGCCTATGAACTAAAATTAATTAAAGTACATTTTAGCATCATTTACTTACAAAGAAACGCTCTTAACCCTTTCATGGTCATGAACGTGTATAAAAGGTGAGAGTTTTTTACTTCTGAATCATTTATTCATTGCTACGAATTTGCTAAATAGAAAAAAATCAGTTTCTCGGTATTCCTGATAAATTCGTAATATTATTAGTACTTAATGACTTAAAAAAATATAAAACACATCCCTCTGAAATGGCTTCGAAACGAAAAAATTAAAAATGGCGTGACCATGAATGGAGAATTCAACGAAAAAATTACAGGTGATAATACAGGGCTCAAATTATCTAAGGTGAAAAAATTAGCTGCTTAATTGCAGTGTGAATTATATTTTCTTAAAAACGTCAGCTTTCAAGAATTCGAAGTCGCCAATGGATGCTAACTGGAAGATTCTGTTAACCTCGATTAAATTTACAACATCGTTCTACTTCTTTCCTAATGAACTTAAGCAACTAATTTTCAGAGTATAAATTTCCTATAAGTTCTTCTAACACCTGAACAAATTTCATCGAATTCTAAGAGTTTAGCTAAAGAACGTTTCCTTGTTAGAAAAAGTACAAGAAAAACTTACATAAGTAACATTCCTTTTGTAAAATATTATGATTTCTAGAAATGATTTACGTAGAACTAATAGTTTTTGTTTTCAAGGAAACATGAAATAAATTTTATATGATCATACATTAAACAATATTACCTACAATCTGAAATACATTTATGTATTTAGGAAGGCATAAAATCGATTAAAATTTAGGAATTTTGCAACAGTATAATATTTACTGAAAATAATACCATTAGAAGTTGATAGGTACGCCCATAATAATTTGGATACATTACGGTTCCTATGGTAAACGTAAGAGTTAGTATATTAATACTGAAGCATCTTATTATAAATCTAACTTTTGTTCATTTACTGGTACATTAATCAATTTAATACCTGATTATTACTAAATATTAGAAAATTTAAATGAAGCCATTCCAGATTTTTTTTCTATTTCAAAGGAAAATTGTAATTAATCATTCCTTCTAACGAATTTTTACGGCCTGCATTGCATTTATTTCTAAACAAATTTGTTTTTTCTCAATTTTTCTTAGAAATAAATCATTTAATAGATAGCAAGTTTGATATACACTAGTGTACCTACAAATCAGGAACTTAAACGTCCATTTAACAATCGATTACGTTTTTATTTATACTACGGTATATAAATATATATATTAAATATTCACTTCTTTAATAATGAGATATACATCTGCTTCAAAAGGGCTGCCCTCTGGTTAATGGCGGAAATGAGTACTGAATGATCTGCGATCTACATAGTGCCTTTCTGTCTTGAACACCTATTCGTTATTTCCTTTCTTTATCCAATATGCGTATAACTCTCCTCCCAAAAAATATATATATTATATCATTTTTTTTTTTTTTTGTTTTGTTTCAACTATAATAATAAAAAAAAAAAAAAAAAAAAAAAAAAATTCTATGAAGACTATTTTCTACAGAATCCATGCTTTTAAATATTTTAATAATGTTTATTTATTGATGTTAAATGCAATGTAACAATGTTAAAATATATATGATGAAAAGCTGCTTACAAACAGTAATTTATGACAGAGTTTTGTGTTCCCCTGTACACGATCCGTAAATACTATATAAAACTAAAATTATGTAGTTACTTCCGTGTAATACTTATAGTTATTTGCACTAAATTTCGAATTCATCGGAAAGTATTTTTGCTCAGTATTGTAATATATGCCTACAAACAGGCAGGTATATATATATTTATATATATACTAGTCAAAAATCGTTTATTTTCTACAGGCAGGACTCTCTTGCCTACTGAATTATTGATTTATTTAATCTTTGTGGTTATAACAATACCAAATAAAGATATCAAAGTATTACAGCTCCTAATACATCAATATAGAGAACCTTTTGTTCAGCCCTGTCTACTAAGTGTTACTTCTATACACACAATTTTTTCTGAAAACATTTTATTATTATTATTATGAAATCGACATTTATTATCCATATGGACAAAGGATGGTTTCTATGGAACATAGCACGATTAACATTAAGATTTACAAAGCTACACAAAGCTACACCAAGCTTGATACATTACATAAAAGCTTTACATACGCAACATAAAGCTTCACAAAGCTAGATACATTAAAGTTTATAACTAGAAACTTCTGGAATTGCATCTTTCTTTTTCAACCAATTTAAACATTTTTTTAATAATGTTTAAGAGTGAACAGAAATTATTTTAGTCAACCTGTCTGTTTTTCTGTCCGTCTGCCCTTCCTCTAGCGTCAGCAAATATTTTCAAATTAGCTTTAAACTATTATTTATTATTTAAGTGCATTGTATAATGTTTCCTAATATAAAATTGTACAAGTAGTACGACAGGATTGTGTACAAGGATACCCAAAATAATGAAAATGCATTGTGTTTTATGAGAAGCGTTTATAAAAATCAAAAATTTCGTACACATCAAGTCTTAATAAAATTGACATTTCTTATTAAAATGGTATAAAATGTTTTCTATAGAACACGGTATGTTTAGAGTTCAAATTTACAGGACCACACTAACACATTCGGATATATTAAAACCTACAATTGGAAAGTGCTATAATTGCATTTCCGTTTATGTTATAGGTTTTTATCACTTTCTAACACAGTTTAAGACTGATTTAAATTATACTGGTTTATCTGTCTGTATTTCTGACTTTCTGTCTGCCTGTCGTGTGAACACAAAGCGAAAAGATGCTGATAATAAGCGATGGAACGAGATCGTAGAGTTTAAAAGTAATAATAATCTATAGGTACCGCATGATTTTTCGTTCTTGTTTTAACATATATTTGTGTATACATCATCATTCCTTTTTAATGTGATTGTTCTCATATAAATTGAGAAAATAGTCTGCTTCATCAGGCATTTTTATTTTATTAATTATTATTTACATATTTATACGTTTAAAATTGGAGAATCTATTTAAAAAATAATAACAATATTAACTCATTAACACGTAACACCAGACATAATTGCGTTTAAAGTAAAATACCGTTATATCTCACCCGTACGAATCTGCAACTTACCGGCAGCACGTTAAAAGCTTTCACCGGGAATCAAATATTAAAGATAGTTCACCATGTGTGAGTGAGAAGAGGATTTTTTGCGTCATACAACGTCATTAATTTATCAAGATCCAGACTTTTTTTAAGTATTAGGAATTCTTTAATCTATGTAAGAAGCAATACCATGAGTGAAAACCTGGAGTTATTTTTGTAGGGGAGTTGATTTAGTTAGTACTCTGATTCCCATGAATTTATTTCTACCAGCAAGTGGTTGAGGTTGATTTATTCTCCAAGAAAACGATTTGAGTAAAATGGAATATTAACTATTCCATATTATTTGTAGATTTTATAAAACTTCAATGCTGATAGTTGTTATAATAAATTTTCAATAATAATTTCAAAACAAAATGTTTGTACTGTTATTATCAATGATTTTCTTTGAAAATACTACCCTATTTCACATTATCCTGTAAGGAAATGGGTAATCCGAATTTTCTTTTCGTAACTATTCCATTTTACTCGCTTGATCCATATTAAACGATTTTTTTCTCTTCTTAACTAAGCATTTTGCATATAAACTCTATTTTTTGTAACATAAAATCATTAAAACTCTTTAACAACTAAATGTTTGAAAAAACTGAATTCACAACAATACAAAATGCTTCAGTTTATTATGGTAAATTCAAATAGAAATGGTATTCCATATTTGCCTACTGAGCAGTTCTGTAGATAGACAGATTTGAGTAGTAGTCAACAAGTGCTATTTTTAAACAATAGTTAAATTTTAATCGCAAATCAGTTGCCATCATCAGATCGAAATGTTGCTGCCAAAAGTAAAACAATTTGTGTAAATTTATACGAAAACTGCTTTACCAGCAGATTCCTAAAAGCGAAAAAGTTATTTTAGAATAAACCAAATTCGTTTTTTGACTGATTTCAAGATTTGATTTATAATTTCAACAAAAAATTTATACAATTTCCAAACTTACGTGCTTTAGTTAGCCTATTATTAAGGTTTAAAGAATAATTGTTGTTACTAGAAAGTCCGATAATTTAAGACCTACAAACAACCAATGAGCGATGAATATTCTGAACTAAGAAATCTGTTTGTTTAAATCAGCAAAACAATTATGTTTATTTAAACAAATACAGATTTAAATAACAAAACAATTTGGTGAAAGGCAAAATAAATTGGTTCTGGTTAACAAAATTTCTGTTGATTTTTATCAATAAAAAATATTTATTTGATTTTACGAAATTTTTCAACCAAAAATTTCTTACTGTGTGGCAAAATGTAAATAACGGAATGTCAAATAGTATAAACATATTTAACTCTGTATATGTTTAGTCAAGATTATAAACTAATATATAATAAAAGAAAAGCACATTCTTTCCATCATAATAATAAATAATATTAAATGATATGTTTTAAATTTAAATCTAAAAATTTTATAAATTAATCCAAATAATTAAAACTTAAAATAATAAAGTATAATATCAATTTGTTCATTTTTTTTCTTAATCCTATCGATTTTATCAAAATTATAAATTTTTAAATATTGAGTTCAAATAATTATTTTTAATAGTACTAAAACTTATAAAATTTTCTAAAGACATCCATCTATCTTTTTATCTTTTGTTATCAATAGTTAAGTATGAAATTAGCCGCCTTTTCCTCGTTTAACTTAAGTAAATGCTGGTGATTCATCATGTACATTCCGCTGTAATTGTATGAATCGGATGACAAGATCATCAATCATATAATCTGAAGCAGCTTTTGATGTTAATAATGACTCAATCTTCGTAAGATTCAAAATCTTACTTAACGTTTGGGGATAAAATATTAATCATAATATCCTTTCGAACTTTAAGTTGGTATTATTGATTGTTTGTGGTGTAGGGGAAATTTTTTTTACATGCTAATACGAAACATTAATTCATTTTCAATATATGATTTTTTTTACTAACAAAGCAAATATAATGATACGATTACACAAATATATTTTTTTGAAAAGCTGTTGTTACATAGACTATTCAATAATATTTCATACGACTAATGTTTATTCAAATAATAGTGTTTAGCAGAATTTTCTAAAAAATATAAAACTAATAACAAAAACACATAAAAATCTTCGATTTAAAATAATTAATTAATTTTAGGTAAATTAACACATAAACTTAAAAACCACGTATCATTTTAAAAATGGTATTAACGTATATCAACACCTGAGGTGTAGTCAATAAAATATGATGTGTTGTAGATTAAATAAATATAAATAATTAACTTATCTTATTTACAGTAGTGTTAAAGAAACTAAATTTAGATTTTATTAATATAAAATGTTAACTTTGTAAATCATTCAAATATAATTAATCTATTTTTCTATAACTGTAATACAGAAGAAGAGAATGAGAAGCAAATTAAATGTTGCCAAAAATAATTATGGGAAGTATTGTTATCTAGCAACATAAATTATTTTTAATTCGATTTCTGTTGTTGTTGTTGTTGTTGTTGTTAGAGAAAACTTACAATTCACTGGTGTAATTATTATATACAGGGTGACCATAATTAAACTGACAGTGTTTACAGTATTGTGTAGAGTGATCTAATTGCGCGAATGGCGCCAAATTTTGTAGGAGGATTTAACAAGACGTGGGACGTAGGATTGCACTAAAAAATATATTAGTTCCAAAAGTCACCGCTATGGGAATATGTGGCGCTGTGTAAAAGAAATGAAAGTTTTAAAAAACGCAGAATCAATATTCAACCAAAATTACCTTTTATTTAGTACATTTAACAATTTAATTCAAGTTCAATGAGGTAACGATTTTTATAAAAGCGAAAAAACTGCATAAACAGTCATCAAGTTTCTTTATCTGCAATTTTGCTTACTGAGGACTTGTTCAGTCATCGCCTCAAATGGATTGGTAACTTCGAGCGTTGGGAAGTTTGATTTGTTGCTAAATAAAAGTTAATTTTATTTTAGTATTGATTATGCGATTTTTAGAACTCTCATTTCTTTTACGCAGCTCCACATACTACACTAGCTCTGAATTTTGGAACTAATATTTTTTTTGTGCAATCCTTCGTCCCTGTCTTTTTAAATCATCCTACAAAATTTGGCGCCATTCGTGCAATTAGGTCACTATACAGAACTCTGTAAATACTGTCTGTTTAAATATAGTCACCCTGTATATCCTGCGTCAATTGTGCTATTGCAAAGAAAGTAGTTTTAAAGTCAAAGTGAAAATAAATTGCATTTCTATTCACTTCCACTAAGGTCGGTCTTGGTGATACTCTTAGCGACGAATTTGACGAGTTGGCTACTGAATTTGGAGAAAAATAGTAGTTTGAGGTTTCGAAAATTTCAGTGCTCTATGATGAGCAGCAGCAGAAATCTGAAACTTTCTATTGGATTCTAGTTCAGAATCATCGCCAAACTCCATATCCATAAAGTATAAATAGAAACAAGTTGACTTCTGAGAATCAGAGACATTTCAGACACATTAAAAGCACTTGGAAGTTTGTAATAGCCAAATCCACAATGATCTAAATTACAGTTTACTGCGATAAGATCAAATACAAATGGTATTCCATGTTCACCTATTTTCCCCTATTTTAATAAAAGCTTTGAACAAGTTTTAATATTTATTGTGATATGAAACTACTTTTATATTTATATGAAACGCTTCACACACATATATATATATATATCTGTATATATATATAAATTACGTGTCACGATGTTTGTCCGGGGTAAACTCCTAATCTAAGGAACCGATTTTAATGAAATTTTGCACACTGTGTGCAGTTTGGTCCAACTTGAGAGATAGGATAGTTTTTATCTCAATTTATTGTCACAATATTGTTTTATTGCAATTATTTGTTAATTATAGACCTTTATTAAAGTTGCTCCAAAATATCTGTGAGTTCCATTAATTTAATTGTTGCCAAAAAAAAAAAAAAAAATACGAGTTCATTTTCTTTCGACATAAAAATAAATACATTTAATCAAACGTGAACGTTAAAAAATTAAAAAGTTAAATTATGCATCTCACGAAAATTGACGTCATAATCAATTTAAAGATTTTATACACATTGATAAAGTGCTAATGTAGTTCTATCATAGATATAGTAATATATATAGATCTCTCATCCCCATGTTATCGTACAAAGATTTTTGATGCCGAAAAAAAAAATAAATAAAAGCTTTAGAAACAGCCATTAAGTGGTATTGAAAAAAAAAAAAAAATAAAGAAAGAAAGAAATATGAATTTGAAACTGTATCTGGAGTCTTCCATTCCCCTTTAGCAAATAAATTATTCATAAATTTTATTTGCTAAAATATTAGTATGTATTCACCCCGTGTGTATTCACTCGGGGAAAGACGGCCATATTTTGGTAAAAACGTCGTCTTTTCCCAAATGAAAAGGAATAACTTTTTTCTCCCCAATGATCACTCTATTCTATATATGCTATACTATATCTATGAGTTCTATACGCAAGCGAAATGTGACTCACTGACCGTCTGTGCAGCCAAGAAAAAGATTTCCTATGTTAATTGCCCACGGGATTTTTTGTAAGAAATTATTAAAAATCGAGGAAATTTATTTCCCGATTTTAATCCTTATATTTGGGTATAGATATGTATTAGTTATCGCGGGTGTTAGATTGAATTATTTTGCTGTCAAATTGACAAAATTTTAATTTTAAATTTCAAAACTCTGTCGCCCTTGGCTTTTATTATTATTATTATTATTATTATTTGGCGATCAAAAGCGTAACACGAAAATATACATGCCCGATGTATGCATTGTACGAAATGTAATATGTATTATTCATTGTACGTATGTATGACATGTAATATGTATTGTACGAAATATTGTTTCATATTATTCATTACTCTTTTAATATAAGTTGTTAAAATAACCATGATTTTTGAAAGGAATTAAATATTTTCGCCAGATAATTTGGCGATATTCTTTTTTTTTCGCCAAGGATGACAGAAATGAAATCTATTCCGCTGCAAAATATTAGTATCTTACATCAGATATTTTATTTAGACATTTGAAAACAAATTTGACTTCAAACTATGATAGAATATTTATCATTTTCCTTTTAATTAGTGTATTATTAGTATATTAAAATTTAAAAGCATGGTATATAAAAAGTTTTTTTTTTTTTAATCTTATAATTATTCTTATCTTAATCCTCAATGTTTCCCATCTTTATTAACTTGAATTTACTATTAAAATTTTAACATACTCAAAAACTTCTCATCACTTCGTTAAAATACACTAAACTTTTCCAAAATCTTTTTCTATTTAAAATGATACATGTATTTACTTTAAATGTCCAATATTTCATAAGATTTCCAATTTTAAAGTTTTAAAATATTTATCAAATTTACTTATTTTTCTGGTTTAGCCTTATTGTTTTCCTGTTTATAACTACAGCTGTTGCCCTCTTTAAAATATTTAAAATGATGAGGTCATTTTATAGTAAAATTATCCATTACAGCATATATTATATTTCACTCCTCCATAAAAATTGATTTTAAAATCGTCTGTTTCTTTTATACTTTTATTTTAATAGAATTCTAATAGAATTTAATTTATATATTAGTCATTTTAGCAATTTTATCCAAAGTAGCATTAGAAATAATATATATCACTTCTCCATTAAAATTTATAGGACCCTACAATAAAATTAATTTGTGCTTAATATCAACACTACGAAAATTTTTATCAGTCGCTTCCAAATTTTGACCTAAGTTTCAAATCTCAACCCTGTGGGTTTTTACATCGGCTACAACGTTTTCGTCTTTGTTCGTAAATAATAATTTGACTGTACTAAATAGTTTACAGCCGTATAATTCAACGTATAACTTAGTCACAGCAACGCGTGGCCGGGTCTGCTAGTATATATATATATATATATACGTATATTACTTATTAAAAACAAATGATGCAGGTTATAAATTAAAAGTAGTAATTTTTCTCCTCTGTTCTTCATTACAGTATCACAGAAATTGTTAAATATAGACAAAAAAATATACATCTTTTGTAGCAACTATTGTATTAATGCTTTCATTACCTAAATATTAGTTTTTATAGTGGTACAAAATTTCAAATGTATTTAGGAAACTTTAACAATAAATCAACATTTCCCTAACTAAAAATAAAAAAGAAGAAAAAAGAAAAAAAATCTTTTGTCCACATTCTAAACATACTTTTTCTGTTTAAAAGCAACAAACTGTGTATTTCATTATCTTTCCAATAAACAACAAAATAAACGATATCCAAATTACAATGGTCCATGTTCTCTAAATCAAGTAAATAAACTTGTGCCTAGAAAGCTTTCTGTTGTTTTAAGAAAACAATACATAGAGTATTAAGACACTTAGCAAAAAAAAAAAAAAAAAAAAAAAAAAGGGAAAAACATTTACGGTGCTGAATTTTCTTTTCTATCTTCATGCGAAAAAAATTTACAGAAAATATACAATAAACGAATTTTATTCAAATGATTAACACTATTTGGAAACAATAATTGTAACATTTGCATTCAAACAGTGGATCCTGTAGAAGTTTTGAATACAAATGTTTCCATTAGTGCATATTTCTAAATAAATATTGTTAATCATTTTTAAGAAACTTCCTTTTGTACTAGTTTGCTGATATATTTCATTTCTACAACGATAATTCACTATGAACAAAATGTTTTGAAATACTAAAAAGTACCTTTTCATTTTATATTGTGTATAATTTTAATTTAACAAATATCTGTATCTCAAAAAGTTCGTGCTGTATTTTTCAGTGAAAAGGAATGACTTAGTAATTCAGTGTAGGTGCAATTTGTTGAAAACACTGGCCTCCTTCTGCTTCAATTATATGTTCTGTACGTGATACAATATTTTAGGTAGCGTGTTTGTATTAGTTTTTGTCTGTATAACCGAAAATTTATACAACTTGGATGACATAGTCTTGGTTTCTGCTCTGCTGTTTATCTAAATGATTAGACATGGTTAAATATAGGTAATAGTCCAATGGAGCGATGTCCGATTGTAAGAAGGAATATATAAATTTCACTAACCAAGTATACTTATTAGAGTCAGTAACAAAATTGTCCGAACACTAGCAAAAATTCCTATGAATAAAAAGTACACTTCATACGTTTTTTGTTTTTTTTAAATAAATCCTTGTTGAATGCTGTTCTTCGACAGTGTATGAACATGATTCGATAAGGATTTATTTAACAAAACCGTATGAAGTGTACTTTTTTTACATAAGACTTTTTGCTAGTGTTTGGACACTTTTGTTACCGACTGTACCATCTTAGTCGCTTTCGTCTTATAATGTCTGACGTTGTCTTCAAATAAAACACTACTTTTAACTGACTACAGTGATGACTATTCTGACGCAGTGTTAAAAAAAAAAAAAAAAAAAAAAAGGAAAAAAAAACTATTTCTATCTGATAAGAGTACACTTGGGTTTTGATCGCTTATCCATAGTTCAGTTATTCAAAGAGAACAATACTAGCACTAGATGTACAAACACTCATATCTTTACTTTCTCTAAACCGTATATATG
The DNA here is from genome assembly GCA_963930645.1 of Salticus scenicus. Classification (NCBI taxonomy): domain Eukaryota; kingdom Metazoa; phylum Arthropoda; class Arachnida; order Araneae; family Salticidae; genus Salticus; species Salticus scenicus. Next base: position 64,479,504 of record OZ005654.1, on the reverse strand, counting down.
GTAGAGAAAGTATTGTTTTTAGGTCAAATTTTCTAAATTGAGTGTTTGCTCCATTTACACGTTTTGAGACATCTTGGATCCTAAAATCATGTTTTTAGTTGTTGGTCTGTTTGTGCGTCTGTTATAGCATATCTCAAGGACAAATAACAACAGAAAGTCTAAAGTCGGTGCCCTAAATATCTATCATATAGTAATGCTACGCTAATCTTTTCGTTGAGTTCAAGTAAATGATTCGTGTATAGGGGCATCCCATAGAAATCAAATGTATTACATCTATGAGGAAAATTTCTGATGAGTACAATGTAAACATTGGTAGACTTCCTTAAACAAAATTGAATGAACATATTTTTTATATGCATAGAAGCATGTTTTGTGTAGATTGTGTTATGGAGATATTTACCATCGTTTACAGGGCTACCTAAAATATTATTATTTATTGGGGCTATACATGGAAAGTGCTGGAAGTGCATACCATTTTGTGTTAGTTTTATATATATATATATACATATAAGGTTAAATTTAAGTAGACAGTGTGACGTGCATATAGTTTATAGACTATATACAGCGCTACCCAAAATTAAACTAAATGTTCTTATCTATGGAATGTAATGAAAGTCCTTTGCCACAATTTTTTATGTCGATGAACATTGCTCAGGAAGGAAAATAATTTTTTCATATTCGTTGAATAAACATTTTTTTTTAACTCTATTTTTTTTTGTATAATATCACTTTTTCAAGTGTTCTGAATACGAAAGTTAAATTTTTAGTGGTTGACCAGTATTTATCTCTCTTACCAGCATATTTTAAATACAAATAACTGCAGAAAATTCAAATTTATTATTTTGAAGTTTGTATAAGGTTACGGATTGAAAAATTTGATCAAGATTGGCAAGTTTAAAAGCGAATTAATAACAGCCTTGATTTTTTTCCTAAATAAATGTACGCTATATAAATTAATGGGCAGTTGAGGGTGCTGTAACCCCCCTCACACAGATTTATATGTCAAATAAAACTGTTCCTAAACCAATTTTAAATTATTTTTAAAGTAGTAATTGAGGGAGTGTCGATTTGTAAACCTTTCCTTATATTATTGAAATGAAGGGTAAGAAAAGTCGAGTGAGTAACACACCAGATTATTTTGTTTGGGAGGAAATAAATTAAGGGACAACCGGTGATGTTCTCTTCTATTGTCAGTGCATAATACCTGCTTCTTGTTATTCTCATGTAAAAAAAAAATCAGCAAAAATCTTATTAGATTACCTTTGGAAAATCTGCAGGTATACTACAGGTATTTAGGACTTTCTGATATAAATCTGTATGAAACCTTTAAAAATTTGAATATTTCCTGAATAAAACCGGATTTTTTTATTTTTCTTCAAAATGAATGAGAAAACCTTTAAAATACCAGCAAAATGTTATATATTTTTTATGGGTTTCTAACAGGTGTATTTCAAGAATTCAAATACCTGCAGTATATCTGCAGCTTTTGCCTGTTTTTTTTCTTTGTCTTTTTAACCTGGGTGTGTTAATACCTGGCCCTGTAATAGTGTTTTCTTATGACGTAAACTAAATGAAGAGCAAAGGGTGAGAAACTGCAGTTTAGTTTTCTCGGTAAAAACGTGAAAAATCCAGTTATTGAGCTTTCAGGTCTTCTTGGGGTTTTCTAAATTTATTCGAATTGTTTCCTCTGATAATTTAAACATTCGCAGATGAGCCTTCCATGTTTGAATAGGATAACGCTTGATGCTCTCATTCATCATGGCTTAACTCACAGTCGATGGACAACCAGCTTCAAGTTTTCCCTAAAGGATCTCATCCTACAATGAAAGTCGACAAAACCATTTTTGATTCGGATCTCACTCACCAATACCTTTCCAAATGCAGAAAATGCATTTCGAGCAGCATCTGGAACATTTCTGTTTAACTCATAAAATAAATGCAGTAACAGTAACTCATAGCTATAACTTTTCTTTTACTGTGACATTTTTTCTTCTGTTTTGTATTTTTCGATACCACCGACACGTCTCACAAGTCTGTAGTGACTTTCACATCACAGAAAAGTGATGAATTAATTTCGTCAAGACACAGTTTTAACTTTTCTTCCCCTTTTCTCCCAGTAGTAATAATTTTTACATATTAAAGATAAAGATACAATAATTGAACTTATACTAGAATTTTCACTGACATAAAAATTTTATTAAAATAAATATCCTGAATTCAGTCATCAATTTAAATAAAAATCTGTTGCATATTATTTACACATATTACGTTAAAGAAAATATGCTGTGCTAAAATAGCACTTAAAATCAACACACTTTTCCGCCCACAAAATTCGAAAATTGGATCTATAAAAAAAATATTTTAAACAAAGTAAAAAAAAAGGAAAGGGAATGTGTTAAAACATGTTGAAAAAGCATTTCTTGTTACATTATAAATCTTACATAAATGCAAATAAATTCTGAAAGAATTGAATGGCTAAAAAATGTATTTCACTTTACAAGAGTTTTACTTATATAAAACACATTTACGTATTTTATATGCTAAAACAGTTTTGTTTGTATGTTTTTACTTTTATTTTTTCAATGCCAACATGTGGTATGTAAAAGTGTAGTCTAAAATGTATTACAATGTTTTTTTCTTGGAATTTTATATTTTTATTTTAAACAGGAAGTGAATATAAAGTACTTTGGAAAACACACACGTCCTTAAATACTTTATATTCACAATGTGCTTCACATAAAGAATGCACTTTTTTATATATATTTTGATTTACACTTGAAGCATCTGGAGCTCTAAATGCATATAAAGAAACACGAAATTCAATATTTCAAAGTTTGTGTGTTAGTTAACAAGCTAAGTGAAAGTTTATTGCACAACGATTAATTAATTCTCTATTTTAATCTTGATTTGGTAAAGTTAATATTCACAAAGAAAATTAGCGGAAAACGAAACAGAATCAAATACTAAAAAAAGTCAATCATAATGAAACATAAGCAATTCTTATGATTTTATCATTATACTTAACAAATAATAAACACTTTTCTAGTTCCCATTAGAAAATTCCATAATAGTTTCCATCAAATGTAACTATAAAGTTTCTATTACATTTCTTCTTATAGGTGCACGGAATATCATTTCCTCAAATTTTGAACAAAAAGTATTGAGTTATGTTTTTAAAGTTTAAATTAAAAGGTTTGGAAATTCGTTTTATTTAACACATTTTCGGGAGAAACTTGGAGACCAAATAGGTGAAAGTGTATGCAAGAAAATAAACAAAATATTAAAACAAAGTATTTCAATCATATTTAAAAATTTTACATCTATTTTTAAAGCATAAATGTAGGTTAAAATTATTCAACAGTTGTATGCTTATTTTATTTACCTAATGTACGCAGAGGCATAAACGTGTAGTGTGGGCGATGGTTATTACAACACATATATGTATTACATATCTCATACTTTATTTACTTTAAATAATTGTAAACCTTTAGAAAACGTTATTATTTACAAAAGAACGCATTAAATTTTCATACTTTTCGTAGTCTAGTTAAAGTTTTGATTAAATCTATGATGAGAACAAGCTTTTCTCGTTTTTGATATTATATTGAAACTGAATTCTTAGCGTATAAAAGGAAACGTTGATGTGACCTTCCGTCTTCAAGGTAAATCTATTTCCCTTTTTTCGCCTTAACTCTGATATTTCAGGAATTACCTATCCGATATTTTTTATATATTTAAGTTCATGCTTGAGATGGGATAAAATATGAGTCTTATTTTTAATTATTTTTTATTGTTTACTCGTACCCTAAACAATAATAATTAAAGCAAGTGTGAAATAATTGTTCCTTCAGTCTTCGCTCACTATAAAATACACATTGAATCAACTACTCACTCTTACAGATGTTTACCATTGTATTAAAAATCACTTTTTTCTGTAAATCTCTAGCGGGTTCAAAGAATTTTAAATTGTAACCAAACTGGGATTTGCAATGCATAAGCGTAAGGGAACATTTCGATTTTGTTTGTAGAAGTATGGGAGAATAATTTTTGACTTCTTATGTGAGGTTTCCTAAAATAGTTGTATCATTATTTCCCCATTCAGAATTGCTTCTATATTTATAGAAAAATGCATTGTATTAGACTGCTTTTCAACTTCTAGTTTGTAATAAAACTGCACGTTTTGAGATGTTCTAAGATCATTTGACCATTAAAAAAAGCATCATATAATAGGTTTGTCGTTTATAAGTAATATGTAAAAGAAAAATTGAATAAAAACCATTACATGCACAAAACTTGCAACAATTGTTTCGCGTTGAACGAAAATACTATCCTTCGTTAGTTGAAAAATGTAGGCACGAGTGTTCCAAACAGCTGCGTTTCCGCTTTGTTTGCAGCATTCGTACCTTTTTTTTTTTTTTTTTTTTACTCTAATATTTTGTACTTATTGCTAGAACAACTAGCACATTGTATAATAACTCTACTACTAATTTTGTACATCTACCTGAAGTCTTTCAAAAGACTAAAATTATCAGAACAAATATGTAAAGAACTATAAACATAAGTATAGAAAACAGACATTTTCTATTGAGGGGTTAGATAGGGCATGCGGCGGAAGAGAGACTTAAAAAGGTTTTCTAGAAACAGGTTCGGCTCTCAACCACTGTTCTGTCACTAAAATCGATTTTGTGCGTTGATGCTTTGACTGCATGACTAGGATTGTGTTTTCTTACGACCCGAAACATTTTTTACGAAATTTTTGCATTTTATGGTGTTTACTCAAAATACTTATAATTTGACAATATTTAAAAAAATTTCGTTTGTGTAGATATGACAGAAAATGTTTGGTAGACTAACTGAAGAATTTGAATAAAGTACATATAGAGTTGCACCTTGGCATGAAAAGTGCCTATCCGTTTTGGTGCAAACCACCTAATAGATGGTGCTGCTATACTGCGATCTCTCCTATATGCAGGAAAGTTTTATATTAATTTCTATTAATGTTACTTGCACAAAATATAACAGTATATTGATTCAATTTTAGTACATATCGTGTGACAGATGGCGTTGTTATTGTGTAATTTCTCTCATTTTTGAAAAGAATGTACTCAGTTAATATATATTCGATTTTGTTTTAAATTCAATACACACATATTTGAGATGGGATAAAAAAGTAGTTACATTTGTTTTTAATTATTATGTGCCGTGCACGAGATATCATACGCATAAAAAGTACAAATAGGCAACCCTCCAGTCATCACTCGCTCATTCGATTAAACATCGAATCGTAAAATTACTGCAGAAGTTTATATTTTGATCATGAGGCCTTAAGCACGCGCATTTATTATTTATTTATTTTTTTCATCTCTAGCCGGTGGCAATAAGAATTAAAGTGTAACCAAACTGGAAGATTTTCATTGTATCAGAAACGGAAGGTTGTTTTTGTTTGTGAATTGTGAGAGAGGCGTTTTCTTTCTGTTTATGTGAATTTCTCTCAAACAATCTTGCCAATTTTTCACCTTTTTAAACTTTTTTAAAAATGTTAGATTCGTAATTCTTTTGCAATCTCCGGTTTTTGATAGATTTACACATTTTCAAATGTCCTGAACATGATTTCATCATTTTTTAGAAAATGGTTCATTTGTCTCATTGCCCGTCTGCGTGTGACAAAACTTTTCTTACAGCTAATTCACAGAACTTATGCAAAGAATTTAATATATTTTTCATTTTAGTCGCACCCTGATATAAATTAGTAACTCTCAAATTTTGGTGCAAATCACGAAACAAGTAGCGTTGCAGCTTTGACTCCCATTTATGGAAAAGATATTTTTCACTATTTCAGCTTCTATTTTGAATAATTTCACAAAACTGAATATAAGAGAGTGCAGTGGTATACATAAAGTTTCCTTTTGATTGGTGACAGCTTTTGTTATCCGTTTATAGTCTGTCATCAATGTGTCAGAAATGGTTTGATTACCGCTAGTTTTTATTATATATATACATGCATACACACGCACACATATAGCTAATATATATATTTATGTATGCATGTATATATTATTCTTGTGTTTTATTTTATTGATTTTATTGATATATTTTCTGTCTACCTAAATTTTGGAAGCGATAAATGATGTGCAATTATTAGCTAATTTGGTTTTGTATTTATTTATTTATTTTAAATTGTTTTAAAAGTTGATAGTGGGAAACTATAATTTAAAAACCCTAGTGCAACATAGATAAAAATTTAGTTGATCCGTTTTCATAACAATTATTCTCTTATTTAACTCTTATATTTTTTCATGCAAATATTTCCCTGCAGTGCATTCTTTTAAAAGAAGAATAACTTTTTTTTTAAGTTATAAAATTTTAATATATATATAATAAAATATATAAATAGGACGTAAGAAGAATTAATTTCAACAAACCAATAGTAACATGAAGTTTAAATGAGATTCAATGGTCTTTATATGTGTGACGACAAGAAACCCTTCACACGTGTCCACTTCAAAGAAAATTGAAATTTTTTATGTTTATGTTTGTATTTTATGATAGAAAATTTAAAATGAATTCAGAAATATTTGTGGTCTGTGGGGATTTTCCCAGGAAAATGTAGAATAAGAAAACAGCTGGCGTGGAAAACATTACATAATTTAGCCTCGAACGCCAAAATCTCATACAGTCCATTTAAAAACATTTTAGTGAATATATTAAGGCAAAAATTTGAATATTATTTTTAAGTATTTTTAATTCGTATTTTTCTTTTTCACATTCTAACTCTTTTGTGCACCTCCATAAATTAATTGTAAATGACCAGAATGAATTTACCAGTAACAAACATGTTGCTTGAAAATTATCATATTCATATGAGGTTAATTTCTTTTTAAATAATTTAAAGCAATTCAGAAAATCAGCACCTATAGGACGTCATGTGTAAATTCTTTCATATATCCCTATACAAAAACTGGAACTATTCACAACATTTCCATAATAGTCATAATTTAACACAACAATGTAGCATGCAATCGTAAGCAAAATTATTGAAGTCGGCAGCAAAAGCATCAGTCAGATTGCTAATTCTTATCATCAACTTTACTCTTTGTAAACAGCGTACTTAACAAAGCAGTATTAGGTGCACATTTTTTTAATACTAATTATTGCTAGCGTTTCAAATAATCTTGTTGCCGACGATATGTCTCTTTTATTCTGTTTTAAACATCGTAAAAGTACTAAAACGGTCTTCAAATTATTTAAATTTATATACCTTGATATTAAGAAAAATATTTAATATTCGTGTACATAAACTACAAGAACCACATTATTTAAAATCGATATATTTCACGCGACGGTTTTCTACATAGTCAATTTTATCTTAAATGTAGAGTTTAGTTGCTAGTTTGTTTCATATAAGTCCATAGGCCGTTTATGAATAAGAACGCTTTTCTGTATCCCCGTAAAAGAGCAACAAACTCTATGCCCATTATTGTTTATACAGCTTGTCCGCCAATTTATTAGCTCAATCGAATGAAGTTTGTAGACTATATCGTGTTCACTCACAGACATACTAACAAAAATTCAAAAATATAAAAATTTCAAATATGAATTCGGGAAACCTGAAAACGTATTGATACATGGAAAATTTTCAGTCGAATATTATAATTTTTGTTTCAATAATTTCCTTTGTAAATTAATAAATCTGTGTATAAAGTGCACTTTTATTTCAGGTAAATTTGTCTTTTCCTTTAATGAAATTAGTTATGTTCATTTTTTTTTACGATATATTCATAACATCAAATTTTTGTGACCAGAGTGTAAAAACTGTCTCTATCTTATTTTTCCGGAATAGTTTATCATTTAGATGAACCAATTGTGTCCCTCCCTATCCTAATTAAATGCTATCGATTACACAGCCATCTATCAATTACATAGGTAATTCGTTATTTATATGAATGGAGTAAGTTGCAAATGGTTTGTTGATTTAATGTGTAGTTGAGAGCGGTGATCTACAGTGTGTGAATAACATAAAAATAAGATTTAATATTGTTTACATTATTTATTTATTTATTTATTTATTTTTATACATCCAGTAAATCAAGAAAAGCAATTCCAGTTATTAATGTATTTTATGATTTTTTCCTTAAATAAATAAATATATATATGTGTTTTACTTTCCAACAAAGTATAAATGTGCTTATAACTTTGTTCATCTGATCATCTGCCTGAGCTTTCATTGCAATAAATATTCGTAGAAGTCCATAAAACTTATATATTTTATTCAGGGTTTCTTTTTTTTTCTGATTTACAATAAAATACTTCCTATTAAAAGTGCACATGCGACACAATATGTTCTTATACATGGATTAACGAAATGATTCTGATTGATTGCTATGAAAGAGACGTATTTCTTATAAGCACATTTTAACATATTTTAGCTACACTGTTAAAAATAAAATCCTACATTTCATCACAAAAATCGTTCTAATTAACTGCAACCAACATTTTGGCGGAATGTTTTATCGTTTGAGTGGTGCCATTTCAATAGTGATTAATACTAAAACGGTGAAACTAAGCACCAAATTGTTGGTTACATTTTAAAATGCCTGTGTAACACCATTCGTTTAGCGAAACGCTAAACTAATATTTACAACACTGCACGCTAACATATAAATGACCATATATTTTTCGTATGCAATCAAGCATATTGTCCAATCAAAAATTATGTAATTTACATTGATCATGCATATACACAAAACCACAAAAATATTTGGATTTATTAAGTTAATTTGCTGAAGGTGCATTTTCAGCTGTATTATGCGTTTACACAAATTTTCAATTAATTATATTGAAAAGTACTCAAGGCTTTGTATTTTTAATGCGAAAGATAAATACAATTAAAAAGTATTATGATTATTGTATAATTGAAAACGCGATCTAACCATAGATAAATCAAACTCATAAGCTCGCTTACAATTTCTTGGGAAAAGCTAAATAACTTCTAAATCATTCTTCAAAGATGTAAAATAAATTATATAAAATAGGGAAATTATTTTTCTTCAGTTATTGCATGGAAGTAATAATAATAATAAGAATCTGGAGTAACTCCACTCGACTTTCCATACATTAAGTAATTAATGGTTAAATAAATAAATGAAAGTTAAAGCGGTCATTAAATAAACAAAACGAAAACTTATAATGGAGTATTTTGATATTTTTCTCTATATAGTATGTTGTTTAAATTAACACTATTGTCCTTCCGCAATAAATTCAGTCCCTAGATGATAATGATAAGGAAGTGTCCCTGTAAAAATCTTTAATTGTTAGACTCACTGAAATCTGTGTAGAGTTCTTGCGAAGGTGGTCTATAACATTTATATAAATTTTCAGCTCAATCGGAAGAGGCGTTTAGACGCTATAGCACTTTAAACAATTTAAACCCATAAGCCACAATGGTAAAGACTTTTCTTTCTGTCCCAGTAAAAAAAAAATATTAGTGCTAGATTCCCAAAAAATTATACAGTTCATGTAACTGGGATCTATAACATATATTTAAATTTTCAGCTCAATCGTATATGGATTAGACGCTATCAAACTCTAAAGAATTTCAGCCCATATAGCGTGATGATAAAGAATTTGTCGTTCTGTCCCTGTAAAAAAAACTTTAAGTATTAGACTCACCAAAATAAGTTCGTGTAAAGGCAACCTATAAATGCTTATAAATTTTCTGCTCAATAGAATAAAGTGGTCAGTCGCTATCGCACTTTAAATAATTTGTTTCTATAGACCATAAAAATTACGAATTATTCTTTGTGACCCTGTAAAAAACTACGAGTTCTAAATTCTCCAAAATCAATAAGATTCGTGCTACGATGACCTGTAACATACATACCAACTTTCAGCTCATTCGAACAAAGCGTTTAGACGCTATCGTGTTCACTGACATACATACACACATACATCAACGTAAAAATAATAAAAATGAACTTCTAGACACATCAAAATCTCAAATTCGAATTTTTGACATCATTGCAATGCTTTCCTTACATATGTATGTTCGGAAAGTAATAATAATAAATAAAACAAAAAGAATCAAAGTTTGCAATTTTTCCAATAAGATTCACATTTTTGTGTAATATAAATATAAATTAGGTTGTACAATATTATTAATTCCATAATAATAAAATGTAATTCGAAAATTACTAATTGTTATCATTCATATCAAAAGTTCGTGTGAAAATGAAGTGTATTTAAAAAAAAAAAAAAAATCTAATTTGTTATGATCATAGTTTTAGAAAAAAAATTAAGTCTTGAAAAGAATATCTTAAAATAAATACAAAATAAATATTGAATGACTTACTCTTATACTAAATTAATTTATTATGAGACAACGTCCTCGTAGCACGTAGACTACGTGAAAATTTTCGCGCAAAATGCGAGAAATTTTCAAATCAACAGAAAATGAATTACAATACTATTTCTGATGCTGGATGTAAATTGTAAGTGATAGCACGTTATCGGTCCTGAGAAATGTAGTTATAGCGTTGCAAACGTGGTGCTCTCCTTGGTCTGGGTAGCCTGCATAATACCAGCTGTGTTTATGGCATTTTCAGGTTATCGACCATTTTACTATCCACCTCCATCGCGACTGGAAGCCCTAAACGGTCCACTGCTTGATATGCGTGCTACAGTTTGCAAATGATTGCAACTGCAAGTTGTCAGAACTAAGAAAAATGTACCCTAGTAAGAAAAAATATCGGAAATATTGAAGATATAGCACTGAATAGTATAAAATGGCCTCTTAAAAATATTCACAGATATTATTTTCTTTTATCTGGTAATATTGCCAGTACATATTGCCATTTAAAAAAAAAAATCTTTTTTTTTTTTTTTTTTTTTTTTTTTTTGACATCTTAGGCTCAAATGATTACGATGATTCTTGATACGAATAGATGTCTCTCAATATAAAAAAAATGATTTTGCTTTTCGAATAAAGACAGATATCGCAGAATATTGTTAAAAATAAAGCATTAAAAACCTATATTTCTTTAAAAACATTATTTTAGAATATTTCAGTTTTCAAAATGTTGTTTTTGGATCATAATGTTTATAAGTAATAAAAAAAAATCTTTTAAGTGATTTTTATTGTAACAATTTAAAATTATGTCTATTAATACTGATAAAAATCGTAAATTTAACATATGACATTCGATGACGGTGAGAATATTGGTCAATATCGGTATTATATTATATTTTACAATATTTTTGTGCTACCAATGCAATTCCTCTGTAAATGTTTTGTTAGATTTAGATGTTTCTACTTTACTTATATAGTCTATTTAACCGATAAAATATTTAAGAATTTGTTTAACATTCAGAATTTCAACATTAAATTTCAAATTTCTCTTCGGCAGCAGTATAACAATAAAAACGATAAACGTCAAAATTGAAGCAGTAAACCGTATTCTTTGACTTTATTCCCACATTCTTTAGATAATGCATGCTAAAGAAAGGGATAATGCTAGAGATAATGCATGCTAAAATCATTTTATTCCAGGCATTTCAAGAGAAATTTCTGGAAAATTATGCTTATTACATTTTTTTATAACTATAAATGAAATATTTTGTCAAACAATCAAAAAGGCTTTTTTTTTTTTTTTTTTTTTTTTTTCTTAATCAAAGTTTATGACTATTTTTAATAACTTTAATTATATAATATTGTAAATATTTGCTTTTTTAGTACAGCATCCTAATATTTTAAAGAAAATATCAGACTACGACATTGATAAATATAGATTTATTAAGCTATTCTTCAGAACATTAAAAACAAATATAAATAAATAAACTCTATTCTATGTTTTTGAAGTAGCACGTTTTTTAAAGTGCATTAATTTAAGTAAACATATTAAAAAAGAAATTGCCAACGTCGCCTTTCAATAAAATAATTGCTTGTATTTGTATTTGAAGATGCATAAAAAGAATAAGTATACTTTTATTTAATTCGAGAATATGTTGAATCAACAAACAGAAAGTAATATTTTACATAGCATATATATATGTATGTGTGTGTGTGTGTGTGTGTGTGTGTGTGTGTGTGTGTGTGTGTTAAGCATATAAAAATAAATATTATTCAAATCATAATAAACGTTTCCTACAAACAGTTCATTGAATTGTAGGGTTTTAAAAGTTTTATTATTTTACTTTTAAACAAATATTATTGAAACTTTTCAGACTACTTAAAAAGGAATTCTGCTTCGGTAAACTCGCAGATTCTTTATGCTTAGTTTGAGAATTTTATGAAAACATAATTCCTATACGCAGATAAATTTTAAATAACAAACTTATAGCTTTCATTTATATATATATATATATATATATATATATATATATATATATATATATATATATTTAGTTATCAACATATAAGTGCATATTCGCCAGTTTTTTCGAATTATGTTCCGTGTTCACAATGTTTCTCAAATTATAAGTACTATCTAACTGTACAAGAAATGTTACTTAAAGTTTTATTTATTGTCCAATTAAATTTAAGAAAAACTCGATATTTAGACGGCCTGGTGGCTCTGTCGGTAGGATACAGCCTACTGGGTCTTCGGGTTCCGAGTTCGAATCTCGGTTCGGGCATGGACGTGAGTACTGACCTATATCTACCAAATATCGTGGGCTCATGTTTCTGTGAATTTTTGTAAAAATATGGGCCAATCGAAACAAAAGTCATTGTAACTATAGGTCTCAAATAAATGTGTACTAAATATCAAATATCACTCAATATTTATCTATCCCCACAAAATAAATAAGTCGATTTAAAATTTAATTTAAAATATTTAAAGTAATTTCAGGGAAATACAAGAACGGCACATCTTGCAAAACAATAAAAAATTGAGGAAATTAAATCAAGCATCAAAAATAGCATTTTTTACTTCTTCACCGTTAACATAAAACTCAACGTAATGAGAGTTAAACAATGCGTACCAGTAACATCCACCTCCTCTTGAAACTGTCTCATAAGGATTGAATTGCATGCTCTTTGATATCGAATCAAAAGAATTTATATTCTCTTTACAGAAACAAGTCGAACGCAAATGTGAACGTCGTCTTTAACAAATGGAATGTTTAAAGAAGATACTGATTCATTTTTTAGACAAAATTTAAATATTAACCAGTTTATGCAGTCTTAAATCAGTTAATTCGACCCTCAATTTTACTACAGATGTTCCAAGTGGGGCTCAGTAAATTTTGCAAATAATCAAACATTCAGCATTGATAAGAATTCTGGAACTATGCTACGAACGTTTGAAGCGACAATACGCGAAATTAACATGAAAGTCCCGTCAAAGTAATACATCCCATAATTGTTCTCAGATAGCCAAGTTTGTAGCACAGATAGATCGTTTGAAATATTGCAGCATTATGGTAGATGCCCGTTATTGGAATTAGTTGCTCAGTAAATGCCCAAGAAGCCATAGCAGTGGTTCTATGTTTCCTTTAGAAACAAATAGGCGAGAAAATTTCACAAACAAGAGAACAACTATGACGGTGCCAACAGACACTCAGTCAAAACTAGTCAATGCAATCGTTCGCAGTGATATCATTCAGAAACCAGCAGTGAATTGTAGAACCCTTAATCATTACAACGATCACCGCCGATATTCCTTTGTTCTCATAATGAAGATTTTTTGAATGATGTCACTCACGATCAAACTGTACACACAGAAGATATTTTAGCAAGAATTTTTTCATTGTTTAACTCGAAGTTGAGGAATGCCGAATATCTGGGAAGAGATGGGTTGTCGAGTCTAACGTTAGTTATGGAAATTTATACCCGCCATTAATTGTACTTATACCCACCATTATAAATGGACTGATGGAATAAGTTTAATATCCTGGAATAATATTTCAAATTTAGTCATACTAGGGGGTACTCTAACAGTTAGCTGGTACATCATCGATATTTTTCAGTCGGATACACGTAAGATTATGTACTATTTTATAAATAATACATGAGAAAAATATGCCTGACTTTCAGAAATAAAATACCATTCAAAACATCGTTTAATCTGCCATGTCTCTTTTTATAATTAATAAATAAATAAAAATGCAAAAATATTTTCTGACTGATAACATTTGATATATATATTTTTTTTTCATAATATCAAGTAAAATATCTAACTTTTTTTTTAATTATCACTAATAATATTTTATAGAGTAGATATCTGAAAAAATACAAGTAATAAGCTTTTTTTTCTTATTTACATTGATAAAAAATTCTGTAACAGACATCTAGAATCTAAATTGCGGCTCTAGTGAAAATAGTTTCATGATTCCTTATAAATTCTAGTCCCCTTTGAAAGCGATTTTTAGAAACTCTTTCTAGATTGCGTCTGCCAATATTATCAAACTTATTTAAAATCTCTGCAAATAAATGCAAATACAAAAGGCAAGTTTTAGCTACTAAAATCTTGGTTTATGAATCAATTCTAGAAATATAAGTGAGAATTTCTTGCAATAGAAAGGATTCATAAAATTCAGAATATTCAGATTATTGTTTACCATCTGGAAATGTACAGACTAGAAATATTTTCGTCTATTCAGCTTATTTTCGTGTACCGCATACTCATAGCTCATAAATTTATATTTCTAGTTTAGGGGTTTAGAAAATGACCACTTATTTGATCTAAATAGTAGTATACTTTTTTTATCAGTGTAATTCACTGACTATGCTTAACTTTATATGGAATATTTGAAAGTTAGGGAATTTATATAATTGTCAACAGAAATCTGTACAAAAAACTGTGAAAAAATGTAATGCAAAATTTTCTATTTTAGCCCTATATCATTTCTGAGATGCTTTTACATTATTTCTCATCTTTAATTTGCAGCACAAACAGTTTTCATAAAATTATTTTAAAAATTTAATTTTGTTCAGTTTATCGTTAACTTAATTTTATTTTCTTTTTCTTTTTAAGACTTAAATTAATAAAACTAAATTTTAATTAAATGTCTCAATTTAATTTTATATAAAATATTTAATTAATTAATTAGAATATTTATTAAAATATTTTACCAATTTATTTTATGTTTAGTTTAATATTACTTTGCTTAAACAAAAATTGAAAAACTAATGAGAGAAATTCATCCCACATAATTTAAGTTATCATAATTTTTCATAAAATTTATGAGTTTTTCTTTTTTTAACTGTTTCTCTCTTAGGCTTCTAGAACACTTTCCCTAATAAATTAAAATAATAAAAAATAAAACTATGGATGTAATTCTGTCTATGACAGAATTTAATTTAGTACGACAGGACTACTTATATTTGCATTTTATCACCCTTTCAAATAAATAATAGCGGACTCTCAGTTAAATTCTTAAACACATATTCAAATTATGTATTCATTTTTAATTCCAAATAAATTAATAAAATTTGATTGCATTAGTTATATGGTATCTTCTTCTAACTGCTTAATACTCATTTACTAAATATTTTAATTAGTAAGATAATTTTAATAACAACTTCGTATTTATTATTAATAAATAACCGTTTAAATTTCTTTAGAACAAAACATAATTTTGAAAAAACTATAAACCAATTATTCGATATTTAAATTATACTCAAAATTCATCACAGATTAATTAATATCAATCCATTAATTTCTCAAAAACATAACTAATACCAATATACTCATCTTGTAAATCGGAAAATAACACACATTTCAAATAAATTTTACAGTTTTAGTCTAAAAAATCTAGTCAGTAAATATTCAACCAAGACCCATTGGCTCTGTTGTCAGAGTACACAACTACAAACCCGAAGGTTGAGAGTTCGATCCTCAAAGATGGGAAGTGATATATATATATGTATATATATAAGTTTTTATGGATTCACAAAATATTTTAAGACAGAGTAAGAAATTAAATTGGATATTGGAAGTCATTTTCGAAGTGGAACACTATAAATTGGTAACGAAGCAAAATCGCAGATTAAAAGAAATAGCCCTGTAGTACTAAAACAAACAACTTAAAATGATGCAAGTGTCCAAAAACTCCATACTACAATACTAGATACCTGTGTGAATACTTTTCATTAGTCAGTATTATAGCAGATATATCGAGACATGTTTCTCAGAAAACAAGTAATACATAAATTAGGCAGTTACAAAAAAAAATAGCTTTTATCTGAACAGTTCAGTCAAAAAATTTATGTGATCTACAGACAAGTTTTAATATTATCTAGCACTCAAATTATTTTGATTTTGATTATTATTATTATTATTATTATTATTATTATTATTATTAATACTGAGCTACTTTAGCCCTACAACCAGAAGAAATCAACGATTTTTTAACATAAATGTTATCTTTCTAACATACAGAAATCTTTATGCTTCCATATAATGGTTAGTCACAGTTTGCGAAATTTTGGATGTATTTCCTAACATTTTAGTTTTAGTTTTTATTCCTTAAGGATTGGAAATGATGATTTTCATCAATATCATTAGCATTTACATCACAAGAATTGTTTGCATGTATTTGTATGCAATATGGTCTTTTACATTTTTAATTTACGAATTTTTTTTTTTTCAAACATTGTACGAGTCATACAGAAATATGATCTAAGTAAATAGACACCCTGAATTTTATGAACACTAGTGAATTTCGAGGTAACAACTGATATAATTTTATTTATTTATTTATTTATTTCTCTTATTTATTTTATTTATATTGTTTTGCAGGTTTTTATAAAGTAACATATTGTCAAGCTCTTAAAATATGCCTCGAAAACCTGGTTCAAAAGAATTGAATGATTTTCAACGAGGGTAAATAATTGGACAATATGAAACTGGTAGAAGTGAGAGGCAAATCGCCATAAAGCTGTAAATTCCTCTCTCAAATGTCAATCATCTGGTGATTGTACGTTTCAAAACTGACCAAAAAAACTTTAAAACCCCGTTCAGGTCGACCTGGAGCAACAGCACGTCAACTGAAGGCTGCCAAAAGGATCGTCGAAAATAATCCTCGTTGGAAGGCTGCAGATGTGGGAGCACAGCTTAATGTAAGTCGCTGTATAGCTAACAAATATCTTCAGAAATTAGGATATCATGGGAAAGCTGCCAGACGCAAACCTCTTCTCACAGCAGCGAATATTAAGAAAAGAAAAGAATGGACTACTGCAATGTCCAAACATGATTTAACATTTTGGCAGCATGCCATCTTCTCAGATGAGTCCACTTTTGCTCAATTTTCATGTAGTGGATGCACATGGATCTGGAGACAACCCACACAAGAATTTAGCCTAAATCGATTACAACCAACCGTAAAGCACAGCGGATTTTCCATTCTCGTATGGGTTCGATTTGGAGTACTGGAAAATCAGAGCTAGTGGAATGTGTGGGTAATGTTAATAGTGAAAAATACATTGTCATATTGGAGAAGGGGCTTTTGCCAATATTCTTAGGAGGTATACTTAACAAATTATTGACGCTTTTCATGGAAGGTGGCACTCCTTGCCGTACGGCTAAAAGGACAAAAGAATGGGAAACAAACAGGACATTAGAAAGCTTCCATAGCCCAGTCAGTCACCGGATATAAACCCCATAGAACACGTATGGGCTCTGCTCGATCGTGCACTTAAGCGAAGTCCATGACAACCTAATTCTCGTAAAGAACTTTTGCAATGTTTACGTGAGAAGTGCACTTACATTCCTGAGGCTAAAGTAACAGAACTCATTGGCTCCATGCCAAACGGAGTAAAGGCTTTGGAAAAAGCAAGCGGGGGTTCAACTAAGTTCTAACTTACATATATTGGTTTTGCATCATGTAGATGCTATGAAATATTCTTCGACCACATTTCATGAAACCTTGGAAGCATCTGCGCAAGTGCTAGCTCAACGGGTCCAATGCTAAAATAGGGATGGCAGTCATCTGACTCAGAGAAAATGAGCAATAACACAGAGCGTGGAATTACTGGATATTTTCCAAATTCCAAACTGTCGATCAAGCTGGCATCCCTCCAGCATTTTGGACGCGTCCTTACTGCTAGTTTTAGGATATGTCGCTGCACTGTAAATAACATTCTTTAAAAATTATTGTGTCTACTTACTTATGACATGTGTCTGTATATGCAATGTTGGCCAAATTACTAGATTTTTTTTACACTTTTTTTTTTCTTTTTTAAAAAGTTACCGAACGAAGTAAGCCTGAACTTGAAACATGAAAAAGAAAATTTATGAAATCATATTTTCCACTATCTATTTAGACACGAGTACAATTAAGAGGCCACCCACAAACAGAAGAAAAACACAAATACTGGGGATTACTCTGTATCAAAAAATGCTTCAAATGACTTTTAACTTTAACATATAGTTTCACATACTATGTGAAATATTTGTAAGCTTTTGTGTGGGAATCACTCGATTATTTAACCAGTTATATATATATATATATATATATATATATATATATATATATATTAATTATTAAATTTTTTGGTAAGATTATGGAGATTTACAAGTCTTTCAAAAAACTTGACAGATTAGAAAACCACTATTCCGAAACATAAAATGCACATATATAATTGACGCTGAGATATGAATATTCGCAGAAATTATTTTCTCTTATTGCAAATACACAAAATATAGAATTATTATTATTATATTATCATTATTATTACATAGATTAAAAACATGATATATCGAGCAACATTTGCCAAAAGTTCATTTGAACAGCGTACAAAAAAGGCAAATTATCGGCAAAAAAATAAACTAGATTTTAGTTATTTTCCAGACTTGAAATTTTATAAGGGGTTTGCAAATTAATGTGAATTAAATATCAGAATCCCCTTTAAATGTATTCCTTATTTTAAAAACATACCTCATGCATGTATATATTTTATGTAATGAAAAATAAACTAATTGTTAAAAGTTTTTTGAGGGAAAAAAAAAAGAATTAATATCATTATAATATTTTCTTTTAAATTAATCCATTTATTTTGTAATTAGCGTGTGAAACAAATTACAAATATATACCATTTTAATAAAGAATAAAACATTTAATACCGAGTATTAAAAAAAAAAATGTAAAATTTGCATATACATGGCAATTTTATCATTTTTTAATGAATAAATTACTAATTTCTTGTTAAAAAAAATAAAGAAAGAAAATAAAAGAACGTTACAATTAATCCTATTCCGCATATTACATTTAGAGCTCAAATTAGATTAGCTCAAATTAGCTCAAATTTAGATTGCGTCTAGCGGGATTAAAAGTATTTTCATTAATAAAAAAAATACGCTTTTTTTTACGAGATTTATATTGATTTTAAAATACATGGTTTAAATATTTATTTATTATTATTATTATTAATATTAATATTTTAAAAAAACATCTATTTTATATAATAAAGCACAAAACGTTCTTATCCCGCTCTTTCTAAATTTTTAATATGGTAGTACAGGATAAATTATCACAGAAATGTAAATAAAGATAATTATTTTTTAATAACCATTACGAAATTAAAAGTACTTATTTATAATAGTGATAGTCAACTGGTAAAATTATTTGTATATGTAGGAGCATTGCTTCCCTCCTCGAGGGGGGCGTCCTCCCCCCCTCCCCCCGATGGAGGTGAATTTCTATCATGGGTATCTTTTAAAAGAGATTGTCAGTACCTTTTAAATGAATGGTTGAACCATCGATTTGCGATAATTTAAAAAAAAGTTATAGATATTTTTCATTGTTAACAAAGTAATAATAATAATAATAATAATCGCGGTTTTTTTTTTTTTTTTTTTTTTTTTTTTTTAAGACGTCATATTAAGAATAAAATTGACTATCTTTGGATATTTAATGTTATATTACATCTATAGGATAGAAATCATTAGCATTCATCATGGAAGATAATTCTAATAAATAATAATTTTTACAAATAAATTTTACAAATAATTTTTCTGACTGACTTTGTATAGGAAAATATAGAAGAAAATCATACGGCGTCTCCAATATATTACTTTTGTTTTGTACAAATTATAGTCACATGTGACATACATTTTAAATGTGGATATATGGTATTAAATATATTACTTTTACCCCCCCCCTCCCCGAAATATATATATATATATATTATAATTTTCTATGGAAAATCACTAAAATATACAAGGACAATTTTCCAAAAGTAACATAAAATAGATAAATTATTGTTTGGAAAAATAACCGTTTTACATTTCAACATTCTATAATTAAAAATGTCTAAAACGTTCAATGAGAGTAATTGAAAAGTAATTTAAAATTGATAAAATTATCTTTTTTAATTTTGTGCAGAATTACATGCAGGTGAATTTAATGCTCTAAGATCAATCTTTGGGTTCTTGCGTCTTTCATACGACTATTATATATTTCAGTTGAATAATGATATCTTTATAATTCATAACACCAAATGCTAGAATTTTATTTTAGAATTTTTTAAAAATAAAAATCTGTGAAATATTCAATGTATAACTAATAAAATTATCACTTGTACTTTGTAATCTGAATTACGTACAGATGAAAATCTAAAAATTTTAATGTACAACGTATTTTTACATTCTGAAGAATAAATTGTTTGAAAACTTTCTTTAATGCATACATCTTTTCAACAACTCTAACAAAAAAGCGGAGAAGCATTTGATTGTTTGGTAGAAAGAAGTCCAAAATGTTTTATTCAGATTTTATTTTCTACAAACAATAATAATAATAAAATTTCTTTTCTAAAACAGGGTAAAGTAAAAAGTATTCCATACTGTACTATTGTCTAGTATATTCAGGTTCGTTTAACATAAAAGCCGGATCGTGGAATAATTAAAAATATAAAGTAGAAGTCTTTACTTCGAAGTAATCAGGACACATCATTTTAGTACTGTGATTTATTAATGCAGCAATATAATATTCAGTTTGCAGTCACTAATAAGTTTACATTTCACTCCTATATTCGTAAGTATATACAAATATTCTATCCCCATCAACTAGACAGAGAGGGAGGAGGACCTCAAAAATTTACGTCTACTTAGTACCTGATGAAAAGCGAAAAGAATACACTAAATCTGCTAGCCACAGATAGCTTAAAATCCCAACCCCGGAGATTGGCATCTTTGAAATGCAGCCAAAAGAATGCCAAACTGTTTCTTTGTTCTTCTAAGATATTCATACTAAATTTTGAATATAAAAAGTTCGTTACAAATATTAAATCGATTTGACATTGAGAAGCCATGCCAAATGACCTTTAACTCTCAATGAACAAAGAAGGCGACGCCCAGACTATCAAACATCATTATAAATCTATTTTTAGAATTATAATGACCCTCTTGAAATAATAATAGGTTTTTTAACATAAACAAACAAGAGTAATAAACATGAAATCAAATGCTTGTTTTATTTTATTAATATCTGTATATAGTAGGAGTATGTTGATAACGGCTTTTTAAATTACCCTCTGAAAATAAATAATTACGGCTAAATTGATTTAATGTAAACACTAGCGTGATAAATATAAATTGAAATGACAGTTATTATTTTATTAATAGCTACTTGTGTTATAAGTAGGTTGATACGAATTTTAAATTACCCTCTCCAAAATAAATAATTATAGCTAAATTGATTTAATCCATTCGGGGAAAATGTATACACATACTATTTTTGACAAACCCCAATATAAAAATTGCTTTATTTTATTCCTAGATCAATGTGTTTTTAACGATAGAAGAACAAAGAAATGAAAATTTTGATTTAAAAATAAAACAGGGAATTCTCTATAATTAATTACTTGAATTAGATAAATTTAAAAAGATTTATTTTATATAATCTATATTAATCCCTCCTTTTTGTTAAATATTAAATTTGGATAAATAAATAAGCTTTTAAAGGACATATGTGTGAGAACACTCACACATATATCTCCCCTTCGACTAGCAAAAAAAAAAAAAAAAAAAACAAGTAACTCCTCCTCGCCTCCTGTATAGAAATGCATATACAAACAATAATTATTCAAAAGCACTTACCAAAGACGCACACTTAAAAAATGATATTACATCATAAGTAAAAATTATATGAATGCTTAATATTGAACAAACAAAATATATATGAAATATAAACACTAATTCAAAAATACAAAATACACATATTTCAAAAATATCAGTATAACCAAAAAAAAACTTTAAGAGAAACACCTTGTCATGACAGGCGCAAAAATGTGGCTTCTATAAGTAATTTCAAATGCAGTTCAAAATAGTTTTTTTTATATGCCACCAAAAATTTCAGCTGAAATGTTTTTTTGTGAAAGAGTCTCTTTTTGATGAACATAGCAAATAATGCTACATCAACATTTACTAACGTTAGATTTTTACATTCCAAAATATTAAATTTTCACACTAATATGTATAGTGAAATAGAGAAAAAAAATATATAAATTACACATATGCATATACATTGTTGTAATACTAAAGGTTCCAACATATTATTGTAATATTTATTTGTGTAACACCTTGGTTACACATATTGGTCAACGTCAAACAAAACTATGTACAAAAAAAAATGAATAAAAGTAAAGAACAGAAAAGTTTTCGTGTATACCACACAGGAAAGATTTTAAAAAGGACGCCATTGGCAGTCAAAAAAAAATAATCTTCCCTTAATCCTTACAAAAATGTAAGTGTAATGATGTTAACTTAAGGCTAACATCCTAGCGGGACAGGGCGTGTTGAAAGACCTGCACTGTTAGGCACAGGCCTCCGTCCCCCAGCAGAATCCACAGACCCCAATATAAAAATTGCTTTATTTTATTCCTAGATCAATGTGTTTTTAACGATAGAAGAACAAAGAAATGAAAATTTTGATTTAAAAATAAAACAGGGAATTCTCTATAATTAATTACTTGAATTAGATAAATTTAAAAAGATTTATTTTATATAATCTATATTAATCCCTCCTTTTTGTTAAATATTAAATTTGGATAAATAAATAAGCTTTTAAAGGACATATGTGTGAGAACACTCACACACATACATTCGATGAATTTTTCATAAAGCTATTAATTTACATTATTTTGAGATTCCGGAGAAATGAGGTGAAAGCAATATCAATTGACACCTATAGCCAGAAATGATTCAGAGATCTATCTCGGGATTCATGAATCTTTCATTTTCTTTATTGACATTGAGTAATAAAAACAACATTTTTTTTTTTCGATTTTTTCAAAAGAGAAAGTACATACCATGACAAATTATAAAGTAAATTTGTACAATCGAGAAAAATATCTTTCTAATATATAAATTTATTTTTATGTTTTATCAAGAAATATAAACTATAAAAAAATAATTTTTCAGATATATCAGAAATATTTTCAAACATATTTCTAAATCCTGCTGCATTAATAGTGTCTTAAAAAATGTACTGTAGATTTTTTTTTTTTTTTTTTTTAGAAAAGAACATAGAAAAAAAAATATTTACTAGTATTCAGAAAATGATAAAGGTATTTTAGTGACTACAGATAGATATTTTAGTGACTACTTCTGCATACATACGCACACTGATGAACATATCTGTGTGTTTATGTTCTGAAATTCCTTGATTACATATTTAAACCCAAAGAGCAAACTCAAATTAAACCGCTGAGGAATTTTTGGTAGTTTAGGATTTTGTTTATTTTTAAGGACGTTTTGCATATGGTATAAATCTGGTTTTATTGTTTTGCTTGTCTGTTTACTTTTCTTCTATTTTTATTATTTTTATTACTATTAATTTGTTGTTGTTTTTTATTCTTGAATATATTTTAACGTTTGATAGTCATTTTTATATATATATATAAGTATTTTATGTTATATAATATATATTATATAAATTTACATTCAAAAAGTAAGTTATACTCGAAAAATGAATGTCAATAAACACTTCATTTAGAAGTTCGCTACAATAGAATATGACAATTTATTTAGCTTCACGAATTCTGAGTCGCAACAGACATTTGTCCAAATGTTGCACTAATCTTTAAATGTCCTTGCGAACGAAACAACCAATCTCATCCGGACAACTTAGAACCGGTAAAAGACAATATAATAAACACCTCGAACAGATATTCCCGACTCCTGCACATTATGTTTGATGCACTCTCTGCGATTTCTGAGAATGTGACGACTTCCACCCGCGGCATCGTGTCTGATCCGTTCGTAGTTGTAGGCCTTCCTTGTTTATACCGCATTGGTTAAGTCTGTGCGACAGTCTTTGAACTGCTGCAACCTTTTCGCAAAGGCAAATAAGACGCTGCATGCGGCTTAGGCACTATCAATATTTCACGATACATCTCCGTACTCATGCAACGTTTTGTCTACAAAAATCATACTGTTCAGGAACTTCAACAATGGAGCATGTTTCCAGTTGCCACGCCATTATTATTTCGGAAAAAGTTTTAGAAAAAAAAATTTAGATATATAGATATATACCATACTTTCTAGTAATTTCAGTTGTTTATAATTTATCTTTCTACCCATTCTCATTTTAGTGAGAATAGGTAGTAATCTTACATTGTTTATGTATTGTTTTGAGGATTTTTTTTTTTTTTTGTTTTTTTTTTTTGTTTCATGGTGTTTATGGCATAGGTTCGTTTGTTTGTCTATATGTAGACATTTTCATTTCAATATTTCTTTTTTGTTTTTGTATAAGGAGCGTGTATGCTAAAGTAGTGAAAACCTTTCAAGGCTTCAAAACACTTTTTAACTGCTTTTATCCGCATGATTACCAGTACTAAGTCATAAATACTTTCAACATCATTAGAAAATATAGAAAATATGTAACACGAATGAAAGTACCCCTCCAGCAATTTTACGTGATGAGTCCGAATATTACTGTGTGGTTCTGAAAATGAATCATTGATGTTGTTCGCGTCATTTTCTGTATTTTTTTTTTTTTTTAAGGACTAGGAGGACTGTTAATTTCAATCTGGGTAATAACGTAGTCACCAGTTTTGTGTAACACCAAAATAAATTAGAAATATCAGTCCTATCGTTGGAAATACGGTAACCAAATGAAAGGGGCAATTTTTCCGAATCTGGAGGTCCAAACCGTTTTCAAACACGACAATTACTTTTTTTTTTAATTAACTAAAATATGAAATTTAGATTGCAACACTTAATCTTAATTCATTTTAGTCATTTTAAGAAGAACGTGGCCCAGTTTTACGGTCGAAATATGTGATAAAAAATAAATTAGAGTTAAAAATTAAAATTTTACAGATTGAAATTAATAGCCATCCGTACTAAACTAAATTATGTGTTTCACATAATTTATTTTTCTTATTCTACTTCTTCTTCTTCTTCTTATTATTATTATTACTGTAAATCTGAAAAATGTATGTTGTTTTCGTATGCTTAAAAGACTGTCGATATCTTGTTATCCGCTTATAGAAAATTTGTATCTCAGACCGAAATGTATAATCTTTTATGGGATTTTTTTTCACATATACTTCTTTTGTTATATGTAATATTTCCAACAGAAAGCTACATGCAATCTACATGTAAATCTGAAAATATCTGAATAACAACTTTATATATATATATATATAATTCTATAAATATTTATGAAAATAAAATGCAGACAGACATGCAGAGGAACCCACGTTATAACAACTGTTAATTTGTTTCCGTAAATTTAATTAATTTTCAGAAAAATCTTGTAATTATTTATTTATTTATTTACTTTTAAAACTTACTGCAAGCAGACATGCCAATATTTCTATTTTATTCGGAAATCCTTGTTAAAATTTCCCTTATCCCACCACTGTGTTCTTTAAATAATATATTCCAATATGTTGATTCGATTAAAGAAAAATGAAAATTACTAAAGTAATTTTATGTGGGGAAAAAATGGTTGTGCTAACTATGCTTCTAAATAAATTAGAAATTTTGGCACATCTGTATGTGCTTTAAAGAAATACTAAAAAAATGAACTTCTCACTTAGTTCAATATTTTTCTACGTTTGTATATGATTATTGTCTCTCTGAATGAAGTAAAGTTATTTAAAAAAACAGCTACAGAAACTTAAATTCTAATTTTGAAAATTAAATTGTTTTTAATCTTTACTGAATTGGGATTGTGTTCTAAAAATTCTAAAATTCTATATTTTTCTTTTATTTATTTTATTGATAATTATAATTATACAATGTTAAAAAAACCCTTAAAGAGTTTAAAATAACAGACTGCATTTTTTTTTTTTTTTTTTTTTTTTTTTTTACAAGTAATACATTTTGACTATTCGATAACAAAGTTTAGGTTGTTTTTTTTTTTTTTTTTTTAACTTCTTTTATTTTAAAACCGAAACTGTCAACAACAGATAATAAATTTCAAAAAATTCAAAAACAAAACTAGAGTAAATCCACTGGACTTCCCGAAAATTAAGTAATTAAATCTAATATAAATAAAGTAAGACAAATTGTTAAGCAAACAAAAGCGAAAAATATAAGAGGGTGTTTGTGTATTTTTCCCGATCGTTTAATTTTGTGTTATTGCGCATCAAATAATTTGAACCCATAGATTATAATCATGTAGAATGTTTCTTTGTGTCCCTGTAAAAATCTATAAGGGTAAAAATCTATAAATCTATAATTCACCAAAATCTATACAATTCGTGTTATGGTCATCTGTAACATATGTATAAATTTTCCGATTAATCGATAATGTGTTTAGACGCTATCGCAATTAAAAAAATTTGGGCCCAAAGGCAATATAAATAAAGAATCTTTCTTTGTGCTTTTGTAAAAAAAAAAAAAAAAAAACTATCCTAGATTCACCAAACTCAATAGGGTTCGTGCTATGGTGACGTATATTCTACGAATTTTCAGATCATTCGAACAAAGTGTTTAGACGCTATCGTCTTCATTCATACACATACACACAGATACATACATCGTCGTAAAAATAGTCAAAATTAACTCGGGTACCTCAAAACATATAGAAATACAAAAATCTCAAAGTCTGATTTTTGACATGATTACAATACTTTTCTTATATATGAGTGTTCAGAAAGTAAAAATAGAATAAAGGAATATTTTACTTAAATCACATTAATCTGTTTTTTTTTTTTTTTTTTTTTTTTTTCTTATTAAATAAGTTTTGGCCATCAAACAATAGGAGATATTTAAGAACAAAATGTATTTTTTAGTATTTTATAACAATTAATATTATTAATGAATTTTTTAAAATATTTTTTAAATAAAATTAAATATAAAAGCTCTAGTGAGACGTAAACGTACGTAACTTTAATCTTATACATTTACATTTTTTTAAATAATATCAAAGTAGATTTTATGATAAAACTTTTAAAGAAAAATTTACATTTTAGACCTTAGATTGCATTTTCTTTCAAAAACATTAATTAAAAAATTTATGAGCTAGCTGTTTATGCCAATATGATCAGTATTTTAAGTGTCTAATTACTTAGGGCATAATTATTCTCAAAGAACACAGTACAAGTTTTCTATATTTAAATAAATATTAATATGTTATCCAGTAGTTTGCATAAATTTTAATAGATTAAATATGCTTCTTTTAAAAATAAATGTATAAACATATAAGAATACTGATATGATACAATTTTAGAATTACTTCTATTTATTTATTTATTTATTTATTTTCGCATTCTCTTCTGTGTTTTAGTTTTAAAAGAATTTTATTTTATTCTAATTTTTATTCTAATTAAAAATAAATGATATTAATTCTATTATAGATTTCTAACCTATCTTCAAATGCCTTTTAAAGAAAAACAAAAGTTTTTTTTTTTTTTTTTTTTCTTATTGACTTTTTTCTTACAAATGCCTAAAACAAATTCTATCATGCATAATATGTTAAAAGAAAACGTTTTTTGAAATAAAAAATACATTAATAAACCAATTAACCTTTTCTTTAAAGACTTTTTTTCCAATATTGGAACTCGGATAAAAAATAAATATAATATTTTTTAAGGCACGCAATGACTAGAGCACTGTTAAAATATAAAACGTTTATATCAATAAAAGTAATTTATTTATGTCTTCAGAAGATGTATTGTTGTGTGAACAACCAAATCGCGTGCCTCGTCATCATGTTATTTTGTAACTTTTCTAAATGGATTTTTCCTCACTATAAACCGTTAAATACGGAAATGAATATACCAAACATGTTTAGATTTGTTTTATAAAGTACATTTATTTGCATCAGAATGTTTTCTTTTTATTTATTTTTCAGTATTTATGATATTTTCTACTGCATGAACTTATCAACTGGACTTTTTTATACACTGAGAAAAAAATATATACTGCCTTTCTCTAGAATGAATAAGTGGCCATTTTCTAAATCCTTTAACTAGAAATATAGATTTCCGAGCTATGCGTATAAGGCACGCCAATAAACTGTTTTTTTTTTTTTTTTTTTTTTTTTTTTTTTGCTTATGCAATAAACAACGGGGAAGGCTTAACCTTTCCAGAAGGGCTCTTTTGAATCTCTACAGTGGCTTTGGAACCCCTCTCTAAACGTTAAAAACTCTCAAAACCGCTGCATAGTGGTGAGCGGCCTTTTTCCGTCTTAGAATAAATTGAATATACGAAATTATCTAGAATTTCTAGTGTACACATTTCTAGATGGTGAAAGAATATTCTGAATATTCTGAAACATTTGTATTGCGATTAATTCTCACTTGATTTTCTAGAATTTAGTAATAAACCAAGATTACAGTTGCTGAAACCCGCTTCTTGTAGTCTCATTTATTTGCAGAGATTTTTAAATACCTTTGACCTCGAGAATATAGGCAAACGCTCTAGAATTCTAATAAGGGTTTCTAGAAGTCGCTTTCCAAAGGAACTAGAATTCATAAGGATGGCATGGAACTATTTTTTCTAGAGCCACAATTTTGATTCTAGATGTCAGTTACAGAATTTTTTCTCAGTGTATATATTAAAAAGTTATCTTTGAGAATAAGGCATGCTTATATAGATTTTTGAAGGTGTCTTAAAGAAAGAATTTTTTGATTCTTTAAAAATTTTACAAAAGTTTTTAAGTTTATACTACTTCCTCGACAATATCTTTTTTATTTAATAAATGCAGTAAATAGTGAACTTTAAATGTTTTCTCGGCTGCATGAAATTATTTATGAAATGTTCTTTTGTATATAAAGTTTATAAAAAGTTATCTTTAAGAAGAAAACATGCTTACATACAGATACTTAAATATATCTTCTAGAAAACATTTACATTAATATGTAAATCTGACAAAAGTTTATACATTCATATGCTTAATGAACAGTATTTTATTATTTAATAAAGAGTAATAAGCAGTGAATTCATAAATTATATAAAATCCTTTAAACAACAATTTTTAACGTATTTTTGTTTCCTTAAAGTAATGCTTCTTGGGCAAATTATCGGTAGAATGCGCTTCAGTATATTTTGAAGCGCCCTTGTCATATTTTGCTCGCTATTTTTATATAAAATCAAGACAAAAGTTTCTTTCGTTTGTTTCACTAGTAATTCTTTCCATGCATTTTAAATTGTGTTTTTTTTCTCATGCATTTTTAAAATTTAGTTGTCCTGTAGAAGCACATATGTGCATTTATTTGTTTTAAAAGCGTTTAAAGATAGTATGTATAGAAAATACAGTGCCTATAAAATTTTTGGTAACACCTGTAAACACACATAAACACACATCTTCTAAAAATGTCAAAGCGTTTTCAGGGTATCTCAAAAATGTGCAAATCCATCGAAAATCAGAAGTCGAAAATTTTCACAAATCAAATATTTTCTTTTTACGCAACCAGAAGAAAAACGCATTTGCATAGTTGATGCATTAAATCAAATATTTAGTAGTAAACACAATAATATATATATATATATATATATATATATATATATATATATATATATATATATATTTTTTTTTTTTTTGCTGTTTGGAAAAGCAGAAGTGATAAACTATCAGTTATTTTTTATAATAAACAGTTAACTCAGTTTCGTTTTAAATTTCTTTTTAAATAAAATTTTACACTTAAAATACATTAAGGCAATATGAAATTGAAATTTATCCATTTTCCTTAAGATCATTAAATAAATCAATGAGATTTAAAAGCTTACTTACACAAAAATTTAAAAATTGCCTTTTATTACAAATATAATATTTATTACATCTTTATTTTGATTAGTAAATATGAGGGGGGAAATCCTATAGTAAAACAAGTATGTAGCCAAATTTAAAAACACATCACTTAGCCTTATATATTTAAGTTCTTATATACTTTTTGTTTGCATATATCTATCATCATAAAAGCTTAAACATGAAGATTTGTCAGAACAAGCAAGTTGAGGATGATGCATCTCTTAATTAAAACTCTACTCGCGAGTGCATTTCCTAGAAAACCTATGCTACATCCATCATATTTAATATATTTAATGCGCAAGAAAAAGATTTAACAATGTAAAACTTGCTTTTTCAAAATAACGTTGACATATGTTGAGGAATGACCTTCTTCGTTAATTTTTTTTCAATAATTAATTAATTATTAATAATTAATTATAATAATTATTATTAAAATTATTAATGTTAATATTTACTTCTATAATCATATTAATATAATAATAATCATGTATCATGTAAAAAATAATCATGTTATTATTTATTTCTATAATCTATTTATTTCTATAATTCTTTCTATAATTTCTATTTTAATAATTAAATATCACAAAAAAACAAAGAAAATGGTTTTTTCGTATAAAATAGTTTTTAGATTTTCATAACTTTGGGGTTAAGGTATCCCGTTTATTTTGTATATACCTTCATTAGTTGTTTATATGGCAGTAGGAATAAATTTAAACAAATAAAGTAAAATTAATACAATTTTTCGTCTTCTAAAAACATTAAATGTATTCACATTAGCACTCACATGACTTTCTCTTACCCTGCATTTCAATATTATAATGACATAATGCAAATTAAAGGGTAAGGTAACAAGAACTAAATACTAATGTAATTCCATGTAAAAGGGATACCACCCTCCTCAAACCCCATTTCAATGCAGTACAGGCATTTTGTATAGAAATTAATTTTAAGTTACGTTAAACACAAAAATCATCACTTAGAAAATATGACTATAGTACTCTGGGAACCTTAAAAAGCGTAATTATACGAAAAAAAACACGGAAAATTTAACTTAAACATACCTTACTTTTCGTAAAAGTACGAAAAATTAACATTGCTGAGCAGTTTCCTGGAAAAAGTAAAATATATAGTAAAGCATTTCTACCAATTATATTCAATAGAAAAGAAAACTTTTGCAGAATTATTGGTAGATCTGTGTGTCAGCTATATATTATGTATTCATCACACGGAAAAAGTCTCTGTATAAATATAGTCCTACAGAGAAATAATTCTGTGACTCAAATCTAGAAACGAAATCGTGTGTCTAGTAGATATAGTTCCATGTTATCTTTATAAATTCTAGTTCACTTTGCTAGTGAGATAAAAAAAATCTCCATTAGAATACTAGATCGTTTTCCTACATAATCATGGTAAAATTTATTTTAAAATCTCAGCAAATAAATGTATACTAAAGACGCGAGTTTTAGTAACAATAATCTGTGTTTATAACCCAATTCTAGGAAATCAATCGAGAATTTCTTGTAATACAAACGTTTCGTAATTTCCATAATATTCATAATATTGTTTCACCTTCTAGAAAAGTATTGACTAGAAATTCTTGATCAATTCGTCTAGCCAGGTTATTTTCTTACTTATACGCAATGCTCGTAAAGCTATATTTTTACTTTCTTCTATATTCAATAGAAGAAAGTATTGGATTCGTAAAAATTTTTATTTTAGGGTTTATGAATGTGAATACTTATACGTTCTAGATGGAGACGGTATATTTTTTCATCAGTATAGTCCCAATATGTTCTAAATCTTTTAGGTAGTCCTAAAAACGAATTGTGAACGATTTCCATACCACATTCTGCACAAAACATGCTTTTACGCACATAGAAGATACATGTTTAAAGCAAACTATAGGTGTTAAACAGTACTTACCAAAAATATCGCCCATAGACATAATGTATTTGAATTCTCTTGGATGTGCACGAACCATTTGCTTTATCTCAACGAAAATTTCGTGTAGCACCCATATATAATACAGATTTAGAAAACTGAGTTTTGACTTATTTATATCACTTGTTCTTGAGATATGTTGGTAACTTTCAGACACAAATCAATTGGTAAAACCAGGCTTTTCAAATTCTGGAGACCTCCTAACTACTAAATATAACTAAAAATAAATTTGGGGAAAAAAAAGTAATGATTCACAGTGTATTCTGTATTTCAATATATGTTGTAAAATCTTATAAATTTAGACTTTTATCATGAATAAAACTTATAAAAAAATTTGAAACACATGTTTATAAATTTTTTTCACTTCAAGTGTTATAACATATTTTTCCATTGTTTCCGAAACATAATGCTGAAACATACTTAAATTTTTGGAATTAATCTTTCATCAACACATAAAAATTAAATTGAGTAAAATTTAATATACCAGTTTATTTTAAATTTCACTATCTTGGAAAAAGATTTATTTATTTATTATTATTATTATTATTATTATTATTTACCTTTTTATTTATTTATTTATTTATTTATTTATTTTGTTATAACATTGAAACAAATTACATTTTGAAATTAAATAAAAAAATACCGAAGCGACATAAAGTTTGTTTTATATTTTATGAATATAATATACAAAGCTAAAATTACTTTTCGTTGAACGTAAATAAATTTTATTTTTTTATTTTATGAATTTTTGTCCCATCTAATTGTAGAAAAAATGCGTATATATGAGTGCGCGTTTAAATTATTCAGTTTTTGAAACGTAAAATTTTGGAAAATAAAATTAACTCTGGCTTTTCTCATAAATTTTAAATGAAATTTGAAGTAAATATGCTGAAATATATAATGCTTAAAATAAGCTGCAGTATGGAACTAAATCAAGACGTAAATTTTTTAATATTATATACGACACATTGCTATTATGATCATTATTTTTACTTTCATAAATTAAATAATTAACTTATTAACTTTCATATTAATCTCACTTATTAGCATTAAATTTTTACAAACAGATCGTATAGTGTTTAGAATAATTTTTTTTTTTTATTAATTTAGTACAAAACGTTTACAAATACTCATTAGTCACCCAAAATACCTAACTTAGCATTTTAAGTCCAGTTATATTGAAAATTTTTGAATTAAATTTTCACTTCCCACAAAATAAAAAAAATAAACAGTTAGTGAATATACAGAACAACCCAAGTCCCAAATACTGACTCACAAGAAACTAAATGCAGATTTTAAAACAGTGGCCTTCCAGATTATACAGTAAGTATATTCACCAAACACAAAGGAAAATAAAAAGAAATAAAACCTATGGACTAACATTCAACCAAAGAATTAACTCTTAATTTAGCTTCTCTCACATTTGTTTTTCTAGGATCGAATGAGTACAAAAATCAAAAACCCAGCTCGAATGGAAAACAATAATCTCCTATAAGAGAAATTTTTTTTTCGCTTTCCTTTCCTTTAGCTCCCCAAGGACTAATCCCGAATTATAAAAACAAAACTCCATATTTTTTTAAAAGTAAGTTTCAATTAACACAGTAACAGGAAGGTAATATCTAAATAAAAACATACAAGTAAAAATTAGCTTTTAAAACTGAAATGGTTTTATTTTAGAAGTAGAATTTTGATTTACATGCATCATATATTTTCAATCATTAATTAATATTTAGTCACAATCAAAGTACAAAGGTATCCTCTTTATAACATATAACAACTTCTAACAATCACTAAAACTGACGCGCACAAGGCAGTGATATATATTTTTTTTTTCTTTCTCTAAAACATATCTCAAGGTTTTAATACTGATTTCTACAAAACATAGAAGATGCATATAAATGATAATTTCACACATATTTAAGTAGTTACGAAGAAAAGGGACTAAAGCAAAATGAACAAAAATACTACTTAACAGGCTGCCAGGAGGAGTCACATTACTTCCTTTTCTCTAGGTTTGTCAACCTCTCGATTATCAGCCGTCAAGAAATAGAGCGAAGCAACTCCAGTTCTACAAATCTAGTCAAACATCTCGACGAACACTCACAGAAGAATTTCAGCGTATCGTAGTTTTTCGTCACGCCACTACGACTTAGTTCAACTAATTCAGGGCACGGGAGCGATGATGGGGATACCGGTCAGCCATAGATGAGAGGTTCCACATCCCACGAGCAATTCCAGAGAAAAAAAGACTCCAACAACCAAGCACAGCGAGACGCCAGGTAACCTCTACTCAAACTCTCAAGTCGTTTTTTTTTTCGGAGAGGGCCAAAGCCCCTCTCCCTAAAACACAAAACAAAAAAAGTATCTTACAACCACTCGAAAAACCGTATCATTCAAGCTCTGAACAAAAACCAACCTCTGATTCGTTGCCATTCCACTCGGCTAAAAAAAGAGAGTCTCATTCGCTATAACTACCCCAAAATATCCCCCTTGGTCACTCCCACTAAAAATTAATACGCCCTCATTTAAAAATATTTCTCAAACAAAATACACACGCCCATACAGTCAGCAAAACTTGCACGACCTCAATTCGCCCCCTCAGGTAGACAGGTATTTTAATCTCCGAGAGAATTTTTCCATTTCACTCCCCCACTGTAACCGAGAACTGAACAGCTGAGAGGAACATCTGTGACCGCCACACCCACCACGCTGACCTTCAGCGACCTAAGAAAGACACGTTTCACTCCGCTTGGAAACAAGAAAACATAGAACTGCTGCTCACGGAAGCAATGAATGAAAGAAAGAGAGGGAACACCTCTTTATTGTACGAAAAATGCGAGGGGAAAAGCATCCCTTTTTTTTTTTGTTTGCTTACAATTCTCAAGAGAAAAAGTATATATACAAAGAATTCTTGACCAAAAATACTTCTCAGAATTGAATATCTTCCTACCGTGCAATACATGTGATTACAAAGCGTTTTGAAACTAACATAAATATAGCTAAGAAAACCTATCTTTTTTCTTTCTTCTTTTTTTTTTTTTTTTTTACAGAATAGAGATTTTAATTATGAAATATTAAAAACGAACAAGCAGTTATAATTCATTATAACAACACCCCGTTACCCCAATGAAAAAAAAAATTTTGCAAAAATTTTTTTTTTTTGAAAAGCCGCTGAAAATTCAAAGGCAAAGTGACCAACCATCAAAAAGTCAAACATCGACCCTAAGACAGAAGACAGCTAAGGCCCCAAACCTTCCTCGATCCGCAAACAGACGTCTCTATCTGCAAATCGAACTTGCCACTCTCAAAGACATTTATATTACAAACTAGAAAATAGCTATTTTCTGAACCCAGAAATCCTCCCTGAAAAGTATTAACACAGCCTCAAGACCTCCGTAAACTCACACATCCACACTGACACAACTTCCAACTCCAACCTGAACCAAAACCACATGGCAGAGCATAAGGACACGTCCACCAGCCTAACCGACACTTTTAAACTCCAAAAAAAATTTAGCCAATCACAGATGACATAGCACGGCACAAAACTTTTAACCACGAAGGCATTCACAATACCGCACCAGTCGGACCGCAACCAGATTCTACCAAACCAGCCTTGACATGCACCCTTAACACTTGCCACCTATACCGCCCTTAACTATCAGACAGAATAGACACAATTCCCCTGGACCAACTACCTTAACGACCAGGGTGGGCAATGATTAGACATATATATTTTTTTTTCTATAAACCACTACCAAAACAGGGACAACATGAACACTCCTGGCAACCCAAATACAATTAAAAAAAAAACACAATAAATATACATAAATGCAGAAAATATAAAAATATACATACAAATAAACAAAACCATTACATGATAAATTTTTACAACACAACATTTGAGAACCTTATTTTTTTTTTTATCTTTATACATAAAAAAAAAATTTTTCTTTTTTATACGACCCATGAGAGCCATATACACCACAACTAAACCTTAGGGAGAGAGAAAACAATGCTACAAGACTCGCGCCTATCGACGCAGAAGAGACACTTTTCTCTACAAGCATCAATCATTAAAGACTGTGATATAAAAAGGGATTAGAGCCAAATTTTCCCTTTTTTTTCGAGAGTTCTAATTTTTCTAAACAAAAATTTCGTCAATTTGTACTTATCACTGCAAGGAAAACTATCAATAATCATGAAAGAGAATATACACTGTCTCACATGCGGAATAAACAGAATTAAAAATACACTTTATACTAAAAAAACAAAGGTATGTTCACACATAAACAAAAATTATAACACAAATTGTAGGCAAGCCCGAAAAACACAGATCACAGAGAGGCAGGTACAAACACATTAACATCATCCTCCTAACTTATTTTATTTACATGAAAACCCCCACCAGTTTTTGTGAAGGACAAGGTATCGGAGAGATAAAGAGAACAATAACAAAAAAAAATCTAATTGCAATTTTTATTGTAAACATGACCTGCCACCCCAAATTTATTTTAAAGAATTTTTAGCCTACAACCTTGTGACTGAGACAAATCCCCTTACATGATATCCCGAACCCAAAAAAAAAAATTCCCCAAAACCTTAAGGTACTACGCATGCGCATAAAATAACAATTTCTGACACTAAAATGATACCACAGTACAATGCCGGCAAATATATATACATATGTACATTACAAATAAATATTTACAAAGAAAAATACTGATATGAATGCTAACAATTACACGGTGCTGCAACAAAAAGAATACAAAACTAAACATATACATGCGAACAACTATCATAAAAGAGAGAAAAAAAAAATTTACTATTTACAAATTTTGACCCCCAAAATGTATCTCATAATCGAAGGTTGTTACGTGGGCGAAGATTGTAATCATGTGTTGGCCTGGAAACCGTTTCCACACTCAGTTCATTTTTTGTTGTCCTAAGACTTTTTGGAGTAGTTTCCTCAATATTACAATTGTCGCGCTCGGCTTCGCTTACTGTCGGAGATACACTTTGTTCAATGTGAGCAGGACAGGGCACAGGGTGAGAGACCTCGGGGCTTACTAAGTTGGCATCAAAAGAAGAAGGAACCGGTTGAATTTCCTGAACAAAAATTTCACTACCCTGCCCCTGATCTGTGGGCAAAAAAACATTATAAAAGTTTGCGGCACTAAACCCACCATAATTTCCACCCTGAAACTGATTACTTTCCAGTAAATTATCCATACCACCCTCAGGTTGACCTAAATTGACTTGCTGATTCTGATTATTACTGGGATTTGCAGCAATTTGATCCAAACTCTCTAAAACCGGGAAAACTGGTTTGTCTACAATTTTCGACAGTCTGTCGACGTGAACTATCTGCACATTTTTTAAGTTACTAAGTTGTTGTATCTCAAAATTAACTGAGCTTACTTTTCTAAGAACACGGAAAGGACCACTATTGCATTTTACAAACTTTTTGCAAAGACCAGGCTTTATAGTAGGGGTAAATAGCATTACCAGGTCACCTACTTTAAGTTTCTTATCACAGGCTATTTTACTGCGAGCTTTTTCCTGCTTACAAGCCGCCTGTTCTAACAAATTCCGAGTTCGTGCATACACCTGTCTTAGAGAAGGGATCAAATTCTCGCAATAAGATGGCTGGTCATTATAATTTATAACATTATTTTCTAACAGAGTGTTGTAAGGCAACCTAATATCACGACCATAAGTTATAAAGAAAGGAGACTCATCAATTGTGGAATGGACACTTGACCTCAAAGCTAATAAGGCAAACTTTAACTTTATATCCCAATCGTCATGGTGATCATTTACAAGGTGAGCAAGGGCGCGGTTCATTGTTGAGTGATACCGCTCGACCTGAGAATTTGAAGCTGGGTGGAAACTGGACGTGTGTACATGAGTTAAACCTAACTGTTTATAGACCTGAGCGATGGCTTGACTCATATAATTTTTACCTTTGTCAGTAACAAATTTTGCGGGAGTACCGTGCCTACAAATAAATTCAGCCAGAGTATCGGCGATGGTATCCGAGGTTATGTTAGGGATTGCGAATGCTTCAGGCCATTTCGAGAAACTGTCGATGTACACAATTACAAATTTATTTCCCCTCTCAGTAGTGGGATAAGGCCCACAAATATCTGAGTGTATGGTCGAAAAAGGGGCGTCGGGGATTTCTAACCTTTGGAGTTCGGCTAACCTTTTGGGTTTATGAGCTCTCAACTCCAAACAAGACTGGCAAGAGGCCAAAAGTCTTTTTACATTTGCATACATGCCTTGCCAAAAGAAATTTTCACGGATACGATTAAAAGTTTTATAAAAACCAGCATGGCATGCTAGGGCAGAATCATGCGTCAAACTGAAAATTTTTGGCACCAAAGCCTTCGGCAGAACAATTTTTTCACCAGCTTCACGTTTTGATTTTGGCGACAATTTTTGACACATTATAATTTCATTTCTAACAAAAAATTTATACGTAACAGGTTTTACAGTTAAATCTTTACAAAGACGCGCGCTAACATATTTACAAAAATGATCTTTTTCCTGAGCTAACTGAATTTCACTCAACAATGAACTGTTCCCCAAAATTTGTACCTCCTGCCCAGAATTCTCGACAAAATTACACTCAGCAACATCCTCATTCCTGCTAAATTGCAAAGTGTGGTCAACATACCTGGACAAAAAATCCGCCACTGAATTGCACTTTCCCTTAATGTATCTCGGCTCAAAGTTAAATTCACTGAGTGCGCACAACCATCTGGCAATCCTAGACGTGGGATCCCTTAACTTTAGAGCATGCGTTAGTGCGGCATGGTCTGTATACACTATAAACTTTCGGTGGAAAACATAGCACTTGAAGTATTGTACTGCCCAAACCACCGCCAACAACTCCCTTTCAGTAGCTGAGTACCTACTCTCAACCTCCTTAAGTTTCCGGCTAGCAAAAGCTACAGGGTGTGGAAAACCAGTTTCATCCTCCTGGCACAAGACAGATCCCATTGCAACTGCCGAACTGTCGGTATAAATAATAAATTCCTTTGACATGTCAGGCAAACGAAGGGAAGGAATCTCAGCAAGTGCTTCCTTAAGGTCTCTAAACTCTGCCTCAGCCTCCTCATTCCAGACAAATTTATTTTTTTCTTTAGTCAGGTTGGTCAGGTTAATGGTCCGTTTCGAATAGTCACTGATGTGACGCCTATAGAAACCAATAGAGCCCAGAAAAGACCTCACTTGCTTACGATTTGTAGGTCGCTTAAATTTGTCAATAACCTCGACATTTTTCTTAGCCGGGAAAATTTTACCGTCTGAGACTCTGAAACCTAAAAAAGTTATCTCAGATTGAAAAAAATTACATTTTGATGGCTTTAATTTTAGATTATTTTCTCTGAGGCGATTAAAGACTAAATTTAATTTGTGCAAGTGGGACTCTACATCAGAGGAGGCAACGCAGATATCGTCTATATATATAAGAATATTTAAACTTTTTAAATCACTCAAAACGACATTCATCAGCCGTTGAAATGCCGCAGGAGAAGATTTTAATCCGAAAGGGCTCCTGGTCCACTGGAGTAATTTGTCGTGCGTGACAATGGCTGTTAAATGTTGTTGCTCCTCCGGGATTTTCTGTTGAAAAAACCCACTTGTCAAATCTAATGTCGTAAAATATTTGGCGCCAGACAGGGAGTCTATGGTTTCACTGATATTAGGCAAGGGGTAGTTGTCACTTAAGATTTTTTTGTTGAGGCGGCGGAAATCGCACGCGAGCCGAAAAGAGCCGTCAGCTTTTTTTACTAAAATAACTGGGGATGCGTAATTAGAATTTGACGGGACCAAAATATTTGCCTCCATTAAGGTATTGATTTGCTGATCCATTTCAGCACGAAGGTTGTATGGTACACGATACGGACTACACTTAACCGGCACATTATCAGCTACTCTGATGTTGTGCATCACCGTATCGCAACCGGGAAGATCGAGCACCGACGCTGCAAAAACATCTTTGTTTTTCTCTAAAAAGGTTTTAACTCGCGCTTTTAAGTTTTCATCCAAATGTTCAAGATTAAATTTTGTGCTCCATTCTAAATTAATTTGATCAACATCCCCAACCTCGGTAACTTCTGCACAATGAGAGGTCTCCTCTAGACTCTCGAAAATTGGTTCCATAAAACCCACATGCATATTTTTGTTGATATGTACAGGGGAGTCACTAACATTAATTATTTTAACTACTAACTCATTCATATTATTTGGGCAAACCGCATTTCCAATTA
Organism: Salticus scenicus; assembly: GCA_963930645.1. NCBI lineage: Eukaryota > Metazoa > Arthropoda > Arachnida > Araneae > Salticidae > Salticus > Salticus scenicus. The sequence continues at coordinate 64,439,140 of OZ005654.1, read as the reverse complement.
AAGCAGCATCTGCAATTACTCTGTTTGGATACAAAAACACTAAGTCTGAAGAAAAATTATTAATACCCTGAGATTTTACATTTACAAACATTTCAGACCTAGCCGGGACAACATACTTGCTTTTCGCATAAATATTTACAGGTTTATACAGAGTTTCACAAAAGTTTACAGACTCAAACTGATTTGCCATAAAATTTACTTCAAATTCCCCATTCCCCAATATTTTATTTTTAAAATCCATCTTAATACCATTTTTGATGAGCCATGGGACACCCAAGATGATTTGAAAATTTGGCGACAAAGCGCCGTCACTAATAATGAAAGACTCCTCGAATGCCTTTTCACCCAAATTAAATTTTATATTGCACTTGTTCCTCAAGGCTACCTCGCCCCCTAACAAGGATCTCAATCCCACAGAACATGGTTGTTTATTTACACTGATCCCCTCTAAAGTATGTTCTGAGATCAAATTACAAGATGAACCCGAGTCAACCAAAGCGCAGTAGTTATGCTGGTTAAAGTTAAATTCGATTATAGGAAGTTTTCCCTGAACCCCTTTTGACCAATTGCTAAAAGACACCTCCCTAGTATTGGGCAGTAAGTTTTCATCAAGAGGGTCTCTCACCTCTGCCCTGCTCGGCGAGACCCCTATTAGTTTAAATACCCATTACTGTCATTTTGCTGCCCCCTATTATCCTGCACTCCACCACTGTATCCACCTCTACCACTTGTCTTCCTATCCTCTCTGTTATTTCGCGGACGCCTGGGAAGTTGGCACTCCCTGCTATAATGCCCTTTGTAGCCGCAATTGTAACATGTGACCTCACTTTTACTTCGCCGGGTTGGTCTAATATTTTCTTGCGAAGGCCTGGACAGATTTTTTGACTCTACATTTTGCACTTTAGTGCTAAGTTTCGAAATTTGGTCGGTGAGATCCGCGATAATGCTTGTGAGGCTGCTTAGCTGTTGCGCTTGTGCCTCCGACGCAGTTTGCTGCGCACAGGACTGAGCTGCACAAGCCAGCTCAAATTCTTGGGGTGAATGCTGAATTTGCACCGCCTTAAATGCCTTTTCCTCCGCCAAAGCGACCGCCTCAAGTTCCTCAATAGTTACTGGCGCCCTGGCAACAACTCCGCGCCTAATTTCAGGTCTCAAATTATTCATCAGCATAGCCATTAACCACTCATTTTCGGTGTCAGTCCAACTAGTCTCAGGAATTTTCTGAGCCTTGACAATTTGACGAGCTTTACACCGCGCACTCGCGATAAAATCGGCGACCGGCGTTTTGTCATCCTGCATGACATTCCAAAAAGACTTGAAAATTTCACCTATATCCTTTTTCTCCCCGAACCTGTCCTTCAAAAATTTTTCGAAGTCACCAAAAGTTTTGATTTTGTCCTGGTGTGTCTTAAACACCCGCAGGGCTGAACCAGCCAATCTCTGAGATGCGGCGAAGACATAGTCTTCCGGCTTCCAAAGTAAAAATGTAGCAATTTCCTTAACTTTTGCCAAAAAGTCATTTACACTAAAATTAGGGTCACCTCCAGTGAAAATTGGTATAAACGACAATTTATCTAAAAGAATTCCCCCTTCTCTGGGACGTAACGATTTCAGGGTCCTGTGCAACAATTGCACCGACCAAACCTTTTGGGCCATTTGTGTTAGTCGGCCCACCTGCCCCACCTTGATCTGTACTTTCCTCTACAACCATTTTTTTTTTTTTTTTTTTTTGACCACAACAAGAAAAAAAAAATATTAACCTAAACCAAAATTACTAATACCATAAAATTTATAAAAACACAGTTGGTAGCTGTCATCAAATGTCTCTAATAATTAACTGCAGCTTAGCTTCAAATAAAGTCCTAGCAATTGTATTTTTCACACAAGTATGTATAGTCCAAACAAATTTTACAATAGCACACAAAAAAAAATTTTTACTATGTAAGATATTTTGCAAACTTAAAAACAATTTTTCTTTTTTTTCTTTCATAAATCTTGTGTAAAATACAGACTACTTTGTTGTAAAAAGTGTAAACATTATTTGTATATAAATTAATAAGAATATGTATATGTGTATATATATATATCTAGTGGCAATTACAAAATACAAACGCAAAATTGCAAAATAAAATTTACACCAAAAAACACCTTCAATTTAACTCTAAAAAAAGAACTACGGGATAAGAAAAAAAAATTTTTAACTTCTACCCAAGGAGACCAAAATTTCAATCATAACTCCTATCTCCTCTTTTTTTTTTCTTTGTTTAATTTGTTGTCTCACAAAAAGCTCAAAATTTCACAAAAATTTTCCAAAAAAAAAATTCTTTTCTACAAAAAAAAAAAACATTCCTAAATTCCATAAAAGAGGCAGACACCTCACATATAATTTGTTTTGAAATTACCACCCATAAATTATAAAATGTAGTTCATAAGGTAAAAATACAGTATATTTATCAAAAATGTGAAAGAATGTGTGTATATCAAAAAGTAGCAAAATAATGTATATATATGAAAATTTTTACAGATAACAGAAGAAATATGTATGTGTATAGACAAAAAAAAACCAAAATACTATATGCATATATCACCATTGTCAACAAAACCAAAAAAAAAATTTTTATAAAGGAGGGATTTTTATCTTACTTCCAAGCCAAATTTTTTTTTTTTTTTTTTTATACAAAATTTGAAAATTTTTCACATACATTGCTCATACCCTATTTTCAATGTGTGAAACATCCACAGAAATTTTCTATTCCCAGACAATTAATAGCATTTACTTAAATATAAAAATTCCTCCTTAACACAATTTACACACATGTAAGTTAATAACATCCAAAATATTTTTTTTTTTTTTTAAATATATGAGACAGCTATATTCAAGAAATTTTTCAGATTATTGATAGTGAAAAAAGGGAGTGGTAACTCACCACCGCTGACCTCATCAAGTAAACTACCGCCCAAGGCATTTTCATCAACATTAGATTCTATGGTCATTTGTGTATCTCTTACAGTCACTTCTCTCCCCAGGGACAGCATGGCACATAGAAATTGAAACAAAAAAAACACATATAAGAATACAAATAATCATATATACCACAAAAAGAGAGCTAATTAAAAAAAAAAAAAACGACTTTAACAAAAATTTTGAAGGAAAGAAGAAAGAACCCTAAAAAGCACAACAAAAAAAAAATTCCCTTACATTTTCCCAGAGGCACCATTTATTATGATCATTATTTTTACTTTCATAAATTAAATAATTAACTTATTAACTTTCATATTAATCTCACTTATTAGCATTAAATTTTTACAAACAGATCGTATAGTGTTTAGAATATTTTTTTTTTTTTTTATTAATTTAGTACAAAACGTTTACAAATACTCATTAGTCACCCAAAATACCTAACTTAGCATTTTAAGTCCAGTTATATTGAAAATTTTTGAATTAAATTTTCACTTCCCACAAAATAAAAAAAATAAACAGTTAGTGAATATACAGAACAACCCAAGTCCCAAATACTGACTCACAAGAAACTAAATGCAGATTTTAAAACAGTGGCCTTCCAGATTATACAGTAAGTATATTCACCAAACACAAAGGAAAATAAAAAGAAATAAAACCTATGGACTAACATTCAACCAAAGAATTAACTCTTAATTTAGCTTCTCTCACATTTGTTTTTCTAGGATCGAATGAGTACAAAAATCAAAAACCCAGCTCGAATGGAAAACAATAATCTCCTATAAGAGAAATTTTTTTTTCGCTTTCCTTTCCTTTAGCTCCCCAAGGACTAATCCCGAATTATAAAAACAAAACTCCATATTTTTTTAAAAGTAAGTTTCAATTAACACAGTAACAGGAAGGTAATATCTAAATAAAAACATACAAGTAAAAATTAGCTTTTAAAACTGAAATGGTTTTATTTTAGAAGTAGAATTTTGATTTACATGCATCATATATTTTCAATCATTAATTAATATTTAGTCACAATCAAAGTACAAAGGTATCCTCTTTATAACATATAACAACTTCTAACAATCACTAAAACTGACGCGCACAAGGCAGTGATATATATATTTTTTTTCTTTCTCTAAAACATATCTCAAGGTTTTAATACTGATTTCTACAAAACATAGAAGATGCATATAAATGATAATTTCACACATATTTAAGTAGTTACGAAGAAAAGGGACTAAAGCAAAATGAACAAAAATACTACTTAACAGGCTGCCAGGAGGAGTCACATTACTTCCTTTTCTCTAGGTTTGTCAACCTCTCGATTATCAGCCGTCAAGAAATAGAGCGAGGCAACTCCAGTTCTACAAATCTAGTCAAACATCTCGACGAACACTCACAGAAGAATTTCAGCGTATCGTAGTTTTTCGTCACGCCACTACGACTTAGTTCAACTAATTCAGGGCACGGGAGCGATGATGGGGATACCGGTCAGCCATAGATGAGAGGTTCCACATTCCACGAGCAATTCCAGAGAAAAAAAGACTCCAACAACCAAGCACAGCGAGACGCCAGGTAACCTCTACTCAAACTCTCAAGTCGTTTTTTTTTCGGAGAGGGCCAAAGCCCCTCTCCCTAAAACACAAAACAAAAAAAGTATCTTACAACCACTCGAAAAACCGTATCATTCAAGCTCTGAACAAAAACCAACCTCTGATTCGTTGCCATTCCACTCGGCTAAAAAAAGAGAGTCTCATTCGCTATAACTACCCCAAAATATCCCCCTTGGTCACTCCCACTAAAAATTAATACGCCCTCATTTAAAAATATTTCTCAAACAAAATACACACGCCCATACAGTCAGCAAAACTTGCACGACCTCAATTCGCTCCCTCAGGTAGACAGGTATTTTAATCTCCGAGAGAATTTTTCCATTTCACTCCCCCACTGTAACCGAGAACTGAACAGCTGAGAGGAACATCTGTGACCGCCACACCCACCACGCTGACCTTCAGCGACCTAAGAAAGACACGTTTCACTCCGCTTGGAAACAAGAAAACATAGAACTGCTGCTCACGGAAGCAATGAATGAAAGAAAGAGAGGGAACACCTCTTTATTGTACGAAAAATGCGAGGGGAAAAGCATCCCTTTTTTTTTTTGTTTGCTTACAATTCTCAAGAGAAAAAGTATATATACAAAGAATTCTTGACCAAAAATACTTCTCAGAATTGAATATCTTCCTACCGTGCAATACTTGTGATTACAAAGCGTTTTGAAACTAACATAAATATAGCTAAGAAAACCTATCTTTTTTCTTTCTTCTTTTTTTTTTTTTTTTTACAGAATAGAGATTTTAATTATGAAATATTAAAAACGAACAAGCAGTTATAATTCATTATAACATTGCAATATCATTTTGCTTTCTGTTGTTCATATAACTATATAGAAAGTTGAGTTTTTGAATCAAATTTTTGAAATTTATTTGCTATATTTACACGTTTTAAGGAATCCCTGAATCCGGATAACAGGAGATTTCAGCTATTGGTCTGTGTGTATGTCTTTTATCAACATAACTAAAACTCTACATAATGTTATCGAAAGTATTGTTTTTGATCACATATCATAAATTGAGTTTATTTTATGTTTACGAATTTTTAAGTTTCTTGAATCTGAAAAACAGGTTTTTAATCTTTTGTCTGTGCTTGTGTCTTTTATCAACATATCCCAAGCAAAAATAATATTAGGAAGACCAATTTCAATAGTTTAAATCTGTATCATGTAGCTATCCTACACTAAACTTTTCATTGAGATCAATCAACTGGTTTCTAAACAAAGAATAAAGAAAAAAAAAATACTTTATTCCATGGACGAAATTTCTGGTAGGTACACTTAAACAATTTTAGTCTGCATAAACAAAATAAAAAGAACATGTTTTTTATATGCTTAAACACATGTTTAGTACAGAAAATCATATGAAAATCATTTATTCGTTTACAGAGCGAGAAACAATCGGATATATTTTGACTAGTTTTTGAATATCCTGAAATTTCATATCATATGGGGCCGCGGTAGTCCAGTCGGTAGAGCACCGGGCTCGTAAATGGAAGACTGCCGGTTCGGTAATCGAGCCGGTCTAAGACCGTCGTGTACACTAATGGTGCCTGGTGCACGTAAAATCTGTCGTTTGGATTTTTTATTTTTCTAATGTTTTCTACAATACTTAGAAAAACTGGGATGAAAGTATCGAGATAAACTTATCGAGTAAACTTATTGGCTATAAAATCATACGTCACCCATCAATGAAATACGTGTTTAAACAACCACAAAAAAAATCGTAAGAACTTGCAGCTATGCTATGATTCAATGCAAGAAACACTTAAATTATGAAAATATATTTTTAGCGGTGGACAAAATTAAGAAATAATTACAAGATACAGTGAAATCAATGTACAAATAAAGCCCTATTAACGATATTTATTTATTATGGGCTGACACAATATCTTTACAAGAAAAAACACACATATAACTCTTTAAATCAGTATCCATTAAAAGAAAATTGATACTCAGTAGAATGTTGCAGTTTCCAGAATTCTCATACCCTGTATATTTAAATATTTATGTTATACTTAACCTATCGTCCTATAGTGTATGATTCCTTAAAGTGTTTAATGAAAATAATTAAAATTTTTATTCTCCATTTGCTTTAATATTCTTTTTTTTTTCTTCCTAATTAAATTTCCCCTGATCTGAAATTCTGCAGCATAGAATTACTGTATTGATGTAAATAATAAGGTTTAATATTTCTCATTTTTTTCTCTAAAGACTAAGATGAAATATTTTATTGAAAAAAAATTGTCGTAATCTTTTATTTTATATATATTATTTTTTTATTTTTAGATTTTTTTATTATTCGCAATCGAAATAGGATATATCTTTGGTTTAAGGTAGTTTAATTTGTAGGTCATTGCATACTGATTTGAAATTTTTACTATCGAAGAAATGGTAAAAGAAAATTTTCCATATAAATGACCGTGTGGGGAAAAATAATATTACCATTTCAACGAAACCAATTTTTAGCATAAGGAAAATCAATTTCATTGCTTTACGTTAGCTCTAATAACGGGTACAAATGAAAGGAATCTTAATCGGAAAATCAATTTCATCCGAAAAACGAAAGTTCTTATTTAAAAAGTATATAATTTGAACTATTCTTTGATTGATTTATCTGAAAAATGTTGAAACTTTAAAACGGCTCTTTTTTTTTTTTTTTTTTTTTTTTTTTTTTAATACTGAATTCTAAATTCTAATTCGTAGTTCTATGAAAATAGTATATTGCTCAACATCATACCATGTTTCACAATCGATTTTAAAGAGATTATATTACTTAAATTGTAGTATCCCATTATCTAATGAAATGTTGAAATGTATATTCAAACGTTTATATGTAAGATTTTTTTTTATTCTTTAAAACTACTTAAAAATCTAAGAAGTTAATTTTAACTCTAAATAAATCGTTTCTTTAAACTTCTGAGCCCACTGTCGAACATATCCGGTCACCGACTTATATATATATATATATATATATATATATATATATTGATTTTTTTTCCCAATACTCTTATAATTGAAATTTACAATTCATTGGTTTTTCTTTTTACTTTAATGCATTGATTACATATAGCAGTTTATCTTTAGAGGTATTTATTGTATTAACACTTTAATGGATGCCGTTTTCATACCACAAACGCAAATTTTAATTACCAATTCCAAAAAACTGGCACCGGAATTTTTTTACAAAATTTTTGTTTCCTAACTTACAGAAGTAATTTAATTTATTACTTATCTTCTAATATTGTTATTGAATTCTGCTGATTTTTCTCCTGGTGAGAAAATTTTCTTGCCCTCAAAGGTTTAAGGTTTATTTTCAGCGGAATAATTATATTTTAAAACTCAAAGTGAAATTTTCTGTTTTTTTTTTTTTTTTTTTTTTTTTTTTTTTTTTTAGAACACTGAGAATATAGACTATGAAGCAAAATTTGCAATATAGCTCTTTTTTTTTTTTTTTTTTTCAAAAGCGTCAATTTTAGTTTAATTTAAAAATATAGTCGGATGATTTAAAAGATTATATTTTGGCACAAAATGTTTGGTAATTAATACTAAAGCATTATAAAATATAGGAAAAAACCTAACAAGCGTTGCATTTTTCGGGTTTTTGGAAAACTATCTGCTTGATTATTTGTATGTCATTCCTGAATCAAATTGACCATAACTCGATAGAGACCCTGAACATTCTTAAAGAGTCTTTTAGGAATACCTGACTGATCAGTATCCACGATGTGTTAGGCGTAAGGACAGGTGCGCAATTCCTTAGACACATGGATATTTATAGCTTACTGTAGAGCTTCTTTATTGGAGTTTTTAAAGCAAATAGTTTATATTATAGACGTTACAGAATCATAAAATTTGAGCAACACGTATAAAGAGGTAATTTAAAAATTAAAAAGCTACACTGAAGAAAAAAAAATATTCCGCCTTCCTCTAGAATGGATAAGTAACCATTTTTTAAATCCCTTTACTAGAAATATAGATTTCCGAGCTATGTGAATAAGCCACGCCAATAAACTGAATAGACGAAATTCTCGAGAATTTCTAGTGTACACATTTCTAGGTGGGGAAACAATATTCTGAATACTCTAAATATTGTGAATCATTCATATTGCGAGAAATTCTCGCTTGATTTCCTAGAATTGGGTAATAAACCAAGATTATAGTTGCAGACACCCGCCTCGTGTAGTCTCATTTATTTGCAGAGATTTTTAAATAACTTTGCCCTCGATAATATAGGCAAACGCTCTAGAATTCTAATAGGGGCTTCTAGAACTCGCTTTCCAAGGGGACTAGAACTTATAAATATGACATGGAACTATTTTTTTAGAGCCACAATTTAGATTCTAGATCTCAGTTACAGAATTTTTTCGCAGTGTAACGGACTTAGAGGGATTTCATTGCAATTTTTTTAGTTTTCATTTTTAATGTGATGCAAAAAATAAATACTGATCCAATTCTTTTGAAAATTCTTTTAAATATAGTGACTAGCGAAGCGGGCGTAGCCTGCTAGTGAGTAATTAAACTAACTGGTACTATATTTAAGTAATATTTAAATTTTAATCGATAATCAGTTGTCATCATCATATTGAAATGCTGCTGCCTAAATAGAACAATATGTATAAATTTATGCAAAAACTGCTTTACCATCAGATTTCTAAAAGGAATCTTTTATTTTTATTTATTTATTTATTTTTAAGAAGAGGGGTGAACCAAATTTATTTTATTGGCTGATTTTTAAGATTTTATTTGTCATTTTAACAAATATTTTGTACACATAGCCAAACAAGCCAAGTTATACATTTGCTTCAATTAACTAAATAATTACTCTTTAAAGAATTATAGCTGTAACTAGAATGTCCGGTAATCTACGTCAAAGATCTTCCTGTAAAGAACCAAAAAGAGATCAATGTCCTGGATCAAGAAATATGTTTGTTTAAATCAGCAAAACGATTATGTTTATTTAAGAATATGTTAGCTTAAGTAACAAAACAGTTTGGTTAAAGGCAAGATAATTTGGTTCTGGTAAACAAAATGTTATTGGTTTTTATCAATAAAAAATATTTACTTCATTTTAAGAAATTTTTCAACAAAAAATTTCTTTCTGTAAAGAAATCTGTTTGTTCAAATCAGCAAAACGATGATGTTTATTTAAGAAAATGTTGATTTAAATAACAAAACAGTTTGTTTAAGGACAAGATAATTTGGTTCTGGTAAACAAAATTTTGTTGATTTTTATCAATAAAAAATATTTACTTGATTTTAAGAAATTTTTCAACAAAAACTTTCTTTCTGTGTAGAAACATGTATGTAAGAGAATGTCAAGTATTTAAAACCTGATTAAGTTTTAATATGTTCAACCAAGATTGTATACTAATATGTAATAAAGAAAAGCACGTTCTTTCTTCTGGAATAATAAAAAACACGAAATGAAGTACTTTAAATTTAAATGTAAAAATTTTTAAAAAAATCCAATAAGTTAAAAATAGAACTAAAAATAATAATGTATGATATCGATTTGTTCACTGTTTCTTAATTCTATCAGTTTTATAAAAATGGATTATATTTTTAAATATTGTGTTCAAGTATATATTTTTAATAGTACTGAAACTTATAAAGTTTTCTAAACACATCCGACTACTTTTTTAACTTTAGTTATCTATAGGTAAGTATGAAATTAGCCGCCTTTTCCTCGTTTAACTTAAGTAAATGACGGTGATTCATCATATACATTCCGCTGTAATTGTATAAATCGGACGACAGGATCATCAATCATATAATCTGAAGCAGCTTTTGATGTTAATAATGACTGAGTCTTCATAAGATCCGAAATCTTGTTTAACGTTTGCCGATAAAATATTAATGGTAATATCCTTTTCAACTTAAATTTGATAAAATTGCTTTTTTGCGGCGTAGGGTATTTTTTTTTTTTTTTTGCTTTTTTTATGGATAATATTTTTAATGTGAATATGAAACATTCACTTATTTCTTTTTTTAATAACAAAACAAATATAACGATTCAGTTATACAAATGCATTTTTTAAAGCTGTTGTTGCATAAGTTATTCGATAATATTTCATACGAGAAAATTTTATTCAAATAATAATACTTTCCAGAATTTTCTAAAAAAATATATAATTATAATAAAAGCAAATAAAATTATTCCATTTAAAATAAATAATTAATTTTAGGTAAATTAACACATAAATTTAAAACCACGTACTATTTTAAAAAAAATGACATTCAAAATATATTAATATTTGAGGTGTAGCTAATAAATTATGAAGTGTAGTAGATCAGATATTTATAAATAATTAATTCAATTCATTTCCTTTACAGAAGTGTTAAGAAACCAAATTAGAATATATTGTAGAACATAAGACATTAACATATAAAATCATTTAAATATAATTAATCAAAAATATAACATACAAGAAGAAAATTAAATGTTAACAAAAATAATCATCTAGATTTACTTCCACCTAGCAAGATAAAGTAGTATTATTGGATATTTTTCGTTAGAAAAAAAAGAAAATTACTGGTGTAAATATTTTGTATGTAGTGAAAATAGACAGTTAAATAAAATTATCCCGATTGACATTGACGTTTGTTACAATAAAACTACTATAATTAAAATTATCAATAAAATAAAAAATTGTCTCCTCTAATTAATAGTATTATTTCATTTACTCACAGATTTAAATTCACTAACATCCCACATTTCTGTAATGAATTCAATAGCTTTAAAAACTATAATTTGGGGAAATTTAACATTATAATCCCTTTTAGTTCTCCTATCACTATAAAACAATTAAACTTTAATGACCGTGATCCTACTGGTCCCACTTGAGGTGTTTATAAAATACCAATGGAATTAAAAATTAATATCATTTATTATATTTGACAGACTAAACGAACTCTTAATCAGGAACTCATTCTTAAAGTTAAAAAAGAAAGTTCAGCTATAGTTAATTTCATGTATGATGACACTTGTGCAATACCTATGGCAAAAGTTAATTCAACTCCACAAAATTTTCAAGAACTAGTTATTTACGAAGTTGTTAACATTATAAAATCTCGGAACTGAATTATTTATAAAGATTCAGCAATTTTACCAAAAATATGGTGTTATCTTATAGAGCCAGATTTTTAATTAGATTTGATTTGTTTCTCAGGATACTTAATAAGAAGCCAAGAATCTGTTTTTTACAAGATAGACTTTTTGACTTCGTATTTAATACATTGCAAGCTCTCTACAAAATTTTCTACGAGATTCATATAATTTTGAAGCTTACAGACTCCCCAGACATTTCCTCTACAAATTCCTCTCCAAATTTTATCGCCTTGCCATCTATTCCAGTTTCCATCTACAAGCTTCTCCCGTTTCTTATTTTTAAGAGCAGTCACCTCACTGGATTCACATCTCAAGAACACTTCAATAACATGACGTTACCTAATTGTGACCCTATAAATTTCCTCACAATCTTATCCTGCGATTCGTCTAAACGTGACTTTTTGTAAATGCCATTTCACTGTTTCCGATTACATCAAGCTTAATTTCATCTATAACTGTAGGATATTGATGTATATTTTGCTTGCTGCATTTCAAGAAGACGATTCTAAAAAAATATTTCTTGATGCTGCTTTATTAAGTGAAGCGAAAAGCTTCGAAATAATGTATTTCTATTGTAAATAAGTTTTTAATTAAATACTATTTTAAATTTTCATCATTAGAATATAATTAAATATAAAATGCAGCATGATTAAACTAGTGCACTCGGTAGAGCATTGAGACTTACATATATAAATATTATACGCTGCTTATGCTGTTATTTATTGACATGCAATTGAAAAAGATCCGTCAGTTAAGTGTAAAAGGAATTAGTACTTACCTTGCATACCGTTTAGCAACCACCATTCACTCCACTGCTATGGCTTAAATTTGTTATTCCTTCTGCTTCACTCATTGTATTTTGGTAATGCAAAACTCTCGGTGATTCTCCATCCAAGCATTATTATTTACTATGGTTCCTATTTAGTATTTTTAATTAATTCTATGATTTAATCTGAATCACATGTGGATCGGTTGATCAGACTTTATAAGATAGAAAGTATATATACGAGTACAAAAAACTTTATTTTACGAGTCGAAAATGTATGCATGCTTACCTATTGTATCTTACATTGCAACTGACATAAAAACTTGAATTATAGACACGCTAGAAAAATAGAAAAACAAAGAAGAGAAATTAATATAGGATATTTATCTATATGTAAGTTTAGCTAGAAAAATAATAATAATAGTAATCTTTTCATATGTAAGAAATGTCTAAAGAAAAATAATTCGAATGTTTATTGGTTTGTTTTTCAGTCTTTAAAATAGATTTAGAAAAATTACTGTCAAAAGTTTCATTCGAGATATAGTTATAAGTCATGTGGTCATTTAGTTTATGGCCTTGAACAACGAGTGATGCATTATTTGAATTGCACAAAAAACGAATATGAAGATTTGTCTGATGACAGATTTTAATAAAGTTTCTAATCTTGAGCGGGCGAGAAAGATAACAGATTGAATGATCTCAGTTCATCTGTCATTCAACAAATATAATGTTTTTATACCTAATATAATGCTTTTATAATGTGTCTTTTAACACATTGTGCAAAAATTATTGAAGCACTAGATAATAATAATTTTAAAAATATGCACCTTATAATAATTTGTTAAGCTAATATTTGCCGAGTCATGATCTTAGTATTTACGCTGTTAATAAAAAATTAAGTTGATGATAAGGATTAGAGATTAAACTAAGACAATAATAATAATAATAATTATTATTATTATTAAAAATGTGGATGTGTGCTTTAATAATTTTGCTGCAAACTGTGCATTTGCAAATCTCAGAAAGATTTCCAAACTCCATTGTCAAAAGGTATATATAGAAGCATGTTGACTTCTGCGAGTCAATATTATTGAGAGAGGTATTTTGAGCGATTTCAATTTTGGGACTGTGCTCGAAGCGAAATTTTGTTGTAAATTACCGAAATTGCTGCTCTGCGGAGAATTTAACGTTGTTTGCTTTACTTCTGTGGAAAAGATGACTGTTTCTTAGCTTATTTCCTGAACAATTGACGAATATTGATTTTTTGTGGTACGAGCGACAGCTTTGAGAATTTTCGTTGAAATAACAGTACTACTGGACTGTTTTAGGACAATTCTTAAAAATCGCATTTTGTTGTACTTATTACGCTAAATAAAGGACATTCATTGATAGGAACCTGCCTCTTTCTTCACGAATTACTTTCTTCATACAAAAGAGTCAAAAATTTTCGTGTGAATACGTGTAACTAGAAGTATACCTGGTGCATTTTTTAAACTTCTCGAGAATTTAACTGCACGGTTAAAGGGAATTAAAAAAAATAATGTAGAAGAGATGAAAGGAGGACTAGGCAAGATTGAACCCGCACAAGATCACTTGAGAAAAGTGATAAAAGCCGAGCAAGATTAAATAATAACTGTACATGATCAGCTGAGACATAAGATGAGAAACGGGCAAGTAAAGCACAAAGTTAGAATATACGCTGCACAAACTGAGATACTGTCCAAAATTAAAGACATTCAACAACAGGTGCAACATTTAACACGTGTTAGAGGTTCCAGAGACATGAAAGGCGTACTAGCGAACAGTACAAAATACAAGTCTGCAAAATGTGTGTCTAAATCTTCAAAAATGATAAATGTAATTTAAAAAAGGCTGCGAAAGTCTTATTGGATAAACTAAATAACGAAAACAACTAAAAGAAACCACTGCTGACACTAAATATACACAGAAAGAGCACTTGGAGGGACTACGCGAAGAATAGTAAGCTAATGTACTGAAAATCAGAAAAAGACTAACACGTAGGCCGAAAACTGCTTTCTCATGTCGTTCCAGAATCTTCAAACACCTGGTCAGGAGGGTGTAATCAGATTAGATTGCACACATATCTGATCAGTGCATTCTGGAATTATATTTCCTTCAGAAATTCGATTTTACTGAAGATTTAAAGAAGAGTTAATTATGAAAAGACGATGAAGAAATCCTTATGCTCACCATTAATGCATGGTACACTGATTCAAACAATATAGTTTCAGTAGAAAACATTATGATTCTGGCAAGGTCTGAACAAATGTATTGTTTGGGAAGCAGATGAATCTTATGAAAAGTACCGCTATACTGTTAGTAATTTTTCAAAGCCAGCTTAAAATAAAAGATTGCTGCAATGTAATCTTTTATTCCACATGCGTAACGGTAGTCGATATCTTTTCCCGACCTGCCAATGTATATTAAGTACAATGTTAAACCCTCTCGACCTCTACGTTTTTGAAATCATATTACTATTTTTATTGTATATGATTTGTACATTAATAATATAGTTGCGAAATCGTTAGAACACCAGTTTTAAACAGTATATATATATATATATTTATATATATTGTCACACAGATGTCGTGAAGAGTCAAAGTGAACACTCGAAGTTAAGTAACAAACGTAGTTTATTAGTAGAACAAACTTGTAACACAGCTACACTCGGCTGAGAACATACACAAACTGAGGAACAAGTCGCTTATATACAATATTCGAATATTCCAGAATACAAGATTAACATAAATTAGAATATTCTAGAAACTGCTAGAATAGGAAATTAAATATGCAAAGATAATTATAAGAATTTAGAAATAATTTTTAGAGTCTTTAAATTTACTTGCCCCCGGCTGGAATCGAACTGAGGCCGTCTGGGTGACAGTCCAGAGACATAACTCTACGCCCCGGCGGCTGTAAAGAAAGCTGACGTTGTGGCAATATATAAAGCTTACATAAATACTTATCGAATTTAAATTTTCTTTATTGCAAAAACAAAAAAATATGCTTATGAACATATGAGACGTCGTATTAATGATTATCAAATAAAAAAATAATACAGACACATAAAAAAAAGTGAATTCACATGGAACTATAAATGACATAAATGAATATATTTTTACAACTTTATTGTTGGACATTTCAAGTATTTTTATTCATTTCATATTACTAAAATTCTAATCGTTTAATAAAAATAATTATATTTTATAAAATATTTTGTTCCTGTTCTTTGATTTCATGGCTAAAATATATAAAAATACATGTATTTCTTTCATATATTTATAAATTTTATTTCTTAAATAGTTTACTGAAAATATCTTTCACAGGAAAAAAAAAGTAAAAGAAATAGCGAAATGTATGAAAATTACACTATCATTTAATGAAAGCTTTTAAATTACTTTTTTTTTTTTTTTAACCAGGGCTTTAAAGGATTATTAGGTTTTAAAATATGATAGTATTTCTTTTTTCGCCTGTTCTTAAATATAGTATCATTGAAGTTGTTAAATAGATATATAAGAAAAATTGCATATTTGTTTTAAATATATTTAAGAAAATGTAACAATAAATCAAGATTTCCCTAACTGAAAAAGCCGAAAACAAAAACGAAAATAATCTTTTATTCACATTCTAAATAGAGTTTTTTCTATTGGAAAGCCAGAAACTGTGTATTTTATTATTTTATTCTTTCTACTAAATAACAAAATAAACGATATCCAAATTACAATGGTCTATGTTCTCTCAATCATGCAAACAAACTTGTGCCTAGAAAGCTTTATGTTGTTTTAGGAAAACAATACATAGAGTATTAAGGCATTTAGCGAAAAAAAGGAAGAAAAATTTACGGTTCTCAATTTACTTTTTGTCTTCTTGCAGAAAACATATACGAAGATAAGATAAAGAACATGTATAATAATGGAATTTTATCCAAATGTTTTATTCAAAGAGAGAATTCTGTAGAATTTTTTATTGCAAATGTTTCAAATATTGCATATTGCCAATGTTAATCATTTTTTAAGAAACTTCGTTTTGTACTAGTTTGATGATATATTTTATGTAAATAAGGATGATTCGCTATGCAAAAAAATTTTTGATATAGTAATAAATACCTTTTTTTTTATGATAGAAATTTTTACATTACATTTTTATTTTACATTCTGTATATTCTAAATATACATCTGTATATGAAAAAGTTAATACTATATTTTTCTGTGAAAAATAATGACTTGGTAATTTCGTGTAAATGTATTTTATTGAAGAAACTGGTCTCCTTCTGTTTCAGTTATATATGTTTGCTAAGATACAATCTTTTTGATACCGTGTTTATATTGGTTCCTGTCTTTAAAACAGAAAATTCATATAATTTTATGACATCATCTTTGTGACTGCTCTGTTGTTTTCGCAAATGAATTACACAATCATAAGTAATAGTCGAATGGAGCAATATCTGGTGGTAAGGAAGATGAGAAAAATTTTATTATCAAAGTACTTTTATTACCAAAATATTTTTATTACCTCCTTAGTCGCTTTAGGAACATAATGCCTCACATTGTATTCAAGAAAATTCACTATTTTCCAGTTGACTATAGTGCTTACTCTTCCGTGTAATTGACATTCTTTTGCAACTGGTAAGAGGTATACCTCTACTGTGATCGTTTTCCTATAGTCTAGTAATTCAAAGTGCCCAATGCAAGCTCTAGTCCAGCAAACAGTGAGAATTACCTTCTACTTATGATTGTTTTCTTAGGAACAAATGAAACAAGACAAACGTTTGCTTTTATTGTCAATACATAATACCTATTTCTTATCATACGCAAGTTAAAAAAAAAAAAAAAAACTTTTAAAAATAATCTTTAGGAAATCTGCAAGTATACCGCAGGTATTGCTTATGAAGCCTTAAAGATAAATAAAGCAAATAAAGAAATATTTCCTGAAGAAAACCTGCACTTTTTATTTTTCTTCAAAATACTTGTGAAAACGTATGAAATATCTGCAAAATGTTATTTTGTTTTTATCTAAAACTGGTTTATAACAGAAAATCCGAAATACCTACAAAATACCTGAAGTTTTGTCCTGTTATTGTTAGTCCTCGAATAGGGCTTTCTTAGGGCGTAACATCTATGAAGAGCAAAGGATGAGAAACTGAAGTTTAGTTTTCTTGGTGAAAACATGGGGAATCCAGTTATTGGGCTACCAAGTCATCCTGAGGTTTTGTAGATATAATAAATTTGTTTCCTCTGAGATTATAAATTCTGAAGTACGGCATTTCCACGTTTGAACAGGATAAGGCTTGATGCTCTCATTCAACGTGGCTTAACTGATAGTCTATGAACATCCATCTGCAAATTTTCCCTAAAGACTCTCCCTCCCTAATAAGGGTCACTTAAATCCTTTTCGAGCAGTGCTCTCACTCATCCATACTTCTACAAACGCAGAAAATTTCTTTAGAGCAGCATCTATAAAATTACTACTTAACTCATAGAGTAAATGTAGTACCTCATACATGTAAAACTTTTTTCTAAAGTGACATTTTCCTTTCTGGTTTATACTTTTTGACGCGACCAAGACGTCCCACAAATCTGTGAGGACTGTCGCTTGACAGGAAAGTCACTAAATGATTTCTTCCATGCGTGGTTAATGATATCTTCCATTTAAATTTCACTTTTAGTCCAAGCAGTAAAAACATTTTTAGATACCCTATGATAAAAATAGAAGAATTTAACTTAGACTAGAATTCACACTGACATTAAAATTTTTAATAATAGAAACTCCATGCATTAATTGAGCATCATTAGTAAAATTTGTATATAAAATGTACACACTTAAGCTTAAATATAGAAAAACATATCACGAGTTAAAATTGCAAACTGTTAAAAAATACATACATCAAATAGGAATTTTTCTTTGGTTAATAATAAGAAAAAAAGAGCATGCATTCCAATCTTTGCAATTAAACCAGGTATTTCAGTAACAAAAACGAAATTTTCACGATGTATAAAATTTCACAACAGTGATTTGGTTAAATAACACGATTATACACAAAATATTAGCCATAAAAATGGTGCCACTGTTTACTATGTTAGCAAACTAATAAAATAAAATTTCATGAAATTCAATTTAATTAGAAACTTTGTGCACATTATTTACATATGTTTTAAAAATAAATAAATAAAAACTTAACTTAAATGCATTTTTTTAGGCTATAAAAATCAACAACTAGACCTGTAGATAAATATTAAATATATATATATTCAAATAAACATGTTCAAATTGAAAATTTTGTTACATTAAAAGTCTTATATAACTGCAAGTAAATTTTGTGACAATTGAATGGCTGAAAAATTTATTTCACTTTACAAGAGTTTTGCATATATAAAACACATTTGCTTATTTTATATGCTGAAGCATTTTTTATTGTTCATGTGGTACGTAAAAGTGCTGTCTAAAATGAATTACAATGATTTTTTCCTTGAATTTTATATTTGTATTTTAAACAGAAAACACATCTATAAAATACTTTAGAAAACACACACGTCCTTAAATTCTTTTTATTCACAGTATGCTTCACGCAAAGAATGTACTTTTTGTATATATTTTGATTTATAATGTACAAAATTGGAATTCACAATGTACAAACGAGAGGAAACATTTTGATTTTGTTTGTAGAAGAGTGAGAGAGGTATTTTTTGAGTACTTTTGTGCGTTTACCGAAGGAAATTTTACCAATGTTTCACCAATTGTATTTGTTTCTATATTTATTGAAAATTATATTGGATTTGATAACTTTTTGACTTTCAGTTTGTGATGGAAATGTATAATTTGAAATGTCCTGAACACGATTTGACCATTATTAAAAAAAAAAAAAAAAAAAAAAAAAATCTCCACAGGACTACTGTTTATAACTTTGAATAAAGATCATAAAATCAAAAAACTCGCAACTATTATTTTGGGTTAAAAGAAAACACGATCCTTTGTCAGTTGAAAATTGTATTTCTTATGAAGCCTTAAAAATAAATAAATAAATAAATAAATATTTCCTGGAGAAAGCTTCTTCTTTTTATTTTTCTTCAAAATACTTGTGAAAACCTATGAAATATCTGCAAAATGTTATTTTGTTTGTATCTAAAAGGTGTTTATAACAGAAAATCCGAAATACCTACAAAATACCTGAAGTTTCTGCCTGATATTTTTACTTGGTTATGTTAATACTTACAAGGGAAGTATGAATAAAAAAAATTGCTATTGAAACCAAACCAAGCGTAAATTAAAGAGCATGGTCGAAAATATAGGGTAGAAAACAAATTTGCTGCAAAACCCCCCATGGGGTCGAGATATGACCCCCTAATAATTTTAGTTATTTCTGTAAACACCAACGAAACACACATTGTAAGAAACTGGTGGTACAGAGGTAGCGTTGCTTAACTATTCGATGTTGCAATTAACTTTTATTTCAAATATTTCATTAAACAACTGTCAAATTTGCTGGTGTCGGAAGAACTGAAAATAAAATTGAACTCAATGACAAATTTTCGCAAAATGATTTCAATAATGTATAATTAGTTTTACATCTCAAAAAATTCAAAATAAATATAAAAAATAAATTTTACAAATCTACTAATATTGCCGAAAGCCAAATATTTAACAAAATGATCGTTATGAACACTAATGGACGGTACCAAAATTGTAATTCAAACAATTGTGATCAATCTTCTTATATTTCTTGTTCTTATTGTGAAAAATACTTATGGTTTCATGATTTGTTTACTTTTAATCATAATTATTATAAATTATAAATTATATTCGTAGCTTTAAACATGATTTTCTTTTTTATAAATATAAATAAATAAAAATACATATTTCTTAAATTCATTGTGAATACCTTATTAATTGAAATACTTAAAAAAAAAAAAGAAAATCTTCTTAATATAATAAATATTTTATCTTAAATTAATAATTTAATTTAATTAAAACGTAAAAAAATATTTATAAATGAAATAATAATAAAAAAAAAAAACACAAAACGCTTCGATCTCATGACCGCCGTATCGCAAGTCAAGCACGCTACTACTGCACCACCCGTTCTTACAAGGTTTCGTGTTTCGTTGGTTTTTATAAAAATAACTAAAATTATTAGGGGGTCAAATCCCACCCCCATGGGTGTTGCTGCAACAAATTTACGCTCTACCCTATGTTTTCAACCATGCTCTTTCATTTAAGCTTGGTTTGGTTTCAAAAGCAATTTTGCTGATTCATACTTCCCTTGTTAGTCCTCGAATAGAGCTTTCTTAGGGAATAACATCCATGAAAGAACAAAGGATGAGAAACTGAAGTTTTGTTTCCTTGGTGAAAGTGTGGGAAATTCAGTTATTGGGCTACCAAGTCATTCTGAGGTTTTGTGGATACAATCAATTTATCTAATACAATCATCCATATTTGTTTAATACAATCATCCATACCTCTCCAAACCCAGAAAATTTCTTTAGAGCAGCATCTACACAATTACTGCTTAACTCATAGAGTAAATGTAGTACCTCATAGTTGTAAAACTTTTTTCTACAGTGACATTTTCTTTTATGGTTTATACTTTTTGACACGACCAAGACGTCTCACAACTGTGTGATGACTGTCGCTTGACAGGAAAGTCACCATCTGATTTCTTCCATGCAAGGTTAATGATATCTTCCATTTGAATTACACTTTTAGTCCAGGAAAAAAAACATTTTTAGATACCTTATGCATTAATTCAGCATCATTAGTAAAAATTTTATTTAAAATGTACGCACTTAAGCTTAAAAATAGAAAAACATATCACCTGTTTGGTAAACGAGTTAAAATTGCAAACTCTTAAAAACTACATACATAAAATTCGAATTGTTTTTTTTTTTTTTTTTTTTTTTTTGGTTAATAATAAATAAAAGGAGAGTATGCAGTCCAATCTTTTCAAATAAACCAGGTATTTCATTACGAAAAACAAAATTTTCACTTTAGTTTAAAATTTTCACAACTGTTATTTGGTTAAATAACACAATTATATTCAAAATATTAACCATACAAAATGGTGCCGCTGTTTACTATGTTAGCAAAATGATAAACCAAACTTTCATGAAATTCAATTTAATTAGAAATCTGGCGCACATTATTTACATATGAAAAAAAAAAAATCATGCTGCGCTAAAAAATAAATAAATAAATAAAATAATTAATTAATTCAATGCATTTTTTCAGGCTATAAAAATCGACAACTAGATCTGTTTATAAATATTTTAAACAAAGTATATATATATATATAAACCTATATGTTCAAGTAATCATGTTCAAATTGAAAATTTTGTTACATTAAAAATGTTATATAAATGCAAATAAATTTTGTAACAATTGAATGGCTGAAAAATGTATTTCACTTTACAAGAGTTTTGCATATATAAAACACATTTGCTTATTTTATATGCTGAAGCATTTTTTATTGTTCATGTCGTATGTAAAAGTGCTGTCTAAAATGAATTACAATGATTTTTTCCTTGAATTTTATATTTGTATTTTAAACAGACAACACATCTATAAAATACTTTAGAAAACACACACGTCCTTAAATTCTTTTTATTCACAGCATGCTTCACGCAAAGAATGTATTTTTTCTATATATTTTGATTTACACTTGAAATATCTGGAGCTCTAAATGTATATACAGAAATGCGAAATTCAATATGTTGGATTTTATATGTTAGCTTGCTTACTAAGTAAAAGTTACTGCACAAAAACTAATTAGTTTTGAATTTTAATCTTGATTTGGAAAAATTAATATTCACAAAAGAAAATTAGGGAAAAAACAACAATAAGTATTAAATAAAAGTCAATCCTAATGAAACAGGAACAATTCTTAAGGTTTCACTATTATATTTAAAAAGTTGTGAACACTTTTACAATTATCATTATAAAATTCAATAGCGGTTTCCTTGTAATGTAAATACACTGATGGAAAAAAAAATCCCAACACCAGGAAGGAGCTGTGCTGGATAAACGAAATTTGGTAGGCGTGTTTATACATCTGAAAGATGACGTTGATTCAAATTTCGAGCTACGCGCATAAGTGTGGCGCTTGTAGCGACACTATGAACATGCAAATGAGGTTTGCTTTAAATAAGCACTGTAAGGTTCGTGATCGTTATTTACAGTTGAGACTTGACGTAGTGGGTTAATGTTAGTCAAGGATGCCTCTAAGAAGACGAAGAAGACATTATCAACAGCTCACTGAGTTTGAACGAGGTCGTGTAGTAGGGCTACGAGAAGGTGGGTTTTCTTTCCGCGATATTGCAGAAAGACTTGGCAGGAATGTATACACTGTGCATGAGTGTTGGCAGCAGTGGTCAAGGAAAGGTACTGCCTCAAGAAGACCGGGTTCCGGGCGGCCACGTGGCACTACTGAGAGGGAAGACCGCCATGTTCGGCGTATGGCTGTGGCTAATCGTACTGCGTCTGCAGCTGAAATTCGAGCTGCATTTGGCACCACAGTGACACAACGAAATGTTACATATCGGTTACTTCAAGGACAGCTCCGAGCCAGACGCCCTGTTGCGTGCATTCCACTGACTCCAAATACTGCCGTTTGCGACGTGAGTGGTGTCAAGCTAGAGCTCATTGGAGGACGGAGTGGAGATCTGTTGTGTTTCCTGATGAAAGCCGGTTCTGCCTTGGTCGCAGTGATAGCCGTGTGTTGGTTAGAAGGAGGCCAGGTGAACGCCTGCTAGTGACCTGTCTGCGGCCTAGACACACAGGGCCTACTCCTGGAGTTATGGTTTGGGGAGCAATTTCGTATGACAGCAGGAGTACTCTCGTGGTTATCCCACGCACCCTGACTGCAAATTTGTACGTCAGTCTAGTGATACAACCTGTTGTGCTGCCATTCATGAACAGCATTCAAGGGGGTGTTTTCCAACAGGATAACGCTCGCCATCATACCGCTGTTGTAACCCAACATGCTCTACAGAGTGTCGACATGTTGCCTTGGCCTGCTAGATCACCAGATCTTTCTCCAATCGAGCACATATGGGACATCATTGGACGACAACTCCAGCGTCATCCACAACCAGCATTAACCGTCCCTGCATTGACTGCCCAAGTGCAACAGGCATGGAACTCCATCCCACAAACTGATATCCGGCACCTGTACGACACAATGCATGCACGTTTGCATGCTTGCATTCAAAATTCTGGCGGTTGCACCGGTTACTAATGTACCAACATTTCACATTTGAAATGGCTCTTCTCGCCAATGGCTCTACCTGTGATCTTGAAACTTTAATCAATTAAATATTTTACCTAGACAAATGTATTGCTGAAATTTCATTACTGTACAATAATTTTTTCTTGGTGTTGGGATTTTTCTTTCCATCAGTGTATATTGTATTTTATTGTATTTTTTCTTAGAAGTGCACAGAACATCATTTGCTCAGGTTTTGAATAAAAAGTATTGAGAAAGGACTTCATATATAAAGTTTATATTAAAACTTTGAAAATTCTCTTAATTTAACATATTTTAGGAAGAAACTTAGAGACCAAAAATATGTGAAAGTGTATGTAAAAGATTAAATAAAAGAATAAAACTATGTATTTCTAAAATGGTAAAAAGTTTTACCTCTGTTTTTTATGCATAAATATAGTTTCAAAGTACTCATTAGTCTCAT
Source organism: Salticus scenicus (assembly GCA_963930645.1). Lineage (NCBI taxonomy): Eukaryota > Metazoa > Arthropoda > Arachnida > Araneae > Salticidae > Salticus > Salticus scenicus. The sequence continues at coordinate 64,415,002 of OZ005654.1, read as the reverse complement.
GCTTATATAACTACCTTAAGAGACGCTGAGGTATTAAAGTGTAGTGTGGGTGAGAATTATTTCAACAGATATATGTATTACATATCTAATATTTTACTTACTTTAAATAATTAGAAAACTTTAGAAACCTTTATTATTGACCAAAGATCACATTAAATGTTAAAATTTTTCATAGTCTAGTTAACATTTTTATTAAATCTATGATGAAAACAAACTTTTCCCGTTTTTTTTACATTTGATTGAAACTGAACTCTTAGTGAATAAAAGGAAAAGATGATGTGACCTTCCATCTTCAAAGTAAATCTATTTCCTTTATTTCGCCTGTACTCTGATATTTTTGGAAATACGTATCCAATTTTATATATATATATATAAGTGCATCCTTTAGATAAGATAAAATAGTGGTCTTATTTTTAGTTAGTGATTTTTTTATTGTTTACGAGATATCGTAAATAATTAAAAAAAAAAAGTACAAAAAAATTATTCCTTCAATTTTCGCTGGCTTTTTCAAATGTACATCGAATCGATTATAATTCTTACAGAAGATTACAATTTTATTTAAACACACTTTTTTTTTTCTTTAAATCTCTAGCAGGTGCAAAGAATATTAAATTTTAACCAAACTGGAATTCACAACGTACAGTCGGTAATAAAAGTATCCGAACACTAGCAAAAATTTCTATTTAAAAAAAAGTAGAGTTAATACTGTTTTGTTAAATAAATCTTCGTCGAATCATGTTTTTATACTGACTAAGGACATGATTCGACAAGGATTTATTTAACAAAACAATATTAACACTACTTTTTTTATATAGGAATTTTTGCTAGTTTTTAGATACTTATGTTACCGACTGTACAAACGTAAGGAAACATTTTGATTTTGTTTGTAGGAAAGTGATAGAGACATTTTTTGAATACTTTACTTATGTGTGTTTTCCTAAGGAAATTGTGCCAATGTTTAACCAATTGTATTTGCTTCTATATTTATAGAAAACTGTATTGGATTTGATAACATTTTGGCTTCCAGTTTGTAATGGAAATGTACGTTTTAAGATGTCCTGAACACGAGTTGACCATTATAAAAATACACAACAGGACTACCGTTTATAACTTTGAATAAAAATCAAAAAATCAAAAAACTCGCAAAAATTATTTCTGGTCGAAAGAAAACACGATACTTATTCAGTTGTAAATTTTCGGTACGACTACTGCAGACAAAGCGGCAACGCACAAAACCGATTCCAGTGATCAGCTAAAACAAGTAAAACCTAACACCAATATAAATACTGGTATGACCTGAATTATAAAAAGAATGGAGGAGGAAGAAAAATGTTAAAGGAAACCGAAGTTAAGTGAGTAATTTCCAAGTATTTCAGAAGAACGGGAAATATCATTATACAAGTGTTTTCAAATTTTTAAATATGTAAAATGCTTCATGGAAATCAAAATGAGAAATCCAGGTAGGTGAAGAAAGTATGTTAGCTTTAGGATGATGACCATATTACCAGCAGTGAGAAATTATAGAAGATTTGAAAATTACTTTCTTACGAGCATTCCATTGCCGCTTGTTTTTTCTGCATTTCAAACGCTTCGTAGTTTGACCAATATAAAGTAGATTACATGAAGAACAAAAGATAAAATAAGAGTCAGGTCGGTTTTCAACAGAAATGGTTTCTTTAACAGAAGGTAATTATTGACAGGTTTGTAAATGACTTTAAATCCACATTGTGAAATAATTTTAGAAATTTGAAAAGAAAGTGAAGAATAAAAAGGTTAAAGCTATCGGAATGAGACTGTGCTCATTCAATTTAGGAATAGAATATTTAAGTTTTGTATTTATGTAGAGTTTTATCGACTATAGAGGGATAAAAGACTCGAGAAACAGCTAGAAATTTCAAATAATTAATTTAGAAGAATTAAAAGAATCAGATTAGAAGATAAGAAGAATCTTAATTAATGCGTAAGGCACGATAAACATAAATATGAAAATCAAACAAGTTCCGTTTAGAGGAGTAGTTGGAGAGAACATGCGTTAGAAGAGAGACTGAAAAAGATTTTCTAATGACAAGTTCGGTTCTCAACCACTGTTCAGTCGCTGAAATCGGTTTTGTGCTTTGCCGCTTTGTCTTCAGCACTCATACCTACTTTGTTCGCCTGACGAAGGATTGTATTTTCTTTCGACCCGAAATAATTTTTGATAAGTATAGGTGTCTCTCAATATCCAAAACAAAAAAAAATCTTGCTTTCTAAATATCGAAAAATATAAGGGGTTTTTTTATAAAAAATTAAAAAATTATATTTCCTAAAAGATATTTTTTTATAAAATTTTATTTACTTTTTTTTTTTAAATAATGTTTTCAAATCAAAATAGTTAAGTAATAAAGAAAAATCTTTTTAATGTTTTTTGGTAGTTCCAATTTTAATTTCCTTAACGGAATAAAACGTTCCAGAAATGTAATATCATACGACATCGAAACATTTTAAATATTTCAGAAACGTTTCGAAAAGTTTTCTTTGATTTCCGATTAGTTTCAAAAACGTCGAAATGTCCGCGATCGTAAAAAAAAAAACAACAATCGGATGCGTAATAGAAAAGTTTCAAGCACTTAACAGAACATTAAAAAGGGCGAGCGTTTCAGAAAGGTATCGGACATCGTGTTAAAATGTGTTACGGTAATGAAAGTTTGTAAGCTTTATGCAACGTAACTGAAACATTTAGTGCTGTATGGGTTATGTCAGTCAATATTGATAAATATCGTGAATTTGATACATGACATTCAGTGACCTTTAAAAAATTAGCCGATATCGGTGGGATATCAGCCTTTTAGCCTTTTTTTTTTTTTTTTTTTTTTTTGTCTGCTACCTGGATGAGCGGGATAGACTATCAGTAAAGGTTTTTGCTGAAGTTAGATGTTTCTATTTGATTTACATAGTCTCTCAAATCGATGGAGTATTTTTAGCATTTATTTACTATATAAAGCTTCAAAATTAACTTTACAATGTCTCTTAGATTGAAGTATGACAATAAAAACGATAAAAGTACAATTGAATAACATCTTCTACGCCTCTATTCCCATATTCTTTAGGGAATACTTTTTATAGAAAGAGTTAAGTGTTTTATTTTTATTTTTGTTTGTTGCATTCCAAACGAAATTTATGAAAAAATATGTTTTTAAAACAATAACTGAAGCATATTGTAAAAAAATCAAAAAGGTCTTATTTTGAAATAGAGATTCTTAATATTTTAAGATATTTCATTCAGTTATATTGTAAATATTTGCTTTTGTTAGTATAACGTCAAGTATAATCTTTTAAAGGAAAATATCAAACAATGACACTAATAAATATAGAATAAACTAGCTACTTTTACAAAAAAAAGTATTAACAAATATGAATGAATAAACTCTATTCTATCAGTTGTATAAAGCAGTACATTTTTCTTTAAAAGCGCGTGTATTTATGTAAACATACTGATAAAAAAAAAAAATTGCCAACATCTTACTTCAATAAAATAATTGCTTGAATTTGTATTTGAAAATGCAGGAAAAAAAATAATAACAATAATAAGGATATATTTTTCTAATTCAGGAGTATGATGAATTAGCAAACTGGAATAAATATTAATCAAATAATAAATGTTTTCTAAAAACTGTTTATTTTGTTGTAGTGTTTTCAAATATTTATCATTTTAATTTTAAATAAATAATATTGAATCTTTTCAATCTACTTAAAAAGAAACTTTGCTTTATTCAACTTGCAGAATCTTTATGCTTAATTTGATAAATTTATGTAAACATTATTTCTAATTATAAATAAAATTTTAAAAAACAAAATAATAGCTTGTAAATTATGATTTTTTTTTTTTTTACTTAGTAAAAAGTTTCTTACATTGGAAGTTTAAAAAAATTCTATTAGGTAATTTTTTAGTTACCCATATATAAGTGTATTCGTCTGTGTTTTCCGATTAGATTTCATGTTTACATTATTCTTCAAGCTATAAGTACGACCTAACGTTACAAGGAAATGTGTCATAGAGGTTTAATTACTGTCAATTAAAATTTAGAAATATCTCAATATTTATCTATTACTATAAAGCAAATAAGTAAATTTAAAATTTAAATAAAAAATCTTAAAATAAATTCAATTAAACACAACAATGACAAAACTGGCAAAACAATAAAATTTTGCGTAAATTGAATATGAAACATTAAAAATAGCAATTTTCATTTTCTCACAGCTAACATGTAGTTCGACGTCAAAATAGTTAAACAATGCCCCCCAGTAACTCCCACTTAAAAAAAAAAAAAAAAAATCTGTCTCATAAGAATTGAAATACTTGCTCTTTGCTGACCAATCAAAGGAATTTATATTCTCTTACAGAACGAAGCTTTTGATGAAGATACAGAACCAAGCTTTTGATCATGTTTGTAACAAATGCAATGTTTCCAAAATATTATGATTTAATTTGTGACAAAGTTGATACATAATCTAATCTTGCAGTGTCACATTCGTTCATTCATCCTGAAATCATATTAAATATGTTCCAAATGAGGTTCAGGGAATTATGTAAATGGTAAATATTTAGCATTAATAATTATTTTGAGAGTATATAACGATCATTTCAAGTGCGCTGCTAGAATGTTAAAGGTCCTGTGTTATCGTTGTCCCAATTATCGTTATTTATAGTCAAATTGACAGGTATGATACATGACATCAACATAAAAGAACCGACAACGTTATGAGCAGTTAGCCAGAGTTCGTCAGGTTGTAATCCTCAGATAAGCAAGTTTGTCGGACAGACAAATCGATTTAAATATTAAATAAACTATTATAGTTTATGCCCGTTGTTTGAACCAGTTGTTCAGAAAATACACAACAAAACCAAAGTAGTTGTTCTATCATGAAGCTAGAGTAGCTACCCCTTCTAGCTTCATGGGTTCTATACTTCCTTTAACAGCAAATGCGCGAGAAAATTATGGAAATAAGAGATAAGCTATGCTGGCGCTAACAGACACTCAGTCAACAACTCTACGCCATACGTTAATTCGATTGGTCGCAATGATATGATTTAGAAACGATTAGTAAGGCTTGAATTGAAACAAAATGATCATTACGACGATTTCCACTGACATTTCTCTATTCTAATATTGAAAGTTTTTTGAAAGATTCGCTCACGATCAAACTGAATGAAGGGATGACATTTTTAGCAGCAAATCACATTTTCGACTCGATGATGATGAATGCCGAATATTTATCGACCACATTTCATGAAACCATGGTAACCTCTTAGCAACTGCATACGCAACGAGTCCAGTGTGATGACGTTGACAGTCATCTGATTCAGAGAAAAATAAGCGATAACACACAAACACAGAGCGACGAATCTCTGGATGTTTTCCATATCCCAACTTGTTGCTGAATTTAACAACCCTCCAACTTTTTAGACTCGTCCTCAATGACTGTTTTAGGAAACGTGGCTATACTATATCTTTGAAGAGTCTAATATTAGTTACATAAAGGTAGTTCGCCACTATAAATGAATTGATTGTATGAGCTTAATATCATATAGAATTTTGCCAATATTAGTCGTACGAATGAGTACTTTCGCCGTTCTTTTTTACGACAACGATTTTTTTTTTTTTTTTTTTTTTTTTGTGTGTGTGTGTGTGACCGATACACGTACGATTATGTACATTTGGTAAAACATGCATAAAACAATATTTCGTAAGTCTTTTTTCTTTTTTTCAATTAAAAAATAAATAGAATTAGAAATGCATCTTATGACTGATTACATTTAATATGTTAGAATTTTTAATTTTCATGGAGACTGAAACTACCTGATATATATTTTTTTAAGTCATCATTAATAAAATTTTATAAATAGATTTGAAAAAAAAATATTAAACCATTAAAAACCATTTTACATTTATTTAATTGTCTGAATATGATTAAATTTAAATGTCATATTAGAAACTTGGAGATTTTATTTAATTGTCATCAGAATAAAACAAAATAAGAGAAACAGAATCTGCAATAATTCCTATTCTGTAACCATAGATTTCCTAAGGTCAGTAATATTGTTCTCATTTAATCTAAATTTGTAGCACAAAAAGTTTTTAATAATTTATTTAAAAAGAAATTATATTTTAATTTGTCGTTAAATTGATTTTAAGTTAACTTTGCATTAAAAAAATCAAAATCAATTAATGTTAAAATATTATTATTGCTTAGGATAAAATAAAAAACTAATAATACAGACTCATTAAATATAATTTGAATTATCATAAACTCTTATATTTTTTAAGAGTAACTACTTTCTGCTTTTTCTCTGTTACTGTTCCAGAAACAATTGCCGAATAAAATTTTAAAATACTTTTAAAAATATGTAAGTATTCAAAAATGCCCTAGTAGATAACTAGATACAAGTATGAATGCGTTATATCTATCAAGATTTTAAGCAAGCGCAAAGCAGTATATTTTTCAGAAAACAAGAAATACAAAACATTAGGTTCAATCAAAACAGTTAAGCCATCAAAATATGAAAACCTAGTGGTAAATTTCAGTATTAGCTGGAACTGAAAATATATAAAAAAAAGTTTAAAACTACTGCTGATTTACATTTTTCACTTTATGTAGATGAAACGATTTTTTATTATAAATTTTTCCTTTCTACTTTAAACACTGTAAAAAAAAATTCTGTAACTGACATCTAGAACCTAAATTGTGGCTCTAGAAAAAATAGTTCCATGTCATCCTCATAAATTCTAGTCCCCTTGGAAAGCGAGTTCTGGAAGCCCCTATTAGAATTCTAGAGCGTTTGCCTATATTATTTAAAAATCTCTGCAAGTAAATGAGACTACAAGAGACGGTTTTCTGCAACTATAATCTTGGTTTATTACCCAATTCTATAAAATCAAGCGAGAATTTCTCGCAGTATAAATGACTCAGAATATTTAGCGTATTCAGAATATTTTTTCACCATTTAGAAATGTGTACACTAGAAATTCTCGATAATTTCGTCTATTAAGTTTATTGGAGTGCCTTATGCGCATAGCTCGGAAATCCATATTTCTAGTTAAGGGATTTAGAAAATGGCTACATATTCATTCTAGAGAAAGGCGGTATATTTTTTTCTCAGTGAAGAACGCTTTATACTGACATATGTTCAGTCATAGTTTTTGAAATTATATACATATATGTATATATATGTGTGTGTGTGTGTGTTAATTTTCTAGTTCTGTTTTTTATTCCAGAAGAATTAGAAGTAATGCTTTTCGTTAATATTATTAGCTGTTATATCACGAGGTTTTATTACCTGCATTTGCTTACAATATGGATTTTTATATTTTTTATTTCAGATTTTTTTTTATTATATAAGATATATATGTATATAATATATTTAATTTATTCTCATACTTCAATTTATTCCAACAGGATTATAGATAATGTTTTTTCATGCTTAGTAATAATATCGAAATAAAATGGTTATCTGCATTTGTATGTAGAATGTCTCTAATTTCGTCTTAATTTTACAAATTACTTTAAAAGCAGATTGCAAATAAACTTTATTAAACTATGTTTCCGAAGTTTCATCTAAAACTTTAGACTAAGTCACCTTTTTAATATTTAAATTTCTTAATAAATTAAATAACTTTTAATAAATAATGTACATTGTTCGTAGGATACTAATTAAAACGAAAAGATAAATTATTAGGAAACTGTAAATTAAAGCAAATTACGTGCAATATTCTCATTTATACTACTTTCTAGAACATAAAAATTATAGCATAAAAATAAATATTTTTAGAAATAAAAGTATACATATAACTGTATATTTTTAACACATTAAATAAAAATTTGAAATAAGAAAGTGTAAGATTAAAGTTAAGATTATATTTGATTACTTTAATGGATTCTTTTTTATTCTTTAATAACATTACACATTTTCATAAATTTAATGGCTGCTTAAGCCAAGAAATTCAATTATTTAAATATTATACACTATGATTTTAAATCTTGTTATCATAACTCTATTTATGACAGAATTTTTAATGCAGTGCTAGCCTAAATTATTTTCTATTACACTATACATTTCATAAAAATAATATGAAAGAAATGTTTGTAATAATATAAAGTTAATTAATTCAAATGTGGTATGTAAGATGTACTTTAAACTTAGTATTATATTTGCAGTGTTCAATAATATTATTACTACCATAAATGTGTTTTGGTAAAGTTTATTTCCTGTTAAAAGTTGAATTATTTTTATTTAATGAGCAATAATTTTTAAACGGAAAATTCCTTTATATTCTCTTGATCTGTTTTCTCTATTTCTAAAATTCGTAAATTAACTCTATTGTCCACCAAAAATTCTCCATAGATTTTACTTCATTTATATTTTATATTTATATATACATATGTGTGTGTGTTTAAGGACTGTTTTTGTTTCATTCTTGATGTGTTCCAATGCAATGTATATTAAGACATATATAAATATCATACAAATAAAAAAAAATTCATTGTCGAAGCATCAGTGGAGGCCCTCTGTTTAGACTCAAAACGGTTTTGGATTATATCTGTGTGTTTGTTTGTCTGTCTGTCGCGCGACAAAAATCGCACAATTGACTTGAAATTTGGTATGCATGTTCATGAACCCATGGAATCAGCTGTATAGTTTTGGGTGTGTATTCCATTTGTAGTTCGTGTACAGGGACACGCCAAAGTTTTTCTTATCAGTACTGTCTATGGGAAGAATTTGTATGTCACGCGATAGTGGCTTCAAAAATCACACGATTGACTTGCAATTTGGTACACATATTCATGAGCCCAACACAATTAACTGTATAGGTTTAAATGTGTATTACATTTGTAGTTCGTGTACAGGGATACGGCAAAGGTTTTCTTATCATTACGGCCTATGGGAAGAATTTGTATGTACCGCGATAGCCACCGCAAAAATGAAGCTAATGACTTGCAATTCTTATTAAAATGTCGGTTGAAGCCGCCCTGTGTTGAGACTCAAAACGGTTTTGGGTTATGTTTGTGTGCTTGTTTGTCTGCCTGTCGCGCAATAAAAGTCACGCAATTGACTTGAAATTTGGTACACATGTTCATGAACCTACGGAATCAGCTGTATAGTTTTGAATGTGTATTTCATTTGTAGTTCGTGTATAGGGACACGCCAGAGTTTTTCTTATCAGTACCTGCCTATAGGAAGAATTTGTATGTCGCGCGAAAGCGGCTGAAAAAATCACGCTATTGACTAGAAATTTTGGTACACATGTCCATGAGCCCCACGGAATTCGCTGTATAGTTTTCGGTGTGTATTCCATTTACAGTTCATGTACAGGTACATGCCAAAGTTTTTTTTTTTATCATTACGGCCTAAGGGAAGAACTTGTATGTACCGCGATAACGGTATTCATGTACCGCGATAACGGTAAATCATGCTATTGAGTTGTAATTTGGTACACATGTCTATGAGCCCGATTGACTTAGCTGTGTAGTTTTAGGTGTGTATTCCATTTGCAGTTCGTGTACAAGGACTCAGCAAAGTTTTTCTTATCATTACTGCCTCTATGAAGAATTTGTATGGACCGCGATAGCCACCGCAAAAATCAAGCTACTTGCTATTTGGTACACATATTTATGAACCACACAGAATTTTAGCTGCATAGTTTTGGGTGTGTATTCGATTTGTAGTTCGGGTACAAGAGCACACTAAAATTTTGTCTTATCATTACGGCCTATGGGCAGGATTTGTATGTACCGCAATAGCGGCCGCAAAAATCCTCCGATTAACTTGCAAATCGGCACAAACATTCAGGCTTTGTTTAGAAATAACTATATATTTTTTTTATTTCTATACTTTTTATGGACTGTTTAAAGGGACACGTCAAAATTCTTATCATTACAGCAGATGGGGTGAATTTCATTTAAATGCATTTTCAAATTATTACTTTGTGAGGAATAAGTGGATGCCATATTATTCATTTAACTAGGATTAAGCTAACTTAATTACTTAATAAAGTGAGTACGTAATAGAGCACAAGACTTGAATATAAAATAATTAAAGAGCTTTTATTTTGATCTTAAAGAGAAGAAGGGCGTTGTACTATAATCACATTCAATACCTTTATAAACTTAAAGGGGCAGCCTTCATAAATACCCTCACTATAAACAATTAACCATAATTAATCTCAACTGCTTCAACTAACGTCGTTACCTCTCACGACTATATTAGTCTTTCATTAGTGGTATGATTCCCTACGCCATTATACTACTCGACTAACTATCTTCTACTATCCTACTCTAAGCAGCTAACTCTTTTTTCTACTTCCTAAGTAGCTACCTCCTCTTACTGCTTCCCCCTAAGCAGCTAACCTTTTCTCTTTTATATAAATAACTTTCCAAAATATTAACATCCTGCAAATTATAATTTTAGTTTAGGATAAGAACTAACTCCATTAATCAACCGAATCCTAAAACTCTGCACATTCATGTTTTACTCGTAAAGTGCGAACTCCGTTTGTAGCATTACGCTAACATAACATTACCTCACAATTTTGCTATCAACATAATGAAATTAGCGTACATTACTGAGATACTTAAACTTATGTTTTCTGTAGAAAATATGTGCTCTTAAGCTTCCTAATTACAGGACCATACAAAAGTGTTCTGACAATGTAATGTAATCAGGCAAACACAAGTTTCAAAATAAAGAAACATGTCACAATATCATATATGTAAATCATGTTTTTATTTGCCAATCTACAGCAAGTTCTGTCAACAAAAATAGCATTCATGGACAATTTATTTTATTTTTTAAATTACGATGGCCAGTCATTGAGCTTATTTCAAAATTTCACGTGAGGAAAGAGGGGGGGGGGGTTATAGCAGAACGTGTTGCAAATAAAACTTGTTTCAGTTGTATTTTGTTGTCTATATGTTTTACAATAAATACTGCATTCCCATATTCTCTAGCACAGATATGTTTTGAAACATTTCAAAGTTTGTAGCTCCCTTTCTATCTGTTGTCTTTTATATATCAGGCGCTCTTTATGTTCATTTTCTCCTTTTCCTGTACATTTACTAATAGATAAAGACAGGGCCCGAAATTTCAATATAAATTACACTCTTAAAAAAAAAGAGTGTAATTTATATACTGACAGTGTAATTTATATAAGTACACTCTGAAAAAAAAAAGTTACTCGCCACAAAATATGATTAACTTACTTTTATTTTTTTGCGTATAAGGTGACCAGAATTTTCTATTGGAAAAAGTGTAGAAATTATGTAATATATTTTATTTTATAAGAAAATACAAGACATTCAATTTTGAAAAAGAGGTCATTTTAGAGGACACAAAATTGAATGAAAATTATTATAAAAAACGATTAAAAAGCTACTTTACACAATTGGTGGAAACATTTTCAAGTGATAATTTTGGATCAGTTCATCTTAATTAAAATTAATAATATACGGATACGAGAGAAAAAATCCCTAATTTTTATAGGTGTCACTGGACAATCTAGAATTTTTCTTTAAATTTTTGCTATAGACAAAAACTTTTTTTTGGTGTGTGTTTGTGTGTAGTACTTTCATGCAATTACATAAAAAATTTTGGTAGATTTTTTTTTTTTTTTTAATTAAAATCATAATCATAAAATAAAATAATAAAATTGGCAAATGAAAAAATAAAATTATTATTCGGCAGAAAAACGATTTGTTTTAACGAACAGTCACTCTTTATCAACATTTCATAAAAGTTCTCACAAATATAACCTAAATTAATATTAATAGTGAATAAGTTTTTAAAGTAGGGTATATACAGGGCGGGATTTCTTTCGTATGCCTACATTTTGTTCATTGAAGAAAACTGTCGGTTTGTGGGAGAATTTTTGTCAGGAGGACATAAAATGAATTCGACTAACTTTTGCATATTTTTCTGAGGTAGTGGTAGTGTTATAATTAAGGTCAATTGCCTTTACTAGGGCTTTAGACCTGAGTAGGAGAGTTCTCCGTGGATTCTTTCTAAGAGGTCCTAGCCCGTATTTACGCTAGTTTCGGAGAAAACCACGGAAAACACATAACGGCTAAGACAAGAAACCCGACCGTGTATCGAACCCAGTGCCTCACGTACACCAGCTTTTAGAACAGAACCTCTCGGTCATTGGTGGGCCTATTTTTATGAGGAATATTATTCATGCAAAAATGAGACCACACGTCAGCCCACCACGTATCAACCGGAAAACCCCCTTCTTAATGATTTCATGACACTTTCAATAGTGATTCTGTGTTGTGTATCAAAGAACCATACAAATATGCGGAATACTTTTATTTCTTTGTGATTCGAAGAATCTGAATAGACATAAACCATCATATGCTTTGTCAAGTTTATTAGAAAGTTGTTCTTATGCGAACCTAACGCAGAAAAAAGTTAGTGTTCACCGTTCGATACAGCCAATAGCCGATTGAGCTTCCCAGCAGTGTTGGGCATAATTGATTAAAAAGTAATTGAATTACAATTGAATTACAATTGAATTACAATTGTAATTATTTCACTGCCAATCAATTAACAAGTAATTGCTTACAAATAAATTGAATTCCTTATTCAATTTCTTTGTAATAATTCAATTTCTTTGTAATCCATTACTTGTTAATCGATTGACAGTGAAATAGTTATAATTGTAATTCAATTACTTTTTAATCAATTATGCCCAACACTGCTTCCTAGTTTTGCGAAATTTTTGAAATTAAAGACTAAATCCTTTTCATTTGAAAAAGAGGATTGTGGACGAAAAACATAAGAAAGAGGACTTTTTAGTCCCGTAACTTTTTTATTTATTTATTTATTTTTATTTTTTTTTTTTTAAGAGGGCAGAGCGTTGAAAAAGAAGGCTGTTCTCTTAAAAAGAGGATTTCTGGTCACCTCACCTAAGATCGGCAAAATTTTATGTTTTTAAATCGATATATATATATATATATATTGTAGCACCGTATACCGTAAGAATTCTATCTGCATTTAGACCGAAATTTTACTCGCCACAGTAAAATTTCCACTCGCCAATGGCGAGCTGGCGAGTGGAACCGCACCCTGGATAGAGACGACAAGTTTCATTCGATTGCGATTTTGTGCGTGCGTGTTATTTACTATTTTCTTAAACTTGAAAGCAACAGATTAACAAATTTAAAAAAAAAAAAAACGTGTCTGTAGGTAATTTAAACCTACACCTATGTTTTCGCTATGGGTGGTTTTTTTTATTTATTTTTTCTTTACAAACAAAATTTGTGCAAATAAAGATATATTTCCGATAACTTTATTTTTAAAGTTAAATTTTATGGATGGAAAATTCAAAAAGGATATTCGGTTTATAAATAAGATTTCGAATATCAAACTGATTTCGGATCAAATTTTAGTACTTGGTATAGCCTTTCATAACACTTCCAAACAATATTGAAAAGTGTTAATAATTTTACTTTGTCTGTCTGTCTAACCCCCATAAATGATCATGGAATATCTTGAAACTAATGTATGATATTCAAATTCACTATCGAATAATCCCTATTGAAAATGAAGCGAATACATCTACTGGATGGTGTGCAGAGACACCCGAAAGCATTTTAAATCAATGTCCCTAACAGCACAACTTCTCCAAATGTCATCCTCAGGATATCCTATGGATTAATAGGACGTCCTATGGAAATCTTCAGGATGTGTTATGGACAAGTGTGTTGTTAGGGTGTGTTTTATGAGAGTATTTATATAAACCATATTTGAATGCCTTTATTTTACGCAAATCTTAAAGGAACTGAAATATGTTATTCAGGTTCACTATCGGATGTTTTCTAAAGAAAATGTAGTAAATACCACAACAGTTTTCTTTTAAGGGAAACCCGAAAGTATTGCAAAGTATTACATTCTATGAGAATTATTACAATAATCAAAATTTTAACTATTAAAATTAAAACTTTTTTTTCCCCCTGATTTATATATATATATTTTTTTTTTTGTTTAACGATAAATGTGTTAATCATTACGATAAATGTGTTAATAAATAATTTGCACATAAAAGATTTATAAAAAGGCAGAATGGAATCATGCTCCAGGCGGTATTTCATTAAGTTAAAATAAGGTTATAAAAAGGTTGTTTAGAGGTTACAAAAATTTGTCTGTTTGTAAAAGTACACAATCATAAAAGATGTCATCAAATCTTAAATATGGGAATAAGTGTTCAAAAAATTAAGTTATTTTAGTGAAATTAATTATCTGTTTTCATACAAGCTCAAATTATTATTTATTCGTAAAAATAATAATAATCTGTATCTTATGCTTTAAAGCCTTTAAAAAAAAAATTGCGTAATATTTCCATATCTTCTGTATCTATTCAGTCACTGCTGTCTAATTTTTTTTTCTATTTCGGAACTTTATGTACATTATCGATCATGGTATTATCTTTTACATTCCTGTATTATTTTTATTAAATCCTTCTCCAAAAAAATTTAAAACACATACGCTTAAATATCACACGAAAAATATTTGCACATAAGATCTTTATAAAAAGACAGAAGAGAACCATGCTCCAGGCGGTATTTCATAAAGTTAAAATAAGGTTATAAAAAGGTTATTTAGAGGTTACAAAAATTTGTCTGTTTGGTAAAAGTATACAATCATAAATGATGTCATCAAATCTTAAATATGGGATTAAGTGTTCAAAAAATTAAGTTATTTTAGTGAAATTAATTATCTATTTTCATACAAGCTCAAAGTATTATTTATTCGTAAAAAAAAAAAAAAAAAAAAAAAAAAAAAAAAAAATCTGTATCTTATGCTTTAAAGCCTTTTAAAAGAAAATTGCGTATTATTTCCATATCTTCTCTATCTATTCAGTCACTGCTGTCTAATTTTTTTTTTTCTATTTCTGAACTTTATGTACATTATCGATCAAGGAATCATTTTTTTACATTTCTGTATTATTTTTATTGAATCCTTTTCCAAAAAAATGTAAAACACATACGCTTAAATATCACACGGAAAATATTTGCACATAAGATCTTTATAAAAAGACAGAAGAGAACCATGCTCCAAGCGGTATTTCATTAAGTTATTTTGACAAATTTAACGCATTATTTAATCTAAAAATACAGAATAAAATAAAATATTGTACAATGTCACATAAAAATAAACCTTGTAGATATAATAAGATTTTAAAGTAAGATTAAAATAAATTTGATGATTAAGGATAATAATGATATGTATGTGCATTTAATATTAGAATCCTTTTTAAATGGTGTTCCGTTTCTTAAAAAAATATTTTTGGTGTATGTATACATACAATTAAAAAAATAATGATAATTAAATTGTAAAGAGCTTTCTCAAGGATAAAAATAATAAAAATAACATATTATCATTAACATATTTTATTGGATTTTAAATTAATCCACTTATTTCGTACTTAGAGTTTGAAACAAATAATAAAAAAAAACATCTTAACAAATAATAATACCTTTCGTTATGTGATAGATGAGTATAAAAAAGAACGTGTAAATATCGCGGAAATTATGGAAATTTTATCATTTTTTTAAGCATAAATTAGTAATTACTGTAAAAAAAAATAGTGTTCCAATTAATCCTTGTAAGTAAATTATTTTTTATAGCTCGATATTTTTATTTATATCGGTATTAAAACTATTTTTGTTACTAAATTACGAAGATAGATACTTTTATATATATATATATCCTTGCTCTTTTAAAATTCAAGACTTAAGTATTTATTTATTTATTTATTTATTTATTCTCATTACTAAACTAAAATTCTTTATACATAAAGCTTCAAATAAATTTAAAGCATCCTGATACATTATTTTCCCTTAAAATATCACGCAGTATATTTCCCGATAAATGCAAAAAAAAAAAAGAAAAAAATTATAAATTTCATTTGGTTAAAGTGACATTGGAAACGAATTGAACAACAGTCTATATTATGGAAATAGTTCATCGCTTTAATTAAAAATACGTTATTCGTTAAATATATATATGTAGTTTTGGACATTTTTATATTTTTATTTAATATTGTTTGTATACCGATTTATGTAAAATTTATATGACAGGTAATAAGAACATACATCTAAATTAATGCCGTTAAAAAAATCTACATCGCTAAAATGCGACTAATATAAAATGAAAGATTTTGTTTTGTACAGTAACATTCTTTTTTTCTTTTTAGAAAAAAAAGCAGAACAGTTAAATACAGGGTGATCCGAAATTCCCAGAAAAGATTAAAAAATTATTATTCAAAAAGTTCTCATTCAAACAGTCGCACTACTTGTTATCGTTAAATGCCCTGACGAACGAAACTCGCTCCTTCGCTCTTGAGTGAATTTAGAACCAATATGAACTGGAGAATTTAGAATTCGTAAAAGAAGACAGAATAGACATCACCAACTGATATTCACAACTCCTTCGCATTATGTTCGATGCACCCTCTGCGATTTCTGAGAATATAATGCATTTACCCCGCTGCATCGTATCTGATCTGCCCATAGTTGTAAGCCTTCCTCGTTTTTCCGCATCGGTTAAAATTTTGTGAAAATATTGGAACTGCTATCACCATTTCACAAGGGCTGAATGAGATATTGCATGAGGCCTATACGCTGCTGAAATTTCACGATAAATATCGATACTAGTGCAACGTTTTGCCCACAGAAATCATACTGGGCCATGAAGTTCAACGTTGGAGCAAGTTTCCAGTTGACACGCTATTTGTATCTCGAGAAAAACTTTTGGAATACTTTTTTTTTTTTTTTTTTTTTGTAATTTATTTGTATTTTTCATAATTTATAATGCTTCTAAAATAATTTCACATATTTATAATTATTATCTTTTGATCTAGTCTGATTTTGAAATTTAATTTTTATTGTTTATCCATTAGTTTCAGGATGTATTTTTTCTTTCTTTAATAATGTATTTTTTCTTTCTTTTTCTTCTTAATTTTCTTTGTTTGATATTGTTTGTAGCATATGTTCCTCTGTTCATTTGTATGTGCACATTTTCATTTACGTGATTGATTTCCTCTATACACAGTGTGCATACTAAAGTAATGTACACATTCCAGTGCTTCAAAGTACTTTTTAACTATTTATATCCATCTGATCATCAATACTAAATAAGAAATAATTACTACATCAAAATGCATAAGCAATTGAAAATGCACCTCCAGCAGTTTTTCGTAATGATAAATACCAAGTTGTACATTTTTTTCTTGCTATCGGAAATATTTAATCGAATAAATACGTTCTTTAGCATTTTTCTGTAATTAAGCATGGTAAAATTTTTCTGTAATAGAATACGATCTGCATAGCGTTCTGATTTATCGAGCTACACTAGAATATTCACATACATTAAGGGACACAATTGAAATTTACATGAATTGCATTTTCTTTTATGTAAAGCATTTTCAAAACTTTCCAATAGTGTTTATGATTATGTTTTTAATTAGTCTACTTGTCTGCCTTCCTGACCTTTTGTTTGTCGGCAAAGGACGCTGAAATTTAAACAATGCAAAAAATACTAAAAACAAGTTATAAATTCTGGCTATGATAATTATAAATCACGTATTTTGCTTGAGAGTTGGCACATTGCCAGCCATCTCTACACTATCAATGAAGCATGCGCACTGGCTCCTCAATATTCTGTACTTCTATAAATTCCTTCTGTATTCATGTAATGCTTGCAAATTATGTTATAGTGATACTGATGAGGAAACTTGGACGGGTTTCAAAACGTCTAAATTTTAAATGCTCTTAAATGTATACTTTGTATTTAAATCTATTTTAATTAATGTTTTGTCTCGTAAATAAAATAGTTTTTATTTTTAATATATATTTATAATTGAGACAGTTTGATGTTAATGTACGTTAAATGCAACAAATACGTTGGAGAATGTTACTAATCAGTGCGAAACCACATGTTTTTTCGCTGTTGTTTAACATAAATATGGAAAAATTAAATATATTAAGGTTTCCAAAAAATGTTTATTATTATAATTTCTGATAGTAAAAATCGCTAAAATAAACAATGAAAATTATTAAAAATTAATCTGAAATCGATAAATTACTATTAAGAAAAATAATTGTTTTATATGTATTATGACATTATATAATTAAATATCTTTAAAATATACATTGAAAATACTTCAAAATTCATTCAGATTCATACATTGAGACTAATTCAAATAATTCAAAATGGATGAAATTTTGTTTTGTAATTTTTATGCGAAATTACATGCTGGTGAGTTAATTACTTCTATGATGTATCTTTAAGCTTATGCACCTTTCATGCGCAGACTCCATATTTTACTTGAGCCGGTATAATTAATAATAATACCTGCATAATTATACCTGTATAATTAATATTATGAAATACCAGAATTTTACTTTAAAATATTATATAAAATCTCTAATACAAACAATGAAAACAATTTAAAATTATAATCATACATAAAATCGATAAAATTACCATTTGTACTTATAAACTAAGTTATATACTGGTTAAAATAATAATAATAATAATAATAATAATAATAATAATAATAATATACAAGGAATTTTTAAATTCTGGAAATTACAATGTTTAAAAATTTTCTTTAATATATACATCTTTTCTACCTGTCTAAAGAAAAGTGGCGTGGCATTGCATTGTTTGGTAAAGCAAAGTTCAAAATATCTTATTCAGATTTTATTTTCAACAAATAATAAAAAAAATAATAAAAATCTGTTCTTTTGTAAAACAGGATAAAATAATAAGTATTCATTCCATTCGCTGAATTTTTCATGAAGCTATTAATTTACATTATTTTGAGATTCCGGAGAAATGAGGTGAAAGCAATATCAATTGACACCCAGAGTCTAAAATGCTTCAGAGATCTATCTCGGGATTCATGAATCTTTCATACTCAGCGTCTACTCCTTATTGTGATTGAGTAATAAGAGGAAAGGTTTTTTTTTAGATTTCTTTCTAAAGAGAAAGTACATACAATAACAAATTATAAAGTAAATTTATACAATCGAGAAAATTTTATTTCAAATATATTAAAGGGTTTTTATGTTTTATCAAATAATATAGTAAAAAAATATTTTTCGAAAATATTTCTGAATCCTTGTGCGTTAATAACGTCTTAACAAATCTGTACAGATTTTTTTTTTTTTTTTTTTTTTTTTTAAGAAAACAAACATTTTGTAGAAAGAAATTTACTAGTATTCAGAAAGCAATCAAAGCATTTTAGTGACCACTGAAATTCTGCTTACACAATGACGATTGGATCGGATTGCATTTGGGAGTAACGCCGATTGATAACTCTAGGGTCCTAGGCCTGACGGGGATGCCCTCTTTGGGGGGTCTTTCTAAAGGATCATAGACCCTATTTACACAAGTTTCGGAGAAAACAATGGAAAACTCCGAGCGGATAGACCTACGAGCGCGACCTGGGATCGAAACTAGCACCTCACGTCTACCAGCTTTGAGCGAGGAACCACTCGGCCGCTGGTGGGCCTCGCACAATGACGAATATATGTAGGTTCTGAAATATTTTCGACTAATTATTTAAACTCAAAACGTATTTTATTACCTGCAAAGTAATTTTTGGCAAGTTAGACTTTAATCTATTTTTTAGGAAAAATTTTGCATTATGGTATAATTCTGTATCATTTTATTCTCAATTATGGTATAATTCTAGCTTTATTGCCTTGTTTGTTTGTTTAATTATTATTATTATTATGAGTGAATATATTTTAAAGTTTGACAGTAAATTTTTTTAGATATGTACTTAAGTATTATAAGATTTATATATTATAAAATTTCAGAAAGTAAGCTACACTCGAACAATGAAGGTCAAAAAGCATTTTATTTAGAAGTGCGCCACAATATAATATGACACACATATAGCACACTATCTATCTATACAAATTCTGGGTTGCTGTAGATAGTTGTCAAAACGCTGCACTACATGTAATCGTTACATTCCCTCACGAACGAAAATCGCTCCTTGGCTGATGAGTGAGTTTAGAACCAGTATGAATGGACCATATTCCCACTTTGGGTTCGAGGCTACAAGAATATCAGCTGGGTAGGGAGACAATCCTCAACTCTACCATAACAAAGCATTGTGGCTTGCAAATTTTTATCTTGCAATATTATTTATTAGAGTTACAGATTATATGAAATTGAAGTAAGAGTGATATAGTGATACCTTCGTTTTGTTTTTAATCCAGTTTTTATAATATACTTTAATATTAATCAACATATATAATATTAAAAGTTGCCATGTGAACTGTGGCGATGTTAACAAATTTAAATGGATGTTCCATTTAATAAATTCCTTTATTAAAGTGATTGAAATTCTAATGATTTAAGCTTTGATGTCTATATATATGTGTGTGTGTATAAAATGTTCTTATTAATCTTTTATTCATTATATATATATGTGTGTGTGTGTTTATACATAAAATGTTCTGCAATTTTACGATATGGAATAGTCTTAACTTTATCATTCGATTCAGATGTTTACATTTCTCTTTTGTTCTTGTTTGAACATTATTATTAAGTTTCACTGCAGAAATATTTAGAAAAATGTTATGCGTAACAATAAAATGGCATCTTGAATCTAATTTGTTTACAAAATATCGGCCACGTGTTCGGCGATTTTACCTACGGTGACGTCACATTAATATTGTCCATTGGAGAATTTAGAAATCCTAAAAGAACGCAGAATGAACATCACCAACAAATATTCACAACTCTTGTGCAATATGTTCGATTTGCGATTTCAGATAACATAATACACTTCCCCCGCTGCATCATGTCTGATCTGCTGATAGTTGTAGGCCTTTCTCGGTTTTCCGCGTCGATTAAGTCTTTGTGATAATTTTCGAAATTTTCGATTTCATAAGGGCTGAATGAGACACGGCATGAGGCCTATGCACTACAGAAATTTCATGATAAATCCCGATACTCGTGCAACGTTTTGCCCCAAAAAATCATACTGGGCCATGAAGTTTAACGTTGGAGCAAGTTTCCAGTTGACACGCTATTTTTATATCGAGCAGAACTTTTGGAATAATTCTTTTGTCTGTTAATTTCTTTGTTTTTTCATAATTTATAATGCTTCTGAAATAATTACACTTCTGTTATAATTATTATCTTTCGATCTAGTCTGACTTTGTAATTTAATTTTTATTGTTTATGCATTGTTTTCAGGATATAATTTTTTCTTTTTTTAATAGTGTTGCATATTGTTTATGGTATATGTTCGTCGGTTCGTCTGTATATGCACATTTTCATTTACATGATTGATTTCCTCTATACACAGTGTGCATACCAAAGTAATGTACACATTTCAATGCTTCAAAATACTTTTGAACTGTTTATATCCGTCTGATCATCAATACTAAATAAGAAATACTTACAACATCATTAGAGTATATAGAAAATGCAAAAGCAATTAAAAATGGACCTCCAGCAATTTTTCGTAATGATAATTACCAACTTGTACTTTTCTTTTTTTTTTTTTTTTTTTTGGCTATCAGAAATATTTAATCGAAATTTTTAATACGTTTATTAGCATTTTTCCGTAATTAAACATGATAAAATTTTTCACAAATAAATACTGTTGTTAAAAATCCGTACATGTTGGAACCAATGATAATGAATCCTGATACTACTGTGCTACCCTGAAAGTGAATCATTGATGTTGATAATGTTATTATTCTGTAAGAAACATGCCTGTTTGGGCATCTGAAAAATATATGTTGTTTTCGTATGTTTCAAGCAGTATAAACTTCTTGAAATGCGCTTATAAAAAAATTGTGTGTCAGACCTTAACGTATCTGAATATTTATGGAAACTCCTGTACACAAACTAGTTTTGGTATATGTAATAATTGTAATAAAAAGCTACTTGCATTCTACAGTTAAATCGGAAAATATCTGAATAACATGTATCTTTATATATATATATATATATATATATATATATATATATATATATATAATTCTAAATATATTTATGGAAATGAAAATGCAGGCAGACATGCAAACAAACCAATGCCATAAAACCTGTTAATTCGTTTTCTTGAATATAATTTTTATTTTTATTTTTTTTTAATTCAGTAATTTACTTTTTATTTTATTTTATTTTATTTACTATTTATTTATTTTATTATACATATTTTATATTTTTATTTATTATTTATTTATTTTATTTTACATATTTTATATTTTTGTTTATTAGTTATTTTATTTTACATATTTTTTTTTATTTTTTTTTATTATTTATTTTATTTTACATATTTTATATTTTATTGATTATTTTATTTCCTGCACGCAGACTTGACAACATTTCTAATTTAATCAGGAGCATTATTAGAATTGAACTTTTTCTTCATCACCGTGCTTATTGTTAAAATATGTCTTAATAAAGGAAAGTTATTTAAAAATGTTTGTATACAAATTTAGATCCTAATTTTAAAAGTTAGATGTTTTTAATCTCTAATGAATGGGGAATATGTATTAATGAATCTAAAATTATGTCTATATATATATATATATATATATGTTACCGTTAAAGCGCGAAACCCGTTAATCTGAAGATTACCTAGCTAATCTGCAGATTAACTAAAATTACCCGTTAAAGTGCGGAATAAAGAGTTTTCCGCATTTTAACTAGGTAATCTGCAGATTAACGGCTTCTGTGTCGTTAAAGTTCAAATATTTGTTTCGAGCCTTAGTTTTTTTACATTCACTATGGCGTCAAACAGTCATATGATACAGATACGCGAATCCCAGATTAGTCTGTGACGCGATTGACCTTCAAACACAAACCGAAACTTTTATCCCTTCCTCTACGCTGTGATAAACAGTAAGCGCAAAACGTGGATCATCGAAGCTATGACATTAGATTTCTTATTATGACCAACACAAATTTTAAAGTACAAGTAAGTTATAATTGTTTTGAGTTTATTTCTTCTCTTTTTTAATTCTGTCAATATAAGTTTGATAAGGGTCTGCATTTTATTAATGAAATCTAATCTTAATTAAAAGCTCTCTCTCGTGAAACTTCATTTTAAATTATGAATCTTAAATTTATAGCACAGTAATTATTTTCTTCCGAAATAAAACTATTAAACCACAACTTTTTAAAACTACTTTATTTTAAATTTGATTTAAATTACTATTACTTACTGAAAAAAAGAACACATGTATTATTTTTTAACTCTGGAAAATATGGCATTCAATATTATGGCATTATTCAATAAATACTTAAAATGAAATTTTTATGCATTTTTTAGCATTTCATTTTTCTCATTTGTTTCTTTCAATTTCAAGTTTCCTTTATATATTTTATATATCATGATTATATTTTTTATTTTAATTTTGTTCGCTTTTTCAAATAATTTCATTGAAGTTTATCACATAAAATGTGTTAATAAAGTTTTTTTTTTTTTTTTTTTTTTTTTTAATTGTAAAATTAATATATTTCCTAAACTTGTACAGATATATGTATGCGGCAAAATATAGTTTAATAAAGCATTGGAAAAATTTCATTTTAATTTTCATGCGTTCTAAAAATTATTAAAGCAGTTTTAATTGTTTGAAGTACTTCTTAAAATGCTTCTGATTTGTCTAATTTAATATTTCTTTAGCTAATTAAAAATTGGTGCATATTTTTTTTAAGTATAGTAATAGCAATATAAGTTGTTAATAGATGTTTTTTTTTTTTTTTTTTTTTTTTAATTGTTAAATATTTTTATTTGAAAAGAAATCGTTACTGTATTACAATTCTAACATTCATTTATAAAATAGACTTTATTGCAAGCTATTAAAGATATTATATTTCATATTAAAAATGCATTATATCTTCAAACTTATATATTATATTGACAGAATAAAAAAGATGAAATAAATAAAACAAATATAACTTTAAAACACATAAAAATTAAAACACATACAGATTAAAATAAGTAAAGAAAGAAAGAAAAGAAAAGAAAACTTTTTTTTTTCTTTTCCCGAATGATAAAAACAAATACAACACAGCGTGCAGTAAAATTATACCACCAGAGATCTTATTTTCACTTTAACGAGTGTCTAGTAGGTAATGTGCAGATTATCTAGGTAATTCGCAGATTACCTAGGTAATTTGAGAAATGAAACAATTTTCCTCACTTTAACGGATCACCCTAGTTAATGTGCAGATTGCCTAGCTAATCTGCAGATTAACTGATTTCTGAACTTTAGCAGTAACATATATATATATATATATATATATATATGTATGTATGTATGTATACATAGATATAGATATAGATAGATAGACAGATAAATAGTTATAATTGCATACTGTTGCAGTTGAAACGTATTTAAAAAGCTTAAAATAATCCATTCCAAAGAAGTTTTCTTATGCAAAGAATGAATTTTAAAATAAATATCAAACAAATTCGAACAAATAGAATAAAGAAATATTTTATATAAATCACATTAAAAGATTGCTTAATTTCTAATTTTTTAATCAAATGTTTATACATCATCAAACAAAAGGAAACGGTGAAAAGCAAAATGTGTTTTTCACTATTTCACAACAATTAATATTAGCGATTTCTTTTTTCTAGCATTTATTTTTAAAATAATATGCTATACAGTGTGCCATTTACATTAATACTACGTAGCTCTCGTGTGACTTAAACGACATTTCATTTAAATAATATAAAAGTAGGTTAAGTGATAAAATTTTGAGAGAGAAATTTACATTTCAGACCGTAGATCGCTTTTTCTTTTCTTTTTCCTTCTTTTTTTTTTTTTTTCTTCATAGAAAATTTAGGAGTTAACTGCTTATGTCAATATAATGAGTATATTTAGTATTTCAGGTGTCCAATGACTTAAGGCATAACTCTGCACAAAAAATATAATACAATTTTTCCTGTGCTTAATTAAATATGCTTATTTAAAAAATAAGTGTATAAACATGTAAGAATTTTTATATGATACAATTTTAAAATGTCTTCTCACATTCTGTTTTGTTTACAGTTAAAAGAATTTATCTTAAATTTGTGGTTTTCTCCCCCAGAAAAATGTGGAATATAGAGTGAAAGTCACTTTTTATTCGATACAATAATATATATATATATATATATATATATATATAGACAAATTAATATATTCACCTGTAATTCCCAAATGTATTTGCAAACGTTCTTAAAGAAAAACAAAATGATTTTTTTTCCCTTACTTTCTATTTATTTTTATTTTTATTTTTTCAAACACATAAAACAAATTGTATTATTTGCCATAAAAATAATACATTAAAAGAAAAAAAAAAAGAAAACCAAACGATTTTTGAAATTAAAAGTAAAATACATTGATTAACCAATAAAATCTTTTTAAAAAACTTGTCTTTACTCTTTTCAATATTGCAACTTAAATAAAAAATACATCTAATATTTTTAAGGCACGCAATGGCTAGAGCATCAGTTAAAATACAAAACATTTATATCAACAAAAGTGATTTATTTACGTCTTCAGAAGATATATTGTTTTGTTAACAACCAAATCGCGTGCTTTGTCATCATATTATTTTGTAACATTTATAAATACATTCCCAGATATAAACCGTTAAATACGGAAATGAAAATACCAAAACATGTTTAGATTTGTTTTATAAAGTATATTTATTTACGTCAGCATTTTTTTTTTTTTTTTTTTTTTTTTTTTATTTACTTATCAATATTTATGTTGATGTATAATTTTAAATGTTTTCCATTGCATGAATTTTTTTTATTGAAATTGTTTATACGTATTAAAAATTATCTTTGCGAATAGTATATATTTATATGGTAAATTTTGAAGGTATCTATTTTCATATTTAAAAAAAAAAAAAATACAAAAAAAAATACAAAAAAATATAAAAATTTATACGCTTCTTCAAGTTTCTCTACAGTATTTTTTTTATTTAATAAAAGCAGTAAATAGTAAACTATAGATTGTACAAAATTCTATATAATCGACTAAGTTAAATACAGAATTTAAAAATCCAAAACAAGCTTGAATTTATTTTTAACTTGCATGTCCGTATATTTAATTTTAACTTTTTTTTTTTATCAAGTATTTATGATGATGAATAATTTTAAACGCTTCCTCTTGCATGAAATTATTTATAAGTTATAATTTCATGATAAAATAAATAATAAATAAATGATATTTTAACATTTTTTATTTATTTATTTTTATTTTTTACATGTTTTATAAGTACTTGTCTTTAATCAAAAAAAAAAAGAAAAAGAAAGAAAAAGAAAAAGAAAAATATATATATATTTGTCTATAGTTTCTTAAATTTAACTTTTATTAAACAGTTACAATAATATTCAAATTTGGTAAAAGTTTATGTCCTCATAACCTTTAATTACACTATTTTATTATTTAATCAAGAACAGTAAGTAGTGAATTCGTACATTATATACTCATACATTATACTTGTACATTTAAACATTTTTAAACGTGTTTTTGTCTTGTGCAAAATTATGGGTAAAATACGCTTCAATACGTTTTGAAGCGCCCTTGTCTTACTTTACTCGCTAATTTTATATAAAATCAGTGCGAATTTTCTTTCGTTATTCACACTAGTGATTCTTTCCATGCACTTTCAAATTGCGTTTTTTTTTTTTTTTTTTTTTTTTTTTTCTCATGCATTTTTATATTGTAGCTTTCCAGAAAGCACAGAGGTGCATTTACATGATGATTCTTTTCAATTTTAAAGGCACTGAAAGATGTTATGTACAGAAAATACAGTCCCTATACAGTCTACACATTCATAAACGCACATTTTCTAAATCTTTCAAACAGTATTCAGGATTACTCAAAAATGTACAAAAACATGGAAAATAGGAAGTTCAAAACTTCCACAAATCAAAAACTTTCTTCTTACGCAACCAGGAGCAAAAACACATTTTCAGGAGAGTTAATACATTAAATCAGATATTTAGTATTAGAAAAAAAAAAAAAAAAAAAAAAAAAAGATCATTTCACTGTTTTGAAAAGGAGAAATGTCTAACCAATGAGTTAATTTACAGTATATAGTAAGCTCAGATCTGTTTTAAGTTCCTTTTTTCAGTAAAATTTTACTCTTAAAATACATAAAGTTAATGTTAAATTGGAATCCGTCGATTATCCTTAATAATATTAAATAAGTTAATAAGATTTAAAAGTTTATTTACACAACAAAAAATTTAAAAATTGAGTTTAATTACAATTATAAAATTAATATAGCTTTATATTTATTAGTTTAATCAAAAAATATAAAAGAAAAAATCTATAGCAATGCAAGAATGTTGACAAATTTAAAAACACATCCTTTACAAACAAAAACGTAAAACATAAAAGAAAGGATGTTCTTAAATATTTTACGTTTGTATATCTTTATCATCATAAAAGCTTAAACATGAAGATTTGTCAGAACGAGCGAGTTGAACATAATGTATCTCTTAATTAAAATTCTGCTCACGAGTGCATCTCTCAGTAAACCGATACTGTTGCATTCATATGTAATGCGCAAGAAAAGAGATTTAATATTGTGAAACTTTCTTTTTCAAAATAACGTTAGCACATGTTGAGGAACGACCTTCTTCGTTAATATTTATTACATTTAGAAGATACTGCTTCTTTTTAAAATTTAAGTGATGTAAACTGTGATGATATAAATTTTGATATAAATAAATCATTGCTTAAACTGTTGTAGACATGTGTATTTTTTTTTCTGTTTGATATATTTTAAGACATGTAAGTTACCGATTTCGCAAAATAAAATTGCTTTAAATATTTGCAGTGCTGTATTTGTACAGAAAACACCTTTTTAAGAATACATCTTTAATTAAAATATACGATAAATAATGCATATTAGTCTGATTTGCACTATTTCTTTTATTTAAAGTTATAAAACAGTTTAGAGAGAGTTTTTCCTGTGTAAGAGGTGAAGATGGAAAGTTTCTGGCTTTTTCCCCTTCAAGTTGAAATAAAAGGTTAAATTTTGTGGCAAATGAAAGCTAGACTTCTTGATAAGTAACTGTACAAATATCAAGTTATTCTGATTTTACAACATTTTTTTTTTTTTTTTATGCGTAAATGTTTGAACAGTGATCACAAGAAGGAACGAGTTCAAACATCCAAAATAATTTTGGCCCATTTTGAAACTTCACGGTACTTTCTGCTTAGTTTAATGACTTAATGCGAAACATGGCTCCATTATGGTCCTGAAGCAAAAGAATATTCAAAAGAAGGGGGCTACAGGAGATTCTGCGCCCAAAGAAATTCTGCATCCAGAAATCGCCCAAAAAATATCAAGGTGTCTGTTTTCTTAGACAAACATTAAATTCTGTTTGTGAACTTCTCACCTCAGGGCTTCAGTATAACTGGACAGTATTATTCTAACCTGCTAGACCAATTAAAAGAAAAAATTATGAAGAAACGCCGAGGGACGTTGACCAACGAAGGAATCATATTTTTGTCTGACAATGTGTGAGGTTGAGACGTCAGAACGTCACCACAGTTGTTTTAATTAAGCTGGATCCAGCAAAGTAGGAAGTGGGGACGGTTAAAATCACTCCGTCGCCAGTGACTCGGTGAAGGTTGAGGTCGAGCTAGTTTTGTGTCGGCAGGGTGCTGCATTAAAAGACTTAGATTTTGAATATTAGTTAAATTAGAAGTGATTTTTAAAAGTACGGATTGAAATGTAGTGAAAGGAGGGTGTAGGAAGAAGTATAAAAATAGAGATGGTTTTAGTAGATGGTGTGGATGTTGGAGGATCGTATAGCGGATGTTATGAATCTTAGTTTGACGGATATTGAGAAGTAGAGTAGTGGAGGTTTAGTGGCGTGAAGTTAAGTAGTGTTGAGTGTTGGTGAGTGCCTACTAGTGTTCGGAAAGTTCAAGCTGGGTCAGAAGGGAATCCTCTATCCCATAGTGAAGCCGTAGTATTGGAGTACGAGTGCGACCGTCTCTACACCTTCGACTATCGGCTGTGGTGAGCTATTTAAGATAATTAAATTGTTGATTTATATATTTTTGATTTAGTAATACGCTGACTGAGCTAAGATCTATTTCCAGGCCGCCCTCCCATTAATCTGGTTCAAATAAACTCTTATTGTTTGTTCAATTCACGTCTCAGGTTTTCTTAGTAATCTAAGTATTTAAGTTAAGATGGAGTTTGCAGGAACGCAAACGCCACAAATGTACCTACGCATATTTCGAGTTAAATTGAATACCCTAGGATTCCAGCTGGTACACCACCCTCTTTATTCAGTTGACATAGCACCTTCTGATTATTTTCTGTTTCCTAATTTTAAAAGACTCTTGAAATAGCAACACTTTGAGGACATGATGCTGCTAAAAGCTGGTTTCAGTAAAACAACCAAATGCATTTTGTTTTAATGACCAATAAATGTTAGAACAACGCTGTAAAAAATGTGTCAGTCTCCAAGGAGAGTATGTCTATTAAATATATAATTTTCATAACTCTGAATTTTCTTTCTGAGCAAAGCCAGGAATTTTCACCATCCCCTCTTACCTCATCGTTTTCTTGTAATGTTTTCCAGTTGTAAGTGAAGCGTATCGAATGCTCGTTAAGAAAGCTGCAACGACAGCGAGAAATTTTGGGCTAGTCTGCCATAGTATCATAATAACACCATTTATCCCCCATTTATCGGTCTCTCATTTTTGCATGCAGCTTTATAAAGTTTAAACTATTACTACAAAAAGTTTTATTTATAGACCTTATTTTTTTTTTCTTGACAGTTTATGCCACTATTCTGACTACGCACTCCCACCTTAAACCCCATGACCACACTACCAGACTACTGAGTCAGCGAATAGATATATTAATGGATCCTTTTCATTTATAAATGGTTCGTACTTCTGATGACGGGCTTGAAACATCAGTATTAGCGGCAGTTTATGGTATATACATTGACGTTTCTTTAAAAGCATAACATACATTTACAGAAGAAATATATTTATGTAAAAAGAAGATCACATAAATATTTACATGGCTACGTGTGTATCTATACTTTAAAATGCATTTAATATTGCTTCAAATTCATCTATACCATTCATGTATACCATTGAAATTAAGTTGTAGAAATATTTTATCTGTAAATTCATTTTTTATGAAAGATTTTACTGTCAGACATCCACATTGTTATCTGAAGATCTTGTGAAAGAAACATTTTTACTGTTCAATTTATGCTTGATTTTAAGCATTAAAAACAAATAAACGCATTAAAATGGTGATTTCATTCCAACAAATGTTGTACATACAATTGCAAGAATCGATCGTGTACGAAAGACTATTGTACGATTTGTTTTTGAGTTACTTTATGTTTTTCAAAATCTGTTGAAAGTAGACTAATGGTTAACAAACAATATACATGTGAAAAAACACGTGAAAAAAAACAATTTATGACACTATTCTTACCAAGACAATTTATATTTATTTCGGTATACGATAAACTTATGAATATCTGTAATGACTATGTGAGAGTACAGCTAAATGGTTGTATGTGTATGTATGTACGCGCGCGTACGGTTGTACGCGCTTTCAGAACGCTCCTTTTGTATTGCAACAACATAGATAAAGGATATCTGTAGAACGTCTAATTCGGTTACTTCTTTACTAAATAAAATACTAAAAATTATATTTAAGAGAGCAAAAATTTCATTTCTCAACATCCAAAAATTCTATTTTCAATACTTAAACAAACGTCATTTTAGATGCCTTACAGATCAAATGATTTGAAATAAATTTGTTTAACATGGTTACTTATCTTAAATTTATTTTTTGTTACGATTTAGTGAGAAGTTATACAATTGTCATAGTAACGTTTTTCATTTATATGCTTAAATCAAATGAAACAACCTAATTTTTAACTCTTTTTCATTTTTTATTAAAAAATAAATTATAAACCTTAATCTCTCAAACTTCATTCTAGTCTGCATTTCCAAGATAAATAAAAATACTCTTTGTATTTATCATAATCCAAGGATTTTTAATATATTTTTATTGTACTTTATGCCCAAAAAATTTTAAACATAAAATAATTTAAAACCTTCCTCTTAACTTTAGGTGGATTTATGTGGTTTTTCTCAAAATTCTGTCGAAAACTTTTAACTCATAATATTATAGCATTTGAGGTTGTAAAATTTATTCAAGTCACCATGCTCACAGAATATAAATCTGTAAAGTTAAAAAAAAAAAAAAAAAAAAAAAAACTACAATAAATGCATTCGTTACTGCTGATATAAAATTCTTAGGAATGTTTTATTAGGTATCGCAGTATTTTTCAAAACAGAAATCCTATATTTATGGTATATTTGATTCTAAATTTTAAAACTTCAAGCAAGTTTTCGACAGTCAGAAAACGTATATATATGTTGTGTTAGTGTTGCCTCTACATTAAAAATACACATTAAAATTTAAATGATACAAATGTTTAATCATTGTAACATACATTTTTAATCATCGGTATGTATGATGCGTAATAGAATCCAGAGATTTTTATTAATATACCATTTTATTGTAATTTTCTTATTATTAAACGATTATATGTATATGTATATATATATGAGAGAGGGTGGGGGGAATAAAAGAAAGCAATTTTTTAATATTCTCCTTATCACTGATTAAAAAAAATGATTTAATAAGAATAAGCTATTTAAAAAAACTTTTAAAACCCATATTCTTAATATATCGTATCACATATATCTTTTCAAAGTTAAAATAAGTATAAAAAAAAAGTAACTTTTTTGTTTATTAAGCAAAATTGATGAAATTTGAACTGCAAATTGGTTTTGTGTTGTACAGGCTAAATATTAATTTTTGTGTTCGTGAGAGAAAATTTTAAAAAAATTGAAAACTTCTATTTTTAATCCCACTTCAA
The DNA here is from genome assembly GCA_963930645.1 of Salticus scenicus. Lineage (NCBI taxonomy): Eukaryota > Metazoa > Arthropoda > Arachnida > Araneae > Salticidae > Salticus > Salticus scenicus. The sequence goes on along the minus strand of OZ005654.1, from coordinate 64,383,032 downwards.
AAACATGTGACTTAGAATTTTTTTTTCTCCAAACGGTTTCTATACAATCTTTCTGCTGTTGCTTTCTAATTTTAATACTTTAGTTAATTTAAAAAAAAAAAATTAATTGTCCAATCGGTAAGGTGGATTTAGAAAAATCGCCCCTTTCATTTGGTACCTTATTTGTACAAATAATTTAGTAATAATTAATATCACACCCAAAAAAGAAAACTAAGAATGTGGCCTTTTTTGTATATAATATTTTGAATTTCATAATTTTAGGGTTAAGATATCCCTTTTATTTTTAATCCACCTCCGTTAGTTATTTATAAGGCAATTAGAATAAGTTTAAACAAAGAATGTAAATTTATTCAATGTTACGTTTCCTAAAGCCATGAAATGCATCCAGTTTATATGTATATCAGAGAACATGGGGAGAAATTTCTGATTAAATATAATTGACATTTAGTTTTGGATATGGCATAAAATAGTCTGATGTGGCACTCACACGACTTTCGCTACTCCTGCATTCTAATATTATAAAGATAGATTGCAGATTAAAAGTTAAGGTAACAAGAAATGCATGCTTGAAAACATAATTCTGTGAGAAGGAGTTACCCCCTTCTTTAAACTCCATTTCAATGCATTACATGCATTTATATATAAAGTTTTTTTAAGTTACGCTGATTGGTAAATTTCAAAGAATGGTGTGGGTGGGTAAAAATAATTTGATTGACTTGAAATAAACTTTTGAATTTAGTAACAGTTTTGAACTTTTGTGAATGTATGTACTTTAATCAACTGGTGGGTTTCAGAAATAAATGTATAATAAAACGTTTTTAAAATATTTTCAATTCTCTTTGAAGTACGTTTATATGCTTTTTTTTTTTTTTTTAATTTTACCCCTTTATATGTAAACATTCTTTATAGTATTCAAAAGTAGGGTAAAAGAAAGTTGAGTGAGATGGCACCAGATTATATAATAAAAAACTGATTATTTAATTACATATGTATGAAATTAAAAAAAAAAAAATCTCGTTAATGTCTACAGGCATTTGCATTTGCATTAATGTTAATATTATATTAGAAGCCAATGTTATGTATTTTCCCCTTTATCACTAAATTTATTTTATAAGACTTCTTGTGTGTGTGTATAAACTAGAATTATTTCTATCAAACATATTTATATTCTGTGTTCATACTGCTTCATGTATGTACTAAATTTGTTTATGGAATGAAAATTTATAATACACATACATTACATAATTCTCAATATTTTTAATAATAGATAGCAATGCTAATTATTAGGGCAGACTGGGGCTAGTTGGATTAGCGTTTTTGATTATTCTAATGTTTTGTACAATACTTAGAAAACTGGGATGAAGGTATTGAAAGACTAAATTCTTCAGCTACAAAATTATATGTGACCCATGAATGAAATACGTCTTAAAACACCTTCCCTAAGAACTATTGAAACTATGTTACCATCTATTGCAAGAAAAACTTAATTTTAAAACTTATATTTTTTTCGGTAGACATAATAAAGAAATAATCCCAAAATACAGTGAAAAAAAGCTCAAATAAAGCGCTATCCTCAATATGTATTTATTATGGACTGATGAAATATCTTCATTCGAAAAAACCCTCATGTTACTCTTTAAATTTGCAGTTTGCAGAATTCTTATTCCACGTATATATATGTATTTATTTTAGACTTTACCTAGCTCCATAATGTGTATGATTCACTAAATGTTTACTAAAAAGAAATAAATTTTTATATCTGTAATCTAGATTTGCTTTAAAAATCTTTTTTTCTTTCTAATTAAATTTCTTCGGGTCTGGAATTCGGCGGCATAGAACTATTGCTTTAACGTAAATAGTTAACTTTAATATTTTGGGAACTTTTTTTTTTCCTAATTTCTTTCTCATTTTATTTTCTAAAGAATACGGTAAAATATTTTGTTGAAAAAAAATGCCATGTCTTTTATTTCTTATATATATTTCAGTTTTTAAGAATTTCCTTTTATTCACGATCGAAATAGAATATATCTTCGGTTTAAGGTAATTTAATTTGTAGGTCATTGCATACTGATTTGAAATTCTTTCTATCACAGTAAAGGTAAAACAAAGTTTTCCATATAAATGACCGTGTGGGAAAAAATAATATTACCATTTCAACGAAACCAATATTTAGCATAAGGAAAATCAATTTGATTGCTTTACGTTAGCTCAAATAACGGGTAAAAATGAAAGGAATCTAAATCGGTAAATCAATTTCATCTGAAATTCGAAAGTTCTTATTTAAAAAATATATAATTTAAACTATTCTCTGATTGATTTATCTGAAAATATTGAAATTTTAAAATGGCTCTTTTTATTTAAACTTCGGGATTCTGGATTCTAATTCGTAGTTCGATGAAAATAGTATATTGCTCAAAATTTTAACAAGTTTAAAAACGATTTTAAAGAGAATGTACGTTGCTTAAATTATAGCATCTAACTATCTAATGAAAGGTTTATATTTAAATTGTCATGTTTATATGTAAGATTTCAAAATTCTTAAAAATTAGTTAAAAATCTAATAAAATAATTTAATTCTAAAAAAAAAGTTTCTTTAAACTTTTGAGCACCAGTGGCAAATATTTTCGGTCACTGTTTTTTTTTTTTTTTTTTTGTATTACTTTCTCTTTCCTATAAGGTAGAGAAGGTATTGTTTTAGGGTCAAATTTTCGAACGTGAATTTTTGTTATATTTGCATGTTTTGAGGTCCCCTGAATCCGAAAATCATGTTTTTAGTTGTTGGTTTGTGTGTGTGTCTGCGTGTCTGTGTGTCTGTGTGCCTGTGTATCTGTTTGTGACTATGTGTGTCTGTGTTTGTGTGTGTGTGTGTCTGTTACCAGCATATCTCAAGAACAAATAGCAGCAAAAAGCCCAAACTTGGTATTCTAAATGTGTATGATACAGGTACGCTACACTAAGCTTCTCGTTAAGATGAAGCAAATGGTTCGAGTACAGGGACACCCGAGAGAATTCAAATACATTACATCTATGGGGGAAAGCGCAGGTAAATAGAGTTCAACATCTATAGACTATACTAAACCAAATGAAATGAATATATATTTTTTGTATGCGTAAAAACATGTTTCATGTAGAATATGGTAGGGAAATCATCCACTGTTCATTTACAGGGCTACACAAAAGAATTAAATTATAGTGCGACAATAACTGAAAATTAATAGAAGTGTATTTCAAATTATGCCGTGTATTATTACTATAGGATTATATTTAGGTGCACCATGTGGTCTGTACATAATCTTCAAATGATATACAGGGCTCCAAATATTTAAGCGAAAACTTTTTTTTTTACTGCTAGTGAAAATGCTGTACTATAATATTTTACCATTTCCAGGATAGCTGCTCAGGAATTGAAATGAATTCCTCATAGACATATGGTAAATAATGTATGTTTTTAAGCTAAATAGCCGCCCAGACGGTGGAGTGGTTAGCGTCCCTGACTTCTACACAGTTGGACCCGGGTTCGAATCCCGGAGAAGGCATGGATGTCTGTATTGTCCTTGTTCATGCTCTTCTATCTGTTCTTGTAATAAAAACTTGTAAACCCTTGTGGTGTGGATTATTCGAGATATAAGCGGCCCTAGAGGCAAGCAATAAATCTCATGTACTCATCAAACTAAACCAAACCAATTAAGCTAAATATTCATAGCTGGTGTTTTGCCTATTTACGCGTTTTTGAGGCTTTCTGATTACCGAAGTTAAGTTTTTTAACGTTTGATGTTTGTCTGTGTCTCTTAGAGTAACTTAAAAACGAATAATTTAAGAGATCCAAAGATTGTATTTTCAAGTCAATATAAGTTTGTTGCTGGTAAAGTTTGATCAAGACTGATAAATTTCAAGGATGTGAAAGTTGTCTGTATAGTTTTAAGTGAACTTTTAATTTTAATAAAAGATTTAAATGCTATATAAATGTAGGTGCATTAATGAAACGGGGGTTTGAGGGGGCGGTAGCCTCTCTCACACAGAACTATTTATCATGTAAAACTCTTCCGAAGCCTAATTTGAATTGTTTTATCGTAGGTTTACATAACAGTACCCGTTATCTTATCTCTCGTTATGTATCTCCAACCTGTATTTATAGTATTAAATTTCAGGGTAAAGGAAAGTCGTGTAAGTGGCACACCAAATTTTTTTTTTTTTTTTTTTTTCGCAATATTCTTATCTTCAAAATTCAAAAATGGAGATTTTTACTTTTACTGTAATATGTTGATTATATATAGTTGTTTATTTTTAGAGTTATTTATTATATTTATCCTTTCAGAGATGCCATTTCCAGAGTACAAAGAAAACTTTTAATTCCGAATGGCAAAATCGGGTCCCGAATTTTTTTTTCTTTATAGTTTAAAGAAGTAACTTCACTTCTCTTCTAATATTAATGGTAAATTCTAAGGGGTTTTGATTTTAAATGATAAAATATGCTTGGCCCTCAAAGGGATAAGGTTTATCTACAGAGGAATAATTATATTTTAAAACTCAAAGAAAAATATCCCTTATTTTAGTATACTGAGAATATAGACTATTAAACAAACTTTACAATTTAACTCTTTTTTCAAGAGCGTTAATATTAGTTTAATCCAAAATATTTTTGAATTATTTAAAAGATTATATTTTGGCACAAAAGATTTAGTAGTTAATAATAAGACATTATAAAATTTAGGTAAAGATGTGAAGTCTCGACTCCGACATCTACTGTATGCATTGTGCTTATATTAGGTGTAGGAGACAAATAAGAGACTTATATTGAGGAGACAGCCAAGTTTATTTAACTTAAACTGGAAAGGGCTTAGAATTAAGATGGAACTCAGCAATATCTTAAACTATCATAAAGAAATGTAGCTCACCGTTGTAGCTTATTAATATTACAGATTACTTGCTTGGGGACTTTTTAGAACGATGAGGAACACTTTACCACATCCGAAATAGCAATCCGAAATACTAACTACCAATGGTACCTTCACCAATTCCAAAGTCAATACACAATATTTCTATCTATAACGGCTACCAACACTCGTCACATCCAGCGACACCATCACCTATCCAGCAATACCATCACCCCCAACATCACCGAACTACGATGGATTCAGCTAGAAACTTTCCCAACCTTAACCAACATTCTATCCTAACTCGACGCTGTCACTTTACGCTACTTTCAATACTGACTTCCCTCGGCGACCTTTACTTCCTTAACTTGACGCTACTTCTACGTCACAAAGTCTTAACAAGCACTGCATTTTTAGAGATTCTGGAAAACTATCTGCTTGATTATTTGTATTTCATTCCTGAATCAAATTGACCAGAACGCGACATATCCCCAGCACACCCTTAAACTGTCGTTCAGGAATACCTGATTGAGCAGTGTCCACGAATTATTAGCCGTTAGGGCAGGGGCGCAATTTCTTGGACATATAGACATTTAAAACTTACTGTATTAAGCTTCTTTATTGGAGTTTTTAAAGCAAGTAGTTTACATTATATACATTACAGAATCATAAAATTTAAACAACACGTATAAAGGAGCAGTTTAAAAATGAAAATCTAAGGGAGACATACTATTGTAACAATCGCAACTGTCGTAAATCACAAGTCGGATCGTACACTCGGCAGCAAAAGTATCCGAGCACTAGCAATAATCCCTGTCTAAATAAAGTACACTTAATACTGCTTGTTAAATAAATCCTTGTCGAATCATATTCTTAGACTGACTAAGAACATGATTCGAGCAGGATTTATTTAACAAAACAGTATTAAGTATACTTTTTTTACATAGGAATTTTTGCTAGTGCTCGGATACTTTTGCTGTCGACTGTATGATCCGACTTGTGATCTACGATAGCTGCGATTGTTACAATAGTATGCCTCTCTAAAGTGTATATAATCTTTAATATTTACGATTCGTAAACAGACACGAGTACGTATCAAATTGAACAGCCATTGTAAATTTCATATTCTAGTTAGGTTTTAAATAAATATATATATATATATATATTTCTTAAACATAGCGAGCATTATAATATGAGCAATAATATTATTCAGAAACTTGAAGCATAATATACAGTAGACTCTCGTATAATGCTGGGAATACGTTCCGCGTAATAGAAAAACGCGTTAAAGGAGACATTATAGGTCTTTGCATAAATTCGTGCGGTTTTTAATTGATTCATTTCAAAAAAATACATCAAATCAAATGACAATTTTTAATCAAAATACTCTCCATTACTTTCTACAACCTTTGCCCATTTTTCGGGTAACAAATGTACCCCACGGCGATAGAAGCTCTCGTCTTTGGAGGCAATAAAATTATCCGCGTCCGCACGAGCATTTGCAACGACCTAATACATTAAACAGACGATTTCATTCCGTAATGAGACCAAAAGCGTCGGGTGTTGTCATAGTAACGGAGCAATCCTTCCTTGAACCGGTTGAAAGTAGAAAAGATGTCGTCACGTGCTTCCTTTATTTCACGCGTTATACGAGTTTCTTTATCGCGTTGTATGAGTAACAGTCGCAGATTTTTCGGCGCGTTATACGAAATAGCGTTTTGTGGGAGCGCGTTGTACGGGATTCTACTGTATACACATATATATTATGTTATACTTATTATATACATAATATATAATATAGATACTTAAAAAGTGACGCATATGTTAAGAACACCAAAAATATAAATATAAATTCACATTCTGACGCATGATTAGCTTTGAGCACATTGCAAAGTACATGAACGGATGATAGTACAACTACAGTTAACGTGTCTCTGTCATTTTCTATTTATACTAATATTAAAAACTCCTTGCAAACATAATTATTTAAAAGTACATGCTATCATAAATGCCAACTTCTTTTTGGAGAAGATGTAATACTACTAATTTTTAGTAAAAAATTTTAATATAAATTCAAAATGTTGGCACTTAGCTGTTGCAAAATTTGAAGTATTCTTATATCACATCACAAAATTTTATCTGCATTTGTTTTTAAAAAAAAGCTCTTACTTATATAGAAAACAGAATAATCTTTTAGAAAATATTTCAAAGAAGACTGACATAAAATTCTTTACAAAACTTTTGGAATATAATTTACTCTTGGAAACAATTTCTTTTATGAAAAATAATTCAGTGTTATTCTGCATTCAACCTTTATTAAATTTGACGTTTTATTTTAAAAGTTTGTTTAGCTTTCTAAACAATTAGGACGCAATATGCTAAATGTTTTTCATACTGAAAAAGGCAGTATTTTCAAATTATTATTTTCAGTGTATTTAATAAACAAATACTTCGACTTCATTCATAAATATTACTTTCGAAATTGCCTATATGAATAACAATACACGCATTCTTATTATGAAACACAATATAAAAATATGGCGTTAAGACTGTAAGTGTAAAAAGTATTTGATTTTAAAGGCTGCTATTGTTAAAAGTAACAAGATAAATACTATAAATTTTAAAATATATTGCACAATTTCCAGTTATTGTTTTTTTATTTATTATAGAAACTTTAAAATAACCTTGATATTTTAATAAATACATATGTTTTTAAATCGGGTTTCGAAATCAAATGATCTGAACATATAAATGAAAACATAAATTTTTTTTATTTTATCAAAATTGTATATAGGAAACTTTATTTTAATTTATATTTTACTCTTAAAATACATATCTGTGATAGAATTTGAGTTTTTAATAATAAAATTTTCGTTTAATTTAATGTACTAGTCATATTGATAAATTATTAAATTTAACGCTACATTTGAAAATATATTTCTGGAGCAGTGTAAATTAAACATTACAATGTCATTTTCATACATATAGATTTACATTCAAACTTACGACTAAAAATTTAATTATGTAAATTTTTCTACATTCTGTAAGTGTTTAAATATTAGTATTTTATTAAAAACATTTTTTCTTTATTATGAAAAATTTGCATCTCAATGTTGTAAAAATATGAAACTTTAGCAATTTATGCATAAATCGAATATTTCTCATTGAAAATTTTGGTTTAAAAATCCAACATAATTTTCTTACACTATTTTTGTTACCATATTCATGCTTTTATTAAATAATTAATTATATTCAATTTAAAAAAGTAATTCTAAATTCTTGAAATTAGCTACTAGTAATAAGAAAATAAAAATTTAAAATTTAAAATTAAAAAAAAAAAAAAAAAAATACATTGGAATACAAAATATGTTTTATAAAAATGACACTTTTAAGTTTTTTTTTTTTTTTTTTCGAATTTAATTTTAATAATAACTCAGAATTAAGTCTTTCTTTGCTTTACGCGAATAAAACAGGTCTTCGAAATCGTACTTTCCAATTGTGCAGAAGTATCAGTGTATGAGACTTGCATGTATCCTAGAATTATCATTCAAGAAATTTCATTATTTTTATGATTGAAAAATTTATGAATGGATAACACAAGTTTATAAAATCGTACTTTTCAATTGCGCAGAATTATCACTGTATTGGGACTTGCATGCACCCTGGAATTATCGTTCAAGAAATTTTATTGTTTTTATGATTGAAATAATTATGAATGAGCAAAATCGTACTTTTCAATTCTTTTTGTGCACTTTATTGGATGTTTCTAATGTGTTTTTGTACGCTGAATTCCGAAATGCTTTTCTTCGCTTCATAACATGTAAAAGCCGCTATCAGACGAAGTTCCTTATGAAAAGCATTAGCACACAGTATCTCATAAACAGATTTTTCATGGGGGAAATCAATGAAATACTACCGTTTGATAGTTTTGCCTCTCGTATATTCTTCAATCACGCTCTTTCGACTGTTAGAATCACATACGGAAGCTTTTAGAATGAAGTCCTCCAATCAGAGGATCGCGATTCCAAAATATTCTCTATAGTCATTCCTTTCAAACCTCCGAGAGGGAAATTATCGCCAAATGTTGCGCTCGTTGATCACATTTGTGGACTTCGTTTATGCTAAAAAATAACCATTGACTGAGCTCAAGAAGGTCGTTCTGTAACTTTCAGATCCAATAGATTATACTTCAAAATATATGCTCTTTCGTCTGATAGAAGTTTAACGATTTTAATGCAAAGTAATTATGAAGAATAGAAGAATTTACACAGTATCTACGTAAACCTTTGAAGTATTTATGAATAAAAAACATTAAAATAAGTTATTGTTTACAAAATATCTTTTAGATGTGTTTCTTTCAATCGAAGCTCCGTTTAAAGAATTTTCTCTTGTGCAATGCTTGAGAGCCTTGAGGAGAAGGGGGGGAGAGAGAATGTCTATGCAACATCAAACAATAATCTGCTAACCTGTTAATACTCCATCGGCTCTCATACCTCCTTTCCATTTCTTTGATTTTTGATGAAATAGCTCTCCTTGTTCTTTACTCACATAACCTAGACTTTTCGGGAAATAGGTTAAATGGAGTTGAAAACGTGCTCGTTTCTGTCAAAAGATTTTATTCTTTATCGAAAGTGTACGCAATGGAAATTTTTTAAGATTATTTTCTTTAATCAGCATCCAAAAATGCATAAGAATAAAAAAAAAAAAAAAAAAAGAAAGAAAGAAAAAGAAAAAGAAAAAGAAAGAAAAAAAATCATCAAGAAAAGAATTTTGTCGCAGGGGTGTGAAATTATTTTATTTAGTCAAAAATATTCTTACAACAATTATTCCCGAGTGCAATCTCTTCTTTAAGTGATCAGGTAGTATAAGAAACCCTGGACCTGAGAAACATTTTTTTTTTCTTCTCTTTTGTTTAAACTTTCTCTTTGTCCTTTGTTTAAATGACGTTTACTTGAATGAATTTTACTAATGAATGAATTTTACTACTTGAATGAATTTTACTAATATTTACTGCCAACAAATTTTTTGTCATCACTTAATTCTTGTTTTGTTTGTTCTAAATAAATAAAAGAGAGAGAAGGAGAGAGAGAAAATATATAGAATTTGAAAAACACATAAAAAAATTCAACCTCTGGCTTAGTACTATTTCTTTTTCATGCTCAAAGTCGAATCGTAAAATTCGCATAATAATTCAGCGTAGTGAATAATAAGATATCGTTGTATAAAATAATAATTATGTAATTAATCAAATTTCATACTTATACCTCTCATTATAGAATCTGTTTGCCTTGATGAAAATATAGGATGCTGATAATACTAAACTCATACCACTAGAGATTTATCAAATACACTTAAAAGTTCGTGAGAAAAATATAATTTACAAATGTAATTGAGCCAATAACAAAATTTGCGGATTAAGACATTCGCTTCAGTTGAATTTTTCCATATAAATATAGAAAAATCCACACTGTTTAAAGTGCATGTTAAGAATTTATATGGTGGCAAATCACTTTTCATGTACTCTTTTTCTGCTAAAAAGGAAGGTTTTTTTTTTTTTTTTTTTTTTTTTTTTTTTTTTTGGGGGGGGGGGGGGGGGCAGGAGGGTTAAAATAAATTTTGGAGCAATATTAATCCACAGATTTAAAAAATATAAGTGAACAAATTATACGAATGTTTGGAGTGTTTATTTTATTTTAATTTGTTTTAGACAATTCTATGGGATTTATTAAATTATATATTAAGATATTAAATTACATATGATAAAGAAAACAGTTATTTGTATATTTGAATAAAGTATTAATAAACGATTAAAAGAAAAAAAAAGTTAGCCAAATACTTATTATCGAAAAAACTCGAATATTCGAAATGTTAAAAAACATAAATTAACTATGATTATTGCAAAAAGGTATAAAGATACTATTATAAACATTTTCAGGTAAACCCAGAATGCGATTTCATACTAATAAAGAAAACAATTTATTTCTATGCCTTATTTACTGAGAGAAGCTTTTATTGACAACGCAGTCTGTGATTGGCAATAAGCCAAAATTCATTATAAATATGATTAGGCTATATATTAAGATACTATGTTGCATTAGATAAATGAAAGAAGTTCTTGCTGATTACTTATCAAATAAGTAAAAACATAGATTTTTTATTGGTATAATGCATTAATGATAAATATATTTTCCTTTGAGTGATTCGCATAATAACGATAAAATCAAAATGTGTTTACACGGCTTTCTCTTTTTAAAATAACACTGTCTCGAGAACCATTCAACATTTATTAAATAAGAAAATATCTTAATTTATAAATATTAAGCAATAATGAATATTTCTGCACACTTTTTCAGTCTGTATGCATTTAATATATGAAAGATGTCTACAGAAAATATTTATGATCTCTCATTTATTTAAAAATCAAAAAATACGTTTCTATTTAAACTCTTGTTTCTTTCTTTATTTATTTACTGTGATTGTTAGATTAGTACATAATATCTGCTGTTGTAAAATGCGTATTCATTTTAATTTCATGTATATCACAGAAACACGCATCGGTTGTATGAGAGACAATATATTAAATATACATATATATATATATATATATATATATATATATATATATATATATATATATACTTCCAGTAAATGAAAAGCAATATATTCATTGATAATGCTCTAAAGCAATAAAAATATGGAAATTGAACAAAATTCACTGCATTATTTCAAAAATAAATAGTCTGTCAAGGAAAATTAAATTTTTTAACATTTGTCTTTTGAAATGGAAACTTACCACATACTTGCCAACCACCTCATTAATAACCGTACAATTGTTAACGCACCCTGAAAAAACGCCCCTTTTCTCACACCAATATACTTTTAGAATAATTCTCTCCAAATGTTGTTACGATTAAGTAAGACAAAAATTACTCTAAAAAATTATTGGTGTGTAAAAAAAGGCGGGTACTAAAAATTGTACGGTTCATAATGAGATGGTTGGCAAGTATGTTACCACACTATATGTTGGTGTGGTAAGTATAATATTTTCGATACATATTTCCGTTTTTCGCTAAGTAGGTCTTTCCTGTAGCGAAAAATATTTTATTAAATTTTACTTAAAAATGTCAAAAGATTTAAATTCCTGAAAGTATTGCTACTTAACATTCAGTAAACATTTTAATATATTAATTTTTCAAGGTGTAAAAACAAAATAAAGAAAGAAAAAGAAATTTTGCCCATCTAACAAATTCCTTAATACGTAAATATTTTCAGAATAGTTAACATTGAAAACTAGTGTTGAGTCATGAATATTAATTGTTATGTGTTGAAAACTAAGTAATGTTAAATATATATTCACATACGTGCATCATTATGTCCGTTTTTAAATATTTAATTTACTTAATATACACCCATTGTAAAATAAAGCACAAAATAATAATAATAATAATATTTTGCAACTATATTTTTGTTCAGAAAAATACAATATATTTAAAAATATATATACTTATTATTTTTTCTATATTTAATTTTTACCTAAACAGTGTCCATGGAGAATCGAAATTAGCTTAAATTAAAAAAAAAAAAAAAAAAAAAAAACGTTTACGTGAAAGATAATTAATGTTTTAATTTATTTTTGTAGATCATTAGGTTATGCAATTACAAAAGAATGTTTACTTTTCTCGTTATTCATTGTTGTTTTTCCTTTAATTATTTCCATTTCACACTCAACAAAGAAACTTCCTGTTTGAATTTGAAGTAATTACCATGTAACACCATGATCTAATGAATTCGTCGTCTAGTTAATGATGCTAGATAGTTATTTACATTCCTATTTATTTGTCGAAATCGATAATTACGAATAATTTGCAATATGTATATTATCGCATTTTATGGTTTTGGAAGATTTTTATTCAATAATTTTTAGTATAACTATAAAGAAAAACATTTTTAAGTTTTAAAATTTATTTATTTATTATTATTATTATTATTTTTATAATTCTAAACAAAGTAAAAATAACATTACCAAAAGTATCATTTGAATATTAGAATTCATCGCATAATAATTTGATTTTAAATTAACAGAACATTAACAACAGTTTTTTTTTTTTTTTTTTTTTTTTTTTTATAGAAAATTTGTTTCGAAATCGTTGTAGTAAAGAATTTTAAAAAAATGCCAAAAAACTAATTTAATTCACTTAAGATATATACAAGGTCATTAGCAATGTCAATATGTGAAAAATATTCTTAATAAAGATGTATGATTTTTGCAATTTAGTTTTGACAAACTTGTACTAAAGAAAAATTAAGCATTGTTGATTAGCAATTATAAAATACCTTACAAATATACATCACATAATTCGGCGCGCATCTTATAAAATTCACTTGTTAAAAACAAATTTTGGTTTGTTATGCCTTATAAAAGAAAAATAAATAAATATATAAATAAATCTGTACTGATAAGTATAAAGGATTTAAGTCCAAAAATGTCGATTTTGAGTTAAGTACATAGTCAGATTCAGAAAACAATTCTCTATCGATTGGTATAAAGGATTTAATTCTATGTCATTTAGTCTTTGAGAAAATCCATTGGTAAAAAAAGGACCAATTCAGAAATTTACCATTCATGTATGGTAAAAAATATTTAATTCAATTTTTCCCGTTATTAAATGAAGGTTGACAACCACTGAATGGTATAAAGGGTATAAATCAACGAAATACCTTTTTCCTAATCGATTCTTCTGATTTGTTTTTAGTTAGTTAAACTTTATTTTTCGTCTCCTGAAAAATCAAGAATATGGACTTAAATCCTTTATACTTATCAGTACAAAAATATGATCATAATAAAATTCAAAGAACATATTAAAGTACTTTTAGCAATAATTATTTGTTTAAGATTGAATAAAATGATTTTATTAATATTTTGTTAAGAAGTTGAACTTAAAACTGTGTCTTAACTTTTTCTCTTGTATTACATTTATTCAACAGACATTTTGTTTACATTTGATGAGCTAAACACGGCGTAACTGAACACGGTTTTGTTTCAGATCAAGATTATATATTTAGTAGTGATTTTATTCATGTAGAACGAATTAAAACATATTAGTTAAATTAAATAATCTGGTGTGTCACTCACACGATTTTCTCTTACCCTCAAATTTAATACTATAAATACAGGTTGGAGATTAAGAGGTAAGATAACCAGTACTGTTATGTAAACCTATGTTAAACAATTCAAATTAGGCTTCGGAAGAGTTTTATGTGATAATTAGTTCAGTGTGAAGGGGGTACCGCCCCACTCAATTCCATATTTCATTAATGCACCTATATTTATATAGAATATAATCTGTAATTAAAATTAAAAGTTCACTTTAAATTATTGAGACAACTTTCACACGCAACATTCCTTACAATTTATTAATCTTACAATTCAATATTATATATATATATATATATATATATATATATTGTTAAAAAAGAAAAAAAAAATCGATAACTTTCTTTTAAACGATAACTTTCTTTAACTTCTCTTTCGATGTTTCAACCATTCATTCTAAAGGTATTGGCGAGCTCTTTTGAAAGATACACATCATGAAAATTTACTTCCGTCGAGGGGGAACTTTCCCCCCAGGGGAGGAGACGAGGCTCCTACATACACAAAAATTTTTTCCCAGTTGACTATCTCTGTAACAAAAAATATATATTCGTTTCATTTAGTTTAGTGCAGTCAATAGATGTTAAACTCTACTTACCTGCAACTTCCCCCATAGACGTAATGTATTTGAATATTTTTGAGTGCCCCTGTACACGAATCATTTGCTTCATCCCAACGAAAAGCTCAGTGTAGCATCCCTATATAATACACATTTAGAATGCCGAGTTTGGAATTTCTGCTACTATTTGTTCTTGGGATAAGATGATAACAGGCACACAGACAGACAGAGAAACACACACACAGACCATTCGCTAAAAACATGATTTTCGTATTCATGGGACCTCGGAACATGTAAATATAACAAAACTCATTTTCGAAAATTTGACCCTAAAACAGTACTTTCTCTACCGTAAGGGTAAGAGAAAGTAAAAACGGATTATATGCCTGCATAATGTCTATTAAAGATCTTTAGAACACAATGCAAAATTTTATTAGTACAACAGGACTATTTCTTTTAGACAGCGATTTTGCGTTATCACAATTTCAATATGCCAGTATGCCTGCCAATTTCAAATTTTACCATTTAATTTAATGTTTAGAAATTTTATTCATAAACTCATCAACAGTAATAATTCATTTTAAGTAGTTTGGAGTATAAGATTGTTGATTTTTTTTTTAATACTAAATATTTGAAAAACGCCAGAGCTGGGAACTGAAACTCAAACCCGCCGCTTAACGTGCGGATGCTTTTCCACTGAGCCACCCTAGCTGATGAATAGCTCGACATTTCTCCCTAATAATCGTTACATCTGCGTTTGCTGATACAATGACCTTGCCAACGGTTATTATGTGAGAAATGTCGAGCTTGTTATTAGCCAGGGTGGCTAATATATTTATTATTTTATTTATTTATTTTTCTTTTTTTAGTTACAATATTTAGATATATAAATTAGTCCTGTCGTACTAAATTCTGCCAAAGACAGATTTTTTTTTTTTTTTTTTTTTTTTGTCTAATTTTATTATTTGATATATTTAAAGGCATAACTTTATAAAAAGAAAAAGTAATGCATTCTTGATTATCAAATACATAACTAACTGATTGTTTGCAAAAAATTGTTGATCGTTTAGTGTAATGGATTCTATTGCACAGTTTAGTGGCGTTTAATAAGGGTGTACAATGCACTATACAAAAATATTCGATTTATTTTCTACGGTATGATAAAAAACTTTTTGTTTTGAGTATTAAAATCATCAAAAGTAAATGAAAGTTCCGTTCAATTTTGCATGAAATTTTTTGCAACAAAAACTAAAGGGATTTTTACAGTTTATTCTGTTGTTACAAAATAACGTACTTCAATGTCATACTTATTTTATAGCAATAGTATTATTAAAAATTTTAGATATTGCATACACTTGACATTCATATAGGTAAGTGGAATCTGAGAAGTAGTTTTAATTTAATCATAAAACCTAGCATTGTACAAATTCCGAGTCAGTAATTAAAATTAAATTATTAATGGTATACATAGTATTGTTATTGCATTACAACTTTAATTTAATTCCATAACAGTTTACTAAATTAACTATCAGAAATTGCAAAAAACGAACTGAATTCTCATGGCCTCATTAATACACCAATTCGTCTAAAAATAATATTTGTATATGTATATATATATTATAAAGTTTGAACATAAACGGATTTATACAGTTTTCATTGTATTGCTTCTTAAGACACAGATTATGCCATACATTTGTAACATTAAGTAGAAAATGTGAAATTTAGGGATTATAAAAAATTATTATTATTTTTTTTTTTTTATTCAGCATTTTAAAAAACATTAAGTCAACTTTTGTAAGGAATTGCAAAATTTTCAATATATTTAATAAGAATATTCAAAGAAATATGTAGCATTTAATAAAAATAAACAAGTATACACAAATTTAAAAAAATGTCTTTTCTTACCTTTTCAAATTAAAATAGTATTTTAAAATTTAAAAAAAAATTACTTCAGCTAATATTTTAAAATAAAAAAGCGTATTTTTGTTCAATATAATAACAGTATTTTATAACACTTTTCAACAAGGTTGAAAAGTGTTAATGAATTCGGTTTGTCTGTCTGTTCCTGCTCTAACTCCCGTAAATATTTTCAGAATTTCTTGAAACTGATATATGTTATTCATGTTCACAATCAGATTTTCCCTATTGAAAATGGATTGCGTACTTCTACTAGTTTGTGTACAGGGATACCGGAAAGTATTCTAAAGCCTTGTGTTATATGGGAGGTATTTTTATAAACCATATTTTAATATTTTTACTGTACACAAATTTTAATAAAATTTAAATATGTTATTCAACTTCACTATCGAATGTTTCTTATGTAAATTTGAATAAATATCAGCTCTAGTTTGTATACAGGGACACTCGAAAATATTCCAAAATATTGCGTTCTATGAGAGGTATTTCTATAAACCAAATTTTCATAACTTTACTTTGCACAAAGCTTAATGAAATTGAAATATCTTATGCATATGCACAAACGAATACTTTCTATAAAATATAGTATAAAGAGTAATTGATTTACAGGGCCACACAAAAATATTCAGTTACATTAAGAGCTGTTAATAAAAATTTGTTGGAATTGCAATTTCTTTTACATTAGCGTTTTTAACAATCTATAACAATTTTTAAGTGTGAACATGATTTCAATTTCTGTATCTGTCTGTCCTATGGTCTATCTTTCTATCTGTCTGTTTCCCGCCCCTAGCATCCGGAAATATTTTCAGAATTTTAAAAGAATGTTATATATTAGTCAAGTTCCGTATGGGATTTTAACTGTTTAAAATGACATTAATACATCTTGTACAAATAGTTTGTGTACAGGGGCAACCAAACAATTTCCAATACATTGCGTTTTAGGACAGACATTTTTAAAAATCACATTTAAATAACTTTCTACTGTAATAATCATACAGACATTTACATGTATTGTTAATATTCTAACATAATGTTTTGTATAGAATAGGATATGATTAACCTTCAGATTTACAGGAGTACACTAAAATATTTAGATATATTAAAAGCTAAGATTATAATGTAAAGGCTGCATTTACTTCTGCGTTAAGCCTTTTTAACACTTTGCAACAATGTCTAAAAGTGATTTTAAATTCGATTAGTCCATCTATATACTTTTCAGTGTTTCAGTCTGTCTGTTGTTTGATAACGTACACAAAGAATGTTAAAAGTTATATGATTCAACTAGTACGTACAGTTGGAAAGTGTTAATAGTCAATGCGTGCCACGCGATTTTTAGTTCTTGTTTTAATTGTAAGGAAGATAGCAGATAATTTTTAAAATAAAACCTAATAAATCAGATGAAGTTCTTAATCGAGAACAGTCAATATCCATTTCTGATGTTAAAGTTATATTAAAAAAGTTTGGTGTAGCTTCTTTTTTACGCAATATTACTATTATTATTCTATTAACTACTGTCAGCTCTATTTCTTTTTTATCCCTGTTTGATAATGCTATAAAAGAAATAAATTTTCCAGAAGAAATAAATGGGCTTTCAAGAGAGAAATTTGCGTGAAAAGTAGGTTTTCTGTCATAACTAATATCACACAATAATCTAATTACCACTTCCAGACCTATTTTTTTAAGCCAGTTTGTTAAGTCTTCAAAAATAAATAGGGCATCTAGTAGGATCAAATGGTTTTCTAGAAACAGGATGGCGGTAAATGTTCGTGCGAATGAAATATTATCAAAGTAAAGGGGGAATTACTATACATCGAGAAATGAATATCAGAATAATACTTTTATGTTGTATCAATTTTGACATTATTAATTATCACCATTTTTCAAGGAACTTAGTGGTTCGATTTGATTGACAGGTTTGTTTTAGAGCTTGATATTGATTACGTGTTAAACATATATCACGTTTTAAGCAAATCGGCTTCTAAATACGTTTGATATGTGATTTTGAAAATTTCACTTAGCTACTGGGACACAAAATCACTGATAAAGCTGGCCAATAAAACTCACCATAATTTCAAATATGACTCCACTGTCAAAATTTGTTTCGAATAAATTTAGAATTTATTTAATTTTTCTGATGACAAATTTTCTATTTTTTATGTGTGTATATATTGTGTATATATATATATATATATATATATATATATATATATGATGGATAAATAGATAGGTAGATAAAAACTAATGCAATAGGACGATTTCTAAATAAATCATCCTAAAAGTATAATATTTTATCCAAGTTAATTAGCATGAATAATAATAAGTAGTTAATTTTAAATTGGTGTTAAACTTGGACATAATTATTAGTAAAATAAAAGGGAAATGAGTATTTTATCATAGACCTAATAAATAAATCACACATGCAAAATTTAAATTACGTATGTATTTATATCCAGTTTTACTTTTTCAAAACATAAATTTTAGAAAAACAACATTATAGCCATATACCCATTGAAAAAAATAAATTGCATTTAAATTACATATTTGAAACAAAATAAATAAACATAAATATATTAAAAAGAACATCAAGTTATTAATTATGAATTCATGAAAGAGAAAAAAAAATTACATTTACTTAAGTATTTTTCTTATATTTTTACAATAGGTTCTCTAGGAACGCAGCTGGGGGGGGGGATGAAATTTTCATGATCTATCGACTCAACTACATAAAAAATTCAACAGGAAATAACTCAGAAGGAAATTAGATCTATATCAGGCAATGTAATTTCAGAGAATATCTTTATGAAGTTTAAAAGAAATTTATTCTTTCATAAATGTTTTATTATACATAATTGCTTTTAATGATGGTATACATATATTTTGTATTTCTATGTACTTATTTTATTATTATTTTTTTTTTCTTTTCGAAAACTTTATTTCCCGCTCTTACTGCACACTTCAAAAAAATTTACATCTGATGTTTAATTTTAATTATGCATTAGTTAAATATTTAAATTTTAATAACTGTGCCTCTAGCAGTTATATATATATATAGATAGATAGATAGATAGATATAGATATGCATACTAATTTGTTAAATAATTAAATTTAAAATATAAAGTATATTTAAAAAGTATTGCATATCTTTAATAAAAGTATTTTTTAATATATACTTCTTATTAAAAATAGAATTTGAATTAAAAAGTATATATAAATATTTTTAACCTAGTTGGTCTGTGCGCAGGCCTAGATATGTATATAGATATATATTAGATGTGTAAATCAGGATTTTTTCATATACGATGATATATATATTTTTTTTTCTTTGAAAAAATTCTCCTTCTGTATATTTCTTTAGTTCATAGAATTTTATTTCAAGTAATATTTTCTAAAAGTAAAGTTGATTTAATGTGAATGTGTATATTTCATTTTTAGAATTTTACTCGCAAAGAAATTTCGATAATGTTTTCTTACTTGTGAAAGCTTCTGGGTTTTCTTACAGAAATTGCTTGTGACATATTCTAGTAGAGAAATATTTTTCTTAAAAAGGAAAACATATATGCATAAATATATTATATATATATATATTTTTTTTTTTTTTTTTTCACAAAATATCTTTTGCAGAAAAATATCTTTAAAATCACCTATCCCGAATAAAATCTTTTCCATTTATCTGCTTTATTAATTTTTTAAATAATAAATTTAATACATCTTATAATTTCATTCTCAGCAATTAAAAAATAATAAATGTTTGGTGAAGTTAAGACTTTTTTATGTCAAAAATTTTATTTAAAGAAATAATTTTTTAATCAGATTTAATTAACTGATTTTTTCTGAATGTTTGCTTGTTTTTGACATTTTAATAATAGAATTAATAAAATATATAAATGTTACCAAAGTAATATGCTCTTTCATTGTATTCTGAAATTAATTGAGGCATGCATTTAACAAAATGTTTTTATAAGTTTTGTTTTACTATCCTATATTATATTTGATTTTAGAATAAAATTTAGATAAATTATCCTGTTTTAAAATATTTACAGCTGGAAAGGAAAATACAGATAATATTTTTTGGATTAAAAATATGGATGTGTTTTAAGGTAAAGCTAGAAGACATTGCGCATATAGAGGATCGAGGACATAAAGGAGCAGAGTTCGAGCGCTGCTGCTGTAGGTAATTGTACAACAGCAATTGTAAACTGGCGACTTGAATGTGCATGTTGATTATTTCGATCATCTAAGATAAAACGCAGTTATGTTATTTTGTTTTAAAAAAAAAATGATTGAATTTTCATATCACTTCCTAAAAAATTCCATAGAATGGCAGTATT
Organism: Salticus scenicus; assembly: GCA_963930645.1. Taxonomy (NCBI): domain Eukaryota; kingdom Metazoa; phylum Arthropoda; class Arachnida; order Araneae; family Salticidae; genus Salticus; species Salticus scenicus. Next base: position 64,362,203 of record OZ005654.1, on the reverse strand, counting down.
TCAAAATATTTTCAAATTAAACGATTTTTCATAAGCTATTAACCTATACTAACGGTGCAAACACAAACTCTATAAAAGCTAATACTTACTGAATAAAAGGCTGCGTAATCTCTTCTACAGAAATGAGAGAGTTTGTACATTTGCAACTTAAGGGAGATTGCGCATTGATTCCATTAAATTCTATAATAGGAGAAAATACGCGATTTATTGGTAATGATAAGAAAATGAGGATGAGTTTGTTGAATTTCTGGTACTGTACAGTGTTAAAAATTTAAACAGAAAACTCTGTGAAATGTATTATCTTAAGTCTTACGTAAAATTACAGAGAAAAATAAAGGGAGATGTTAAAAAACTTATTTTATATATTCCCTTTTATAACTAATATTAATTTAAGTAATTATTGGTGAGAATATATTTCGGAATTAGAATGCTTTTTCTAAAGTAGAAACAGTCATTTTTAATTTTAATTAAAAAATTAAATAATAAATTTAAGTAAAAATACAGAATAAAGATTGAGAATCTCGATTATTCACTTTTAACTAAGAATTACTGTAGATTTACAGAGACTCTGGATAAATATTTACATTAAATTTGCAGAAATTTTTAACAGTGTACCAGGAGACAACTTTGACAAGTCACTAGACTAGTTTAATCCATACCAGACGGCGCACCTCTTTTTTAAAAAATGTCCCCAGAATCCGAAATTAGAGAATATAATATTCAGAAATGGCAACTATTGACAAAAGCCACACCTCTGGTAGTATTATTTATTGCTATTGTATATCACTTTAGTTTTGCAATATTTTTAAGTACGATGCTCAAGTTTTGTGCAGCTGAGGGCTGCTTAATCAGAAGCGATGAAACTGAATGTAAAGAAAAATTAACAACCTTATCAAATTTCATTTGAAAAAATGTAATCGTCTAGATTTCAATAAATATAATAATAAAATAAGTTAAAGTAAAGGTTTAAAACATGAAACGAGAAAATTTTAAACCTCGTGAAATTTAGGTTTTATTTTTGAGAGGCAGATTTTGAGAAAAAAGTTTAACAAATAATAAACATTGGTGGATTCCGGACTTAAAAGTGGGCGGAAAGAGCCATATATCATTGGACACAAAATGTACCTTTCTTTTTGGCTCGGAATTGCATTGCACGCATGATGGGTAATTCGTATTTCATGGGTTAACAAGTAGAAATGGTTGCAAGAAAGCTGCACTATTTACAAAAATAACTGCAACGAATGTGGATAACGACAGATTTGGTCAGCAAGCAATAAATCATTCAAAAAATAAAGTAAATGTACTAATTTTAAGTTAAACGTGTTATTCAGTAACTTAATGTTATTTTGTATCATCTCCAATTCATGTGTATTATTTAAATAAAGTTCTTTTGGCAGACATGCATTAAAATCATCTCAATATTTGCGATGGGTAGATAGATGTTTACCCCTACAACCTTCCCTTGATGAGAATGACCTTTAAACATGTTTGCATATTCTATTATCTTCAAAAATTAAAAAGTGCTTAAACTTTCAGCAAAAACGGTTTGAAGACAGTAGGTTTAAAATTAGCTGCAAGAGTTAAAACAGACAGACTGAATAACCAAGTTAAATAAAAACGTATAGAAAGGCTTTCTTGTTATATTACTTTTTAAAAATGTATATTTTAATAAAGAATATTAGGAATGTTTAATTATAGTTTCTTAGTGTCAAAAAAAAAAAAAAAAAAAAAAAACTACTGCCGAGAAACTATTTAAAAACTATTTCATTTAAATAATAACTGAAATTATTTACTCAAGAAACACTAGAAAATTGAATTATTTTTTTGGATATGGAATTATATGAAGAAAACATCATAACACTAATCAGTAATAATTATATTGTTTTACATATTAATCTGTTAGGATAAGTAAAGAATTGATTTTAACACTTATATATTAAAAATGAAAGTTTAAAAAATGATAAAAGATTATTTTGTCGAGTGAAGTTTGTTAATAATGAAAAGTACGCTAAGAATGTTTTTAATAAAATATTTATACATTTATTCGTTAAGATGTGATACATTAATATACACAAAAATGCATAATTTATAAGCTATGAAAAAATTATTACTTATTTAGCTACTACATTCACGATATATATATATATATGTATGTATGTATGTATGTATGTATGTATATCAAGAGGTCTTTGATGGAAGGACATTTTTAAAGAATTTTACTTAACGGATCTTCGTTATAGTTAAACTATTTACACATGGTAATATCGTTTAGTTTTCACATACACTAACTCTTACTATTGATTTTTTTTTCTTTTTTTTTTTTTTTTTTACTTTATGCATAAACTTTAGAGTGTTCTCTTATTCTGGGCGTCCTGATATTAATCTTTATTCTTTGAAATATAACAACAATATAAATACGCATTTAATATTTTTAGTTGTTTTATCTTTTAACCAAAAAAGTGGTAAAAATATCTTTATATTAAAGTCTTGGGATTTTTAAAACACTGCTAAACAAGGTAAATTCAAAGACTTTTCTTCTAAAACCGATAATCGCTTAAGTAACTGTTATCTTTGTTTTATCACAACTATACAAGAATTTTATAAAAGACTTTTTCCGTCGTCTTGTTCGTAACTTTTCCTTTGAGATTTACTACAAAAATTTATCTTAACGAAACGAAATACCGATAAGTTGAAAAAGGGACTTCTAAAGCCTTTAAATTCAAATTTCAGAATATTTTTATCTGTTACTCGGCAAATACTTTTGTTTTACAAAAATATTTTTAAATTACTTTAAAAGTTGTTTTCTCTACAATAAAGAAAACATAAGATTACTTTAATCTGAATATTTTGATAGCGTTCACATTTTTATATTTTGTATTTTATTCTAAAATTTGTTCAAGACATTACTTTATTTACTTAATATAACTGTTTATATATATATATATATTTTCCTATTTTTTTAAACAATTAAAACAAGTCGTTCTTGTTGTAAATCCATTAGTATTATTCAATGATATCAAAGTAACACTAAATTATTTTTTTTTTCCTAGAAAATCAGTTTTTCTCAATATAAAAAATATATATTCATTTATAAGTTTGTATATTTATTTTATTTTGCTATAAAATAGTATATTGTAAACTAATGTTGCACAACCTTTAATATTGCCTGCATATTTATAAAAGCATATTATTAAAGTTTATAGTACAAGTTAAGAGTTACTGTAAGTAAGCATTTCCAAATTGCATTAAATATAGTTTTAAAAATGTTATAGAAACAGTTTTATTTGACATAAATTTTTGTATGAGTGGCAAAGGGAGGCTATTGCCCTTCAAACCCCTGTTTGAGTATTTTTACTGTATTCATAAATTATTAAAGATTGCTATCAAATAAAAATTATTTCGAACTAGCAAACCCGTGCGAAATATTCGCACTTTATTTCTTTTCTTATTTACCTTTAAAATTTGAAACTCATAAATGTTATACCAATTTCACCACCTAATTAAAATTTTAATTTACCAGAAGTCACATTATTATTATAACCAAATTAATATTGTACAATAGTGAAACCAAACTTATATAAATTAAAGTTTCCAAATAAAATTCATGGTTCACGATCCAGTTTGCATACTTCCACAGGCAGTACAGTTTTAATATAGGACTCCCACGACTCTCCTTTTAAATTTTTGTCGTCATTTTGGCGAAGACTTTTTATTAATTTTGATATATATTTATATATATATATATATTGTTTAAAAATAAATAAAATAAAATAAAATAATTCCTATTTAATTATATTTTTTATGATTGTGTTTTTAGTAAATATTTGACACAAAAGTTCATATTCCGTATATATCTTTAAAATATTGATTGGTTTAAAATAACGCTTGCAAAGATTCTGAAGAAAAAACTGTTAAAAATACATTTATTCGTAAAATAATCTCATCAGACAAATGTCCTCATTTTTTCTTAATAATCCATTGAGCTATGTCCACGTGCTTAAATATTGTCCATGTATATTTTTTTTTCTCACGTATCGTATTGTTTCGACAAAAAATAATTGAAACTGGTCCACGTTAGAGAAATATTATATAGATTATTCAGAAAACTACCATACACCCTATTTTCGCATATTCATATTTTGCATAGATTTTTATTTTGTACTTGACTAATTGATATAGTCCTGTATACTATTTGTAAATTTACACCCACGGCATAGCTTATTTAAATTTAGCACTGTAAAAAAAAAAAAAAAAAAAAAAAAAAAAAAAAAAAAAAAAATTGTGAAAATATAAATTCACTTAAAATAAATTCATAATATAGCACGAAATATAACCGAATTTGTGTGTGTCTATGTAAAAAAATGCTCTTGCCACAGTATTCTGTCGGAAACATGCTTTTATACATAATAAAAATAATATAAAATTTAATCATATTTTGTTTGATCTAAAGATGTTAAATCCACTTACAAAAATATTTAAATACAGTACATCTATTTCGAAATTTCTCATTCATAGAGTTCAAAATCTTCAAACTATATTAACAAAATGATATAAATATATATTTTTCTTATGTTCGCAGAAAAATGTTTTACAAAGAATGGGGTATGTAAAGCATAACCATTTATTTTCCATTTATAGCGCAACACAAAAGAATCCGGTGTATTAGGGCTATGGTTAGAAATTGCTCAAACTGTTTTTCTTGTGGTGATGAACTTTTTTTAACAATGACAAATTTTAATACAGTACCTGATAAAATGATTATTTATAATTTATTTTTCGGGCTATTCAAAATTATTTGAATAAGTTTCTATAAGTGGTATGGGTAAAAATTCTATGAATATTTTAAAAACACTTTATTTTTTTTTTTTTTAATTTAACAATAGCCTTTTTTATATGAATTTAACTACAGTATTGTAAAGGGCAATAACATTCCTCATGCAGAAATTTATGCCATTTAAAACTTTTTTATCAAACTTTTTTTTAACTGTCTTAATGTATACTAAAAGTGTTCAAACGCAGTGCTGCGTATTTTACGCTATATTAAGGCTATATAAATACAGCGTCGTAGAAAGTAGTGTGAATCCTGCACCAGACTGATTTATAGTTGCAAAATTTCCTCGCTTTAAAATAAGATATGTATATATATATTAGATATGGAAATCAGAATTTTTCATATGCAATGATTTTTTTTTTTTTTTTTTTTTTTTTTACACAATATTTCTGCTTTTATAAATTTCTTCAGCTCATGGGATTTTATTTTGAGCGAAATTTCTTAAACGTAAAGTTGATTTAAGGCGAATATGTACATTTTATTTTTAGATTTTTACTCGAAAAAAAAATTTTTGAAAGTGTTTTCTAACTTGCGAGAACGTCTGGATTTTCTTATTTATATTGCTTACGACATATTCCAGTAGAAAAATATTTTTCATGAAAAAAGAAAGATGCATAGGCGAAAAATATATTTTTCCCTTCTTTCAAATCGTAACTTACATAAAAAAATGTCTCAACGATAACCTAATTTATATAAAAAAAAATTATTTTATCAGCTTTATTAAATTTCTGATATATATATAATTTTTTATGCCTTTAATTTAATTCTTAATAATTAACAAATTTGTGCAATGCTTGGTCTTTATATATCAGGTCTTTATATATAAAGGTCTTTATATATCTGATATTAATTAATGATATTTTTAAAAGCAATATTCATATAATATATTTTTTTAAATATTAAATTATTTATATTATTAGGATTTTTATTTTGACAATTTCATAATATAATGAATAAAAACATAAAAAAGTTTCAAAAGTAATAGACTTTTCTTAGTATGCCGAGTGGTATTGAGACATATATTATACTGTTTCTGAAATATTTCTAGCTATAATGAGAAAAAGATAAATCTTCTCTATATTTAATTAGCAAATTCAGGTGCCTTATAAATTCGAAATCTTCACTTTGATGTAATATTTTAAATCAATCATTTTTAGTACGGAGGCCAATTAGTCCCAATCTACAGATAAAACTTTGTCAACAGTTTTACGATGTACGGACATTTATTGAAATCGAAAATTTATCGAAAATATATTTGAATAATTTGAAAGCGATGTTGCAATTTGAAAAAAACTACTAGTCCTCGGTACTAAACTAAATTCTGCTTTTGTCAGAATTTCATCATAATCTGTTTTTTTTTTTTTTTTTTTTTTTTTGGGGGGGGGGGAGAAAAAGAAAAGAAAATTAAAAGTAATCGGTATCGAAACGGACTAGTATCGAAAAAATTTTGAAGAAGCCCTTTTTTAGACGAAACTACAAAGTTTATTTTTATTTTAAATTTGTTGCCAAAAAAGTTTACGAGTTGATTTTAACCATATATATATATATATATTTTTTTTTTCTATTTTTATGAAAAGAAATTCACGCGTAAATATTAAACTTGATATAAAACTTTGTGAAAAGTTAAACTTCTTGCAGGGTAAAATTGCCGTCATTATACATCTGAAGGTTTTTTTTTATAATATCTCAAATCTCGAATCATCTTTAAGGAAAAAAAATCTAAGTATATATTGGTAATGTAATAAGTTAACTTCATTATCTGATCAGCTAGGTTTCACAGAAAATCATTTTATATTCTTAGTCTGTGAAACTCATAATAATGAATATAATAATTTTGTAAATTACAATATTCTCTGGAAATAAACTAACGTGTTTAAGAACATAAATTTAAATATATATTGGTAGATATTTTTAAGATAGAATTTTTTCAGATCCTTTTTGAAATCCGAGTATACATAACATAGCTGCTTAGAGGTTTCGTACAAACATTAAATATTTAAAATTCATTAAAATAATTTTCTTTACACATAAAATAATTGAATGCATTTATCGTTTGAAAGCAAGACTATAATTCTTATATATATGTATATATATATGTGTGCTTATTTATTTTTGATTGTTGTACGCGTATAGAGATATTAAATATAGTGGATGCGTTAAAAATCCCATTAAAACTGTAAACGGGAATTAAAAAGGAATAAATGATGATTAAATTGAGATTTGCGTGAATCCAGTGATCCAGTGATATCGAAATGTAATGATTATGTTTTACCGAATTTTACAGGCGTAATGCAGCCAATAATCCTAGTATCATAGAATCGTAATATATGACGCAAACGACTATTTAAAGCAAAACCTTTTTGAAACTAATACATGTTTCTGTGGTAAGTTTAATAGTTTCAATACATATTTGTTTTTTTCGCTAAGTAGGTTTTTTATGTAGCGATAACATATTTTATTAAATTTTAAGCAGGATATTTTGGTAACTTGTTACTTAAACATGTCAAATAATTTAGAATCATGAATGCATTACTATTTAATATTCAGTAAACATTTTATTATATTAAGTTTTCATAGTGTAAAAAAAAAAACTACGGATGAAATTTTGTCCATGACAGAATTTAATTTTTAATTTAGTTTTATATTTTAACACCTTTAAATAAATAAATAAACTGAAAAAACTAGTCTAAATAATCAGGAAATATTCCGCCGAGACCCGCTGGCTCTGTGTTCAAAGTGCACACCTACGATCCTGAAAGATGTGAGTTCGATCCTCATCAATGGGAAGTGAAAAAATATACATATAAAATTTTTACGAATTTCACAAAATATTTTAATATAGAGTAAGAAATTAAATGGTAAAATTGGATATTGGCGGGCATTTTCGAAGTGGAACACTATAAATTGCTAACGACGAAAATGCTAGATTGAAAGAAATAGTCCTGTCGTACTAAAAAATGCAGAAAGAAAAAATAAATTTTGTCCATCTAACATATACCTTAATATGTAAATATTTTCAGAACAGTGAGCTTCAAAACTAGTGTTCAGTCATGAAAATTAATTGTTATGTATTGAAAACTATGTAAAGTTGAATATATATTCATATAAGTACTTCATTATGTTCATTTTAAAATATTTAATTTACTTATTATACAACCATTCTAAAATAAAATACAAAAAAAATATATTTTTTTAATTATTTTGTAATTGTATTTTTTGTACAGAAAAATACAATATATTTTAAAATATGTATACTTATTATTTTTCTTATATTTACGTTTTACTGAGACAGTGTCCATGGAGAATCGAATTTAGCTTAAATTAAAAACAATACGTTTACGTGAAAGATAATTAACGTTTTAATTTATTTTTGTAGATCATTAGGTTATGTAATTACAAAAGAATGTTTACTTTTCTCGTTATTCATTGTTGTTTTTCCTTTAATTATTTCCATTTCACACTCAACAAAGCTACTTCCTGTTTGAATTTGAAGTAATTACCGTGTAACACCATGATCTAATGAATTCGTCGTATAGTTAATGATGCTAGATAATTATTTACATTCGCATTTAGCTGTCTAAATCGATAATTACTAATAAATTGCAACATGCATATTATCACATCTTACGGTTTTGGATGATTTTTATTTAATAATTTTTAATATATATACAAAGAAACACATTTTTAAGTTTTTAAATTTTTATTTATTTATTTATTTATTTATACTTAATTCTAAACAAAGTAAAAATAACCTTACCAAAACTATCATTTTAATATATTCATTGCATAACAATTTGATTATAAAGTAATAGAAAATTTTAGATTGATTTTTTTTTTTTTTTTTTTTTTTTTTTTAGAAAATTTGATTCGAACTCGTTGTATTAAAGAATTTAAAAAAAAATGCCAAAAAACTAATTTAATTCACTTAAGATATATACAAGGTCTATATATACATTGTCAATATGTGAAAAATATTTTTAATAAAAATGTGTGATTTTTACAATTCAATTTTTAAAAACTTGGAGTAAAGAAAAATTAAGCATTGTTGATTAGCAATTATAAAATACCTTACAAATATATATCACATAATTCGGCGCGAGTCTTACAAAATTCATCTGTTAAAAACAAATTTTGGTTTGTTATAGCTTATAAATAAAGAAGAAATAAATAAATAAATATTTCATAATGAAATTCGAAGAATATATTGAAATATTTTTAACAATATTTATGTGTTTAAAATTGAATAAAATGATTTTATTAATATTTTGTTAAGATGATGAACTTGAAACTGCATCTTAACTTTTTCCCTTGTATTACATTTATTTAAACCGGCTAATTATGTTAGTTTATCCATAATGGTATTAAGCCCTGCCTTTTTTTCACACCAGAATAGTTGGAAAGCAATAGTCTTCTTATTTAATCATGAGAACATATTGCTGAATATTACTCTACAATTTTCCTGTTGTGAAAAAAAGGCGGGGCCTAATACCATTACGGATAATCTAGCATAGTTAGCAGGTCTACATTTATTCAACAGACATTTCGTTTACGTTTGATGAGCTTAAAATTTATTAAAAAACACTTTAAAAACGTATTACAATTTATTAAACTCGTCTACAAAGCTTTTCGCCACAACGTTATGGCATCATCAATGTAATTTACAGAAAGACAGATGAGATAGCACCTAATATATACCAGGAATTTTGATACGGTTACAGCATAACGAATTAAAGTTATCAAGTTATCATTATACTGTAACTGTATCAAAATGGTGAAGTTTAAAAAAGGTGTACAATACACTCAACAAAAATATGCAATTAATTTTCTACAGTATGATAAATAACTTATTGCTTTGAGCATTATAATCATCAAAAGTAAATGAAAATTTTGTTAAAATTTACATCTTTTTTTTTTCTTTTACAACAAAAACTAAAGGGATTTTTACACTTTATTCTGTGATTATTAAATAACATACTTCAATGTCACACTTATTTTATAGCAATAGTATTATTAAAAATTTTAGATATTGCATACACTTGTGGTTCACTTAGGTAAGTGGAATCTGAGAAGTAGTTTTAATTTAATCATAAAATCTAACATCGTACATATACCCATTGAACAATTTAAATTATTAATGGTATACATAGTATTGTTATTACATTAAAACTTTATTTAGTTCCATAGCAACTTACTAAATTACCTATCAGAAATTATAGAAAAAGAACTAAATTCTCATAGACTCACTAATAGATCAGCTTGTCTAAAAATAACGATATATATATATATATATATATATATATATATATATATATATATATATATATATATATATATATATATATATATATATATATATATATATGCAATTATCTATATATATATACAATATATATAGATAGATAGATAGATATAAATATATATATATATATTGTATAAAGTTTGAACATTAACTGATTTATATAGTTTTCATTGTATTCCTTCTTAAGACACAGGTTGTGAAATACATTTGTAACATTACGTAGAAAATGTGAAATTTAGGGATTATAAATAATTAATTTTTATTCAGCATTTTAAAAAGCATTAAATTAATTTTTGTAAGGAATTGCAAACTTTGTCAATATACTTAATAAGAATATTCAAAGAAATATGTAGCATTTAATAAAAATAAACAAGTATACACAAATAAAAAAATTCTGTCTTTTGTTACATTAACCAATTAAAATAGTATTCTACAATTTGAAAAAAAAAAAAAAAAAAAAAAAAAAAACACTTCAGCTATTATTTTACAATAAGAAAGCGTATTTTTGTTCAATAGTATACAAACAGAATTTTTTTTTACACTTTTCAACCTTGTTGAAAAGTGTTAATGACTTCGGTTTGTCTGTCTGCGCTCTAACTACCGTAAATATTTTCCGAATTTCTTGAAACTCATATATGTTATTCAAGTTCACAATCAGATTTTCCCTATTCATACCTCTACTGGTTTGTATACAGGTACACCGGAAAGTCTTCTGAAGTATTGTGTTCTATGGGAGGTATTTTTATAAAACATTTTTAATACCTTTACTGTTCACAAATATAAATGAAATTGAAATATATTATTGATGCTCACTATCGAATGTTTCTTATGTAAAATGGAATAAATACCAGCACTAGTTTGTATACAAGGACACTCGAACGTAATTCCAAATGCATTCCGTTCTATGAGATCTATTTCTCTAAACCAAATTTTAATAACTTTACTTTGCATAAAGCTTAATGAAATTGAAATATGCTATTCCTATGCACCAAAGAATGTTTTCTATGGAATATAGTATGATTAGTATTAGATTTACAGAGCCACACACAAATATTTAGTTACTTTAGGAAATATTAATAAAAATTTGCTGAAATTGCACTTTTGTTTACATTAAGCGTTTTTAACATTTTCTAACAATTTTTAAGTTTGAATATGATTTTAATTTGTGTATCAGTCTGTCTATTCGTCTGCCTATCTGCCTGTCCGAGCTCTAAACCCCCATAAATATTTATGGCTTTTCTTAAACTGATATATGCTATTCCAGTTCACTGTCGGATGTTCCCTATTGAAAATGAGGGAATACGTCAGCTGGTTTGCGTACATTGACACCCAAAAGTACTCCAAAACATTGTAGTTTGTGAAAGGTATTTCTATAAACCAAATTTTAATAACTTTACTTTGCACAAAGCTTAATGAAACTGAAATATGATATGCATATACAGAAAAGAACGCTTTCTATAAAATATAGTATAAAGAGTAATTCATGTACAGGGCCACAGAAAGATATTCAGTTACTTTAAGAGCTATTAATAAAAATTTGCTGGAATTGCACTTTCGTTTACATTAAGACTTTTTAACGCTTTCTAATAATTTATAATTGTGAACATGACTTCAATTTGTGTATGTGACTGTCTGTTCTTCTGCCTGTCTGTCAGTCTGACTGTCTGTACACGGTCTAACTCTCGTAAATACTGGTGGAAATTCTTGAAACTGATATATGCTATTCAATTTCACTACCGGATGTTTCCTATTGAAAATGGAATGAATTCCTCTGCTGTCCAGTTGTCTATTTTTCTATCTGTCTGTTTCCCTCCCTTAAAGTTCGTAAATATTTTCAGAAACTTTAAAAAATGTTATACATCAGTCAAGTTCCCTATGGAATACTACTTGTTTAAAATGATATTAATAGATCTTGTACAACTAGTTGGTGTGCAGGGACAACCAAAAAAATCCCAATAAATTTCGTATTAAGACAGACATTTTTAGAAAGTCACAGAAGTTTACATGCATTGTTACAGAAATTTACATGCATTGTTAATATTCTAACATAACGTTTTGTATAGAATATGATATGATTAACATTCTGATTTACAAGGCTACACTAAAATATTTAGATACATTAAGGGCTACAATTATAATGCAAAGGCTGCATTTTCTTGTGCTTTAAGCCTATTTAACACTTTCCAACAATGTCTAATAGTGATTTTAAATTCAATTAGTCTATATGTATACTTTACAATGATTCTGTCTGTCTGTTGTTTGATAACGTAGACAAAGAATATTGAAAGTTATATGATACAATTTGTACGTAAATTTGGAAAGTTTTAATAATCAATGCGTACTGCATGATTTTTCGTTCTTATTTTAATTGTACGGAAGATAGCAGACAATTTTAAAAATAAAACCTAACAAATCAGGTGAGGTTCTTCAGTCAATAGCCATTTCTGATGTTAAAGTTATATTAAAAATAGGTTGGAGTAGCTTCTATTTTACGCAATATTACTATTATTATTCTATTAACTACTGTCAGCTCTATTTCTTTTTTATGCTTGTTTGTTGAGACTACAAAAGAAATAAATTTTCTAGAAGGATTAAATAGACTTCCAAGAGAGAAATTTGTGTGAAAAGTAGGTTTCTGTCATAACTAATGTCACACAATATTCTAATTACCACTTCCAGACCTATTTCTTTTTTATGTCAGTTTATTAGGTCTTCAAAAAATAAATAAGGCATCTAGTAGGATCAAATGGTTTTCTAGAAACCGGATGGCGGTAAATATCCGTGCGAATGAAATATCATCAAAGAAAAGGAAGAAAATTACGAAACATGAAAAAAAAAAAAAAAATAAATAAATAAAAATAACAGAATAGTACTTTTATGTTGTATCAATTTTGACATTATTAATTACTAGTTAGTTGTAGGGCGACTAAGGCGCCCGTTGAAAAATGATCATTTCATTTTATTTATTTCTCACTTCAAATAATTCACTTGCTAGCAAGTCCATGTGAAATTTTCGCACTTTATTTATCTTTTCGTTACCTTTGAAATTTAAAATTATTATTATTATTATTTTATAGACGTCATTTTATCATATGCATGAACAAATTTAATATTATATATATATATATTCCACGTGAAAGCATATTTCATTTTATGGTGAAAAAAAAAATGGCAACAAATAAAAATTTCCAAATGTACTTTAAAGCATTTTTTTTTTTCATATTTTAAGCAATTAAAAATATCTAATCAAAAATTCGTTACAAATAAGGTACCAAATGAAAGAGGCAATTTTTCTGAATCCGTCAGATTAAACAGCTTATTGATCAGTCAATTAGATTTTTTTAATTATCTTAAGCATGAAAATTAGGTGGCAACTTGCGTTCACACACATACAGAGTCCAAGGAAATCTCTTAGCTTTTTTAAGTGTGACACAGTCAGTCAGCGATGAGCGTAACTATATATTCTGATCACCATTTTTCAAACAACTTAGCGGTTCGATTTGATTGATGATAAGTTTGTTTTAGAGATTGATGTTGGTTATATCTTAAACATATATCACCTTTTAAGCAAATCGGTTTCGAAATACGTTTGATATGTCATTTTGAAATTTTCCCTGAGCCACTGGGACACAAAATCATGGATAAAGCTGGAAAATAAAACTCACCCAAGGTATTTCAAGTATGACTCCACTGTCAAAATTTGATTCGAATAAATTTAGTATTTTTTAAATTACCTGATGGCAAATTTTATATTATATATATATATATATATATATATATATATATATATATATATATAGAGAGAGAGAGAGAGAGAGATGTGTATGTGTGTGTGTGTGGTGGATAAATAGCTAATTAGATAAGCTAGTGCAATATGACGATTTCTAAATAGAACAACCTAAAAGTATAATATTTTATTTTTTTATCCAAATTAATAATAATAAATAGTTAATTTTAAATAGGTAAAATTTGGACATAATTATTAGTAAAATACAAGAAAAATAAATATTTTAGCATAGATCTAATAAATAGATCACATATGCAAAAAATAAATTATATTGGTATTTTATCTCCAGTTTTACTCTTTCAAAACATAAATTTTAGAAAAACAAAGTTATAGCCATATACCCATTGAAAAAAAATAAATTGCATTTACATTGCATATTCGAGAAAAAAAAAAAAATATATATATATATATATATATATATATTAAAAAGAACATTAAAATATTAATTATGAATTCATGAAAGAGAAATAAAATTACATTTACTTAAGTATTTTTCTTATATTTTTACAATAGGTTCTCAAAGAACGCAGCTGGGGGGGGGGAAAGAAATTTTTATGATCTATCGACTCAACTACATCAAAAATTCAACAGGAAATAACTCAGAAGGAAATTAGATTTATCCTCAGGCAATGTAATTTCAGGGAATATCTTTATGAAGTTTAAAAGAAATGTATTCTTTCATAAATAGTTTATTATACATAATTGCTTTTAATGATGATATACATATATTTTGCATTTTTCTTTTTTTTTTTTTTTTTTTTTGTAAGAGAACTTCATTTCCCGCTCTTACTCCACCCTTTAAAAAATTAACGTCTGATGTTTAATTTCAATTATATATTATTTAAATAATTAAATTTTGATAATTGTGCCTCTATCAGTTAAATATATATATATATATATATTAATTTGTTTTTTAAAAGCATTGCATATCTTTAATAAAAGTATTTTTTAATATATACTTCATATTAAAAATAGAATTTGAATTTTAAAAAAATATATAAATATTCTTTAACTAGTAGGTATGTGCGCAGACCTAGATATGTATATACATAGATACATATTAGATGTGTAAATCAGGATTTTTCATATACGACGGTATTTTATTTTTTTTTTCCTATGAAATATTTCTGTTTCTGTATATTTCTTTAGTTCATAGAATTTTATTTCAAGTAATATTTTCTAAAAGTAAAGTTGATTTAATGTGATTGTGTATATTTCATTTTTACAATTTTACTCGAAAAGAAACTTTGAGAATGTTTTCTTACTTGTGAAGGATTTTCTTTTTGAAATTGCTTACGACTTATTCTAGTAGAGAAATATTTTCCTTAAAAAAGAAAACATAAAAAAATAATGCAGAAAATTTAGGCATCAATATATATATATATATATATATATATATATATATATATATATATATATATATATATATATATATATATGTATATATTCACAAAGTATCTTTTGCAGAGAATTATCTTAAAAATCTCCTATCCCAAATAAAATCTTTTTCTTTCATCTGATTTATTAAATTATTTTAATAAAAAATTTAATACATCTTATAATTTCATTCTCAGCAATTAAAAAATAATAAATGTTTGGTGAAGTTAAGACTTTTTTGTGTCAAAACTTTTATTTAAGCAAATAATTTTTTAATCAGACTTAATTAATTGATTTGTTTTTTCAGAATATTTGCTTGCATGTGACATTTTAATAATAAAATTAATAAAAATATGTAAACTTTCTAAAAGAATATGCTCTTTCATTGTATTCTGAAATTAATTGAGGCATGCATTTAACAAAATGTTCGCAAAAGTTATGTTTTACTATCCTAAATTATATTTGATTTTCGAATAAATTTAGATAAAATATCCTGTTTTAAAATATTTATAGCTGGAAAGGAAAATAAAGATAATACTTTCCATCATTTAGATTAAAAATGTGGATGTTCTTTATGGTATAAAGCTGGAAGATATTGCGCATACAGAGGATCGAGGACATAAACAAGCAGAGTGCGAGCGCTGCTGCTGTAGGCAATTGTACAACAGCAACAGTAGACTGGCAACTTGCATGTGCGTATTGATTATTTCGATCGTCTAAGATAAAACGTAGTTAATTTATTTTGTTTTCAAAAATAAATGATTGAATTTTCCTATCACTTCCTAAAAAGTTCCATAGAATGGCAGTATTACAAAATTTTTTCAAGTTAGACGATTTTTCATAAGCTATTAACCTATACTAACGGTGCAAACACAAACTCTATAAAAGCTAATACTTACTGAATAAAAGGCTGTGTAATCTCTTCTACAGAAATAAGAGAGTTTGTACATTTGCAACTTAAGAGAGGTTGCGCATTGATTCCATTTAAATTCTATAATAGGAGAAAATACGCGACTTATTGGTAATGATAAGACAATGGGGATGAGTTTGATGAATTTCTGGAACTGTACCAAGAGACAACTTTGACAAGTGACTAGACTATAGTTTATTCAACGAAAGAAGAGAACGAAACTAAATAAAAGGGTTGCACAAAAATAGCCAAGAAGGTTCACTTTCAGCCGAAATCCCCAATTTGGATAATTTAATTTTTTTTCTTTACTTAAATGTTTTTTTTTTTAATTATCTTCTTCACTGGACTCAAAGAACTTTTCTCACTCTCCATTATGGTAAAATACGAAATCACACGAAAAAATTATCAAATTTAACAATCAGACAATAGCACGAGCAAAACAGTGAAAATAAAGAAAAAAAAGAAATTCACACTTTCTGTTTGGCACTCCTGGTAGAATGCCAGGTTTTTCAGCGCAGCCAAACCGCACGTGCGTTTATTTAGTTTCGTTCTCTCGATAGAATGAATGGACTATAGTTTAACCGATTCCAGACGACACATCTTTTTTTTAAAAAACATCCCCAGAATCCGAAATTAGAGAATATTCAGGAATGGCACCGGTCGACAAAAGCCACATTTCTGGTAGTATTATTTTTTGCTATTGTTGTCGGGAATCCCCCCGCTCATTCTTCTGCTTTGAGAACAAAATGCCTTTCCAGACAGACGGGCTCCTCTTTTTCGAGAAAGGTGCTTTTTAGAATCAGAAGCAGAATAGAAAGGACCTCGAACTGAGATGGGGCTACGTTAAGATCGTTGTGTTTACACAAGCCCCGGTCCTAAAACAGAACTATTAAATTTAATAGAACAATTAAGACTTTTAAAGAAGTAGAATTAATATTTTGAACTATTAGAACATACAATTTTAATGATAAGAAAGACTTTAATATTTAATTGTAAATACTGTAGATAGTTTTTGTTCTGTTTTCGTTTTCATTTTAAGTGTATGCTAACAAAGCATTAAAATTCTGTTTTCATATTTAAGAAGTGCTACGTTCATCGAGTTTAGTTTCTTTAATGGATGATAGTTGCCCCATTCACATCCGGACTTTTGGATTAGAAGTTTTCAGGTGAGACCCATCCATATTTTATTATTTAGAAGAATAAATATTTTAATAGAAAATTTAAGAATGTAAGAAAAGATAAGATTTGAAATATGCTGTATCGGGTCAGTAAGAATAATTAAGTTTTAGATCAGAAATCTGGTACAGCCATATTTTGTGGCATCCCATACACGGGATGTGGGCAGCTATATAGATCCATTATTTATAATTGAAAGCTATATCCATTATTTATATTTGAAAAGATAGATAATATTATAAAATTTTAAATTCTTGTATTTATTATGGCTAATTTAGTAATAGCTAAAAAAGAGAGAGCTGTCATAAGAGACAGTATTAACAAATTTATAAATAAATTACAAACTTTATATGATGATATAGATCCAGATGCTGTAGATTTAGAAGAAACTATAGAATTATTGAATGAAACTACTATAGATCTAAAAAGCAAAGATGTAGAGATAAAAACATTAACTCAAGAAAATCAATTAGAAGCCGAATTAGAAACAGCAAATGAATTCCGAGAGAAAATACTTACTTGGCGATTTCGAGCCAACAGAAAATTAAAAGAACTAAAGAAAAGTGAAACAAGTGTTTCATCAATAGAAAGACCTATTTCAAAAGAAGCAATGCACATCAAATTACCACAGCTAGATCCAGTTAAATTTAACGGGAATGCAGCCGAATGGATGACTTTTTGGTCGTCATTCGAAACGGCTATTCATAATAATGAAAATTTAGATCCTGTAGATAAATTTAATAATTTGAAATCATTTTTAGCACCTGGTCCCTTAAAATGTATAGAAGAATTCTCTGTCACCGCGAGTAATTACATAAAAGTAGTAGATATTTTAAAAGAAAGATATGGCAAACAAGACCTCTTAGTGAATGTACATTTGAATAAATTATTAAATATTGCCCCACTAAAACATTCAAGTGACATTAAATCGCTCAGGAAAATTTACGATGAAATCCAAACTAACATTAGAAGTTTAGAATCATTAGATTCTTTGGATAGCTACGGCAGTTTATTGTCACCGATATTACTAAAAATATTACCTAAAGATTTAGCATTGCAATTTAAAATGGAATTTCACGGTGTTAATTACGGTGTGAAAGATATATTATCTTTCTTAAATAAACAACTCGTATCGCGAGAATGCTTAATAACTACCAGACAAGAGGATAGCGGCACCAGTCATTTCTCCCCCGGAGCTCAAAGATTAGATAATCAAAATCGTAGAGATGTTTTTCCCCCCCGCGTTAATAAATTTGATACTCAGAACCGGAAATTGCCTACTGCTTGTGATTTATTAAATGAGAATAAAAGTGATAGGTGTAATTTTTGCTCAGAATCGCATTTAAGTAACAAATGTGTCAAAACTCGTAATTTACCATTTGATGAAAGAGTTAATCTACTGCGTAAGAAAGGATTGTGTTAATTATGCCTTCAACCTTCACATTTAGCTAGACACTGTGTATCAAAAACTTTATGCAAGTTATGTAATCGTAGACATTCAGACATAATGTGTAATGGAAATAAAGATTTGAAACAGGAAATAAGTAATTACGAAAGAAATGATCAATCTAAATTGGCGTTATCGAATCATAATTTACAAGCGAATGTTTATTTGCAGACGTTAATAGTAGCAATTTCTAACAGAGATGATAGTAAATCATCATATATTCGGTTAATTATTGACTCCGGATCTCATAATAGTTACATCAGTAAGTTTGCAGCTGATAAGTTAAAATTAAAAAGAATGAATAAAGAAACAATCAGACATGGTCTTTTTGGGGGCATGGAAATGTCAGCTGAACATAATCGTTATGAATTTACGATCGGGAGTTTAGATAATAAGTTTAAGTGTAAAATACAAGCACTAGATCAAGAAAAAATATGCACAGACGTGAATTTATGTAGCGATGATAAATTAGTAAAACTCTTAGAAAAGGAAGGTGTATATTTAGCAGATGTCCCTAGAAATAATAAATCCTGTTTATACCAGAAAAATCCAGACGAAGTACATATACTTTTGGGAGCTGATATGTCAGCTAAACTGTTCACAGATGACATAAAATATTTTCCAAAATTGGGATTGACTACATTTAGAACTAAATTGGGTTGGACCATTTTGGGCAAGACAGAGGGTCACAAGAGTGAGCAGGACAATTCTTTGGCGAGTCTATCGTTGTCATTACACGTGTCAAACGCCAGTTTATCAGATTTATGGCGCCTTGACACTCTAGGAATTACTAATGAAGATAATAAATCGAAACAGGATTTAGAACAAGAAACCAAGAATCATTTTCTAGAAACTGTTAAACGAGATAAAAGCGGTCGATATGAAGTCAATTTACCATGGACAGTTGACCATTCGATTTTATCAGATAATTACTCGTTGGCAGAAAAGTGCCTGTACAGGACGGAAAATAAATTAATCAAATCTGATGGGAAAAAGGAATATGGGGAAATTTTGATTTCTGGGAAAACAATCAGATTATAGAAGAGGTATTGGACCAGAAAAGGGACAAGGTACATTATTTAGCACACAGACCTGTGGTTAAAGAATCTAGTGAAACCACTAAAATTCGTCCAGTATTCAATGCCTCAGCACACACTAGAAACAGTCCCTCCCTTAATGATTGTTTAACAAATGGACAAAATCTTGTAGAAATTATACCTAGCATCTTAAATAAATTTCGTAAATACAAAATAGGAATTTCGTCCGATATAGAGAAAGCATTCCTGCAAATTAAAATAACAGAGAAAGATCGCGACTTTTTGAGATTTTTTTGGTTTAATAGCGAAAATAAATTAAAAATTTATAGACATTGTCGTGTGGTTTTCGGCCTAACTTCAAGCCCTTTTTTGCTTATGGCAACATTAAATCACCTTTTAGAAAATGTTCCCGAACAATGGCGAGAGACAGCTAGGCTCTTAAGAGATTCCTTCTATTTAGATAATTCCCTCATCAGCCTGAATTCGATTCAAGAAACAGAAAAATTCATATCAGAATCTCAAGGAATTTTCGCTTCGGCACATTTCAATTTGAGATGCTGGCGATCGAATTGGCCCCAGGCTATGATCGACAAAACTGAAGATGAACCGAGGTTTGCTCCCGTGTTAGGATTACTCTGGGACTTGAAAAATAACAGTTTAGTTTGTAAAATTGAAGAACCCTTAAAGATAAGTGAACCCCTTACATAAAGAAAACTTTTATCAGTTACCCAAAAACTTTTTGATCCTGTGGGATTCACAGCACCTGTCAGTTTAGTTCCCAGACTAATCCTTCAAGAAACGTGGATTCAGAAGGTGAAGTGGGACGAAGAGCTCCCTGAAATTTTAAAACAACAATCTTCTAATTGGCTGAAA
The DNA here is from genome assembly GCA_963930645.1 of Salticus scenicus. Taxonomy (NCBI): domain Eukaryota; kingdom Metazoa; phylum Arthropoda; class Arachnida; order Araneae; family Salticidae; genus Salticus; species Salticus scenicus. The sequence goes on along the minus strand of OZ005654.1, from coordinate 64,341,466 downwards.
GGAATAAATTTTTTATCCCAAATTAAAATACCTCGGTGGCTTAACATTTGCCCAGAGAAAGAAAAGAAAACATCGTTACATGTTTTTTCTGACGCAAGCAAGCGAGCATATGCCACTTGCGTATTAATAAGAGTAGAGACCTCAGAAGGATTCAAGATCCAGTTAATCAATGCTAAAAGTAGAGTTGCACCTATTAAGGAATTGCCCATACCCCGCCTTGAACTGTTATCTTGTCTTATTGACGCTAGGTTGGCCAAAAATGTGCAAAACGATTTAAGTTTACATGTAAATACCATATTTTGGTCAGATTCAACCACTGCTTTAGGTTGGATTAGAAGAAAACAAGAATGGGGTACATTTGTACATAACCGGGTATTAGAAATCCGAAATCTGACCGAAGTTTGCAATTGGAGACATGTACCCGGACATTTGAATCCTGCGGACCTCCCGTCTAGAGGATGTTCCTTTGAACAACTACAGAAATCGAGATGGTGGGAGGGTCCGAGTTGGCTTTATTTACATGAAAATTAATGGCCTCAAATAGAAGAAGACCCAAACGAAGAACTCATAAACAGCGAAAAAAGGAAGACAATCTTAAATCTTTTAGATAAAAAAGAAGATAATTTCAGTCGATTTTATCAGTATTTTTCCTCTTACAAGAAAACAGTTAGAACCATTGCCTGGATACATAGATTTTATCATAATTCGAAGACTACTGAGAAAATGTCCGAATTAGATATTTCAGTTGAAGAATTTTCAAAAGCAGAAAATGTACTTCTACGATTAGTACAACAAGAATCTTTTTCAGGGAGAACAGATCCAAAATTAAGAAATTTAAGGCCTGTCGAAGATAAAGCTGGTCTCTTAAGAGTAAAGACCAATACAATTCAAAGAAACGACAGTGAAAACTTTAGATATCCTGTGATCTTACCTTATAAGCATCCCGTCGTCCAAAGATTGGTATTCGAGAACCATTTAGAGAATCAGCACGCAAGAGTCAGCACTCTAATGACACTACTTAGAGAAAATTTTTGGATAATGAAGTCTAGAAAATGCATTCGAAATTCAATAAGAAAATGCGTGATTTGCAGAAAACTTCAGACTTCCAAAATAGATGTTGAACCTGGAGTACCACCCGAAGACAGAGTACGAGAAGCAGCCATCTTTGAAGTGGTAGGCGTAGATCTAGCCGGTCCTCTACATCTTTCTGATGGATCAAAAGCGTGGATAGCCTTATTTACTTGCGCTGTCTACCGAGCCATACATCTTGAAGCCATTACGTCTCTGTCTACAGAAAGTTTTATTCAGTCTCTGAGAAGGTTCATAGCAAGGAGAGCCAGACCCTACATCATCTATTCAGACAACGGGAAAAACTTCCTTGGAACCAGCAATGCTCTCTCGAGTGTAGATTTGGAAACCATCTGCAAGGTAGCTTCCACCCAGAAGATCAGATGGAAATTCAACCCTCCTGCAGCACCGTGGTGGGGAGGCTGGTGGGAGAGGCTTGTTGGAATGGTTAAAGGAATCCTGAAAAGAAACTTAGGTCGTGCATCTTTGAATTACGAAGAACTTTACACTATGCTATGTGACTGAGAACAAGTGATTAATTCACGGCCTATAACCTATGTTTCCGAAGATAACACAGATCCTTTACCTTTAACTCCAATGATGTTACTAAGAGAACTACCAACATCAGGAGTACCTGGCCTAGATGCTTTGGATTCTAAAGATCTTAACCGCAGAGCCAGATATAGGCAAATAATCAGAGAAAACCTAAGAAACAGATTCAGAGCTGAATATTTAGGACAATTACGACAACATGCATCTAAGACCAAAAGGTTCAAACAATTGAAAGTCGGCGATGTTGTCCTATTAGAAGATTTCAATAAGAAACGTGTTCACTGGCCTTTGGCAAGAGTGATAGAAATTTACCCAGGCAAAGATAATATGATACGCCTAGCTAAGGTGAAGACCGAAAATGGACTTTTTCTGCGTCCATTGCAAAGATTGTTTCCTTTAGAAATTGACAGTACCGAACTTAAGAATCACCCCACTTTACATAAATCTGTTCAAGAAAATTTAAGTCCTTCGACTTCCGAAAACAAGAACCTCTCACAGAAACCGATACTCAACTCCAGAGAAAAGGAACCTGTGAAAGACACTCCAGAACCTACCAGTTCCAGAGCCAGTAACCAGAAGTCCACAACAGATGATACCTTTTCCAGTCCCCCGGTGGTCTCCCGAACTGGCCGTGTGGTGAAACCCCCTTAACGACTTCAACTTGGATTGTTGAGTTCCTCCGATTAGTCGCAACTCAAGGTGGGAGGATGTCGGGAATCCCCTGCTCATTCTTCTGCTTTGAGAACAAAATGCCTTTCCAGACAGACGGGCGCCTCTTTTTCGAGAAAGGTGCTTTTTAGAATCAGAAGCAGAATAGAAAGGACCTCGAACTGAGATGGGGCTACGTTAAGATCGTTGTGTTTACACAAGCCCCGGTCCTAAAACAGAACTATTAAATTTAACAGAACAATTAAGACTTTTAAAGAAGTAGAATTAATATTTTGAACTATTAAAACATACAATTTTAATGATAAGAAAGACTTTAATATTTAATTGTAAATACTGTAGATAGTTTTTGTTCTGTTTTCGTTTTCATTTTCAGTGTATGCTAACAAAGCATTAAAATTCTGTTTTCATATTTAAGAAGTGCTACGTTCATCGAGTTTAGTTTATTTAATGGATGATAGTTGCCCCATTCACATCCGGACTTTTGGATTAGAAGTTTTCAGGTGAGACCCATCCATATTTTATTATTTAGAAGAATAAATATTTTATTAGAAAATTTAAGAATGTAAGAAAAGATAAGATTTGAAATATGCTGTATCGGGTCAGTAAGAATAATTAAGTTTTAGATCAGAAATCTGGTACAGCCATAATTGTAAATCTATTTAGTTTTGCAATATTTTCAAGTATGATGCTCAAGTTTTATGCAGCTTACGGCTGCTTAATCAGAAGCGATAAAACAACCTCTTCAAATTAACAACCTCTTCAAATTTCTTTTTAAGAACTATAGTCATTCAGATTTTAATAAATAAAATAATAAAATAAGTTAAAGTAAAGATTTTAAAACATGGAACGAGAAAATTTTAAATCTCGTGAAATTTAGGTTTTATATTTGAAAGGCAGATTTTGAGAAAAAAATTTTAATAAATAATAAACATTGGTAGATTCCGGTCTTAAAAGTGGGTGGAGCAAGTCATATATCATTGGAAACAAAATGCACCCGCCTTTTTGGCTCGGAATTTCACTGCACACATAATATGTAATTCGCCTTGAATGGGTTAACTAGTATCAGGATGTTACAAGAAAGCTGCACTATTTACAAAAATAACTGCAACGAATGTGGACAACGGCAGATTTGGTCAACAAGCAATAAACCATTCAAAAAATAAAAGAAATGTACTAATTTTAAGATAACATGTTATTCAGTAACTTAACGTTATTTTGTATTGTCTCCAATTCATGTGTATTATTTAAATAAGGTTGTTTTGGCAGACATGCGCTAAAATCATCCAAATATTTGCCATGGGTAGATACTTGTTTATCCCTACAACCTCCCCTTGTTTCGAATGGCCTTTAAACATGTTTGCATATTCTATTATCTTAAAAAATTAAAGAGTGCCTAAACTTTCACCAAAATCGGTTCGAAGAAAGTAGATTTAAAATTAGCTGCAAGAATCAAACCAGCAGACAGAATAACCAAGTTAAATAAAAACGTATAGAAAGGCATTCTTGTTATATTACTTTTTAAAAATCTATATTTTAATAATGGAGGTTAGGATTGTTTAAATATAATTTCTTAGTGTCAAAAAAACTACTGCGGGGAAACTATTTTTAAAAAATTTCATCTAAATAATAAACTGAAATTATTTACGTAAGAAACAGTGAAAAATAATATTATTTATTTGGATATGGAATTATATGAATAAAACATTATAACACTAATCTGTATTAAATATATTGTTTTACATATTAATTTGTTAGGATAAGCAAAGAATTGATTTTAACACTTATATATTAAAAATGAAAGTTTAAAAAAACGATAAAAGATTATTTTATTGATTGAAGTTTGTTAATAATGAAAATAAAATTATGCTAAGATTGTTTTTAATAAAATATTTATACATTTATTCATTAAGATGTAATATATTAATATATACAAAATTCCATAAAATTTATATATATATATATATATATATATATATATATATATATATTTTAAGTTAGAAACTTTTTATTGTGAAGCCCTAAACAGCATAAAATAAAATTTATTCTGGCAAAGACATGCTACAAAGAAATGAACAAAGTTTGCTACAAAGTTTGAACACTAAGAAAATGTTAGAGAAATATATAGGAACTTTCCTTTTGCAAGAGATGAAAATTTTTTAATGTTCAAAATATTTTTTAAAGATTTAGAGACCAATATTCTTAGTTAATAGTTCTTGTATAATTATTCGTTAAACCAGAAATTTCAAATGTCTCATTTATTTTTTGCATATAGTATATTCATTATATATATATTGCATATATATATTCATTAGATGTATTCATTTTTTGCACTTTGAGATAGGGGTATCCAGTGATTTTTTTGGGGGGGGGCTTTTCATGTACGCAAAGCGTACAGACGTGCGTAATACTGGCTGCTGCAGTACAAAATTTTTCATAGTTTTGAATTTCATGCATTTTGAGATATGGGAATCCAGTGATTTTGTTGTTGTTGTTTGTCTGTTTTCATGTACGCGAAGCGTACAGTCGTGCGTAATACTGGTTGCTTCAGCACAAAATTGTACATATATTTCCGATTCATCCATTTTTAGATAGGGGTATCCAGTGATTTTTTTTTCATGTACGCAGAGCGTACAGAAGTGCATAATACTGGTTACTGCAGTACATAATTTTGTATATTTTTGAATTTCATGCATTTTCAGATAAGTATCCAGTGATTTTTTTCATGTACGCAAGGGGTATAGAAGTGCGTAATACTGGTTGCTGCAGTACAAAAATTTACTTAAAATGCATGAAATTCAAAAAATATGCAGAATTTTCTACTGCAGCAGCCAGTATCACGCACTTCTGTACGCTTTGCGTACATGAAAAAAATCACTGGATACCCTATCTCAAAATGCATGAATCTGAAAAACATGCAAAATTCTGTACTGCAGCAGCCATTATCACACACGTCTGTACGCTTTAAGTACATGTAAAAAAATCACTGGATACCCCTATCTCAAAATGCATGAATTTGAAAAACATTCAAAATTTTGTACTGCAGCAAGCAGTATCATGCACGTCTGTACGTTTTGCGTACATGAAAACAAACAAAAAAAAATCACTGGATACCTCTATCTCAAAATGCATGAATCTGAAAAACATGCACAATTTTGTACTGCAGCAGCCAGTATCACGAACGTCTGTACGTTTTTCGCGCATGAAAAAAAAAAATCAGTGGATACTCCATCTCAAAATGTATGAATCTGAAAAATATGCACAATTCTGTACTGCATCAACCAGTATTACAGTCTGTACGCCTTGCGTACATGAAAAAAAATCACTGGATACCCCTATATCAAAATGCATGACTCTGAAAAATATGCACAATTTTGTACTGCGGCAACTTATATGACGCACGTCTGTACGCTTTGTGTACAAGAAATCAAAGAAGAACCATTGGATACGCTTATCTCAAAATGCATGAATCTGAAAAATTATGAAAATTTTCTTATTGCAGCAGCCAGTAATGCACACGTCTGTACGCTTTGCGTACATGAAAAAAAAATACTGCATACTTCTGTTTCAAAATGTATGAATCAAAATTTATCAAATTCTCCATTATGCGTTCGGAATTTTATAAAATAACCGGTAAATGTATTAAATATTAAATAATTTATCACATACCCCAACATTTAGCGTGGATTATGCATAATCACCAGTAATTATGCATAAATCCTGGATTAATCACTTTTACCATAACATATATATGTATATCGAGAGGCCTTTCTGGAATGCTTTCTATTTTGATTGAAAGACATTTTTAAAGAATTTTACTTAACGGATCTTCGTTATAGTTAAACTATTTACACATGGTAATATCATTTAGTTTTCACATTCACTAACTCTTGCTATTGATTATTTTTTTTTTTTTTTACTTTATGCATAAACGTTAGCGTATTCTCTTATTCTTGGTGGCCTGATATTGATCTTCATTCTTTGAAATATAACAACAATATAAATACGCATTTATTTATTATAGTTGTTTTATCTTTTAACCATAAAAGTGGTAAAAATATATTTATATTAAAGTCTTGGGATTTTTAAAACATTGGTAAGCAATGTAAATTCGAAGACTTTTCCTCTAAAACCGATAATCGCTTAAGTAACTGTTTTCTTTGTTTTATCACAACTATACAAGAATTTTATAAAAGACTTTTTCCGTCGCCTTGTTCGTAACTTTTCCTTTGAGATTTACTACAAAAATTTATCTTAACGAAACGAAATACCGATAAGTTGAAAAAGGGACTTCTAAAGCCTTTAAACTCAAATTTCAGGATATTTTTATCTGTTATTCAGCAAATACATTTGTTTTACAGAAATATTTTTAAATTGCTTTAAAAGTTGTTTTCTCTACAATAAAAAAACATAAGATTACTTTAATCTGAATATTTTGATAGCGTTCACATTTTTATATTTTGTATTTTATTCTAAAAATTTTTTAAGACATTACTTTGTTTACGTAATATAACCATTTATATATAATATTTGACTATTCTTTAAAACATTTAAAACAAACCGTTCTTGCTGTAAAGCCATTTGTATTAACCAATGATATCATCAATGTAACATCAAATTATTTTTTTCTAGGAAATCAGTTTTTCTCAATATAAAAAATATATATTCGTTTATATGTTTGTATATTTATTTTGCACTCATGTCCATAAATTAAGGATAATGCTAGCTGAGGCAAATAAAGGTTCAGAAGCAAAACAAACATGACTTTTTCATAAAGTTCATTTATTAAACAAAAGGTCAAGAATAAAAAAAGGGGGGTTATATAGGATACCATTTATAAAAACTACGACTTTTGCTCCCTGAAGCAATTACAAAAATTATCTCCCTTACAAAAACTTAGCATTACATGGTTGGTATGATGGTTAATACATTGTATGTTTCTCAGATAATGAAATACAGTCCTTACAAAGCTTAGGAATGTTGAGTATTAAATTATTGATCTGATCTTGGGGAAGATTACTCTATTCAGTAAGCAATGCTCTCCAAAGTTCCGGTACACATGTAGGCGGTGGTTGACGGACTACAACTCGTCGGAAAAGCATGTCCTACACATGCTGTATCGGATTTTAGTCAGGTGAGAATGCAGTCCATTCCATGCGGGTGATAGCTTCAGATTGTAGGCATCCGTGAACAACGTTTGCACGGTGAGGGCGCGCATTGTCATCCATAAACACAAATTCTGGGCTCATGGCACCCCTAAACAAACGTACATGTTGCTCCCGAATGATGTCCCGATACATTTGGCCTATCATTCTTCCGATTTGAACATGCAGATCTGTTCTGGTGCCCAATATGACCCCCCCCCCCAAAACGAGCACTCCTACCCAGCAGTAACGGTGTCGTTCAGTGATGTTGCTTTGGTGGTAACGGGTACCTGACCTCCTATATATGAAAGTCTGGCGTGAATCCCACTGCAAGACTGCCTGGACTCGTTCGGAAAACATCACACAAGCTCACTGTGCCGCTATCCACATTGCATGTTCTCTTCTCCAAGTTAACCGCTGGCACAGTGCATTGCCGTGAGTAGAACCCATCTAACAGGCCTGCGAGCATATAGACCAATATCTCTCAAACGTTTATACACAGTTTGTCTTGAAGCTGTGGCACTTTTGGCTGCAGACAGCTGACGAGACAGGTCTGATGCTGTGCTTTATCTGCTTATTTTGGCAGTTACTGCCAAATATCGGTGGTCATTCGGCATTGTAACTCGGGGCCGACCAGTACTGTAACGTCAAATGGCATTTCCATCATTTTGGAATCGTTGCCAAAGCCTAGAGATGACACTTTGGACGATTCCAGGTTTTCCTGATACTTCTATCTGTGTACGCCCTCATTCTAGTCGGCAGATAATTCTACCACGTAAAAAAATATCTGCATGCGTCCTCTGCGTCATAACTATTCCGTTGTGGAATTGAGCAGCACACAGAACGCTTGTGAACAATTTTCCTTCTTTGCTCCCATTCCTTTTCTACCCCCTTCTTACACTTTTGTCATTGTAACCTCATACCGGCGTCATGTAATGGCTTCCTATAATTTGCATATTATTCTTAAAGATGTGTGTGGTATTTCTGCACGTGAAATTTTTGCATTAAAGTTCGATTTCAGTATGAATCTGAATTATCCTTAATTTATGGACATGAGTGTATTTTGCTATAAAATAATACATAGTAAACTAACGTTGCACAACTTTTTGTATTAATTGCATATCTATAAAAGCAAATTATTAAAGTTTATAATATAAGTTCACAATTACTGTAACTAAGTGCCAAATTGGATTAAGTATAGTTTTAAAAATGTTACAGAAACAGTTTTATTTGACATAAATTTTTGGATTAGAGGTAAAGGAAGGTTATTACCTCTCAAATACCTGTTTGAATATTTTATCGGTATTCATAAACCATTCAAGACTGCTATCAAATAAAAATTAATTCAAATTATTCAGAAAACTTTACCATACACCCTATATTTGCATATTCATACTTTGCATAGATTTTTTTTGTTTGACTAATTCATGTAACCCTGTATATTATCTGTAAATTTTATACGCACTCCATAGTTATATAAGTTTATCACTGTGAAGTATATAAATATATAGTGAATATATATAGTGAAAACTTAAATTCACTTAAAATTCTTAATATAGCACGAAACATGACCGAATTTATGTGTGTGTCCATGTCAATAAATGCTCTTCACAGGAACAAATGCTCTTCTGTCAGGAACGTGCTTTTAAATATAATAAAAGTGCAGAAAATTTGATCATATTTTGTTTGGTCTAATGATGTTAAATCCACTAAAAAATATATTCAAATACCGTACCTCTATTTCGAAATTTCTCATTCATACAACTCAAAATCTTCAAACTATATTAACAAAATGATATTAATATATATTATTTTTTGTTCACAGAAAAATATTTTGCAAAGAATGAGATATGAAAAGCATAACCATTTATCTTCCATTTATAGAGCAACATAAAAGAATCCGGTGTATCAGGGCTATGGTTAAAAATTGCACAAAATATTTTTCTTGTGGTGATGAACTTTTTTATGTGACAAATTTAAATACAGTACTTAATAAATTGATGATTTATAATTAATATATTGAGCTATTCAAAATTATTTGAATAATTTTCTGTAAATGATATGAGGGAAAATTCTATGAATATTTAAAAATAATTTATTTATTTTTTTTAATTTAACAATAGTCTTTTTTTATGAATTTTACTACAATATTGTAAACAAAACGGCGATAACATTCCTCATGCAGAAATGTATGTCAATTAAAACTATTTATCAAACTTTTTTTAAACTGTCTTAATGTATACTAAAAGTGTTCAAACACAGTGCTTCGTAATTTACGCTATATTAAGTCTATACAAATGTAGCGTAGTAGAAAGTCGTGTGAATTCTGCACCAGACTGATTTATAGTTGCAAAATTTCCTCGCTTTAAAATAATATATATATATATTAGATATGGAAATCAGCATTTTTCCTATGCAAAGTTTATTTTTTTTTTTTTTTTTTTTTAACAAAATATTTCTGCTTTTATAAATTTCTTCAGCTCATGGGATTTTATTTTGAGCGAAATTTCTTAAACGTAAAGTTGATTTAATGCGAATATGTACATTTTATTTTTAGAGTTTTACTCGAAAAAAAAGTGTTTGAGAGTGTTTTCTAACTTGCGAGAACGTCTGGATTTTCTTATTTATATTGCTTACGACATATTCCAGTAGAAAAATATTTTTTCATGAAAAAAGAAAGATGCATAGGCGAAAAATATATTTTTCCCTTTTTTCAAATCGTAACTTACATAAAAAAAAATGTTTCAACGATAACCTAATTTATATAAAAATAATTTTATTTTATCAGCTTTATTAAATTTCTGATGTATAAATATATATACATATGTATATACATATATATATACATATATAAATATATATAATTTTTTTATGACTTTAATTTAATTCTTAATAATTAACAAATTTGTGCAATGCTTGGTGAAATAAAGGTTTTTATATATCTGATATTAATTAAAGACCTTTTAAAAAGCAATATTCATATAATATATATTTTTTTAAATCGAATTATTTATATTAATGGGATTTTTATTTTGACAATTTCGTAATATAATTAATATAAATATAAAAAGGTTTCAAAAGTAATAGACTTTTCTGAGTATGCCGAGTGTGATTGAGACATGCATTCAAAAAAGTGATTTTTATAAATATATTTTAATTTCTGCATCATATTTTAGTTTATTACGAAATTTAGATAATATATTATTTTGTTTCTAAAATATTTCTAGCTATAATGAGAAAAGATAAATCTTTACTATACTTATTAGCAAATTCAGGTGCCTTATAAATTCGAAATCTTCATTTTGAAATAATATTTTAAATCAATCATTTTTAGTATGGAGGACTATTAGTCTCAATCTACAGATAAAACTTAGTCCCCAGTTTTACGATGGTTGGACATTTATCGAAATCGAAAATTTATCAAATATATATTTGGATAATTTGTAGGCGATATTATAATTTGAAAAAAAACTAATAGTCCTCCGTACTAAACTAAATTCTGCGTTTGCCAGAATTGTATCCATTTTTATTTAACTTGGTAATTTTAACTAATACATATTTTTGTGTGTGTATGTGTGTGTGTAAACCAAAATGTAGCCAGTTATTCTTTTTCACGTATAGATTTTTGTCAATAGAGGATGTCTGCCGACATAATACCTTCATTTTCGGTACTTTATAGCTCGTTCCTACAATACTATACATTTACCATATTAGGAGAAATAATTATATTTGGGGAAAGTTACGGAAGAAATTATATCGAAGACATTTTGCACTTTCAAAAATCTACACGTGATAGATAAAAACTGCCTTCAGTTTTAGTTTCGGTAATCCCAAAAACATAAAGATCAGCTAAAATTATCAAATGAAAATTTTCGATTTTGAACTGTGTTCTTAGTAATATGAAATTATGAAATGTCATAATACCATTTTCAGCAAGCCAAAGTACAAAGGATTTTCTTTTCATTGCTGTATAAAATTCAAATTTTTATTCGTGGTTGTAAAATTTCTGTTTCACACATAAAATAAATAAATTACCTGCTCTGAATGAAAATCTACCCCAAAACCATTTCTGTAAATTCTTCTGTAAAATGACCTCCTGAAAATGAATATGAAGCTCATTTTGTCTCATCACCCATCCTTTTTTTTAAGGGAGGGGGGGGGGGTAGTTATTCTATTTTTATCTCTGTTCTGTAATTCTATGGCTATCAATTTGATTTAGAAGAAGGGAAAGAATTATTTTAAATATTACATATCTTCTGAGCGGCGACAGAAATGGAAATTTCTGAAACATGATCATTTGTGGAAAGGTAGAAATATAAGGGGAAGGGGAGGGGGGAATTTGCCACTGAAATTATAAATTACATTTGTTATATTTAATTAATATATTATTATTATTATTTATTATACATTATATATATATATATATATATATATATATATATATATTTAATTGTTAAAATAATTCTTTTCCATCCTCCAAATCAAATTCTTCGTGCAAAATTATAGAGTGTCTTCCTAAAAAAATACGTATTATTACGAATTTGTAAATAATTGCAGTTATTTTTACGTAAATTCCTTCAGAGAGGCTTAGTCAAGTGATAAAATGCAAATTTTCTACATTTCTAGCTCTTTTTTGCGTTGTAATAGCTACTTTTCCCTTAAAAACGCATTAAAAAGTTTCCATAAGATAACGATTGAAAAGTTTCAATAATAAAAGTTTCAATAAATTCCAGAAATCAATTTAGATTTCTGAATTTAGTATCAAATTTGACGACTTTTTGGTGACCTTGGCGAGAAAATCCTTATTATCAATGTACCGAATATGGAAGGTCGAACTCGAAATTCTACGAGTTACCAGAGCATTCTGGGTTTTATAGAGGGGTATAAAAAGGTGCCCAATGCGGCCAAGCAGTCTGTCCTTCGCCAACCGTCTCACGATAAAGTGCTCTCCTGACTAGTATCTGATTACAGCCTTGCTGTATGTTAATACTCTGATACAATCTTTACTGTGAATTTGCAGTTGACAACTGCTATCTAAGCTGTGTTTACTGATGAATGTGAAGTTAATATTTGGTTTATAGACCTGCAATCTTCTCAAATTGCTTGTAAACAAAATGTTGAGCTTCTGCATGTTTCGCCTTTCATTCAAAGACAACTCACGAACCCACAAGTAAGCAACATTTTTGGTGTCAGGAGTGGGGTGGTCTGTAAATAGTGATAACTAGAGGTATGGAGCAAGACATGAAGAACCTTCTTGGAGGGTTAGCTGTCCAGATGTGTGAAATTTAAAATAGTATGGAAACGGGGCAAAAAGAGATGAGACTGAGGTAGTTTGACTGAAAAAATGAAAGAAATGAAAGGAGTACAGGAAACTATGGAAGCCGGATTTCTTGAAAGAATGAAGTGCAAAAAAAGATAAAAGTGAGTTTGACTGAAGAATTGAAAGAAATGAAAAACAGTTTCGGTGAAGAAATCAAGTCTATTCAAGAAAAAGTTGAATTAAATCAATGTGAAATGAAGAAAGAACTCTCATCAGTGAAGAGCGACATTTTACCTGTGAATATGATGATCAACTATGGGAGATAGAACGTAAAGTCGATACAGTTATGAAGATAGAAGATAGTATTGTTAAGATAGAAGAGAAAGTTATGAAGGTAGAAAAGAACTTTGAGGAGAAAGTTATAAAGATAGAAGATAATTTTCAAGAGAAAGTTAAAGGAAATTTTGATTATCAGCTGAAAGGAAGATTTTTAGACATGGAAAGCAAGTTTAAGAGAATAGAGAAAGATATTGAGAGAAAAAATGAAATAAGAGTGCAACAGGGAAGTGAAAGAGAATGGATTGCAAAACAAGATTCGGAGTCTGGAAGAAAAGTTAGAATCCATGCCCCAGGAAGATGAAAAGAGAGATAAAAGAATCAAGAATCAAGAATCAAGAATCAATTAAGCTATCCACCTACGATGGCAGTTCCTCCTGGCAGGTAGATAAGACACAGTTTTCCATCGTAGCTGAAGATAACGGCTAGGGCTCTACTGCCAAGGCAATCCATTCAGCAACAGCCTTACAGGGCGATGCAGCCGATATAGTGAGAATTATTTTGAAGGAAGAGTGGCATGACTGAGGCCCTGACCAGAGCACTGGAGCTTCGATTTGGTGAAAAGCGTTCTAAGGATTATAGTCGCCTCCAGTTGAAGTCCCGTTACCAAAATCGGATGTTCAGAGACTATCACACCTACCTTTCTCCAACAGCCACGTTGAAACTCGAGATTATTTGGCTCTTGAGTACATTATCGATGCCGTGCGAGATCCAGAGACTCGAAAAGCACTTGCCAGTGTCAAAGACGTCGAGTCAGCTATGGCATATGCATTACAGATTGAGGCAGCCCAACAAGTCTCCGGTAAAAACCTCCATGCCATCAAAGCAGTCTATTTAGATGATTCACAATACTCACTGATACGAAGGAAATGAAAAAAATTCTGACAAACATTACGAGGAGGTTGCGCGGTCTTGAAGATGATAAAGAAGTAAAGAATCTAAAGATAAAGTGCTAGGGTTGTGGAAGAGACGGATACGTAAAAAGAAACTGTAACCTAACGAAAATAACCTGTTTTCACGATCACTGGAGGGAAACTAAGAGAAGACCATCTCGATATCTGAAGACTTTCCGTTTGTTAAGGATGAAATTTGTGATGGCTTTTCTCCAAGGCACCCCTACAGATGAATTAAATTGCCCACTGAGAAATTCTAGTACGACATTAAACCCACCCAACTGCAACTTTTCTGAAATCATAATAATTCTTTTACTATGCATTAAACAAAATTTTGATTAATTACTATAATGATACAAAATCTTTAGTAGACGAATTCTAAACACAAAATTTTATAAGCTTAAGAAGCACTGTTAAGTGTTACACAAATACTTCTCGAATTTATATTTGCTTTCTCTGAAAAAAAAAGTCTTTGTCTATGAACATATCAGGAATTATATTAGTAATTATAGTTTATAAAAATAAAAAGGTGTAAAAATGTTATGAAATCACATACAATTGTAATTACCATAAACAAAAAAATACAATATATAAATACAGCATATAAAAAATATAATACAAAAAATACAGTATATATATATATATATATATATATACATTTTAATAGAAAACATTTCAAGTTTTTTTTTTTTTAATTCTAATCTGAAAATCTATCTATTTTACAAAATATCGGGTATTTTTACGAATTATTATTATTTTTTTTTTTTTTTCATAGTTAATATATACTGCTTTCTTCCTCGTTAAACGATTTTCAAGAAATGCTTCAAGAATTAAACAAACAAAGCAAGCTCATTGAATTGAAATCGAATCTTAGTAAGAAAAAACTTATGTCAAATTCTTTTGTTTCTCCACTAAAGGTCTCTTTTGGTATGAATGACAAAGAAACAGTATGCAATTATACTTATATCAGACGATGAATGGCAACATAATGAAAGAAATTAACAACAGAGTTAAATTAGCGTAGAGAACATTCGGAAGAAATAGCGCTATATTCAAAAGTGACCTCCCAATTTGTTTGAAAAGGAAAGTTTTTGATCGGTGTGTTTTACCTGCGTAAACATATCTTTCAAAAACTTGGACATTAACGTGTAAAACTATGCAAAAACTTCAAACAACTCAAATAAGCAGGGAGAGAGGCATGTTAGGATTCACTCGAAGAGACAGTACACGTGGAATGGGGAGCAAAGCAAAGTTATTGATGTCAATTGTAGAGTAAAGAACATAAAATGGACCTGGTTGGGCACTTTGGCAGAAGAAATGGTAATGGATGGAATACCAAAGTAAATTCTGGAAAGCGAAAGATAAGAAAAACCGAGAAAGAGACCACACTCTCGTCGGAGGGATAAGATTATTAAGTTTGGAGAAACAAAATGAAAAATAATTGAAAAAAAAAAAAACGGGCAGATTGGAATCTTCTAGGAAAGACCTTCATCCTGCTGAGGATGAATAAAGGCTGAAATTTAAGATGATGACGAATACATATATACGTACATATATAGATACATACATATATATATATATATATATATATATATATATATATATAGGGTGATTAGAAAAAAACTACCCCGATATATGAGACCATAGCTACCATACCGTACCGAGAAACTGAATAAAAATTTGGTGGAAGGTATTTTGAGGTATGCGCTCAAGAATTATGTAAAAAGAAACAGTTAAAGTCTAACAGTTACGGTTACAGTGACAAAATTTCGAAAATTTCAAATGGCAACACCTTTTTTTTTTAATTTTATTTAATTTTATTTAATTTTATTTTTTTTATTGGAATGGGATCTCCATAGCAAAAAACCATAAATAGCGTTGGAACGGTACCTGAAAATCACCAATGCTAGGCATAGTAAGAAAAAAAGAGAAAACAGCTGTGATGTGACTACCAGAGAACGACTTTCATTTTCTTAATGGAGTCACATTTCACACTGAGTCTTCGGCTGTCACTAAAGTCTACTGATTCTGCTTCGAAAAGAAAAGAAGAGACCATGGTATCCTTAATTTCATGTAGGTCTACTGAATAAGGGTTGTTTTAATTTCGTTGTTAGTCGTAAGACACCGCTATGATTGACGTCATCACACTAATTGAAAAATAAGGCATTTTGAAATGCGTGATGTGTATCTTGCTTTCTTGCTCTGTGAACAATATGCTGATTACTGGGAAACATCATTATCATCATCAAAATCGATTTTGATTGTCATTTCAAAATGCTTTGTTTTTCATGTAGTGCTATGACGTCAGTCATGACGGCGTCTTCCGACTAACAACGAAATTAAAGCCTTTATTCGGTAGCCTTACACGAAATTAAGGATACCGGGATCTCTTCTTTTTGGTTTCAAAACAGAATCATCAGACTATATTCTGAACCAAAGACTCAGTCTGAAATGTGACCTCATTAAAAAAATGAAAGTCGTGCTCTGGTAGGCACATAACAGTTGCTTTTTTTCTTTCTTTCTTAGCCTGCTAGCGCTGACGATTTTCGTGCTACAGGTACCGTTCGAACGCTATTTATGTTTTTTTGCTATGGAGATTCCATTTCAATAAAAAAAAATGTAGGCGTTGCCTTTTGAAATTTTCGAAATTTTGTCACTGTATCCGTAACTGTTAGAGTTTAACTGTTGTTTTTTATATAATTCTTGAGCGCATACCTCAAAATACCTTCCACCAAAATTTTATTCAGTTACTGGTAACAGTATGGTAGGTATGGTCTCATATATCGGGGTAGTTTTTTTCTAATCACCCTGTATTTATATATATAGGGAGAGAGAGAGAGAGATGTATATGTATGTATGTATTTCTTTTATTTTTTTTATGCATTTTGTTATAAAAAATGTTTATATACTTTGACGGCAAATAATTCTGAACAATGAAAAGAAAAATATATAAATACGTAAAAACTACACTATACTTTAATAAAAACTTTTAAATTAGTTTTATTATTTTCGGTATTAAAAACATACAATATAGACTTTCAACTACGATGATATTTATTTATTTATTTGTTTGTTTATTTATTATTATTCTTTTCCTGATTAAAAAATCAGAAAAATTGATAAATTGCAGACAAAAGAAAATAAATAAGTTTTTTGTAGCAATTGTTGTGAGGATGTTTCCATTTTCTAAATATTTTAGATTTTATGGATATGCTCATTTCAAATATATTTAAGAAAATTTAACAATAAGTCAACATAACCCTAATTGAAAAAAAAAAGAAAGAAAGAAAGAGGAAAGGAAAAACGCTTTTGTTCACATGCCATATATAAATTCTTTTCTATTGAAAAGAATAAAAACATGTATTTCATTAACTTTTTTTTTTTTTTTTCGAATAAATAGCAAAATACGCAAAATCCAAATTACAATAGTCTATTTTCTCTCAATCATGTAAACAAATATGTTCCTAGAAGGCTTTCTGCTGTTTTAAGAAAACAATGCACAGATTATCAAGGCATTTAGCGAGAAAGAAGATTTTTATACGATTCTAAATTTTACTTATTTATTTATTTATTGCAACTAGAGGATGCAGAACGTTTATGATAAAGTGGTGTTAAAGTTTTATTCAAACATTAAACTCTATAGGTTTATAGAATGCAAGTGTTTCAACTACGGTATATTTTCAAATAATGTTATTTATTTTTTTTTAGAAAATAGTTGATGTTTGATTTTTAGGATGCATGTTATTTTTTAAAAAATTTCGTCGCTATAAACTAAATGTTTTGAAATACTTCTAAATAACATTTTTTATTTTATATAATGTGTCTTTTACCCTTTAATGATCATTGGTTTCGCAGAGAAACCAAACATTTGACACAATTTAAGAATATTTATGTAGCAGTTTTTTTTAACATTTCCCCCCTTTTTTTAATCAGGTTTTAAACTTTTGTTTCTTTTCTGTCGGCAGATAGGAGCGCTATTCCAAAATTTAACAAATAATGCTTCAAACAAAGCTAAATGCATAAGTCACTTGAAATTTCTTACTGCGTGAATGCAAATTGCTGGTTTGATGATGCACTCATGTCTAGTTTTTTTTTTTTTTTCATTTAATGAAGAACTGGACTATTTATTTCACCTGAAACAAATTTTACGAGCTTTTATAGTCGATAATGTTTACATACAAAGTGTTTTACTTATTAAATTAATTTTTATTTGAATTTAATATGGTTAACTTATAGATGTGTCAAACGAAAAATTTCTCAAAAAGGAACAATGTTAATTTTCATTTTTTAAATATTTATGATCTAAATATCTATGTTGTGTCTAATAGCCGTTTTTAAAATTAGTTTAGTAATTTTTTTTTTTTATAAATTAAGTAGTGAACATTAAAGGGTTAAATGTAGCATCTAAGCGAATTCGAGCTGTATTTTCAGAGAAAAATAATTACACTGTAATGTTTAGAAAATACATTTTATTTAACGAAATATTTTTATTTCCTTTCAATTACATATTCTGGACAATACATTAGCTTGTTTGTAATAGCTCTTCTCTCTAAAACCAAATATATGTATAAATATATATATATATACGGTCTGTGTGACATCATCTTGGTTTCCGATCGGTTGATTATGCAATTGGTTATACATGTCAAAACACCAATAATAAACGGATGATACGGTGTCTGGGGAGTAAGGAAGATGAGGTAAAATTTCTGAACACGCGTGTTTATCATCTCATTAATCGTTTTGGATGCACGAAAGCTGGTGTTGTCTTGAAGGAGGATCCCTTCTTTCCTATTGACTAGTGCTGCTTTATTCTGACCCAGTATAGATTCAAACCTTGTGAGGAATACGTGGTCTCCATTCCTCAATGATTAACTTAATAACTTAAGTATTAAATATGAAATTAGCACAGAGACTCAAAGTTAAATACAAATAAAGTTTATTAGAGTTCAAGTTCATGGCGGGGGCCGGGCTAACTCAGAAATAACTCTTAAATAACTTTAGGGGATAACTTCAGTAAGACATTAAATAAACGTAACTTATTCTCACCAAAACAGATACTGTCGGCGATTACTCTCTGCTGATCTACAATTTTCAGCCGGCGAAAGGATTCCCTAAATTCGCCTAACTCTACACTATAGATTGGCACCTTCCAAAACGGCTATGACATCCACCAAACTCCTACTCTCCTTCTTCCTCCCCACTACACATCCATATTTATATCTAAGCTTCATCCATTCCACTCACTTCATTTAATTCTAAGACTTATCCTTATTCACTCGCGCTTCGCAACTTGTGAACTTAGCTTCAGCGCCATGCTGACGTGAACTCTACTACACACCGACCTTACAACCTTTGAAACTGAGAGAGTACTCTTCGTTAGGGATCTTTTTTCTACACTCCAGCAGTTCTAAGTATATAATACCAGCCCTAATGTGTCGAAGATTGAACAATACTTTCTGTTTATAAATGTTTCATTTAGGGACAAATGCAGCGGAATCAGGGAAAAATCAATGATATTTTCGTTACTATAAAATACCCATTATTTTCATATATTAATATTTAGTACAAAAATAGTTAGCAAGGAAGAACAATTTGTGAGCTGCGGAAATGGGGTTTTCTCGGCTAAAAACGAACCCAGTTATTTAGCTTCCAAGGCTTCTACTACCTTACAGATGCAGTCTAATGATGTCTTCTGGCACTCTAAATCCTTGTATTTGGTAGTACAACACTTGATGTTGGTAACATTCGATGTTCTCCTTCAGATCTTTGTTGATAGTCGATGAACAAGCCATGGATACTATCAACCCCTAACGAAACTTAACGAAGCCATCAAGTAAACCAACATTGCTCTCAGTCACCGATACTTTCCCAATCGCGGAACATGTATTCTGTGCAGTTTCTGCCGCATTGCTGTGCAGTTTAAACTCATAAAGTAAGAATGGTAAAAAAAAACTGTCTTTCACACAAACTTTTTTTTTTCTTTTTCGGGATTGAAGTTTTTGACACGACCGACAAATCTCATAAATTTTAACTGACTGACGGCGGAATGAAAGGTCGACCATTGACTTCATTCAGACAGAGTTTAAGACATCTACCGTTTGGATATCACTTTTGGTCAAAGCAGAACGAACTTTTTAGATATCTGATAATAATTGTACAAGAATTAACTGAGACTAGAATTTTTAATCACAGAAACTTCCTGTGTGAAATGAGCATCTATAGTAATATTTTATATAAAATGTAAACATTTAAATATTAAAAAGAAATGTCCTCCCTTCTGTTAAACGAATGGAAACTTTTAAACAAATCATGCAGAATATTTGAAACTTTCTTTAGAAAGAAGATTATTTAATCTAATCACTCTCTCTCAATTTAAATGTTATTCATGTCAGCAAGTACTGAGTTATATAAATGTCAAACAGAAAATTTCCCTTATGTATTAACATTCGCAACAAAGATTTAGTTAAATAATAAAATTATGTGCATGTTATTAGCCATAAATAAATACTGTCACTATTTGACAGTTTAGTAGACTAATAAACCAAAATTCCATAAAGAAAACTATTAATGCTTGTTGTACCTTATTTATATTATGTTGAAAAAAATATTGATACGAAATATATGTATATGTATACATTTAAAAAATAAAGTGCTTTTTTAACCGTTAAAATTTGAAAACTAGGTTTATAAACAAATATTTTAAACAAAGAAAAAAAAAATGAAATGTGCGGAAAAATAGTTGCAAGGACTAATTTTGTTATATAAATGTTATATATATGCATAATAATTTTGCAATAATTAAATGACGAAAAAATGTAATTCATTTCGAAGGTGAGCTAAATACGCAAAACCACATTTGCTTATTTTGCATGCAAAAGACGAACTTTGCTTGTTTCTCTCTCTCTCTCTCTCTTTTCTTTCTTTCTTTCTTTTTTTTTATGTGAGCACTTCCTGAGTAAAAATTTTATTTAAAAAATATTACGGTGAATTTTATATCAGTATTTTGAACCAAGTGCATTTATGAAATAGTTTTACAAACATACACGTTCTTGAATATTTTATATTCACAGCACGCCTTTCGCAGAGAATGCATTCATACATATTTTGATTTACACTTGAAACCTCTAAACAGCTCCAAACATATACAGATAAAAAAAAAAATCATTGTATAATTTAATAATTTGTACTTTCTGGATAAATTCACAAAATTGGTAAAGTTTATGATGCAAAACCTACTTAGTTCTACTATGTTTGTAATCTTAATTTTTAAAAATTAGTATTCACATAAGAATATAAATGCAAAAAATAGAGATAAGTAATAAAGAAAAGACAGTAATGATAAAATATTTGCAAATCTTAAGATTACATAATTACCGGTGATCCAGATTTCTTAGAAAAAAATAAAAATGCATTAGAATACGTTACTCAAAAAGTACGGACCGAACATTATGTGGTTTTCACTAAAATGCACAGAAAAACATGGGATTTTTTTTAAAGATTTATTGCGAAATTACTTTAATTTTTCTCCATCAGTCGGCGCATTAATTGTAAAATTAGTGTTTTACAGTGGCACAGTTCATTCAACAATGAATCTAGTAGTATACTTGAATAATTTGTATTCACAGCATGCTTTTCGCAATGAATACATTTATACATATTTTGATTTATACTTGAAGCATCTGCAGAAAAAAATTTGTAAATATTTGGAGTTTTATGTTCAGAGCTTCGAACGTATATAAATATATTTGGAGTATTTTGGATATGTTTACCCAAATATATATATTCAATATGATGGACATCATTCACGAGAATGGTCATCACACGTTGCGCATTGAGAATACGCATAACAAAGCTAGATTAACAGTACTTTATCTCTTAAAAATATCTTGGTTTTCTTTTTGGAACAATTAACTGTGGTAATAAGTAATAAATGTTTAGTTTAAATATTCTCAAACATCAGAAATTATATGCAACACGCCAAAGTCAAATTAATCAATATCCGCAATTAGCGTCATTTAAAAAGACGGATCTTTTTAACATGTGAGAGGATATTCTAAATACAGCGCCATCTGTTGGTTAAAATGTAACTAGTACTTTTCCTATTGCAAGGAATGCTTCACATTCCTGGTCACGGCACCATCTGCTCCGACGATCATCTGGTTATTTAATTCTGTTTTAAAATATTGAAAATTAAAGCTTTAATTCATTTTTAAATTGAATTATATATACATTTTCCCAAGGTTCGTGGTTCATCGTCGGGCAAAATAATTTAGAAATAAAGAAAATAAATTTTCTAAAGTGAAAATTCAAACAAACACTCCCAAATATAATAAACCTTTCATTACATTTATATACCTTAATGACAAAATCAACAATTTAATATCAAATTCATATATATATATATATTTATTTATTTATTTATTATTATTATTATTATTATTAAACAGTTCAAATAAAAATAATAAATTATGAAATAATTAAATAAATTCCCATTTTCCCATCCTCTCTCAAAGTAGAGTAAAATGCACTTATCACATTCCAGCTGGGTCATCTTTTCACTTAGAGCACAGAAAATAATAACAATAACAATAATTAACTCGTTCTGTTCTTCCCGCTATATATATCTAACTGATTTTGCTAACTTTTTCCAGTGTTGTCTTGATAAAACTTGATCTTTAAGGCATCAAATACTCTTTATCATAAAATCCATAATTTTAACATCTTCTAGATCGATCGTGATTCTTAATCATCCATAAACTTCGATTCCCCTCCATCACATATTTTTCGGACAAACAACTTTGTTATTCAGGGTTAACTAATCTTATGATAAGATTTAATTTCTACTTAATTCTATGTTGAATGAGAACTAACCTTCAGCCCTTGCTTCTTAACAATTTACAATGTGAATCATTCAATCTCATATCCTTATTTTGAAAGGAAGGCTTCATATTCCTAACACTATGTATAAAAAAATATGTTCGGTAACTATGCGGTTTCAGTGAAAACCGCATAGTGCTACGTTCAAAACATTTTGAATATATATATATATATATACATTCCTGAAACTTGTAGATCACCTGGTATGTTAAGTCATAAACATTTTAACAGCTATTTTTTAAAAATTCCGTAACAGTTTACATCTATTGTAATTACATTGTAATTAACTTTTTTTTTTTTTAACTAGGTACATGGAACAGTATAAGTTTTTCAATGAGACGTTTTGATAATTGGTTGTGAAGTTTAAATCAAAAGCTTTCAATATTGGTTTACTGTTACATAATTAGTGTAAAATTTGGATATCAAATATATAAAATTGAGTAATATAATAATATAATCAATGAAATTAAATTAGGTATTTCGAAAAATAATGATTTTATCTATCTTTGACATACGAATGCAAGTTTAAGTATTTTCAGCAGTGATATGCCAATGTCAAAAGTATATTTCAAAAATTAAAAATAGTTTTTATTTATTTATTTATTTATTTTTTCACATTTATGCGAAGTACAGAAGTTTTTTACAGTACACTAAACATTGAATTTTTTATTTCTTCTTTATTCAAAAACGAATGTATTGGATACGTGAAAACATACGAAACCGTTTTTGAATGGATTTATAAGTTTTCAGATTACCCGAACGTATTTTTAGAAAATGTCTGTATTTTTCCGTATCTATCTGTGTGTTTGTCATCAAAATTATGGAAGAACTCTCTTTAATGAAATAACGAATGGTATTATAATTCATGTTTTATTTTTCGTTGGATCTTGAAATAAATGTTATGTGTTAAGATTCTGGGTTATATCCCTCAAAAAATAACACTTGTTTGCAGCAATTTTCCTCATTTACAAAAATGCTATAATTCGGCTTTATTTTATTTTATCTGTGTGTGTGTGTGCAAAAATGCGGAATGTGGCAATACTTTCATTATAAACCATTCTTATTCTTAAACTAATATATAATATTGTATTTACAATTTAAATCTGCTTCAAATTCTTGAAAAAGTGAGGCTACATCAAATGACATTTCAAAAAAGCTAATTTGATGTTATTATACTGAAAGATGTAAAAATTTAAGTACAGAGTTTCACATATATTGGACAAAAAAAAAAATAAGCCAGATCCATATACGACTCTTAATATACGATTCATATATGACCTATAATAGTGTTTGTGTTTCCCGTTAACTAAACAATTCCCAATGTAGATGACGGCCATCTTAATTTTCATAAACTGTTGCATGTTCTCGTCATTAAGTGCCTATAAACTTTAAATGACAATAACAGAACCTCTAATACACACTTAGTTTCTTCGGCATTTGGTTTGCATCATCAGTCATGCTCAACTTGTTTCTGCGTTATTCTACAGGCTAAACACTTTGTTGCATGATTATTGAATAATCAACAGTGTGTATCCTTTTTTGTTCTATTTCGTCTATTGTTTTCGGAGATATAGCGTTCATAAAATTTATCAACTCACAATCAAAAACATAGACTGATTGATTCTAAAACAGTCAAATCACATCCATAACATCATTAAAAGTATAAATCCGTCGAAAAACGGAGAGTAAATAATTTTACGAAGATATTTATATATATATATATATATAAAGTAACAACACATATAAACTTATATGAAAATGATACAAAATCCAGAAGTTTTAATAGAATGCCTATGAGCGATTTTGTATATATAAGCGTACTGAGATCTGTTGGAGAAATATTTTTCCATTGTGTATCCGTTCCTATTTCATAACATAACTGACATAACTGTAGCTTGTACAGGTTAAGTTAAAAGAAATATTTTTCGGGTATATAAGCTTTAACTTATTGCATGCTATCATATAAATCTCAAAAGTTAACACATGAAAAGATATTATATTTGCAATTTTTTTTTAATATATATGTATAAACCGTTCTTTCTTTTCTTTTTATTCACAGAACTTTAATATAAATAAAAGTTATTAATATAAATAAAAAAAATCTTATTTTCCAACACTACAAATTCAATGCAAAAAAAATTGCAATTGAAAGTACATAAAAAGAATTACGAAATATTTCCCTAATTTAGTAAATCAACAAACTGGAAGTATTATTTGGAATAGGTATATAGTTTTTTATGTTAAGCTAATCACAAGAAATGCTATTTAAATCACAATGAAAATTTTTAAAAAACCGTCCATTGAATTGTAGGGTTTCGAAATATTTATCATTTTTCTTTTAAATAAATATTATGGAATTTTTACAGTCTGCTTAACATAAAATTTTGCTTCGATAAACTCCCAGATTCTTTATGCTTGATTTGATAACTTTATGTAAATATCATCGCTACTCATACATAACATTTTTTAAAACTAAATCATAGCTTTTGTAATATAATTTTCTTTATGTAAAAAAAAAAACGTATATTGCAATTGGAAATAAAAAGATAATTTAAACAAAAGGCATGTTTAAGTATCTTGTTACTAAGTATCTTGTTATAAGTATAATGTTATCAATAAGTAAGCGCGCACGATAGTTTTTTGCTTAAGCTTTCTATTCACCTACTTTTCAAGTTATAAATTTCTTCTAACATTACAAAAAATGTGTCATGAAACTTTAATTATTACCCATATAAATTCAGGAATAACACAATGTTAATATATATCGATCACCCCAAAATAATTGATTCGTTTTAAAATTTAAATTATAAAAATATAAATACAATGATGTCCAAGAAGAACACAAAATGTAAAATATTAAAAAAATTTAGTAAATAAAATGAAACATTAAACATGGCATTTATAAATTTTTCAATCATATAAATTCATGTCACAGAAAAAAAAAAAAAAAAAAAATGTTGCGAAACAGTTACTTTCCGTTTCTTTTAATAATCTCTTAAAAATAAAATCCGGTCTCTTTGCACTCCAATCGAAAATAGGGAAGTGAAGGGTTTGATCCTAGGTCACGTTCATCGACCTGACCGTTCGGAGTTTTCCGTGTTTTTTTCCGAAACTTGAGTAAATACAGGTTAGGACCTCTTAGAAAGACCTCCACGGAGGACACACCATTCAGGTCTAGGACCAACGTGTGGTCAGTTAGTTTTAATCCTAATACCACTAATCGAAAACATTTTATTCTCGTTATAGTCCAAGCTTCGAATGCGTGGAATTCATATACATGAATATTCTATTTAAAATCGCATCTAAATATCAAAAGGCGATGTTTCTAGGCTGTTTTTATGCATTTTTGTGACAAATAAGTTATCTCAAATCTAAATTACATTACAAATGTTTTAAATGTGATTCGAAGAATTATGCAGCCCGATAAGCATTCTAAGAATATGTAACTCACGTTTAAATGCTAAATGGGTAGAACTTTAAAAGGTGGATGCACTCAGTGATGGACATTTATAGTCAAAGTGAAAAGTCTGATGCAGAAATATGAAAAGAAAGACATGAAATCTTTACAAGCATTTGTACAGAATCTATCACATGATAGTCCACAAAAATGCGAATTTGTCGAACATAAGTCAATTCAATCAGTCACAATGATATTATTCAGATACGATTAGCAAAATCTGAACTAAAGGGGTGATGACCATTACGGGGGCTGAATCCGAAATTAACCTGATTGCCATATTGAAAGTCGTCTGGGCTTATATTTCTTCTATAATATCATATACAAACTCCCCCAGCTCAAATTCTTTGTTAAATTATCATTTAGTAAAATTATTGTCCATGAATTTCCATAATATTATTTTTACCTGGAAGGAGTATAAGATTAAATGCGGAAAAATGTCAATTTTGCGCCGACATCAAAAGAATGCATATTTTGATAAATGAAAAAATCAACAACCTTGTTTCAGATTATCACAGATTATCAACGGTTGGTTTTAAATTTATTGAGGAGTTTTTCTTTTTTTCTTTTAGGTACACTTATTGAAAATTAACACTCTTTTTGTGGGATGTGTGGTACTCCCCCCAGGATTCTCCTACATGCACGCACTTTCTTTTTCCTAGTTTACCACTACTATTTTCAATAACTGATATTAATTTCACAATCTTTCACTAACTCCTATTAAGTACATTTACACGAAATTTTGTCCCAAATTGCCATAATAAAATTTATGAAAAAATAGGATAACAGTCATCTGCTGAACTATTGATACTAAAATGCAACCAGTACTAATGTAGGTTAAGTTCCAACTAAATGCCAAATTTCATTAAATTTCGTTTATTGATTCGTTAGCTATGGCATCCACCAAATTACACATTAAACTGATACACACACACTAACACACACAGAGACTGACAGACTGACATTTTCTAGAAATGGTCAAATGATATGTTCCGGGTATAGTTTGTTTATTGATAACATATACATCAGATTTGTATGCTTGACTCGTGTATTCCGCTTGTAAATCTTCGTCAGATAATTACAGATAGCACATGACAGAATAAAAATACGAAGAACTGGAAAAACACCCAGGGCCAGCGCGGGAATCGAACCCGCTCTCCTACGCTCGAAGGCGATTATTGGGCATAGTGTAAGTCCATCAAGAAATGGAAAGGGCCGCGGCAGCCAAGTCGGTAGAGCGCCGGCCTCGTAATTGGAAGATTGCTGGTTCGGTACTCGAGCCGGCCAAAGACCGTCGTGTACACTAATGGTGGCTGGTGCTCGTAAAATCTGTCGTTGCCGCAATGTCCTCCATGTTCCCATCAAAAATTATACCTCTGAGGATCACCGAAGAGGGAGAGCTATCACTACCGTGGAGGATCAAAATTGCGATGGCATGTCCCCGGACTACCTTTAGGGGTGAGTCCTAGACCGTCGCCAATTTCCCATCTGCGCAGCACTAGTGCGACGTAAAACCCAACCAACCAACCATCAAGAAATGGTGGCCGAAAATTTTTATGAATCCAATACTTTCTTCTTATAACCCCAGAGATAAAGGTCACCATGTCACAAAAATGTAACTTTGTAGGAGAATAACATTTTTATTTTTTATTTTTCAATTTTAATGGTATGTTTAAATGCACTTCTTTGCAACCAGCAATAATCGATGAAAGATACTTTAACACACTATTAAAAACATATTGTACTTACGCAATAAATCAAAAAATAAACATCAGGGAAATGGTGCTGTCTCTTTTCACAAAAACATGGACACGGTAACCTTTTTCTCCGGGCTACAGATATATAGAAAATAGTGAAATAAGATTATGTATTTTAAGCGTCGCCTCTTTCCCAGTTAACGATGCATTACCCTCAAGTTATTGCAGAAAAACGAATGTACAAAGCCTCTGTAAGAGACTCTCAAAATTCAGGGAATAAAATTTGTTTAATCGAGAAAATTTTATACAAAAATGAATTACCAAAAGTTAACGCACGACAATTGTCATAAATTGTGAGGAAAAACTGGGACAAAAATTCGTAAAAAGTATAGTTTTTTTCTGCAAGAATCATGTTTCAACAACAAAAAGCAGGATTTTAACACGAATTTTTTTATTTGTAGACAGGACAGTTTTCTTTCATACAGCGATTTAGCGTTGTTACTATTTTGTGGTGTTCTACTTCCAATATGCCAGGATATCCAAAGGATAGCCAATATCTAAATTTACCATTTAATTTCTTAAACTATCTTAAAATATTTAGAAATTTTAATGATAAAGTCATCAACCGTGAAAATTCATTTTAAGTAATTTCGAGTATAAGGTTGATTTTTTTTTATATACAACTATGTGAAAAATGCAAGAGCTGGAAATTGGACCCGGGCCCTCCGCTTCATGTGCATATGTTCTTCCACTGAGCCACCCTGCTGTGAAGCAGCTCGACATTTCTCACTTAATAACCATTACATCTGCGCTTGCAGAAACGATGACCTTGCCAACGATTATTACGTGAGAAATGCCGAGCTGATTATCACCCAGAGTGACTCATTGGAAGCGCATCCGCAAGTTAAGCTGAGGGCCCGGTTTCGATTCTCGACTCTGGCATTTTTCACATAGTTGGTATAAAAAGTAATCTCCGTAGTCCAAACTACTTAAAATATTTTATTAGATCCGTAAAAACTTTTACATCTTTAAAAACCTACTCTTTAGCTAGAGATTCCTCCTTAATCGCTCGAAGGAACCAACTGTCGATCTTGGCATCCAAGACCAACGATATTCATAAATTGGATGGTTTCTGAATATTTGTTGGTTATATCTTCCAAATATATATTGATGATTGATTCTGAATATTTGATGGCGATATCTTCTCAATATGTATTGAAGATGGCTTTTGAATATTTGTAGGCGATATCTGCGAAGTACATATTCCTGATGGCTTCTTACTTTATGTTGGCGATATCTTTCTGAATATGTATTTATTATAGCTTTTGAATATTTGTCGGCGATAACTTGAGGATATGTATAGATTATGGTTTCTGAATATTTGTTGTCGAGGTCTCTAGGATATGCATGGATTATGACTTCTAAATATTTGTTGGCTATTTCTTCTGGATATTTTTTTATAATGGCTTTTGGATATATGGCTACATCTGCTTAATGAGGATGTCTTCTGAGTTGTTGGTGAAGGCTTCTATGAATCTATATTAAAAATATTAATAATAATTTTTTTTGTCACAAGTTTGTAATATATAATTTAGTCTTGTCGTACTAAATTACATATTACATTGTGTTTCAAAACCACAGTTTCTCCAGCTGGCATTACCAGGAAAGCATCTCATATAATTTTCACTCTCACAATTACGATGTGAGTTTAAAAAAAAAAAAAAAGAAAAGAAAAGAAAAGAAAGAAAGAAAGAAAAGAAAGGAGCAGGTTGTTGCCATCAGAAAATTTCAAAATTTTCGAAAGGCTACAATTATAATTTGTTACTATAACTACAATCGTGAGAGTTTCTATCGTTCTAAATCCTCACAAATTATAGATGCTGTTTTGCAACATCAGGAGAAAACTAATTCAAATTGCAACTTATGAAGATAATCCAATATCCCACTAACAGTATTAATTAAATATTTGTATTTAACGAAGTATAAATATAAATTACAGCTTTCCATACGAGCTTCTATCTAGGGATAGCTAAACAATAGCACCAGTTGTTACCACTTAGTAAAATTCAAAGATATATTTTTAAATTAAAAAAGGATCAAAAGAGCAATTTTTAAACGACAAAATATAATAGAACGATGATAATCAGACCTTTTAAATATTTTTTGTGACTGCTACATATAAAACTAATCAGTCTAGAATATTGCGAAATAAAAAGTATTGCTTAACGGACACGAAACAATGTAACTGTTTTACGATTGCTTATATTTATTTTTAAAGTTATATTATTTTATGTGTTATATCACACGAATAACTTTTGCACATAATGGTTTTATAAAAAAAAAAAAAAAAAAAAAACCCACCTGCTGACAATGTAATGTGCCCCGTGGTAAAACTAATGTTTTAAAAGTTTGGTAGGTAGTTGTTTTGATAGTAAATTAACTACTGTAAAATTACTGGTAAAATTTACACTGTTCTTTTTCTTTCTAAATATCGAGAAGAAATTAAAACATGATGCAATAGATTAAAAATTGAATATGAAGAATTAAATAAAATTTAACGATTAAGAGTAATATTTAAAAATAAGGTTAATTATGATTTTTTTTTTTTTTTTTTTTTTTTTAAGTAATGCCCCTTTTTCTTACAAAATAAATATTCTCCATGTATGCAAATATATTATAGAATAGAAAAAATTCAAATAATACGGATCTTTTACATAAAAGAAAAGGTATTTAATATCGTTATAACATTCTATTGGGATTTTAAATTAATCCTCTTATTTTGTAATTAGCGGGCGAGGTTATTTATTAAAAAAAAATGTATCCTCTTTACAAAAAAAAATATTTTTTGTAATGTAATGAGTCAACCGCTGTAAATACTGCATATATCTAAAAATCTTATCAATTTCTTAAAGCATAAATTAAACATTATTTAAAATAAAAGCGTTAAAATTAATCCTTTTAATCAACTTATTTTTTTACAGCTAAATATTTTTTATTTTATAGGGATTAAAAGTGTCCTAGTTTGGATATTACAGAAATAGATACGCTTTTTCAAGAATTTTCTTTTGAATTACTTTTTTTTCTATACATTTCGATACAAATTCACTCATTAAAAATAATTAATCGGAATTACCTACCGTGATGAATATGCAAACGATTTTCATCTTAGAGGAAAATAACACTACATATCCAAAAAAGACAGTTATAGTCTACATAAATAACATCTTAAAAAATTCATTTTCTTAATGGCTATCTAAAATATCAAGTTACGAACATAGAAATTGAGCCATAGAAATTGAGATATACCCTTTCTGTTCTCGGGAGAAACTGCCCAATGGCAGCAGCATCTATCGGCCTATATGCATCTAAATTGCATAGGCATAGTGTCTCATAATGGTCTTCTGACATAACAAGTTTTGTTTGATTATACACGCAATAGAACTTGAGATATGGCCTTCTCTGAAATTACGGAAATCTATGCTTAGCAGCTCCACCTGTTAAACGACTGACACCAAAATCAATAGGCAATAATTTATGCCAAGGTCCATTTACATATAAATTTATGTGTAATTTTGTGCAATAGTTCCTAAAACATAGCCTTTCCTTTAATTGTGGAAATCGCTGCATAGTAGCGCAATCTGTTAAGTGATTAACATCAAAAGTTTATAGGCACTAGCTTATGTCAAGGTGCATCTTCATATGAATGAGTTTTTGAGATATAGCCTCCCCTGAAATTGCGAAAATCGCTGTATAACCACGCCATCTGTAGAACGGTTGACATAAAATGTTGATAGGCACTAATTTAGGTCAAGATGCATCTACATATAAATTTATCAGCAATTTTGAGCAATATAGTCAGTGAGATACTATCTCCATAATTTTTTTTTCACACACAAGCGCATAGACTGACAAAGAGACGGACAGACAGATATTTTCCAAAAATTGTCAAATCGTGTTCTGGACCTCTCAAAACGTAAATCCATCGAAAACCATAAGTCTAAATTTTTTACAAATCTAATACTTTCTTCTAATTATTATAGAAGAAGGTAAAAAACTAATCTATTGTGGCCATCGCAGAATTTTCATATGTATTTTCCTATACAAATTCCCTCAGTGCAAATTATTTATTAAATTTTATTCATTATGAATGCAGACGATTTTCATCACAGAGAGGCATTACACTAAATGTCCAACAGAAGTGATTTTTTTTTTTTTTTTTTTTTTTTTACCTTGCAGATGACATCTTTCTCGTTCTAGGACAAAACTGCAGCATAGCAGAGGCACTTGTTGGCGGATCACTTCTTATTGGTGGTATTTTTTCACTTCTTAAACTAAACTACAGACTTTTGAAAACATTTAAATTTTAACAAAAACTTCCTTATTATGTTACCAAAGTTATTATTTATTGTTTGATAAATTTCCTTAATCCATGAATTATTTTCACCAGTCGAAAGGAAATGCATGCGGTAATGCATTGTTTAATAACGCGACGGTGAAAATGTCATCAGAAAATGTATTCACATTTTATTTTCAAAAAATAGTGAAATGTACTTATTTTATTTTATTTTATTTTATTTTTCTTGAACAAGATTAAGGAAAAAG
Organism: Salticus scenicus; assembly: GCA_963930645.1. Classification (NCBI taxonomy): domain Eukaryota; kingdom Metazoa; phylum Arthropoda; class Arachnida; order Araneae; family Salticidae; genus Salticus; species Salticus scenicus. Next base: position 64,308,911 of record OZ005654.1, on the reverse strand, counting down.
TATTCCTTTCATTCACTGAATTTTTCATGAAGCTATTAATTTACATTATTTTAGGATTTCGGAAAAAAGAGGTGAAAGCAATATCAATTGACACCCATAGACTAAAATAATTCAGAGATATGTCTTGAGATTCATGAATCTTTCATACTCAGCGTCTACTCTATATTGAGATTGAGTAATACGAGCAATGTTTTTTAGATTTCTTTCTAAAGAGACAGTACATACAATAAAAAATTATAAAGTAAATTTTTACAACCGGGAAAATTTGATTTGAAATATATAAAATGATTTTATTATTTATCAACAAATATGCAATATTATAAAACATTAATTTGCGAAATACACTACCTATTAATAAGTATTTGGACACTTTCGAATTTAGACGTTTTTCCAAATATTTAGAACAATTCTTGAGGAGTATAAAGAACACAAGTTGCATCTCAATCTCAGAAAAAGTCTTTTTTTTTTTTTTTTTTTTTTTTTTTTTAGGACTGATTCTGGAGTTTTTTAGGACTCAATCTGGGATTTTCGCGGTGTCATTTTTCGATAGTTGGACATTTATCGAAATCTAAAATTTACCGAAAATATAATTGAATAATTTGAAAATATTTTTAATTTTTTAATTATATATATAAAAAAAAAGTGATAATCCTCCATCCTAAACTATATTCTGCTTTTGCCAGAATTTCATCAAAATCTTTTTTTTTTTTTTTTTTTTTTTTTTTTTTTTGAAAGAAAAAGAAAAGAAAAGAAAATTAATAATAATCAGTATCGAAACAAAAGCTATTGAAAAAGCGTTTTTTCAATAATTTTGAATTAGGAAATAAAAAGTGCGCGTGCAAAATGAAATAAAAATAAGTAAAAAAAAATGAATTTAAAGATTTACTTTTTATATAAAACATGACCACGTGCTATCTTAAAAAGTAGATGTTAAATTTAAACTTTATGTGGTGCGTGTGGTATCTATAAAAATTGTTTCAAGAAATAGAATAGAATAAAGAAAGCAACGATGTTGGTTGCATTTTTTTTTATATAGTTTGAATTTTTGAATTTTACAGAAGTAATATCTACCGTAGGAATAATTTCTTATGTTAAAATTATAGGAAATAGTTATGCGAGCACAACCGGTGCTACTTTTATTATTATTATTATTATTTATTTATTCTTATTAATAAAATTAAAGTAATTAAAGTAATTAAGTAAAAAATTAAAGATAAATCAAAATGTTTTACCCAATCATGTAAAAAGTAATGCTTTAAATGTGTTTTGGCTTTAGCATGCGATTTTTAAGGTTCTTCTCATTATCTGTATAAATAATATTCATGAAGCTTCTACATATATTCATGGAGATATAACGGTTTCTTTAAAAAATTGCCAAAAAAAAATCCACTTTTTGAATTATACACGTAGGGTGTTAGACCCAGTGTAAAACCCTTTTTAGGAAGCTTGGCGTACTACATTAGACACAGCATACTGCAATGGAAAATAAAAGTGTTAAATATCTTAAAATTTCATTTGCATAATTTTATAGCCAAAAGTATTGAGCTACTTTTATGGAAATCCAAAAACAAATATCGTGTAAATTCAAACAGTTGTGAGTTATAGAATGAACAGAATTTAAGTTCCTCTTAAAAGAAAGGAAGAGGATAGGGGGATTTATCAATATTTATGTATATTCAGCGAATACTGTATTACCATCGGGCATTGATTGAATCGAAATAAAAATATTATTAAAATCCTCCATTATAGTATAGCTTTTATTTTGAGAAAAACTGAAATTCTATTCATTCTATAACTCATAAATCTTTTAATTTACACGATATTTGTTTAGAGTTTTTATATAAGGAGCCCAAAATTATACCTCTGGGGGTACCGGAACATGGGTCTAAACTCGCTCTGATCCGGATCAAAATTCGAGTTTGGCTGGTGCTGTCATCTTTCACCAGCTTATGGAACTAGAAGTCGTACTTCCTCCCTATGAGGCGTTCCTAATAACGGAAGACGCAACCCTCTTGCCTTAAAATAAGACCGGTAGTTCCACTACCGGGGCTCGGAATTTCCGAGTGGCACACGACAACAACAACAACAACAACATATAAGTAGCCCAATATTTTTGGATATTAAATTATGCAAATGAAAAATAAAGGATTAACAGCGAACGTGAATTCTCTTGAAGATGAGGGTTTGACCAATCGATTTTTTGCCGCAAAAAAACGCTTAACCCCAAACTTACATCAGTCGTTATGTCCATTCCCGAATAATTTTTGCCCTAATTCGCAACCGGAGGATACAGAGTTAACATCAAAAGTAATTTTTTTTTTCAAAAGATGAGGATAAGACAAATCGTTTTTTCACCTTAAAAATTCCTTAACCCCAAACTTTTATTAAAATCGTTATATCCATTTCCGATTTAACCCATTTTTTTCCATATCTTGTAACCATATCCCTTGTTGATAAAGGGTTAACAGCGAACGTAGATTTTCCTGAAGTACAATTGATTTTTCACCGCAAAAATATTTAACCCCAAACGTTCATCAAATTTGTCATATCTATTAAGAAACTCAATTTCTGTCTTATTTTGCAAATGACAGAGGAAGGATTAAGAGAGAATGCGAATTTTCCTGAAGATGAGGATAAAGTTTAGTCGATTTTTCAGCCAGAAACTGTCATCCACAAATTTTCATCAGAACCGTTATATATATTCCTAAATAAAGTCAATTTCAGCTATGTGTTGAAACGACAGACGAAAGATTAGCACCGAACGCGAATTTTCCTAAAGATGAGGACTTTCGTAGAAACCTAAGATAAATAAATATATATAACAAGTCAATGTATTGGAGCCGTGCCCTTAGCGGAAATCTATAAACCCGTGTCGTTTAGCGGAAATGTTATCCCCCTCGGTGTCGTGCTTTTAGCATACGTGCCTTTAGCGGAAATGTATAATAAATTTAAAAATAAATTAATAAATTAAAAAAAAAAAAAATGAACTCTTCAATTTTCCTCCACACTTTATCCGCATTTAGCACTGACTATATTTTGCTTCAGAAGTAACCTGTCGCAAAAATAGGTATTTGTACTGTAGAATATCCGTTATTTGAGAGAACGGTGATCTATAAAGTTTAATGAATCAAATTACGCGATGCAAAAACGTTCATTATTGCTATTTTATGGTTTTATTTAAGTTTTTGAAAATATAATTAAGCATTACACTTTTTAAAACTAAAACAGAAACGAAAAATCATGAGGTACACACTGATTATCAACATTTTCCAACTGTACGAACTCGTTGTGTCGTATAACATTCTATGTTCTTTGTCTATATTATCACACAATGGACAGACAGAAAGACAGACATATAGACAAATTAAATTCAAAATCACTCTGAATCATTGTTAAAATGCTTAACACAAACAGAAATGCTGCTCTTAATTTCCTATTTGTACCCCTTAATGTATCGAAACGTTTTTGCGTAGCACTGTAAATCTGGAGAATAAACATATCATAGTTTATACAGAACATTTTCTTAGCATGTGAACAATAAATGCGAATTTCTTTATGATTTTTCGATTAAATTATTTAAATGTGATTTATAAAAATGTCTCCACTAAAGTGCAATTCATTGGCATTTTTTGGATGTTTGTACACAAACCAGTGGCACAGGTTCTATTAGAGCCATTTTAAGTATAGGGAATATTCAATAAGGAATTTGAATAACTCATATCATTAAAAAAATAAAATGAAATAAAAACTAGTATGTTGTGGCCACCACAAGACTTTCTTCTATATTTTTCTATACAAATTCACTAAGTGCAAATAATCAATTTTCATCTTAGAGAAAACTAACACTAAATATCCAAAGAAAGACAGTTTTATTGTCTATAAATGACACCTTAAAAAATGCATTTTTATAATAGTAGTTATCTCACATATCAAGTTTCGTACATTTATATGCTATAGAAGATGATATATAGCCTTCCCGTTATCGAGGAAATATGCAGTATAGCAGCGCCACCTATTGGCCGATAAGCGTCCAAATTGAGTCAGCATAATGTCTCATAATGGCCTTCACATATATCACGTTTTGTTTGATGATACGCAATAGAACCTGAGATATAGCCTCCCCTTAAATTGCGGATATCGCTGTATAGCAGCGCCATCTGAGGAGCGGTTGACACCAAAAGTTGGCAGACACTCATTTAGGTTAAGGTGCATCAACAAATAAATTTATATGCAATTCTGTGCAGTATTCTGAGAATATTCTGCGCAGTATTGAGCAGTTTCTGAGATATAGCTTTCCCTTAAATCGCAGAAATCATTGTATAGCAGCGCCACCTGTCGGTCCATAAGCTTTCAAATTGAATCAGCATAATGTTTCATAATGTCCTTCTCTTATATCAACTTTTTATTGATTATACGCAATAGAACCTGATATAGCTTCCCCTTAAATTGTGGAAATCGCTGTATAGCAGCGCCACCTTTTGAGCGGTTGGCACCAAAAGTTGATAGGCACTAATTTAGCTCAAGGTGCATCTACATGTAAATTTATATACAATTCTGAGCAGTAGTTCAGGAGATACTGTTGCCACAAAAATTTTGTCTCTCTCACACACACAGAGAGAGAGAGAGAGAAAGAGAGCGAGACAGGCGGACAGACAGACATTTTCTAAAAATAGTCAAATCGTGTTATAGACCTCACAAAACGTGTAAATCCATCAAAAATCCGAGGTCGAAAATTTTTACGAATCCAATACTTTCTTCTATTGAATATAATAGAGGAAAGAAAAATAAAAAACTCTTAAAATACTTACGAACTCTGGAGGCGGACAAACGGACAATAGAATAGACAAATACAAATACAAATACAAATACTAATTCAAATCATATTCACATTTTAAAAAATGGTTGAATAAACGCTTAATGTAAATGCATTTCAGGAAATCTCCAATAATAACCCTGTGTAACTGATTTTTTTTGCGTGACTCTGTAAATCTAAAGCTAATCATACTACATTCTATAGAAAGCACTCTTTTGTGCATTTGAATAACAATATTTCAATCTTCCACATACACACCTTATTTCCGTTACGGGCACGGCTTTTTCTACTCATCTTTCATCTTTTTCACCCCATTCCGCTAAGGGCACGTCACCACTGAAGAGGGGGGGGTTAACTTGTTTAATATAAGATAAGGATAAAAAAAAAAAAAAAAAAAAAAAAAAAAGATGCATTAAAATAAAAAACGTGTCTTTATACTTAAAAAGAAAAAAAAGGGTATTAATAAACAAATTAACCTTTTTTAAAATTCCTTGTTTTTACTCTTATTCAATATTGAAACTTGGGTAAAAAAATATATATTTATCTAATATTTTTCAGGCACGCAATAAGTAAAGCAACTGTTAAAACATTTATATCAACAAAAATGATTTATTTACATCTTCAGAAGACAAATTGTTCCGTTAACAACCAAATCGCGTGCTGTGTCATCGTTTTATTTTGTAACTTTTATAAATAGATTTTTGCTAAAATTAAACCATTAAATACGGAAATGAAAGTATCAAAACAAGTTTACGCTTGTTTTAAAAATACATTTTTTTAAGAGGGTCCGTAATTTTTATTTATATTTATTTTTTTATTTTATTTTATTTATTTATTTATTTTGTTTTATTTATTTTTTTTTCCCCTCTTATTTATGATGATAGGTAAATTTTAATTTTTCAGTTACATGAAATTTTTTATTTGGTGTTTTTTTTCATACTTAACACGTTCAGCGCCATGTCAGCCACCGGTGGCTGACACTGAACTTTCCGTTTAGGTCACGTCAGCCACCGGTGGCTGACAGTGTGAAATATGATACAAAACTAAAAAAAATTACGTAGTTTTAAATAATTACTGACAATTTTTTTTAATTTACTTAACTTTTATTTATTATAGGATTATATCGTTAAGGCATTTTAATGTATTTTATTGAAACACATTGAACATAGCCCACTTCTAAGCCACGCGCGTGGCCTGAATGGGATTTCCTTAAGATTTCGCGCGGCGCTCAATGTGTTAATAAAGATTTATCTTTATAAAAAAAAACGCTCTCATGTAGCCTTTAAAGATACCACATAGAAAACGTATTTTAAAATAATTTGTAAATTTGGTAGAAGTTCATACACTCATAATACTTTCTGTACGGTGTTTTATTATTATTATTTTTTTTTTTTTTTTTAAGTAAATAATTCACACATAGATGGAACGAAATATTGAACTATCGACTTAGTTACATTTATTTTTTGTATTAGAAAAAGTTAGAAAAAAAAAAAGGTTCTTACATAGAGTTTTTTAAATGTATCTATTCGAATACGGTTAAATTAGTATATAAATTTTGCAAAAGTTACTGTCATTTTTGTTTCATCAGAAGCATTAAATAATGAATTCATAAATTTAATGTACGAGTTCATTACATCGCGAAGTAGGCCCTTAGTTTTATAGAATATTCGGATAATCATTCTTCGCTGGTATTTCAAAGCACAAAAACTCTATATATAAACTGCATCAACAGGATGAATGTGGTCATAGAAAGGATCCCTCGCCACTGTGAATTTATAGGTAAAGGGAAGACTGATGAATTACCAAAAAGGAGAACCTTCATACAACAAATCAACAATATTGCGGTTCCAACTTTAAAACGAATTATAACAATAATCTATTTTAAAAAACTTTTAAAATCCAAATTCTCAATGTATCGTATCACATAAATCTCTTCGAAGTTAAAATAAAATTTAATTTGAAAAAAAGTAACTTTTTTGTTTATTAACCAAAAAAATTGATGAAATTTGAAATGCAAGTTGGTCTTGTGGGGTACAGGCTGTATATTATATTTTTGTGTTCGTGAGAGAAAACTTAAAAAAAAAAAATTGAAAACTGCAATTTTTAATCCCACTTCAAAATCATGTGACTTAATGTGAAGCAGATTTTTTTTTTTTAATTTCTCCTAACGGTTTCCATACAATCTTCCGCTGTTGCCACCTAAAATTCATACTTTAATTAATTAAAAATAATAATAATAATTTTCCGATCGATAAGCTGTTTAATCCATCGGATAAAACTTTTTAAGTTAATATGAAATGGAGCCTTCTTTTCTCCCTAAAAACATTGAATAAATAAAAGAAAAGAAAACTTAATACTTTATTTCATAAAGATTTTAAGTCTAATATCAAAAATAAAATTTAATTTATATTTATTAGCATAATTAAAAGTTGTAAAATACAAAGAACTGCAATAACAACAACTGGAAATTTATAAAATCATCACATACAAACGAAGCCTTAAAATATAAGAGAAATGAAGTTCTTACATTCTTTACGCTTATATATCTTTATCATAATAAAAGCTTAAACTTGAAGATTTGTCAGAGCAAAGGAGTTGAGGATGATGTATCTCTTAATTAAAATGCTGCTCACGAGTGCATCTTCCTGTAAACCGATATTTCTGCCTTCATATTTAATGCGTAAGAGAAGAGATTTAACATTGCGAAATTTTCTGTTTTAGAATAATGTGAATCATGTTGAAGAACGACCCACTTCATTATTATTTTTTATTTATTTCATTTAAAATATGCATCTTTTTAAAATTAAAATATTGTAAACTGCATTTTCTCTCTTACATATATATATTTATATATGTTCTTACTTGGGGTATGCCCTTGCTAACATTTTCATTTCAAGAATTCATATAATAACTTTCTTAAATTTTAATATAAAATCTTACTATAGAATCTCTCATTATTAATTAATAGAATTTAATTTAAAATTTTTTTTTTTTTTCAAATGAACTACAATTCAGTCTTTATAACTTCAAGATTGCTATACTATTATGTTTGAAATATAATCTGGAGTATCTAGCTTCGCATATCTTCAGAAACCTGGTAGTACTACATAGTTTTTTTCTTTCGGAACATACATATGTAAGGAAAGTATTGTAATCATGTCAAAAAATCGAATTTGAGATTTTGATGTTTCTATATGTTTTGAGGTCCCCTGAGTCCGTTTTCGCTATTTTTACGATAATGTATATATGTGTGTGTATGTATGTGTGTGTGCGTGTATGTATGTATGTGTGTATGTATGTGTGTGAATGAATACGCTAGCATCTAAACGCTTTGTTCGAATGAGATGAAAGTTGGTATGTATATTGTAAGTCACCATAGCACGAACCCTATCGATTTTGGTGAATCTAGCAACTATATATTTTTTTTTTACAGAGACAACAGGAAAATTTTTTATCGTTATGGTCTATGGAGCCAAATTTTTAAAAGTGTGATAGCGTCTAAACGCCTTATTAATCTGAGCAAGAAATTTCTACACATGTTATAGGTCACAGTTGCACCAACTTTAGAGATTTTGGTGAATTTAGCACTTATAGTTTTTTACAGGGACACAAAGAAAAATTCTTTATCATTACGGCCTATGAGACAAAATTTTTAAAGTGCGACAGCGTCTAAACGCCTTATTCAATTGAGCTGAAAATTTATATGAATATTGTAAATCACTGTTGCACTAACTATAAGCATTTTGGTGAATCTAGCATTTATAGGTTTTTACAGGGACACAGCGAAAAATTCTTTTTCATTATGATCTATGGGCTCAAAGTTCAGTAGCGTTAAATAAAACATCGTGTACTATATCTAGAATAATACTCAAACACTCTATTATGATTTTCTCTCTTTTGTTTATTTAACAACTCCTCTTTCTTTACTTTATCTACAAAACTCTTAACTACTCAATGTTCGGAAAGTCGAGCGGAGTCACTCCAGATTTTTTTTTAAATAGATGTGTTCCTACCTGCTGATGAAGAAAACACAGCATTATTGAAATTTTTAGCTTGAATAATGTTGAATTTAACCTATGTTCTTGTTTATTATTACGGTTAAATTATTTGTTACTGTTATTTGTACATTCCATTTTCATATCTTTACTTATCATAATTTAAATTTATTGATATATATATATATATATATAACACGCCATACATTGTAAGAATATCCATATATTCTATTTTATGTATTTTAAAATTATAGATAATTTTATGTAAACTGCAGATTTCGAATTATAAAATTTCTTAATATAGTTTACTGTCTCTCTTTTATTATATTTTACTGTCTCTCTTTTTTAAAAAGACAATTTCACTTAAACTATGCATAATGTAGATTGTAGATAATGTAATTTTTTCAGAGTTTCTGTAACAAATTGATTAGTTAAGTTCATTTCTCGGTTACATTTTTTTTACGTTATTAAGAACTCATTATTACAGTTTAATAAGTAAAATAGAAGACGCTGCATTTAAAAATTTCAAATACACTATAACAATATTTAATAAATAGATAAAAGATTTAAAAAAAGAAAAAAAAATCTTTTTATACCATTTTTTTAAATTTTCTGTTGAATCATTGGTATAGAAGTATGTTAGCACTTTATCAATGTGTATACATTTTTTACAGTGATAATGACGTCAATTTTTGTGAGATTCATAATTTAATTTTGTACAATTTTTTATTGTTCACGTTTAGGTAAATGTATTTATTTCTCTTTCGGAAAAAATGAACTCTTTTTTTTTTTTTTTCTTTTGGCAACAATTAAATTGTAGCTAATATTTAAAAGGCTAACTTTAAAGCGATTAAGAGGTTATTATCTTCATACTTTAATTAGTTAGAAGAAACCTAATAAAAAATTCGAAAATCAGGCTTCGCAGTATTGCGTTTTTATCATGTTCTGAGTTATTCTAAAAGTTTCAAATGTCTAGCTAGTCTGGAAGTTACATAAAAATTAATTGAAAGATTTTTATTTGACAAACAAACAAACATACACACAAGAAAGCGAATCAACAAAAACACGGCAATTACGTTTTACTTGACATACATTTCTGTATGAAAATCTCATTTCCGTGTATTTAACCCTTTTTGGCGCAAAGAAATTCTGCTCATTTAAATTCAACAGCCACCGGAATTTAAGAACGATATTAGAAGACAAGAAATTAATGGGGATTTCTCTCTAAATTATAGAAGTAAAATTCTATGAAAAATTTCTTTTCATGAGTTTCTGCCCTTGAGAATTAAAATTAGGTGTTACTGTAGCTGCAACACGATATTTGTTTATAATTTTATTATAGAAATTCTATTCTACACAATTAGCTAATATATAAAGAAAAATAATTTTTTAATACTTGCGCATGTAGATTTAAACACTATTTTGTACTAATAATCATGCGTTATCAGATTTTTAATATTTTTTATTTTAATTACAGTAGGATCTTTGCTGAAGTACGTTAAATTAACTAAAAATGATATTGCATTGGTTTGAAAACAGGCATGCTATAAACAGAAAACGTACAAAAAGTTTTCGATTTTTTAAAGAAAGCTTTATATTTGCATGAATATACATACTGCTCAAATACAAATGAATACAAGTAGTTACAAAAAGACATCATATTTACATATAATAGCTCAAAAGCATTAAAAACATTATATTTACAGGCTCAGATTAAATATTAATTTTTGTTTCATTTGTAATAGTCTACATTTTTTATTTAAGACAAGAACATTAGTTGAAATATGTGGTATAAGATTCCCTTTATACTCCTAAAGTTCCCAAAAAAAAGAAAACATTCATCGAGGTTTTTTTTTTTTTTTTTTTAGGGATTATTATCAAATGTCTTAATTCAAATGTGTCCTAATAATGTGTCCATACGTTGTATATCATTCCACGTTGTTATGTATATAAATAAAATCAGAGCTTTGTCTGTAAATTTGTCAGAATCGAAAAATTTTGCGATATCTTCACGTTTCCCACACCATGAAAGCCGAAAATGACTTCAGAAAATTTTGCCTGTGTGTGTGCGCGTGTGTGTCATCGTGTCTGTATGTCGCTTTTTTTGTCCGGGCATCACTTGAGAACGGCTGGACGGAATTCAGCGGCGCTTTACAGAAAATTAGAACTTTACCCAACTTAACATTATATCTATCAACTTTTCAGAAATTCTCCCCCCCCCCGTTCCCCCTGGGGGCAAAAGAGAAAAACACGTTTGCCCGGGCATGGCTTGAGAACGGCTGGACTGAATTCAACAGCGCTTGGCAGAAACTTATATCTTTATCCAACTTAAAATTATATCTATCAACTTTTCAGAAATTCCCCTTGTTCCCCCCTGGGGGGCAAAAGACCAAAACACGTTTGTCCGGGCATCACTTGTGAACGGTTGGACTGAATTAAACAGTGCTTGTCAGAAACTTAGATCTTTATCCAACTTAAAATTATACCTATCAACTTTTCAGAAATTTCCCTCCCCGTTCCCCCCTGCGGGAAAAAAAGACAAAAACACGTTTGTAAGCATAACTCGGCTCCTAATTACTTCACAATAAAGAAATTCCACATGGGGAGACTAGACATGAGTACAAATAAAACATTATCTGCGATTTAGGAATTTTCGTTTTTTAAAGGAAGGAAGAGAGAAAATCGTTTTTTGGCGGGAAATTTTGGAAATTCCTGATTTGAGTCGAACTCTACCAAAAATGTAATAAAGATGTTGAAAAAAGGCTATGCGACTTTCTTAGGATATTTCCTGAAACACACATTGATCTGCCATTTTTTTTTTTTTTTTTTTTTTGGGGGGGGGGGGTTGGTATGCGTTACAAAGGGCAAATTCGAGACACCCTTTTTAGCGCTATATTTGTCCTGAAAAATTTAGAAGAGCGGCGGTCATGAAGTTTGGTGCTTGAATCTTTTATATGCAACCGGCACCTAAAGAAACAGGATTTATCGAAATACCAAGTTCCCCCCTGCGGGACAGGAAGCAGAAAAACGTTTGTAAGCCTAACTCGGCAACAAATTACATCACGGTAAAGAAATTGCACATGATGAGACTAGACTTGAGTATAAATAAAACATTATGTACGATTTTAGAATTCTTGATTCCTAAAGGAGGGGGGAAAATCGTTTTTCGAGGGGGAAATTTAAGAAATTGCGGATTTTTTAGTAAAGCTCTACTAAAGATATTACAAAGGTATTGAAAATAGCCACGTGTCTTCTTTAGAATATTTTCAAAGACACATTTTCGTTTTTTGTAATTTTTAATTTTTTTCTTGAGGAGGGGAGTTGCAAATTCATGACCCCCCCCCCCTTCCTTTAGCGCTAAATTTGTCTTGGGAAAGCTATGGGATCTGCGGTCACGAAATTTGGTGCGCAAATTGTTTATATGTATCTGACACTTATTGTAACGACATTTTACGAAATTCACCCACTTACCCCCTTGGGGTCGGGAGGGGGGCAATAAACACGCGTAGAAACGGTTTTCTGTTTGAATTCACTTTACATTATCTTAGAATGATTCGTTTTGGTGTGTGGATGTTGATTAAGTGTACGCATTATGTACTTTGGTGAGATTTCGCAAAAGTTCTAACTTAGCCGCTGGGGAAGGGGAAGTAAGAAGCGGGTAAGTTGCAGCCGAAGGCAGTGTGGACCCAGAATCCTCACGTTGCGAGCGGGAAAAACCTCTACGGAATACAGAGGAAACTTTAACCTAGATTATTAATAATGTAATGGAATTTTGACAACTCATTTAAGTACAGTGCTCAGCGAAGCGGGCAAAAATTGCTAGTTATATATGCATGGACATAGAGTATTATAGTATTTTAAAGAGAGGGTTTTGGTACAAATAAATTTTAATATGTCATTTTATTATGAAAATTTTAAATTTAACTCAATATATTTTTATTAAATCACAGCCTTTTATTCTTTGTATATATATATATCTATATATTGAGGGGACTGCAAATTAAAGCAGTTTCTTTACAGTAAACTCAAACAGACAATTTTAAACAAGTTTTCATTTTTTTTTCAGTTATGTAATCCCTCTCGTTACCAACAACCTTTTGGCCACTAGCATGCAAGTTTTTTATGCCGGATTGATAAAAATCAATTGGTTTTGAGCAAAATATCTGAAGATCGATTTTTATTTTTATATCATCCAGACATTTAAATTTTCTACCACTTAGAAAATATTGTTACGGTCGAAAAGAATGGAAATACGATGGCCCAATATCGGGGAACTATGGTAGATGAAGCAATGCATTCCACCCTAATTCATGACTTTTTTTCCAGGTTCGTCTTGCGCAGTTCGGACTTGCACTATCACTTTAAAGAATAAAACCTTTTCTGTTGACAATTCCTGTACACTTTTGAATTATAGAATGATTTTACTCGATCCAATTATTCACAGTAAAGGTCTACAATTATCGTTTGTCCATGTTTCAGTACTTTAAAATGCACTATACCACGAATATTCCACAAAACAAACAAAGCGCTTGTTTGTAGTACAAACCTAGCTTTATGACGATTGTAACGATTCATTTGAAGTGAGCCACTGTATTTTGCGTTATGGATTATCCTAAGGACCTATTTTTTATCTCCAGTGATCAAGTGATCAAAAAACGCTTCTGTATTGTGCCCCTGAACAATAAGTTGCACGTGCTCGATTGATTAACTTTATTTCTTTCGGACAGTTTATGGGAGAAACAAACACCTTCTCTACTTACTTTACCAATCTGCTTTATCAATCTTACTTTACTAAACAATCTGCTGCAAATGTTCTTGGATGGTTAATCAAAGTTAGTTAAGAGTGTCTGACAGTTTGTCGATCCACTTCCGTCCTTTTAATGTCATCGTCTGAAGTTGTTAGTTTTCTTGTTCAATACAAGTTAGAAAGATCGAAATTACTGAATTTGAACTTAAAAAACACTTTTAACATTTACGAATGTTTCATGCATTTAAATAAACATCGCAAATGATTTTTGTAGCAACTGTTTTGGTCATTAGCCTTTCGAAACGCTTAAAGCACACGATGCTAGATATGAACCGCTTCTACACTCCTGATCAAAAGTTTGTCAAGATTTGCAAACGATCCGTTTTTTTCAATTTGAAAATTTATCTCTCCATGAAATGTTTTCAAACATTGGATATTTAAAGAACAGGGTCTTCCTCATATTTTTCAGTGAACATTAGTTTAAGGCAAAATTGAGGGGAATTGTAACAAATTGAGCAAAATCAATATTGTTTGTGATCACCCTGTATCGTTAAGTGAACGAAATGATCTGTAACTTTATGTTCATATACACAAAATACAATTTGTGGATGAATTTGTGTGACGATAGCATATTAAATAACGGAGTTAAAAGCAACTCCCCCCCCCCAAAAAAAAAAAGACATGTTTTCTTTATTTATATTGTACAGAGTTTTTAACGAAAATTATTCCCACTTTCAGATAAGTTAGAAAAACACTTACTTTTAAAAGAATATACTGCAATCGTATTACAAATATCTTAAATATCTCATGAAATATGAGCATTTCTATGAAAAGCGTTTTCACTGCGTATGTGCAAAACATTTTTATTTTTATTTTTTATTTATTTATTTTTTACTAGCCGCCTTCGGCGACCAGCTGGTTCGCGATCCCTGAAAAATCCGACTTTACGAAACTTCCGCTCGGTGGCGCCTGCGGCGCCTTTTTCCCGTTTCAGGTCTAATAACAGTTTATTGATATATCGTGAAAATCTGAAAATAGCTTATTGAAATCGCAGTAAATTCCCGTGCGGTAGCGCCTTCGGCGCCCTCTTCCCTTTTCAATATCTGAAACAGCATGTTCGCTAACCATGTTATGGTCTTTCAGATTTCTGACTACAGCTAAGTCCCGCTCGGTGGCGCCTGCGGCACCTTATCCCCGTTTTAGAATTTACAACACCTTCCTCGCCAATTAGAATTTGAAAGATTGAAATTAAAAGAACTTTAAAATATCTTTCGAATGATGTATTAAAAATAATATAATCATAATTAGAATTTGAAATATTGAAATTTTAAAATATTTCAGCGCCATCTGGCGGTAGAAATTTCTGTAATCTACTGTTCAATTCCAAATCAACAAAGCTTTCAAATGATGTATTACTTATGAAATTATTTTAATTAGAAGCTGAGATAAAAAAGAAAACCAAATACCTTGCCTTAAAATCTTAATATGCCAACCAATTTGAAACGCTGTAATTCTTCTTTTTTTTTTTTTTTTATTGCCTTTTTTCCCTGTCCCTCACGCCCTCCCTAATAATCGTACTCTTTCAAAAATATTCACAATCGAATTATCGGGCATTAAAACTACATACTACGAAATTTCGACGGCTGCAAATACTGCAAAATATAAAAGAAGACAATCTTTTTCCAATAAATATGTCATTTTTTTTAATTATTCATATATTTTCATGAAAATTGAACAGTAGCTTTATAATATGCTGTCTAGGCCGAATATTAATTCAAATGTAACGTGAATGAAAATTTGAAAAAAATTGAAAATTGCAATTTTCCCCCCCAGTATAAAACACATGATATCTTAATTGTTTACAACCATTTCCGTTTTCATCACAGACATCACAGACAGTTGTCTCGTATGTGTTTTGTTTCCGATCGAGACCGCTTAGAAAATTGTCTGTCTGTTGCCAACTAAATTTCATAGTTTAGTTAATTTTAAAAAATCTAATTGATGTATCGATAAGCCGCTTGCACTCTTAGATTCGGAAAAAGTTACCCTTTCATTTGGTACCAAATTCGTAATGATCGGGCTAATATTTCTAATTTATTTTCCATTTTTTTTGCTTTTAACTCCGTTAAAATATCTACTTTTATGCAATCTCGGTGAATTCTGAGTCATTGAGATCGCTTTTTGATTAAGACATAGGTCTACATTTTAATTAATATCTCCGCAACTAATTAAAATTTTTAAATTCTGTTTTGACTATCCCCTCGGGCAGGCTTCTGAGCACCCGTATGTCAAATTTTGTAGTTCTGCGTTCAGTAGGGGCTGAACGTATAGATGCTCAGACAGACAGACAGACAGACAGACAGAGAGACAGACATCTTCTTTTATTATTATAAGATTATTATTATAGATTTATTTATTTTATTTTATTTGAATTTATTTTTTATTTATTTATTTATTTATTTATTTATTTTTTTGCATTGGTTGAAAGCTAGATGTACTGGGCAACATTTATCAAGAGTGCATTTGAATAGAGTAAAAATTAAGCAAATTACACGAAAAAGAACAAGCTAGATTTTAGATATTTTCCAAGAGTTGAAATTTCTTAAGGGTGTTTCACATACCGCGAAATTAATTTGATGATAGAATTATTTCAACCATGTTCCAAATGTACTATTTTGGGAAAAAACCATTATAAGCTTGTAACTCTAACACATTTTTGTTTATTTACTAAGATTTGTGAGATAATACGAGGTTTTTTTTTTTTTTTTTTTTTTTTTTTCACAAAAAAGTACATTTGGAATGGGATTGAAATAATTGGATCTTCAAATTAATTTCGCAGCATGTGAAAAACCCCTTAAGAAGTTTCAAATCTTGGAAAATATCTAAAAGCTAGCTCGTTCTTTTGCGTGTAATTTGCTTAATTTTTACTCTATTCAAATGAAGTTTTGAATAAAGTTGTCCAATATAAGCTTTCAACCTATGCTATAGACAATTTTCTTCCTTTCGCACATTCACAGTGAAAACATTTTTTTATAAAAATGCTTATATTTATGAGATATTTAATATATGCGTATTCCGTTTGCAAAATATTCTTTTAAAAGTATTTTTCCAATTTATCTGAAAGTGGAAATAAAATCTCTGTAGGGGAAAGTTGGACAAAACGGGATACCATTCTTGTTTTTCTTTACTACGGAAAATATATTGAAGAAAACCACACATTTTATTTTTTATAACTACAACATTTATTGAAGCACACAAAAAACATATTTTTAACTAATTTTAATGACTGTGAAATAGTAAAAAAAATTATTTACCAAACTCTTACACATCCCGTTTTAGCATACCTGGGTTGGACAAAACGGGATAGGGATTACAATGTTTAATTTTTTTGTGTAAAACTAACTGAAAAGCATAATTAACTGGCAAAAACCTGTAAAGCAAAATTTCTGCTTGAAAGAACAATGCCTTCAGTAACCAGAGATTTGAAATAAGAGTTTTTTTATGTTATTATTTACAAAATGGGAAAGACCTTTTATTTTGGCCTATAGCAGAACAAAAGTCGCATATAAAGGTGTCGTCCTCTTCGTCGGCATTAGAACACGCTTCGTGAGCCCATTCTTGGTATCCAGAACATTGGATCCAACCTTCACCAGCCTTAGAGTCGACGTATAGTGCATTACAAAATATGCAGGTTTCTCCTCCCTCTGTTTCATTTTCAGACGATGACGACATGAATTCTTGGCTGCTTGGTGGAGGTTTATTAAACTTTTCTATGTTTTGACTTTTAACATCAGGTTTAGGCTTTCCTTTGGATTCTTTTGTAGGCCTACTATTAGGTTTGATTGGACCTGGTAGCTCTTTTTCATCTTCTTTTCCCTTTCCTTTACATACAAACTTCCCTTTTGGAATTTTTAAGAGGGATTTCTTAGCAGCCTTTTCTTCAATTTTCTTGGTTCTTTCTTGTAGTTAATCGCCCTTTCTTTTTCTTCCATTTCTAACTCACTCCTATATGGAGATGATGCTATTACTACAGTATTCCTCTTTCCCTTGTCAGCCCTTTTTTCTGGGGGAGGACTTTTTACTTGAGGTACAGACAGAACAAACTTTGGAGAGATGGAAAATGGTAGCTTAGGTCAATAACAAGAGAGTTCTAATCCTTTCTCCCCTGAGGATGTCGCAGGTTGGTCTGGACATAGGCTGTCTCCTGACACGTTTGTTGGTTGGTCTACTTCTACGATGTCCCTTGAAGAAGTTGAAGGTTGCTCTTGGTGTTTGCTCATATCAGTCTGGTGCCCAACGCCTGGAGGTTCTTGCTGCAGCTCTGACGTAGGGTGGTCTGTGGTGACAGAGGGTGCAAACAAGTGATCTGGGAAGACGTCAGGATTGTAAGGACTTATGCCAGTTTTTCTAAACCCTTTAACGGCAGTTTCTGCAACAGCTGCCCGTGAATAGGCTGCGTTGAACAGTTTTGCAACTTCGTAAATTGTGACGCACCTACCTGGATGGTTGAACAGCCACTTTTGAACTTCTTGTTCATAATAATTGCTCAGTGGAGCCATGAAACTGACATCCAGGGGCTGAAGGCGATGAGTTGTATGTAGGGGGAAGGTTAGGATGGTTACATTATTTTCTCTTGCCAAATTTACAAATTCCAAACATTTGGTGTGACTGTTGTGTCCATCAAGTAGCAACAGCACTGGCTTCTCATGGGCAGGGTTGAAAAATTCTACGATTTTTTTAAACCAAACAATGAAGGTCTCCTTCGTGATCCAGCCGGTCTTGTGATATACTGCAAAGGATACTGGAAAAGCATCATCCATGAGTCGTGGGTTTTCCTTCACTCGAGGAAATACAAACATAGGAGTGACGAATATACGGCATAAAAAAAAATTATCCCGTTTTATCCAACTCATAAGTGTCCCGTTTTGTCCAACTCCGACTTTTTTCAAAACAAACATGGCTGATGCCTAAACGTGAAAGGAAAATCAGATAGATTGCACATGAGAATGTTCGTTGATAAATGCTTAATAAAATGTAATACTCACTGGAATTGTATTCCCATATATGTAGGCAGTATAATCTAGAAAACAACGCATGTAAATGTAGAAAGTTTCAAGAAATCAGACTAAAAAAGTTCGAAGAGCTACAACTTTCCATCAACTAGTGGTCTCGAGGCGGGACGAACTGAGAATGGTGTAATGACGGCCGAGAACAAGTTTATGTCGTCGTCCGCTCGATAGCAGTACTAGACAGGTCCCTCGGCGACGTATCCCGTTTTGTCAGACTATCCCGTTTTATCCAACTTCCCCCTATATTATAAATAAAAAACCTGATGATTTTTTTTTTTCTTTTTTTTTGAGTTTTGAAATAAATGCTTATATCTCGTTATTTAACATGCTATTGTCACACAAATTCATCCACAAATTGTATTGTGTGTATATTAACATATGCTAAAGTTACAGTTCATTTAATTTACTTAGCGATACAGGGTGATCACAAACATTATTGATTTTGCTGAATTTGTTCCCAGCCCCCTAAATATTGTCTTAAATCAGTCTTCAATGAGAAACATGAGTAAGAGCCAGTTCTTTAAATACCCAATGTTTGAAAACATTTCATCGAGAGATAAGTCTTTAAATTGAAAAAACGGCTCGTTTGCAAATCTTGCTAAACTTTTGAGCAGGAGTGTAGCATTTGACTGTAAATTAAAAAAAAAAAAAAAAAAAAAAAAAAAAAAAAAGCTTTAATCATTTACGAGTAAACAAGTCACACTATTCTTGAAATGTTTTTGCCACGAGTTCAAGCACTGATAAAAGACAATCGGATATCGACATGCGCAAAAATGATATTACTTTCCGGTCCTAACAGATGCAACGATCTAAAAAAAATCGATATTTATGGGTCTTTATTCTGGGTTTTAGTCGCTAGATCCTAATAAACTTTAATTTTGTTTAAATGTATCTCAATGAGAAAATTTATAAAATTTTAGGTGTATAATTTTAGGTATATTCTGCAAAAAGTATCCATAACAAATTTCTATTACTTCTTTCTATTAATTCTTTGTAGTATATTATTAATTAAAATATACTACAAAATTTATTTTATTAATAATATTTTTTTAGAACATTGATTAAATAAACATTACGTTCTGTTGCTTGTATAAACATTACACTATTGTTTAATCATACTTTAATTCTTATGTTTATAAATATTGGAATTCGGAATAATAAATGTGAATATTAGCAGAGTTTTTATGCGTTTCGATCGAATTAAATTTTTCACGAACTAACTAGTAAACTCTCCTTTTACACCTAAGAGTAGATATTTTAATTAAGCTAATTAGTAAAGTGGGTATGTAAAAAGAAAGAAAATGCATGCATGGCACATTTCTATTCAGATTGTTTTTTCTTCAATTATACATTAAATATAATTAATACATTTCGATTTTGTAATTTTGAACCGTTATTAAATATTCATTTATTACTATTATTTGAACCGTTGTTAAATAATCATTTATTATTTAAAATTTGAAAACAAATTTAATGATAGTAAATTTTAATAACAGATTTTTATTCAAAAGTCAAAGTTGTTAAATATCTATTTATTATTATTTATTATTTGAACAGTTGTTAAATATTCATTTATTATTTAAAATTTGTAAAAAAATTTAATGATAGTAAATTTCAATAACAGATTTTTCTTCAAAAGTCTTTTTCCATTTCACTAACAGTTAAATGACTACACTTTATTTTAAACAACTGCTAAACAAATAAAAATAACATTGCATTGTTTGGTTATTTATAATTTTTAAACATTATTTGCCTCAAAAGACATTTAATATTCATTAAAAATCTCACGCTCTCTCTTTTATTTCCTCTCTCTCTTAAAAAATAAATAAACAAATAAATAAAATAAAATAAAATACAGCATTACTTTATCCAGTTTTTTTTTTTTTTTTTTTTTTTTCTTGAAAAGACATGTTGAATTTTTATAAAGTAAATTAAGTTATTAAAAACAAATTTGCAGAGTAAAGTTTTTGTTCAAAGACAAAAGAAGTGCATGAAAATATTTGAAATATTTTTTGTTACTTAAAATAACTTCCTTATTTTTCATATTCAAGAAAAACTATAAAACAGATTTCAGTAAATAAAAGTAAAGGAAACTATAAGAAAAACTGTTTTTTATTTATTTAAATTTGTAATACACTTCTTGAATGTAAGAAAGTTCCATTTACAGAATTATGATTGATTGTGTTTAAGGATGTTTTTCTTTTTATTGTTCAAACATTTTCCACTTTCTTTTGTATGTTTTGGACTCAGTATTTTTTATTTTCTTGTTTGTGAATTTTAATGTCAATATTAAATTATCTAGAAATATTATCTAACGTTCTGCAGTAAAAAATATAAGAGAAATAAAATATGAATAACACTTAAAACACAAATATTTATTTTATATGCATGGAAACATTTGAGACAAAATTTAAATTTTATATGATCTTTTAGCACAAAAAAAAACTAATTAACCCTTTAATATTAACTTGATTCGCACTAAAACTACACAGTTAACGGCCCTCTTCACTTACAGTCGCCAGAAGCCCGAGCCGTTATTCTATGTTAAATTTTCTTTACAAATAACTTATTAACTAACACATATGTTTAAATTCTGTTTTCACATTCAGAAAATTCCATCTGTTAAATTGACGGACCTTTTTTAAAAATGTATTTTGTTTTTAATTTTTAATATTTTATTTTGAAATTGCAAATTGAAAAATTTCACATACTGAAAATTGGTATTTTTGCAGCTTCAAAATAAAATATAAAAAATTTAAAAAAAAAAAAATACTTTTTAAAAAAGGTCCGTCAATTTAACAGTTGGGAATTTTCAGAATGTGAAAACAGAATTTAAAAACATGTATTAGTTAATTAGTAATTTGTAAAGAAAATTTTCCATAGACTAACATTAGCTTCGGCTTCCGGTGACGGTGAGTCATGCGGGCCCTTAACAATTTTATGCAACTTTTTTTCAATATGGTTAAATATACTGTTAACCGTTTGATATTCTAATATCTCGTTAGGAAGATTATGTGTATTTTCCTACTTGGGCCCCATTAATAGTACCAGGTGTCCAGTAAGTATGTACACATTTTAAAAATTCATAAAACTTGGAGGAATTGGTAGAACTGAATGCGGCTTGCAAAAAAGATATTCTCGTGAAAGAGGATATTTTTAGTAAAGAAAAATAAAATAGTTAAATTTTTCGTCGATAGGGGGCGCTTCATGGATGCGTAACGAGAAATGTACAAATCAGAGATCTATAACTTTGACGGTTTTACAATAAAAACATCTTATTTCTCATTTTATCTTCTACTTGCGCTTACATGAAGTTTTAATCGCGATGCTGACTTAGTTGATAAAGCGTTATTGGTGAAATTGTTTTCCATCAGGTAAGAACTGCCGACTGCCACGGCAATTTTAGTCGATAAAGTAATTTACCGATTTCCTAAGTAAGTGGTGTTGTATTCGGCAGTACTCGTTCGAAAACTGTAATTTATGGTTATGGCGGATACGAAGACTAAGATTTACATGCCTGTAAACATCTGCAAGCAAATACATATGATGTTTCATGAAAATATGCGATTCGCCCATGAACAGCGCCCTCTATTGACGAAAATTTTAACTATTATTTTTTTCTGACCACGTCCGGCTTTACCAATGCCTTCAATTTTTATGAACTGTTAAAATGTCAACAGAATTATGGGACATCTGGTATTTATATCAAACATTTAACATCTAATCAACCTAGATAAGGTCACTGATTTTAATTTTTAATATTTTAAAAACCAATTGTACGAAATATCTTAAGGCATTGAAGCAAAGTACTTCCAAACAATATTATCGCTGAGAAAACATTTAATCTTTGGGTGGTCCGGAAAGTTCGTGCCGATTTTCGTTAAGTGGCGTAAGGACAGGTCTGAATATATTAGGATGATTGAAAACAAATGACATGCCATAGCTGCCAACATTTTAATTTAGTCGGGATTACTTTTAGCCCCGCCTTTATAACGCACCACTTTATTTATAGAAGACTTTTCTTCAATATATTACTTCGATAAATTCTTCAATATATTATTTCGATATTACTTACGTTGCCGCTTTGACTGCAGCACTCGTGCCTACTTTATTCGCCTGATGAAGGGTCGTGCGTTTTTTCGACCCGAAACAATTGTTGCGAGTTTATTGCATTTTATGGTGTTTATTCAAAGTTTGTAAGTAATATTTTTTCAACGCCAGTTTTGTGGTGCTTTTTTATTAAATATTACTTCGATACTTTTAAAAAATAAGTGGTACGAAATAAAGGCTGGGCTAAAAATACTCCAGAATAAATTAAAATATTGGCAGCTATGGACATGCGAACATATTCTAAAATCGGTACTTCAGGCATACTTAGAAAACATTTTGGTTACGATACGTTAATTTTTGTTAATTTTATATGCCTTTGAATATATAGAAGTAAATAAAGTGCATTATAGGCATTTAATGCTTATCGTTTACCGGAAAGGCAAAAGTGCCACACAAGCGGCAAACAAAATATGCGCTGTTTATGGAGAATATGCTGATAGCTGAAAGGTCTGTACGGAAGTGATTTGCTAGGTTTAAAGCTGGTGATTTAAGCTTGAAGATAAAGAACGCCTGGGTAGGTTCTCCACAACAGATTAAAATCAGATTAAAACACTGATAAAAAAAAAACCACACTATACGACACGTGAATTAGTAAAAAAGTTGAAAATATCAAAATCCACTATCCAAGAACATTTTGTGAAACATGGCAAGATAAACCGTTTAGACCCACGATTTAGAGGAGAAAAATCTGATGGATCTACTTCCATTTGCGATTTGCTCTATAAACGCAACGAACAGACACCATTTTTGAAGCAATTAGTGAAGGGAATGAAAAATGGATCGTTTATAATAATGTTAAGCGAAAAGGTTCTTGGAGAAAATGGGATCAACCACCTTTAGCCACCACGACAGCCAGTCTTCATCCGGGAATGGAAAGGAATCCTGTATTGTGAGCTTTTACCAAACAACGAGACGATAAATTCAGAAAAGTATTGCTCTCAATTAGACGAATTAAAGTCAGCAATTGGATAAAAACGACCAGAAATAGTGAATCGTCATGTTTCATCAGGTAAGTGCATGGCCTCATCTGTCTTTGACAACTCGACAAAAGTTGCTGGAGCTAAGTTGGAATGTTTTACCTCATCCACCATGTTGAGCAGACCTCGTGCCTTAAGATTTTCGATTATTTCGATCATTACAAAATTCCCTTAGTGGAAAAAAAGTTCAACTTTTCGATCGAGATAAAAAATCATACAGAAAAGTTCTTTGCGAAAAAAACCTGATAGGTTCTGAAAGGACGGATTTTTTAAGTTACCTGAAAGGTGAAGAAAGGTTGTAGAACAGAATGGCACCTATACAATTTATAACAAAATTTAAATGTGTTGCGTTTCTTTTTTTTTTTTTTTTTTTTTTTTTTTTTTCAAAATTAGCACAAACTTTCCGCACAACAAAATAATTGTAATTATCATAATGTGCTCGATGTCATACAATACATACTTTTAATTTTTTTTTTTTTTTTTTTTTTTTTTTTTTTTTTACCAACCAATGAAACAGGACTACCTATGCTTAAACCAATGTTATGTCTATTCTCGATAAAACAACTTTTTTCTTAAATAATTATATTTTTTCAAAATAAAATAAATATAAACGTTTTAATTCCTTTTACATCTTTAACACTTTAAAATGGAGTTAAAACTAATGAATTATATTCATTTAGCAGTATAATTATTACACAACAAAAAAAAAAAATAAAGTTATTTTTTTTTTAATTGTTATTAAAAAAGTACACAGGAAAAAAAAACAGAAATGTTAGTAAATCTATTTTATATATACATTTCAATGGTAACTATTAATTTAATTAGTGCAAGACAGTATATAAGCGTTTAGGATTAAAGTTATGATTTCAATTTATTATTATTATTATTATTATTATTCATGGATTTCAATTATATAATCTTCAAACATGTATTTTCTTCTTAATCTTTCAACATTGTTGAAAAGCATTTATGACTTAGATTTCTCTGTCCGTGTTTGTCCATCTGCGCTTTGATTAACGTAAATATTTGTGGAATCTCTTGAAATTAACATATTTTATTAAATTAACTTTTGCCTGTTCTTTTTTCGAATGGTACAGTCGGCAGCAAAATTATTCAAACACACATCCACACTTTCCATATATATTTTTTCTAGTTTAATCGCTAAATTTTATCATCAACTTGCTTTTTTTATAACCAGTATAAGACTAAGATCATGACTCGACAAATATTTACTTAATAATACAGCATTAAGCGCCCATCTTTCAAGTAGGAATTATTGCTAAGGCTTCAACTATGTTGCTGCCGATTGTACACGTTGAATAATGGTTTATGCACACGGGCTTTAAAAGTGTTCCAAAGCATTACGTTCTATGAGAATATTTTAACATATACTTTTGGTTT
Organism: Salticus scenicus; assembly: GCA_963930645.1. Classification (NCBI taxonomy): domain Eukaryota; kingdom Metazoa; phylum Arthropoda; class Arachnida; order Araneae; family Salticidae; genus Salticus; species Salticus scenicus. The sequence continues at coordinate 64,283,799 of OZ005654.1, read as the reverse complement.
TAATAGTTCTGATTTCGCCAAATTTTATTTAATAAAATATATATTATTTAACTATTTAATAAATTATACTTATTTTTAATGTCTTGTCACACGCATATATGTGTGTGTGCGTTTACAAAATTTTTAAATATCATAATATTGAAATATACAATTCAACTTATTTATACAAAGTAATATTTTGCCTTTAGACGAAAATCTTTAAAAATTATTAAAAAAAAAAAAAAAAAAAAAAAAAAAAAAAAAGAATTATTAAAAAAGTAATTTAGTTAAAATATTTTTACAGTATTTTTTTTTTTTTTAACTAAATTACTTTTTTAATAATTCTTTTTTTTTTTTAATTAATTCATACTAAAATTCAGGAATATAGAAGGTTTTTGTTTCAAAAAAAAAAAAAAAAAATTCAGATAATTACAGAGAGCTTACACGGAAATAAGAAACTTAACATTTTTTTTAATACAACTCTTGCTGTGTTATTTTAATTTAATGTTTAATAAACCGTACGTTATATGCAAATTAGATAAGATAACTAAATTGATGCGTTATTAAATAATTTTCTTATCTAAAATGTAAATCGGAAACTAATTATTTTATGTTTCATGCATAATCCCTCGTGTAAGTGATTTTATCGCTTACTCTGAAATTAAAATTAAATTATTCAAGAAAATTGTTTTGTGATAATTTGAATAAATAAGAAGTCTTATTTGTTGTAAAATTGTTAATTTTCAGCATGGCTGAACAAAGTTGATTTAAATTATCTAATTTTTTAAGATGCATGTATTTAATTTCTTGTCATATATGTTAAAATTTTCAAAATTATAAATTAATTTAGTGAAAGGAAGAATTTTATGCTCACATCATTTGCCATAGCAAAATTGTTTTCAAAAATTTATCTATATTTTTATTTAAACAAACAATATTTCTTTAGCAGATAAAGTTAATACATTATTACGTGTGATATAAAGTAAGAAACACAAATATTCAATTTAAAAAGTATGTATATTTTTCCAAAAGAATATAACTCCTTTTCTTTATTGTGTTTTCAGAATAAACATTTACGCGTACAAAGGAAATAAATGTTCACTGACTTTTACGGAGGTTTTCCTTAAAATTCTTGGAAACTTAACGACGAGTTTGACAATTAACGGCTAAATTTAAGAAAAATAACTTTAATCTAGATTTGTCAAAATCTAAAAATTCTATCTCGATTAGGAACCACATTTCCAGAATTTCCTCACATGGAACAGTCTCGAATTATAGCCTTCTATCACCGAAACTATTCAAACAGAAGTTCCACTCCAGGCGAAGTCAGTTTCTGTTCATACTTTCCCCACTTAGTGGATTCCATCCCATGTAGATCTTTACGACAATTAAATGACAGACAATTTTGCAAATCAAGGTTGCAGCCATCCAAACCTCTCCTCTTCAGAACATACTTACCTAGAGCTCGTCTCCCAGAAAAAATATCAAATTAAGAGAGATGGGCTTGTAATTCCCCCCCCCCCATTCACCACTGGTATAAGAGCAGTCGGTTACGTCAGTTATTTTGACTATGAGCCACTTTACGACTTGTTTTGCTTTGTTTTGTATATTAATATTGTTTGCTAGTTCTTTGTGCCACAATTGTTTATTGTTGTGTGTGATTTTGGCTAGGTGGATGCTGTTAGCTTTCAACACTTGAGGTAGTGGATTCATGTGCTTATCCCACTAGAGGCGCATATCAAGGTACTTTTTTTTTTTTTTTTTTTTAATCTGTGTAAGTAGTAAGGAAATACTCCATGACCTTTGTATATCAGTGTTTGGAGCTCACAGCTAACTATTTCCATTGTGTCAACTGTTAGAAAGTTATCATGTGTCATTCTTGCTGTGTCACAGAAATCCCATTGTTTTAATGTAATGTTTAGAGGCTTTCTTAAATTAGAAACTGATTTTCTTGATAGAATTGTTTAATATTATTATTATTTTCTGCAACTAGTTTTGCTTGTTCGTCAGTTTCTTTGTTATCTTGTATCCATTCGTGGACTTCAATCCAACTGATTTTAAATTTTTTGGTAAATTTGTCTATTGCAGTTAATATATTCTCTGTTAATTTATTGGATGTTGAATGGCTTGCTAAAAGATTGCATTGCTTACATGCAATCCGAATGAAAGCTATAATGTTGCTGAATTGTATTTCCCCATTCTGCAGTCCTAGGTATGGACAGTAGTTTGGTTTTGAAAACGCTCTTGAACTTTCTTAAGGGCATTGACTATAACGAGATTTCTCCTCATTTATGTATGTTACGAAAGTCGAACTCGTAGCACTTGATCCAGCTTCGAACCGTTCAAGTATATTGTGATGTCAGTTTTCACTTATATTATGTGATTTCAGTCGTATTTGGTGGCTGCTTTCGCCAAATGTTGAGCTTTTCAGTTTAATCAGTATGTTGAAGAGTGTTGTTGCCGTGAATCGTGATGTATTTCTGTAGTCTTGTGATTGCACCATATGTCGCCTCATACTTCACTGGAGGTGTATCGGAATCTGCATACATTACTAAAAGTGCCGAGGTAGAGGCCGTTTTACAAGCCCTAACTGTAACCAGCACGAAGCGCCTTTGGCAGCTCAAGAGCTTGCTCTCACATGGATTAGATGAGCTCTGTCCTGAAATTGAAGCAGTATATGTCCTCTTTTCCACTATTGTCCGATAAGAGATTTTAAAAAGGTGTGGTGATACACCCCATTTCCCTGAAAATATGTACCCTCACAGATTAAATGGTCTGTAAATTTTATTGACCTGTTTTTTGCAGTGCGTTAGCCAGTTGAGACTTTTATGGGGAGTTACATCTACACAATTAATGTAATTTTTAGATTCTAATTCTTTGTTTTTAAATTTAATTCTTTCTATTTTATAACTATTGACGGTGGGAAGCTTTTCTGCGTGCGCTCTGTTAAAATACACCAATTCTATTTTATACTAGTTAATAAAATCTTTTGCTGTCCAAATATTAAATTGTTATCTCGTTAGCTTGTGCTGTTAAATGTTCGTTAGCTTTTGATTTTATTATCAAGATGAAGTCGTCTGAAATCACTTGAATTCTAATTTCTCACCAGTCATTGAGAACTGTCTCGGCTACGAAGAATTCTTTGAATGGCCCTAAACAAATCACTTTAGAATAGTCTCCATATAATTTTTTAATTATCGTTATTTCGTTTTCTTTCAAATTTAATCTATTTTCTAAGAAACTATTCATCCAATTAACAAAGTAAGTAGGGCATTGAGTCTGTGTTAAGTTATTAACCAGTATCGGCCACCTAATATTGTCGAAGGCACCTTTGATGTCTATCGAAATAAATAGTGTCTGAAACTTGTTGGCTTTATCTATTTTAATTTTGTCGAGAAGCAATTCTAACACGTTTTCTGTGGGCATGCCTGGTTTGAAATCGAACTGTTTTGGGTTCCAATAATTTCGTGATAAGAGGTGATGATTAAATCTGCCGTGTATTATTCTTTCCAGAATTTTGCTGATGGCAGAATAGAAGCAAATTAGTCTGTAATTTTAATTAATATATATATATATATATATATATATATATAGATATATATATTAATGCGGTGTGAAAAGGGAAAGAGTAAGAAAAATATAATAAAAAATAATACAAGAATTTGTTAAATTTTCAATTAAATTATTTTGTTGTATACATAAAATACGTTTCTTTATCTTATTCAAATAACAAGAGACCAAGTAAATGAATTTTCATAGAATAATACAAAATTTCCAATAAACTTCATGACAATAAAGAGAAACATTTACTTTATTATCAACCTTAAAAAATCATAACTGGAAATTCATAGCATATTTTAAACAAAGTTGAAACTCAAAAGAAAAGTAATTTTTACTGGATAAGTTCAATACATTGTGTAATTACAAATTGAATATTTACTATAACAAATAATTTAAAGTAATTCCTGAAGGTATTCTAAAAGTTTAAATTTTATGTTGCAATTTATCATTTTTTTAAATAAAATTCAAACTTTAATTAATATGCGTAAAATTTGTTATAAGACCGTTATGCATATAACATGCTTCTCTTCATTACGCAACTTTAAGCATGAATAGATAAATTAAATTTTATAATTTTCTTTATTGTCTTTCCATGCTGTCGAACTAATTAACTGAAATTCAATTTCAAATAGATAAATTTAATCCCTTTCTTTAAAATGAGCTATTTAATGCGACGTACTGAATAAATTTTTACCGCAGTTTTGTTTTGCTCGTAATCAGCTTTTTCGTGAATTAATTATTTTTTATAAAATGAAATATTTGTAAATGTAATTGTTTGTTTGTTTATGTAAAAATAAATATCAGTTATTTTTGAAAGGAACATAATAAATTTTGTAAGACCCATATGATTTTATTTAAAATAATAACAATTCTAATTGTTTATTTTTTATAAAGCCTTGCAACAAAATTTGTAATGTTGATATACACTATTTAGAATCATAGCCTCCTAAACTAGATGCCTGTCACGTGGCTCGGAAACTTTGCAACAGATTAATCGGTAGACAGCGCCATCGGGTATAGATTGCTCGACTTTTTTATTCAACAGCCACTAAAAATTTTTAAAGTGGGATTTGATATAAATAAAAGGCGAATAGAATCGAAGAAACGTTGATTATACATCTAGTTTAGAAGGCTATGTTAGAATACTAGTTTAAAAAATTAGTGTTTTAAACGATTTATTAATAGGGTGAGTGCACCAGTGGTTGACACGTGTAGAGCAATCTCTGATGTTTTTAATGTTCTAATCATCAAAACACATTTTTAGAAATTTTAAGTTAGGACATATGGTATGAAAGACACTCAGAAGCACATATATGTTAAAATATATGCATTTGATAACTTTTTTTTTTTAATGAATTTTTATTTGACACCCACTCAATGTTCCAGTAATTCACACTGCCAGTTTTTTTCATTTTATCAATAATTGTCACCCTATGTTCCAGTGTTTGACACTGCTAGTTATTCATTTTACCAGTTATTAGCACCCTATGCTCCAGTGTTTGACATAAAATGTTAAAATTCCTATACATAAAATATATGATTTTATTATTTTTTTTATTTATTAATTATTTCAGGATAGATGTCAATTACTGGAACATGCCAATCACTGGAGCACCTACCCTATTATTAGGTTATTTACAATGCCAGTAATCACTTTTTTTTTAAATACAAGAATTTTTTTAAACTAAAAACTCTTTTATCTACTTTAAAAATATGTACGCTGTTTGAAAATTGCTAAGTAACGGAGATATTTTTAAAAATAAATAATCACAAACAATTTCTGAAGAATAAATATATAATAGAGATAGATTGTTATACTTATCATGCAAAATGGTACAGATTTCTCTATACGGGAAGGCGGGATAGCAAAAAATAAATAAATATAGTTCGTTTACGTAAAATTTCAAAGCAACAATGAAAAATTATTTCCAGATTGAAGGAGAAGATAGATTAGTCTCTCACTAAGGAATATGCCCTTCTTTTCATGCTGTTTATAAAACTATATTAAACTATTCATGCTGTATTAAACTATTCATGCTGTTTATAAAACTACTGAAGATTCTTTATTGTTTTTTGTCCCTTCCTCATTGAATGCGTTTTTCAGTTTTTGTACAGCTCATGGAGGGTGAGTTCTTTAACAACTTTATCTGACAAGATCATCCCAGGTACACAGTAAAAAAAAAGTAAAATCACGGGATTTCTATAATTTTACGGGAAATGATCGTTTTGCTTGCTAAATTGTCAAAACCTGTAAATTAATGTTATAAAAGTATAACTTTAGAATAGTGACATATTTTTATGGGGAAAAGATATTAATCTACAAAATTTGCTCAAATCTGCCATCAAACTGTATTTTTATTGTCAAATTCCTCAAATGTATTATGTTAGCTTTACAGTGACGTCATATAAGAATCACTTCGTATTTGAAACTGAAAATATAATTGTAGTTTTATTGGTTATGACACCTTATTTATACATTCGTCCAAATAGCGATTGATATAAAAGAGCTTTTTTTTTTTTTAATTAAAAGAATTTAATTCAAAGTTTTATATTTTATCACAATGTAAAATTACGGGAGAATACATCATTTATTCTCTTTTTTTTTTTTTTTTTTACGGACTTTCCCTGTAATCTCTGCTGCCGGGAGTTGTCCGTAATCTGGTTTGAATTTTTTTACTGTGTATGTTTTATACAATTTAAATCCAAGAAGTAAGAACAATAGTCCGCACGTTCAACATTTTATCTTCCTAATATGCCCGATACTTCAGCGATCCTGCTGAACTGGACTGTCGTCCAGTCGTCTCTGTTTATGGACGACAGTCCATAAACAGAGAGTCTGGATCTACTGCTCCTCAAAAACGGCAAATAGTGTTCACAATAGACTATCTTCATTGCAGTTCTTATATAAAGGTACTGCGCTCAAAGATGTAAAATATTTAACCACTATGCATAATGCCTGCCCACACCATCACGCTTTGGCCACACCCATTACGTTCATGAAAATCCTGTTTTGCATATTGTGTTCCTCCTCTCTCTCCTCACTATCTGGTGACCACAACACTTTATCACAGTGAAGGAGAATTGTTTGGAGAACATTAGTCTGGATTATTGTTGCTGGTCTCAACCAACAAGTTCCTAACACCAACGCAATCTTTCTCAACTATGGCATGGTTAAAAAATATGCATTAGACTGGCTTCTATGTATCTATAGCGGTCTGATTTTGTAACTAAGAAATGATTGAAGTAAATACACGTGTATTGGTAGCGGTTGCAAGTTCGGCGGTTATCTAAATGGAGTGAGATTTTTCTTCATTTTCGCCATTAGAAATACGTATCGATCTTCTGAAGGCATGGTATTCTCTCCACTACGAATGACAAGCTTTCACACAACATTTTCATCCTCAGCAGCCTTTTTTATTGGCAAGATAATGCGCTGTGACACTCTCACTACTATGGAGTATAGTAGTAACACTTACACATGCTTTGAATGCGTGTTCCATCCCTGTGATACTTCTAATCGTTTGGTAAGATGTGCGTGTTTGATTGAGATGCATGTTCAATGAACAATGCTTGCAAATCATCAGGATTAACCTTCAGACCATGTAGCGATCTCAGCCGATAACATCAAATTCACGTACATTAAAACGTCGAATCTGAAAATAGCTCCTGTATTTCGATACGATATCTTCCCTGAAAACAGAACAAATTAATTGACATGTTTTTGTAGCACTTTTACTTAATGAAATTCGTAACGAATGCAATGATGACCAAATGTTTTATGGTATAATATATTTTACGGTCGAAACGTTAACTTTATTTTTCCGAATCTTTCCGTTTCTGCGTCGGTTTTATAACAATGAACCAGTTCCTATCTCAAGACAAAATCGCAATGCACTGATTGGTTTACTATTTCGTAATAAGCCTCACACAAAACTCGCTTTACAGCTTCTGAATATACCCAATAGTTTCCATGGGCTCATATAAGGTAATTCCGGGAGAGATGCCCCACTTAAGGAAAGGAAGCTATAAAATAAATTGGGTAGTAACAATGACAACGACAATTTGTGGTAAATACATAATAGATATTGTTTATTACTACTAAGTAGTTTTTTTGTACCATATTGTAAATTTTCTTTAAAAAAAAATAAAATTGCGGCAGCACTACATTTTGCCATCTCTCCCGAAGTTGCGGGTGAGATGCCCCACTCACATGGGAGAGATGCCCTACCTGTAAAAAACATAATAAAAGGTTTTAACAATGGTCAGTAGGGATCAATAGTGGTTAATGGTCCCCAAAGAGCTTGTTTTGGTATTATCTGTTTTTCTTCGACGACGAACTGTCCGAGAAGGAATTCCATAGTACTTAGCAGCTTCAATGACACCAATTTCCCCTGCTTCTAGTCTCAAGAGCCTCTTTTAAATGGTCTTCTGTCCAGGTCCCACCAGCTGTTCCAGTATTTTTTCTTTTGTACATACTGTAGTCATCTTTCTTTTTTATATACTGTTTTCTTTTTATATACTGTAGTCATCTTTCCTGAAACAAACAAGAAGCATGGAACAACTGCATTGACAAATACAAAAATATTCATCTACCGGCACAATTAACCGCCCACCTACAGTTTCGTTTGCGCCCAAGATTGTTTACGTTATAGTTTAAATGTTAAAGGTCAGTCTGACATACCTGAGCGTTTTTTGCTTTCTTATCTGGATTCAATTTGCTTTTTTGTGATTTCGTTTTGAGTTGCCACTTCTAAAGATCACGCGAATTTGAATGTTATTTGATGAATTTTAATCTAAATTCATAATTTCAAAAAATATTTTTAAGTTAAAAATTTTAACGATTTACAAATATTACGCATTTTATAAAAACAATATTAGTTTAAAATTTAAACAATTAAATGACTTCTCTCGCTGAAAATGTATGTGGGGCATCTCACCCGAATATAATCTGGGGCATCTATCCTTTTGGTATGGGAGAGATGCCCTGGCAACTATCCAAAGTAAAAGACAGCAAAAATGGCGGCACAATGGCCGAAGTCGACTGATCAACTTCTTACTACAGATTTTTAAACGTATATAAAAAAAAATCCATTTTTATTAACTAATGCCAGCCTTACAATGCAACATCACTCTTATAACAGAGTAGAAAAAACATGGTACTTACTTGAAATATTATTGTGACAGCTGAACACAAAGAAATAAGTTCACGTAACTTCCACAGCACACCATTCAACATCTATCTGAAATAATAATCAGACTCGCAGAGCCATCTATCATTGCGTTTCGAAATTATATTAAGTGGGGCATCTCTACCGGTGGGGCAACTCACCCGAAATTACCTTATCATATTATATCTAAATATAACCATGTCCGTCTTTTAAGCAATCTTTAACAACGTCTACGTGAAATCCAGATCTGCTCTCAGAAAAAAAAATATATATCAGAATCCGGTTTTACATAAAAATTAAATTTAAGAAACGTTACATGTACGTGAAACAGTGTTTTCTAATGGAAAATTTTGAAAATCCAGTCTATGATTTTTTACTTAGTATTAAAAAATATACTATTTTAAAAAGTTTCTATGCAGATTTCCTTACTCTAATCAACAATATTTGAAGGCTAATAACAAAGACGTTACTTGCAAAAATTATTTAAAGCCATAAGCACATAGAGTTTATTACATATTTATTTTACATTACGAGAAAAAACGTACTTTAAGAATTAGAGTTTAATTGTTCTTAAATCCAGTATTTCTTTTTTCTATTAAGAATTTTTGCATTTAGAGTTTAACTTGCTGTGCATGAAAAATACAGGCATGAAAAACTAGCCATTCAAAAATGTTCATAAGAACAACAAAGCACATTACTCTTTCATTATCTAATAATTTCATTTGAATATTATCTCTTTTATTATACCTCTTAATATTATTTTAAGAAAACTCTTACTTTTCTCAAATTAAAGCTTAAAAAATGAAGTTCATCATTTCAACAAAAAGTGGTGTCAGTATAGGTCAATTTATCTGCAAGCAATATCTTTCGAAATTAGACACTAAATTTTATTACTTTAGTAAATGTCACTTTTGTAACAAGCACTACTAAAATGTTGAAATTTAGAACTAACTTTATTTACTTTTGCAAGAAGGTATTTACTTTATTTATACCTCTTTAAATAAAACCGAATTTTTCTACATTAATTTTACTATTATATTTTGGCGGTGAATTTTAATTACAAAAGTAGATCACAAATTTTCAAGGGAAGATTTTAAGTTTAAAAATGGGGAGTTGAGTATCAATAAAATATTAACCCCTTAACAATCTCGTAATTTTCAAGAAAATAGTTTTAAAAAGTGCCTTTTATTATTATTATTATTATTATTCAAGAAAATTATATAAAATAAAGTGTATGAACAATATATTTATTCATTTTTAATTTTTGGAATGTTTTGTAGCTTGAAATCAAGAAAATTTAATTTTGCAAAAAAACCAACAATCAGGATTATTATGACTGTATGTTGGTTTTCCAGTAAAAAAATAAAAATAAAAGATATGTGTTTTAAGGATTAAAACATACTTTTATGAAAAGAATTTTACGTATAATACAACACTATACGTACAGTGCCCTCAGATTCGCTATCCGAATTTTCATATGTATCACTTATTTCCATATCACACACAGGTGCATTTATACTAAAATTAGTATCCCAGTAACTTTGTGATTCTGACTACATAATGTACACAGTATCAAAAAAAAAAAAAAAAAAAAAAAAAAAAAAAACCACAGAGCACAAAATCACGTACATTCAAAAGCCTAACTTTAGCTAAGATTACAAATACTTAAAATTGCATAGAGCTGACAGTTTAAAATAAACCTACCCTCTCCAATTTCATTTTAATTAGTCTGTTACTTCCATCTAGAATGTAAGATAAGGAATAAAAAATTTCTGTTATCAGAAATGGTTCGTTTTTAAACCTTTTTAGTGCGTTACTTCTGAACACTCCAGCTTCTGAACACTCCATATCACGGGCACTATAAATAGAGAGCGAATACTCACATCGTCATTTTCACGGGAGCATGAAGGAAGGGGTTAATAAAATAAATGGTCCTTGTCCCTAAATTTCGTAAAATTAAAAACATTATTTTCATTTTAATTTATCTAATATCAAAAACACGACGCTTATTTTCATCAAAAAAGAAGATTGGGTATTACTATATTTAATAAATTACACAGTTTTTATAACTGGACAAATTTGTTATATTGCAAATGAATCTTTTGTATGTATAAATATACTTATAGAATAAAACTGTTTGGTTTAAAAAGTTATTATTGAATCAATACAAAGATAATTTTTAGTCTTGAATTTTTAAAAATGATTTAAATATTTTTCATGGATATTTATCAGAATACTTAAATAAAATAGTTAATTGGTTTTAATTAGTTTTTATTTAAATATTTTATCTATTATATAAACATGATACATTACGTTATGAGCAAAAAGAATAATCTTACAACATTGATATTTAACTTCTTAGTTTTCTTAAATTAATTTTACTATAAGGTAAAAATGAGGTATGAGTGGGTCATTATTTGCTTGTATTTTATGAGTCACTTTGTTGTGGGGAAAAAATTGAATTTCACTTACAGTTTCTTTTTAACTCGTCAGTAAGATATTGAGTGAATTGAAAAATGGAAATCATAGATTTTCTATTTAAAACTACAGCATAAAACCTCGGTCACAAAGCATATTTTACCTTTCAAATTCTTTTAATAACTGAATTGATTAAATCTTTTTATGTCATTTTAAATGTTCAACCATTATTTTAAATCCGCTATATTATTTTATTCTTTGTGTATATAGACTTCAATGTGGGATAATCAAACAAGTTTCTAACGTAAAAAGAGGAGGATCTAAACAACACCTCAAGTGTATTTAGTGTTTTAATTTATTATTATTTTTCTAATGAAACTTGCAACGTTAGATGTTTTTTCTTTTTTTTAATCAATGTAAATCGAGAAACACTTCCTTAATGTTGATTTGAATTGCGTCACAATTTAGCATAGACCTTATTTCAGTAAAAAATATATTCATAGCATCCTTTCAGTTAAAGTGTCAGATTATTGACACTACTGACAACCAAATGTGGGTAGTTCATTGTAAAAATGAATTATGTAAATGGATTTTGAAATACCGAGCTTTTTGAAAATTTATGTGTAGGAAAAAAAGTCAAGTTTCAGTGAGTGTTATGAATTTTAGTGCTTAATACAAATCAGTGTTATAGTAAGTTATAAAAATAATAGTTTGAAATCGGTTAGAAGCTTCATTTTTATAATGAATATTTAGAAGTTTAAGTTCTCTGAAAAAACCAAGTAATGCCATTTTGGGGATCTCAATGCAATTATTGGAGTTTTTTCAGTTTTATAATGAAAGATGTGACTAAATGTGATATAATTATGCACTGCAAAAAATAGACCTGTAAAAGTACAGGGAAAATCTGGCAGCTGGGGTGCCAGTATTTCTCCATCAAATGTAGAGTTTAAAAACGCAAAATTGTATCTCTGACATATATTTTATTCAGAAATCTTGTAAATCAAACAGGTTTTTTGTTAAAAGTACAGTTTTGTTCTGTATATTTCACGGAGAAATACTGGCACCCCAACTGCCAGATTTTTCCTGTACTTTTAACTGATATTTTTTACAGTGTGCAAAACTATACATATTTAAATTATGGATTTACGTCACTTTTACAATGAACCGTTCATATTATAACAGTTGGAAAGCTTATAAGCAAATGTGTTGAATAGAACACAAGTTTATTGCTTTAACTATCAATATCTCACTAAAATTGAAATAATAGTACAGTCGGTAACAAAAGTGTTCGAACACTAACAAAAATTCCTTTTTAAAAAAAGTAATCCCGTTCTTAGTCAGTGTAAGAACATAATTTGATAAGGATTTATTTAACAAAACCGTATGAAGTGTAAATTTTTTACATAGGAATTTTTGCTACCGACACTTTTGCTACCGGACACTTTTGTTACCGACTGTACCAATTATGTTATGCAATATGCAATAAATTACACATAAATATAAATTTAGCTAATCATTGAAAAATACTGATATTTTCTTATATACTATAAAAACAAGAGTGAAGAAATTTAATCTATTTCAAAACATAAGTACTTATGCATACTTAAGTGCAACAATATGATAATAAATTTATATCAGTTTATATAATTCTTCTCATGGCTATTCTTATACAATTATATCTTAAGAATAACTGTTATATTATTATTTCAAAATAAAATATTGCCTTTATGTCTTGAAATAGTAGCCCCGAATAAAAGGAATATGTTGTATTAATGCTCACTGAGTTAGATAAAGATAAAACGATTGTAAATATAATGTCCAACATTTTCTTGATATATCTATTTACTGTGGAATATTTTTCTTTTACTTATAACCAAAAGAAGAAACATGATATCTCAACATATCTAATCTTAGAAAAACTAAACTGCTGTCTTTCTTTATCTTTTATATCGATTTAGACGAGCAAAACACACAACTTACTATGGATATGAATAAAACGGTGAAATAAATATTTACTATGAAAATGCAATATTTTATATTTTCAATAACATCTAAAAAATATTCTGGTCAGTATAAACTCATAGTAATCATAAACATATTTTATATTTTATTTTCAATCTATATTTATATCTTATGACTATAGTATATCTCTGTAATATTTTATTTCAATGTCTTTTGGGGATATTAGAAATATTTCAAGATTTAATTGAAAAGAAGGATATGAAATGGTCTTAAATATTTCTTATGTTTTGATCATATAAAATTAATATATAATTGCAAATTGAATAATAGCTTTTATATTTCGTAATTAAAACTTATATGTACAACGCGATTTCCCTCTTAAAATGTTTTGTAATGATATAAAAAAAATAATTATTATTATGTTTTATATTGTAGCGCTAAATTAAAACTCTTACGAAAATATTAAATAGCCTACCGATATTGAACCATCTTCCCTATCATTTAAAACAATATAGACGGAGTTGTCACCATTCTTGGCAAAATATCTAATGATATTTTGCCGATCCATAAAGTGAAGTGAAAACATTTTGATTTCATAAGTCAGTCAGAAGTTCGTCGGTTCTTGCAGAAAGATGTAGACGTTTTTCGTGTAAGACGCCTGTGTGGCCATGGGCCACAGGCCTGTAAGAAGTCATATTCGTCTTATGTAACCTACATTTATGTTCTGTTTACTGCGCGCGATGTATATAGTTATTGTAATTGTGCTTTATTATAATTAAAACATTAAATAATGGAATTCCAGAGTTCGTTCTTAAATGTTCTATCGCGGAATATCCGTTATAATGGCGCCCAACGAAAAATTAAAGATGCTCGTAAAATTTATATCTAAGTGGAATGTCTCTGATGGCGCACATAGGACATTTCCGTGAACTGGTATCATCATTTCCGGAGGTTATTGGTTTGGATGCTTATTTTTCGTGGAAAATGTCATGTTCTGTTTTGAAAGAATCCTTGCTGCTGTCTTAAAATTGCAGTTGACAAGACTGCAAATTTGTGCCTCTTTTTATGTTCATCGTTTATGCAAGTATTTAGTGAAATCAAGGTGTCATCCTCACACCTTCGACCAGTTTTCTACAGAAATTTTCTAGTGTTTTAAACGAAAAACCACGGAACGGCCCTCTTATGTGCATAAATGGAATTCATCTTGATTTTCTTCGATAGAAAAAAGAATCTGCAAATTCTGTTCTTATGCAAAAAACTGATAAAACATAAAGTTATAAAGTTATAAAAATGCTTGTGTTTCTTCGTTAAGAGAAAATTATTGTTCCACATTGCTGACCATGTGCATCTTTTATGCGTATACCGAAATTTATTCTATAATGTAAAAATAGAAATATTCTCAGTCGATCTCAGGAAAAGAGATAGTAGTTATCTTTATTGCATCATTTATGCAAGTCCAGTCCCATTTCCCCCCTCCCTTTCCCCTACCCATTTCGCTATTAGTTATCACAGAATACTATATAATAAATTGTCTGTGTTAGTAATATATTTATGTCTTTTCATAACACCAGTCAAAAAGGTAATTAATTTTTTTTTTTCTTTGCTGAATCTATTGAAGAGAAAATATTTTATTCTTTATTGAAATACGTATTTCTGTGAAGTTTTTTTTTTTTTTTTTTTTTTTTTAGAAAATAATTTGTGCAATAATAAATGTGTTTTAGTTTTATTTATTATTATTTTTTATATGAATGGTTTTATTAAATATATATCTGAGCTCAGAAATATAAAGTATTAATATCAATAATATATTTTTAATTATCATTCTAAATTTTTAATTTAAATATAGAATTGAATTCTCTTCATATATGGAATTTTATTGCTGTTTTCTTAAGGAAAAGGCAAATACAGAATATGTTGTTCTTAAAATATACACTTTGTTTTTAGGTACTCAGTTACGAAACTAGTCTTTAAATAATTACTTCTGTTCTTTAACGAATGCTATTTTATTTTGGTTTCGAAGTGTTTTGTTTTACTTATTAGTTATTCGACCAAGTTTGAATGAGTAATTTATTTTTTAGAGGTTGCCACGCACTTCCGGAATATGTTTATATTCATTGAAATAAATCTGTTTTTTTTTTTTTTTAAAGAGTTGTTCTGAAAATAACAATGAAACTTTTAATGTGAAATTTTTCAATTTATATTACATATATATATATATATATATATTGAATAATATTTTGGTATATTTTGTGTATTTAAGAAAAAAGAATTTTCAAAAGAAATATTTCCCGCCATAAGGATATATCAATAATATTTTAATTATTATTCTTAATTTTCTTAGTATTTTGAAAGTTGATTTTAATTATATTTCATTGTAAAGGGAAGATGGGCAATTTAACGGTATTATTAACAGTAATTGTGTATTTGTTCTTAAACTATACAATGATAGTAAAGTAGTATTTTTTTTTAATAAATGGGTTAATTTTGTATTTATTCTGGGTCGACGTGAATAATTTTCATAATTTTATAATAAAGATAAATCAAAATTATAAATTGTTTTTTTAGAAAAAAAAAAAAAAGGAAATTTATTTTACTCAGAGAGAAAAACGGCTTTTCTATCTAAGGGTAAAATAATTGATTTATATAATTTAGCATTAGAACTCGGAGTTCAAATTACTGCTGAAAATAAATTATATATTTCAGAAATGTGCGCACTATTCAAAGTTATCATGAGGGCATCGTCGCCCTGGGACAACGTTAGTTTGAGAGAATCGCAATGATTCTGCTGTGTTATGGAGCCGCAATGGTCCAAAGTTTTTTTTTAAAGAATCGCAATGATTCTGGTGTATTAAAGAGCCGCAATGGTCCATAGTTTTTTTCTTTTCGAAAGAATCGCAATGATTCCGGTGTATTATGGAGCCGCAATGGTCCAAGGTAATTATTAAGGAATCATCATGCATTCCGATGTATTGTGGAACCGCCATGGTTCAGTTATTTTCAGGGAATCATCCTGCATTTCGATGTATTGTAGAACCACCCTGATTCAAAGTTGTTCAAATGAATAGCCATATTTCTGGAATAAAATTAACTAAATGCATAAGAAGTAATCATATAAATACAAGTGTGGTGGTCTTGTTAATTGAATCTTACGACTAGGGGGAGAATGCACTACCATTGAAATAGTCAACCCTGATTAAATTAAAATTTAGGTATCTACTGCGCATCGACCTTCATCGTCATGTTAAAATGTTATATTTACAAAAGTTCAATCTCCTGTGGTATCCGAGGAAAGCTTTAAGTGCTGTTTCCGCCTCGAGACGTAGGCTCGGGAACAGAGGGGGAGAATGTAGCGCTAAATTCAAACTCTTACGAAAATATTAAATAGCCTATCGATATTGAGCCATCTTCCCTATCATTCAAAACAATATAGACGGCTCTGTTGCCATTCTTGGCAAAATATCTAATGATATTTTGCCAATCCATAAAGTGAAGTGAAAACATTTTGATTTCATAAGTCAGTCAGAAGTTCGTCGGTTCTTGCTGAAAGATGTAGACGTTTTTCGTGTAAGACGCCTGTGTGGCCATGGGCCACAGGCCTGTAAGAAGTTATATTCGTCTTATGTAACCTACATTTATGTTCTGTTTACAGCGCGCGATGTATATAGTTATTGTAATTGCGCTTTATTATAATTAAAATATTAAATAATAGAATTCTGAGTTCGTTCTTAAATGTTCTATCGCGGAATATCCGTTATAATATTTAATAAAATTATTGCAAACATAATAACATAAGTAATTCTAAATTTTTAATAAGTGAAATTTTGTAAAAATGTGTCGATTAATTTTAAATTAGGGAGCAAACAGAAATTTTCATAATTGAAAAATGAATAGATTTTATGTGTACGTCAAAGGAAAATAAATCGCCTAAGTCTCATCAGGAAATTCAATCTCATTTCAAAACTAATTGCACCAACTGTACACGTTTGTGTGTGTGAATGTGTGTGCATAGCTGGCAATTTGACATTCCGATATTTATTGTTCTAGAAATAAGCTCCATTAAATTAATCGTTCAATTTTATATTTTTATTTATTTAACACGATTTATTTAGGATAAGTTGAGATAAGATGCTGCGTTGGACAATATGGCGTGTTACGAAGGTTCTCTTACACGCAAACGCTGTAGAGTGTTGCCAGCCCTTTACAAGAGAAATGCATCAGTAACGAAATGTATGTTACTTCTTCCCGAATTTTTAGGAATTACTTTGGTTACACTGGATTGTAATCTACCTCTTTTCATCTGGTAGGTGTTAAATTTTGATTTGTCTCTTGTTTAGCTAGTTATACAAACCGTAGTTTAAACAGGAAAAAAAAGCAATAATACATCAGTATTAATACTTCAGCAATAATACATCATTAATTGTGGAGGTAATATTAGCGCGTGCATCATATCGAACCCAACTGTTACTTATAGGAATGTGGAGATCGACTTAGCTTGAATGCGAATTTTCTGGCCGAAGGTTATGTGCTCCAATTTTTACAAAATTTGAAATTTCGACTTAATTGGGTGTTGGAATGACGAAGACAGCATCGTTGGAACGAAAGAGGGTCTGATCTCTATTGTATCTTATCTCGGAGAGTCTGATCCTTACGATATTTTAAATTTGGTTTCAGTTAGGTTTTGGTATGAAAAAGACTGAACAATTGGAAAGGAGAGAGTTTGACCACCCATAGGGCCTAACCTCAGGTGTTTTTGGTTTGATTCTTTATAAATTTTAAATTAGACTCATCGTGATGTTGGCATGATGAAAACTATACCTTTGTGGGGGGAGGAAGTGTCTATCCCCCCTCCCCAACAATGTCTTATCTCGAAAAGCTACGATCCGATCTTTATGACATTTTTAATTTGGACTCGGTTGGGTGTTATATAACGAAGATTTCGTCATTCAAGAGGGGAAAGTATTACCCCCTGTGGACCCCGGAATATAGGAAAGACTCCATCAGATCGCTATGAAATTTAAATTTCGACATTATTGAATGTTGATATGATGAAAACTGAATCACTTAATGCACAGCTTCTGACGCCCCTCCCTCTACATTATGTGTTTTAGATAGTTATGATCATATATGTGTTATGATAGTTATGATAGTTATGATCCCGTAATGCATAATTATACATAATTTTTCGTTGTGCCCCTGTAAAAACAAACCTATACAGGCTAGATTTACCAAATTTTATGCACTTTATGCAACGGTGATCTATAGCATGTGATAAATTTTCAGCTCAATTGAATAAGGCGTTTAGACACTATCGCAGTTTAAAGTATTGTAGCCCATATAGGTTATTATGATAAAGAAATTTTCATTGTGTCTCTATAAAAAAAAAACGATAAGCTCTATATTCATCAAAATTATAGAGTTCGTGTGACGGTGACTTCTAACATGTGTATAAATTTTGAGTTCAGTCAAATAAGGCATTTAGACGGTATCGCACTTTAAAAAATTTGGTCCCATAGAGCATAATGATAGAGAAATTTTCTTTGTGTCCCTGTAAAACAGTATAAGAGCTAGATTCACGAAAATCAATAGAGTTCATGCTATGATGGAGTATAACATACATACCAACTTTCAGCTCGCTCAAACAAATCGTTTAGACGCTATCGTGTATACCCACATACATACACGCATACGTGCACAAATGCATACACACATACATATAAACATCATCGTAAAAATAGTAAATATGAATTGAGGGGACCTCAAAACGTGAAGAAACACCAAAATCTCAAACTCGGATTTTTGACATAATTACAATAATTTCCTCACTAAAGTATTCAGAAAGTAAAAATAAGCAGAATTAAAAATGGTAAGTTAAAACTTCCTAATGCACTTTATTTCTAATGTATTTTATAAACATATCACTGTAATTTTTATATAAAAAATAAATAAATAAAAATAAGTAATTAGTGAAAATTCCAAATGGAATTTTAGCATTTATTTAACTGATTGCACAGGTTTGCAGCCAAAAAACTGCATAAAATGTTTTAATTTTATCTTATAGATTTTTACTGACTTAATCCAAAAAAGCTCCGTCACGTGCATTTTTTCTTTCTTCAAAACTCAGATTTTTGGAAATTAAAATAGAAAATATAGACTGAGTGTACTACTTAAGTTTCACTTTTCATTTTGTTCATTTAAAACTGATGCTAAATGAATAAAGAAAAATTCTTTTCATTATCTGAAAGAAATTATATTCTCGTTCTAAAAATAATTTCGTAAATAGATATTAATACTTATAGAACACTTGATGACGGCTGGTTGATAGCAGCCTCGTTATTTTCTCCTATAGCTACTGCGTGAAAAAGTCTAGGATTCAGTGACAATAAATCGTATAAAATTAACTTATTTATTCAGAGCTTTAAAATGAAGGAAAGGGTGGCTTTGCCAATGATAGCTTAACTTTTACTCAAATTAGAAGTTCTTTTAATTTTAAAGTATATGAAAACTGAGTAACTCAGAAATCGATCTTAACTTAAGAAATGACAAAGTAATACGCACTTAGTGTGAGTAACGTGTTCTCTTTGCTAGCATCTCTAAAAAACACACTATACTTTACGAAGCACAACTCCAAAAAGCACTCTCGAATCCTTTCAGATGTTTCTTTTAAACAGATCAAGTGGACAGATACTTCACTTCGTTAACCTTTAAAAGGTCTAAACTGAAAATATGACATCCAAATAAACTCGAAAACTTTACAACTTCCTCTAGGGCTTCTTGCATTTTCTTTGAAACCAACGCCAACCTAAACGAAATCGACTGGTAACCTTTTCTTCAACTAACCCAATTCTCCATGGAAAAGTTGCTCTTACAATCTCAACACGATTTTCAGCACTTGAACGAACGAACGATTCAGTGTGGCCTCACTACCTTAAACACTTACTTATAAATTTCACCTTAAATTAATATAATATAGGATTTACTCATATCACTATAGACAAGTATGTTAAAATTTTAATACTAATAAAATATTTTTATTATATTTTTCATTTCTGTTGTTAAACTATAAATTTACATTAAAAGGCAAAAACGTGAAAGTACAGTATTTATAATGTGTATTTATAATACTTTATACGAATTTACCTGTTACTTTACTTTTATAAGCAATCATAAAAAATGTGATATATAATTATTATTACCTATTATTATACACAAATTTTATTACATTACGAAATGTACTTTTTTTGTAAATGGTCGTAATAGAAATTTTTATAGCGTGTTTTTTAAATGTATGCGTTTTTATAACTATAAAATAAAAATTCACATTTTTTGAATAAACGCATTTATTTTACAATATTTTTCCTTTATGTAAAAGATTTTTTTTTTTTTTTTTTTTTTTTTTTTACGGATAAGGATTTATACTTTTTTTTTTTTTTTTTTTTTTTTTGGCAACAATTAAAATTAAATGTCCACTTTTAAAGCTTTTACCAGGTTTTTTTTTTTTTTTTTTTTTCATATTTTAATTAATTTAAAAAATCTAATCAAAAATTCGTTACAAATAAGGTACCAAATGAAAGAGAAATTTTTTCTAAATCCGTCGAATTAAACAGCTTACCGATCAGACAATTAGATTTTTTTTTTAATTAACTAAAGTATGAAAATCTTGCGGCAACTTGCGTCACCACAAAGACAAACAGAGTCCAAGGAAATCTCTTAGCTTTTTTATATATAGATATATATATAGATATTCAATAAAATAAATTAAAATCCTTTTTAATGTGTATTTATATATTTATAATACTTTGTACGAATTTATCTGTTTGTTACTTTACTTTTATAAGCAAGCATAAAAAATGTGATATATAATTATCTTTACCTATTGTTATACACAAATTTTATTACATTCCAAAATGTACTTTTATTGCAAATGGTCGTAATAGAAATTTTTATAATGTGTTTTTTAAATGTATGTGTTTTTATATCTATAAAATAAATAATCATATATATTTAAAATAAACGCACTTAAAAGTCATTTTACAATATTTTTCCTTTCTGTAAAAATAATTTTTTTTCAGCAAATAATGATTTACTTCAGTTTTTACTTTCTATAATATATTCAATAAAATAAATTAAAATCATTTTTAATGTTTAAATGTGCATAGATATTACTTTTTGTTACACTTTCACTTAAAAAAAAAAAAAAAAAAAAAACTTGTGATTTTTAAATATTACATCAAATTTAAAACACATTTAACTTCTAAATGATAGAGAGAAAAAAAAAGGTATTTTGCTGGCATAAAAATAACATTTTTCATTTTGGAGTACATAATCATTTTTTCTCCCTCGGGAATCATATCTCTTTGTGCGGTTTATTAAGATAAATACCTGATGGTAAATCTTCACAGTAGCAAAATATATTACGGTAGCAAATTAATGTTTTCTCGCTTTAATGTTTTTTCAAGACATTAGTGCATTTAATGTTGTATTTTTATAAAAAATATTCTCCGTGATAAATGGTAGAGAAGAATAAGAGAATGTGATATTTGTTTTGTTACAAAAATTAATTGACTTTATGATACGAAAAAAAGAAAAGAAAATTTGCTCTTTTAAAAATCATTATATGAGATTCTAATGTTTATATTCATTTCTAAAAAAATACAATAAAAGAAAAAGAAAAGAAAAGACAACTCGCTTTGAAATATTATTTAGCTACATAAATAAAAGTAATATATGTTTTTAATATAACTTTTTTTTTTTTTTTTAATTAACGTATATCTTTAGTTGAGTTAAAAAAAAAAAAAAAAAAAAAAAAAAAAAATCTATTTCACATACAAATAACAATATTAATAAACACATAATAAATAAGAAAAAAAACAATATTAATGTTAAGAAAGCAGATTTTAGAAATACAGACAAATATATTTAAAAAAAATAAAACTACAATTAATTTGCTGATATCAGTTTGTAGATTAATTTCCTTTAACTTCATGTATGTATGTATGTATGAAATCCCTTAGGATTCACTTTTCATATATATATTGATAATTAAATTTAACCGACTAATACAGGGTACTTCTAAAGGTACTTAGAGGCTAATAGCTCAATACTACTGATCAGATTACAATAAAATTTCAACCGTGTGGAATACAAATCATGGGCTGAGGATTGCTTGAAGAATTTAGTTTCTCATTTCTCCAACAAATGACATTTTAAGGAAAAGATCAGATGGGAATAAGTAAGTGGTAAATGAATTTTGCTATAAAAATTACTCCTAGTATTTAATTAATTCCTCTTCACAGAATGACTTTGCTTCTAGACAAGAAATTACTTCAATTATTTGTATTCATAACGAAACTCATGTGCAAAAGCAGTAGGCAGTAACGGGCTGTCTGTTAAACTTTTAACATTCACTCCATATATATATTAATTGCAGTACTATTTTCAAAAATTGCTATTATACACAGAGCTGATCATAAATATGTCTTTTTTTTTCCCATATTTGTTGAATTATTTATACTGACAAATAGGGCTGGATGATATATCGATATATCATCAAATATCGATGTCTGCCATAAATCATGATAATCGATATTGATCAACCACATGTCACGATATATCGGCTATAGATAATATAATTTCTTATTTTCATCTTTTACCTAACAATACGGATGAATAAAAATAGGAATTGCACGCATGAAAGATGAAAAGAAGTTTATGGGGTGGGGAACAGTTTTTTTTCCAGGATGGGGGGGGGGGGGGGTGGAATTGTTACTGTTTTTATCAAGTTTCTTTTTATTTGGCTGTTTTATGAAAAAATTAAAAATGCCAGAAAATTACTACTGTTCTGAAAAGTTGAATTAACTTCTATTAATTTATGTTCCAAATTTTCAGTTAACGGAATGCTAAAAAAGGGGGGAAAATAAATATATAAAAAAAATTTTATGTTCCTATTAATTTATCAGAACTTACTAGATATATTTTAATTCATTGTTGAAATATTTAGTTTTGTTGTGCAATGATAATGATTTTATATCATCCCATATATGATATCACTGTTTTAGAAGGAAATAATTTTTTTACTACCTTGCTGTTAAAATTGACCTTAATAAATATATATTAGTTTTGGGGGAAATTTCAAAGTTATTTTTGTATATAAATGAACTTTTTTAGAAACCAGATTTAAAAAAAAAAAAAAAAAAAAATACCTAGTATGTTGTGATTATTAGAATGGCAACCTTCCTATTCTCATAGAATATTTCTGTATAGCAGCGCCACCTATCGGCGGATATGCACCCAAATTGTATCATCATAATGATCTTTTCATATATAAAGTTCGATTACACACAATAGAACCTGAGTTACAGCCTTCACTTATATTGCGGAAATCGCTGTTTAGCAGCGCCATCTTTTGAGCCATTTGCATTAAAAGTTGACAGAGACTAATATATGGTCAAAGTGCATCTGTATATAAATTTATATGCAATTCTGTGCAGTATTTACTGAGATAGACTTCCCTGAAATTACGGAAATCGCTGTATAGCAGCGCTACCTGTTGGGCGATTGACACCAAAAGTTGATAGGCACTAACATATGTCAATGTGCATGTACATATATATTTATATGCAATTCCATGCAGTAATTTCTGAAATTGCGGAAATCGCTGTATAACAGCGCCACCTGTTGACCAATCGGCACCAAGAGTGGATAAACACTAATTTATGTTAAAGTGCATTTGCATCATAAATTTATATTCAATTCTGTGTAGTAGTTCCTCAGATATATTCATGACAAAATTTTTGTCATCCACATTTTCTGAAAATGGTCAGATTGTGTTCTGGACCTCTAAAAACGTGTAAATCCATCGAAAAACAGAAGTCAAAATTTTTTATGAATCCAGTACTTTCTTGTATTGAATATAGAAGAAAATAAAAATCGGCTTAAGCAAAGTCTGAGCACTGATAAAGAGACCTTGTGAACTTGTGAGATTCTATATCATCCAAACGTTCTCTTTTGTTGATATTTTGATGAAAAATATGCGAGGGTTAAAATATTTTTATTTGTTCTAATTGAGCAAGCCTATAGCAAATCTATTTCCTAAAAAAAAAAAAAAAGAAAAAAAAAAAAAAACTTGCTTTATAACTTTTTTTTTTATTATTTTTTTTTTTACCAACGATAGTCACACGCCGCACACTTGTATATCGTTCCAATCAAAGAATCTATACTTTGGTTTCAATCATTCAAGATTTATTTCACAATATTCACTAAAACTCATCAAGTCCATATCGCATTCATAAATGAAATCGAAATATCAAAGTGCTTAATCATCCCCGCTACTCATGAGTGAAACGAGTCGGCATCGGCAATACGCTTTATCATCGTAATCATATAATTAGTTTCTGATTCCCTATCCCTAATCGAATAAACTCATACTCACATTCACTCACTCACAGCGGCGCGGACAATTTCATGAATATAATCAGAAACATTCATGAATATAATCACAATCAGAAACATCACGCTTGCGCAGAATAGCCGATAAACACTCATACTCTTTGTTTACTCATAACGACAGTGTTGCCAGACTTGGGTATTTCTCCCCATTTTGGGGAGTTTTGAAGCTTCAGGGGAAATATTTGGGGACAGAGATTTAGTGGGGAACAGTTTGGGGAAAAGAAAAATTTTGGGGAAATACACGGGGATTTTCTTTAAAATTAGTAAAAAGATGATATTTTCCTAAAATTCAATAAAAACCAAAAAATGGGCAATTCTGGATGCTATTTGTATTTCAGAAACAGAAAAGCAACTTTTTCATCTTTTTGATTATAAAATTCATTTTTTTTTTTTTTTTTTTTCTCTCTCCACTTGTAATCTCTGATTCCAGGAATTATTTGGTTTATATGTGTTGTGTGTGTTGTAGCAAGTATAGTGAATTCTAAATACTGATTACTGCTTCGCTTGAATAATCAAACTTATAGTAAGCTGGACTAGCATAAATTTGGATGCTTTGTCTTAGCTAGCTTGAATTAAACTTGCACGGATGGAATGTCCAGTTTGATGAATTAAACTTGCACGGATGGAATGTCCAGTTTGATGAAAGCTCTTTTAAGCTTGTCTGGGTATACTTGTTTTTCATGCATTAAAAAAAAAAAAAAAAAAAAAAAAAAATGTTTTTATATACTTTTGGGTTAAGTACAAATGATTAGAGATGAGGAATCTCAGAAAGTTAGACGAATAGACTCAGACAAATAGACAAAAGTTACACAAATTTAAAATTTTCCAAAAACTAGCGTATTGAAATTTATTTTTGTAAATGGGGATTTTTTTCTATAAAGAGCTTCATTTGGGGAAAAATGTGAGCTTAAATTTATTAAATATTTTTTAAATTTTTCTAAAAAATTTACATTTTTTGTATAAATTGAGTTGGGGATTTTTTTGGAAAAAACCCTTGTTTTGGGGAAATTTGAGAACTGTTTGGGGAAATTCACTTTGGACCATCTGGCAACACTGCATAACGATGACGATCGCCAGAGACCGTGATTGAATATTACGGGACGGCGCGGCGGAACAACAAAGCCCAGTTGTTTTGTGAGTAAACGAACGTATTTCGGTTTCGGTTTTAAAGTTCTTAACAGAATAAATAGAATATTATTATTTTCGGTCTAAACTATGTTTTTAATGCTTGATGGTGCAACGAGTGCCGATTTTTCGATATTAATGAATAGATGAATGATAAGTATTGAGCTACAATGAATCTGAAATAAAGAATAAAGAGAGTAAATGAATAAAAATTCATCATTTTGTATCTGTGATAGTATTTTTTTTTTCTTTTTTCTAAAACTGATTTACATGTATATAATTTAATTAGATTTCCGATGTTAATTAATTAATCTTGTCTAAATTTATTTTATAAATGAAGTTTATGAACAGAGAATAATTCTTTGTTCTGTATAATTATTAAAAAATATATTTTTTAGTGATATACATTAATTCATGATGCTAATTAATGATTGAATCATAAATGAATATATTAAAATTAGATGAACGATCGAAAATTTCTACACACCAATCGATATTTATAGTCTATTTTTATTGAAATTCTTTTAAAATTAGCAATATTTTAATATATACTTATTTTTTGGTATTGATTAATTTAAATTTTTCAATTTTTAAAATGACAACGAGGCATACTATTGATTCTTTGGAATATCATCATTTGGTATCCAAACCAAAGACTAAAAGCCAAATTTGGCCTATTTTTGGGTTACCTGCCAATGAGAATGGTACTTTTATTAGCACAGATATGGCAATTTGTAGACTCTGCCAAAAATCTGTATGTGCAAAAGGAGGGAGCACAACAAATTTATTCTCTCATTTGAAAGTGCACCATCCATTAAAATTTAGTGAGTACACTTCTAAGAAGCTATTAACTCCTGTTGTACGTACGTATAGTGAAATGAATAATCCTGATAGTCCCCCTGTAGAAAGTACAAGTATTTTTAATGAACCCACACATAAAATCCAAAAAACTATGATGGATTATCAACCATTACATAAAAGTTCAGAAAAAAAATGCACACAGGCAGTAACAGAATTTTTAGCAACAACAATGCAACCATATAATATTGTGGAACATGAAAAATTTGTAAATATGATAAAGGTTATAAATCCCAGATACAAACTTCCTGGAAGGAAATATTTTTCCTCCACAGCTGTACCAAAACTATATAATGAAACAGTAGCAAAGCTTAAAAACATCATATCAAAAGTTAGCGAAACTGATATTTCCATTACAACAGTTGTTGATTGTTGGACTTCAGTTGCAAGTACTCCATTCTTAGGTATTACTGTTCATTTTCTATCAGGAGAATGGAAACTTATAAATGCTTGCTTAAGTTGTGAGCATTTTGACAATAATCATACTGCTGACAATATGAGTCAGATGTTAACAGATGTATTGTCAGAGTGGGGTATTAATATAAGAAATATATCATGTTGTGTAACCGACAATGGTTCAAATATATTAAAAGCAGTGCAACAATTGGAAATACCCCATTTGTCTTGTTTTGCTCATAATATCAACATTGGGGTAAATAAGGCTCTGGAATTACCAGAACTTCGAAAAGCTGTAGGCAGATTAAAATGTTTACAAAGTTTAATAGCACATAGCTGGAGGATGAAACGTGATTTAATAAAAGCTCAAGAAACATTAAACATGGAGCAACTTAGTCTACCTAGTGCCTGTCCAACTAGGTGGTGGAGCACATCAAAACTATGCAATAGGTACCTAAAAAATCAACTAGCTTTGTGCAAAATGATTTTAGAATATCCTTCTAAGAAGCATTTAATGCTAGAAGGTCATGAAGTTACAGCTATTGAAGATTTTGTGTCCGCAACATCATTATTAGAAGATATGACCAGAACTTTGAGTGGAGATAATTATATTACAGCATCATCAGTCTTACCTCTTTACGCCAGAATAAGAAAACATTTAGAGCATGGAGATAGTGACAGTGAATTACTGAAAAAAATTAAAAGTCAAATTTTAAAGCCACTTCAAGAGAAATATAGCAATACAACAATAGCTGAAAATTTAAGCATATCCACTCTGTGTGACCCAAGGTTTCGCCTGAGATTTCTAGATTATCCAGATGTTACAAAAGAAGCAGCTATAAAAAAAACTGGCAGATATATACAGCACTAATAATGTCCATGAACCTGTTTCTACCCCCTCTGTAGAAAAGAAACATAAAAAAGGATTAGCTAAGTTTCTGGACTTTGTCGAGGAGGAAGATGACAGTGAGAATAATGATACACCAATCAGTGAAAAGAAGGCCGAAAAAGAAATAAACAATTATTTATCTATGCCAAAAATAAACTATGATGACTGTCCTCTCCTATGGTGGAAAGCTCATAGGGCTTCTTTTCCTCTACTGGAAATACTTGCCAAAAAATACTTGGCAATACCAGGAACTAGTGTACCCTGTGAAAGGGTTTTTAGTAGTGGTGGATCAGTAATAACTAAACAAAGAACATCACTAAAACCAAAAAATGCTGAAATGCAAATATTTTTGGCACAAAATAAAGATTTTATATAATCAATATATTTACCTTTTATGTATATATTATATACATATGTCTGTCTAATGATGTATATATTGTATACATGTCTAATATTGTAAATACTAAATACTTGTAATATTTCATGCAAATTATTATTAGTTGCCAATTCATAAATATTTTAAACCATTTTTAATTTATTAAATTATGTACACTTACCTGAATGAATATTTATATTTTGCTTATTAAAATTTTCTTCATGTTAAATAATTCTTCATTAGAAAACTTAAAATAATTTCTGTCTTTCTTTTTATCTATATTTTAATAAAAATGTCAATTTACAGTAATATATAATGATACAATCTCGTAATTTTTGTATATATGTTCAATATTGTAAATATTCATGATACTTCATTTAAATTATTGTTATTAATAGGCATTCATAAATATTTTAGAAGATTTTTTGTTGTACACTTATCTAAATCAATGTTTATATATTTCTCTGCCTATGTTTTAATAAATATGTCAATTTACAGAATTTTGCTTATTTAATAGCTATAATTATTTAATAGCTTATTGATTTTTTAATATTTACTGTAATGATTTAATAACTCATTTTATTTGAATTTGTCGTGATATCGATATATCGAAATATCATGATATGAGGATGCCGATATATCATGATGTTAAATTCCTGATATCATCCAGCCCTACTGACAAAGCTATATTCCACATTAAAACTTAATACAATATTTTCGATTCACTTATTATTATTATTATTATCATTATTATTATTATTATAGGTATGTACTACCTATAATAATAATAATAACTATCATTAACTAATAATAATAACTATTAGTATGTACTACCTATTAGAAAGGAAAAATAAATGAAAGAAAGAAAAATTAATTGTTTGAAAAGAAAAATTAATTTTTTGTGATACAAATTTTCATTTGTGAATAACTCCTTATACGAGTAGTAAAGATCTTTACAGCTGAAAAATAGCTCCTTTAATCACTGATATCTCTATGAATTTTTGTGATATTCAACTGTTTTTTTTTTTTTTTTTTTTTTTTTTTTTTCTTTTTCTTTATACATAAGGTGTTTGTAAAGTTGAGGTTGTGGTAGGTCACCACAGGTTTTTTGAAATTATGCTGGATCCAGCAACGCGAGTGTAGAGAAAGCTAAAAATGCTTCGGCGATAGTACTCGGCATTTAAATTAGAATAATTTTGCGTCAGCTTAGCGCTGCAACGAAGAAAGCAAGTTTCGGAGCGCGAGTGAATATGGAGAGGTTTTTAGAGTTTGTTAAGTGAAGTAGTTAGAGAGATGATGGAGATTAATTATAAATATGAATGTATGTTTGGGGTAGAAGTGTGTGAACTAGAGGTGTGGAGTAGAATAGAATTCTTCTTAGGCGATCATTTAGTAGTTAAGTTTCTTAGCTCGGCAAATTTTGTGGTGGTTTTGAAGGAGTTGAATTATAGTGGAGAGTTTGGTGGAAATAGGGAATCCGACCACCTTAGTCCAGTTTAAGTAGTGTTGTGGTTCACCGAGAGCAGTCATCCTCCTACTACATTATCTACTGTTGGTGAGATTCTTTTCTTCATTTATCTAAGTTATTTATTTAAGCTATTTTCTTAAGCTATTAAAAATTTGATATTGAGTTTGGCCCAAGTATCCTCTCTGTACCTAAGCTCTAATAAAACTTTATTTGTATTTCAATTTGAGTCTCGTACTATTTCTACTTAGACACTTAAGTTAATTAAGTTAAGATTGCGGTATGACGTCTACTTATACCTCACAGGTTCTCTATACAGTTGAGCCTAAAACTATGTCAAAGTTTTTTTGCTACAGTCCGCGTGTTGCGTAGTAATAAATTATTTACTACAACTGTCTATATCTCTTTGATTATTAAATATATTTATTTTAAACTATAGCATAATGATTAAGGCATATGTTATCATGTTTTCCAAAAGTTTCATGAAATTTGAAGAAAGACCTTTGGAGTTATAAAATAAAAACTTGCGATTTTTTTTTTTTTTAATAAAATATTAATAACTCCTTAAATATTCACGATATCTTCACAAAATTCTACACACGTGTAAAATATAACATTTACAACCACATATAAAGTTTACAGATCAATAAAAGCTTTTCCATATACAGGGTTATCACAAATATTTTTTATTTTACTGGATTTGTTGTTTATCCCTTAAGAGCCTTCGTGACTAATCTTTGCTGAAAAATATGAGGAAAGATATGGCTTTTTTTATTCTCAAAATTCAAGAACAACAAGGCAAATATTTTTTAAGATATTCGAAAAAACGTAAAAAAGCGAAATTGTTCACATTATTTTGTCCAATATATGTATGTATTAGTGTTGCGTGTGTGTGCGCGCGTGTTTTATATTCTTTAATATTTTTATCGATATCTTAAATCTGGCATCGCCTCCATTTTCATCATCAATATTTTTTTTATCCCTTTACATTTGATATTACATTTCTATATTGTTTTATACCAAGTGAACAAGAGGAAGAAAAAAAACCATATCCATATTGTATTGTCCATAATATTATCTAGTCCATATTTCTTGAAACCATAGATAATTCAACAAAAACAGTGTTATCAATAATGTTATATTTATATATTTTTATTAATTTGCTTTTTTTTCAGAGTGTCTGTTCGAGGGTAATATCGAAATCAATTTTAAACTAACTTTTCGAGGAGCTAAACGCTTCAACCTTTAAATATAGGACTGTATGATAATACATGCTGAAGCAACAACGTACTTAAAGAGGGGCTTTGAGGGTTCAGGGCCCCAACGGCAATTAAAACATGATTTCGAATTCTAACACGCTTCCTATCATCATATTGAGCTGAAATTATCCATACATGTATAACTTTAATGACAACATATACTCAAGATAAAACGAACTAAAGTGAAGATGATCTTAGGAGTAATGAGTCCCTGGAACCCGGATAAATATGATTTCGAAACTTATCTCTCATATTATCATCCGATAAGGCTAAAGTTTCTCATACATATAACAATCAAATGACAATACATGCTGAAGCTGAAACGGATTAATATAATGGAGCTTGGGGGACCCTAGATCCCCAAAGTCAGTTCAAATTTTAATCACTTCCCATCATCCAATTGAGTGAAAATTTGGCACGCATGAATAATTGAGATGATAATACATACTCCGGTAGAGACGGACTTATAGAAGAGGTGCCTAGGGGTCACAGCGACTGTTATAACATGGTTTCGAATTTTATCTCGCTTCTTATCACACTATCAAGCTGAAATTATCCAAATATGTATAACTTCAGTGACAACATACACTCAAGACGAAACGGAATTGAAGAAGGGACGGGGGAGGCTGAGGAGTCCTGGACCCTCGATCCAGTTAAATATGATTTCGAAACTTACCCCTTCCTATCATATGATTAAGTTAAACTTTTTCATACATGTATAAATCCAATGATAATACATGCTGGAGCAGAAAAGGATAGGAAGGGATCTCGAGGGTCCATATGGCTCCCAAATTCAGATAAAATACAATTTCGAATTTTAATAATTACGCGATTGATCTAAAATTCGGAATATGTATATAACACGGATGAAAATAATGCTAAGCTGAAATGGAGTTTGAGCGCAGCTCATTTGGTATCTGTCATCCTTGATTTAAAAAAAAAAAAAAAAGTCACCAATTTTAACATCTGCCAAAAAAAAAGAAAAATACAGGAAAAATTAGAAATACATCCTCGAAAAAATAGAAAAAAAATAGAAAAACACCCCGAAAAGCATATTTTACACAAAAATAATAATGAAAAAACATTTTAAAACTGAAAATATAAGTCTAATTAAAAATAGAAATCATTTACTTCATCAAAAAGTAATGACTAAATGACGATGGTATCAAACGATTTGAAAATAAAACTGTTTATTTCTCAAAAAACACAATTTCAAATAAAAACTGAATTTGAAAAAATCGAAAAAAGCAATGAAATCACACAAAAATAGAAATAAAAATAACGAAAACATTTCCTGTACACTTAAAAAAAAAAAAAAAAAAAAAAACACTAAATCCAAAAGTTACCAAGGGCGACAGATAACAAAGCTGTACTGTTACGGCGACATTGCAATTTGGTGAGCTATGATGTGTTATTGTTCTTATAATGGACGCACTGTTCACATTGTGTGCTATATTAACCCTTTCCGGCGCAAGGTAATTCGGGTCAATTAAATTACACTGCCACCAGAATTCGCGAACAAAATAAATAAAAGAATTTGACGACGTCTCTGCTATGTTATAAAAGTAAAATTTTGCTAAAAATTTTCCAGGATGAATTTTTGCAGTTGAAAATTTAAATTAAGTGATGCTGTAGTAGCATCACCGCCCCTGAAAGGATTAATGCGCCTCCCTAGTATTCCTATTTGAAAATGAAATAGGATAAGCAAATGGATTCAACGAATTTAAAGCGGAAACATATCGTAATGGGAACAGCTTTAATATAGGACTCTTTTACTGAAATTTGAAATTTGGCACCAAAGCAGCTCGGACATTTCTCGCCAAGGTCTTTACTTACGCAACTGTGATAGCCATTTTCATTCATATAAATAGAATATGAATCATTGTCATCAATTGAATAGAAACGCAATAACCAAAGGATAATCGAAACGATCGACAAGGTTCTTAACAAATCATTTTATGCCAAAATAAATGAAATAATTAAATTTTAAAACAAAATCTGGCTACCATGGCAACAAAAAATTAAAAGTCACCATGGGAGTCCTATACTAAAGCTGCACTGCGACAAGACCTGCCGACAGTGTAAGGAGCGACAACATTGTGCTAAACTATATCACTATGATTGGACCATTACAAAAAGAGTTGAAATTTTCAACAGAGGGAGTGCAATGCTTCACTCAAACATAGCGAAAGCACTTTTAATAGTGCTATGGTCTCCATTAATGAAATTATTTGACCTTCATTCCGTCAGGATCAGATGAACAATACTGACATTCTGGCTGTTCAGATCAATTTTAGCAAAGATGAATTCATTTAATCAAGCCAAAATCAATACAGTTTCCGGCACACCTACACAATGTAACAATAGAGAGAACACAACTCTCAAAATATCGTGGTTGGCATGCACAGTCTATAAAATACAAAACTGTACAGTGGATTATGCTGTTGTATATCTTGGATCTAAACAATAAAGTATTTGCTAAAGGGTAATAATATGTTACTTGAGTCGTGTCAGACCAAATATAGAGGATCCTGATTGCTCAAAACTGACTGGCAAGACACCGTGCAGTGAAGACGCAATGAAGGATATATAGACAACTAAGACCTCCAGCACCATATGGGATTCATATAATCAAAAATAGGTTTTTAAAAAAACTTAGATTTGGCAGCAATATTCAAATAAAAATGTTATAATATTGATTTTGCTTAATTCTTTATTTTATTTTTCAGGAAAATAACAAATACATTATCATAAAATTGGTAGGTAGATTAAACTATTTTCTGTTTCAGATATGATCAGGCTAAAAGAAATTGAAATAAACCTGAAAATTTGCACATGACTCTATCATAATCTCATCAACATGTATAAAATTAATTGCAAAATTTCACAGACACAAGACTAAACTAGGGAAAACAACTTCACCAATAACGTTTTATCAACCAAATCAGCATCTCGATTAAAACTTCATGTACGCGCAAGTAGAAGATAAAACTAGTTGGCATAGGTGGACTCTGCTCAGTTCCCCATCATATTTATGTTATCATAAATTTCTAGTGCGAGACATATTATAATCATGTTAAAAGAAATGAATTTCACCAAAGCTTGATACAGTGACAGAATGAAATCCCCGCCTAATAGGATATCCACCGTTCTCTTCCATATATTTATCTTATTCTAATCTATTAATTTATTTTATAAGGGTCAATTCCGTTGTTTAGTTTTCATGATACTATTTCCAATGCAATAATCCTCAAAATTCATATTTATATGAAATATTTACAATTTCGCTATGTTGGTAAAATCGTAAATTACGAAATTTTCCTATTAGAATATTTGTATTCAATCATGTTCAAACAAATATCATAAATGTAATTTTGAAGTTGTGTAATGCATTTATGATCCTCAAAATGGAAGTTTATGCTCAAATTTGCCTTATTCTGACATGTTAAGTAAATCGTAAATTCCAAATAACTTACGAATTTTTTAAATTGGAAAAATCATAGTCTATAATATTCATGCCAGTAGCCAAAATAATATTTAACAATTGGTTTGATATCTTTACGATGAAAATATCCCACAAGATTGACGTTTATGTGAAATTTAGCTCTATTCTGCCATGTTAAGAAATTCGTAAGTTTCCAATAACTTATGAAATTTTTATATTGGAAATTTCATAGTCATTAATATTCATGACAGTGTTCTAAATAATATTTCAAAAGTAGTCTGACAACTTTACACTGTAAAAAAATGTTGTAATTTTTCCTGCACTTTCTGCTGTTTTTTTCCAAGCACTGGCACTATCTAATAAAATAACAGCAACAATTTTGTAAAAATTTATTTCTACCTCTCGCAACCAATAGCAACGTGACTTCCTTTGGACTTTAGACGGAATTTTGCGGTTTGTAGCAGATGTTCCAATATATCTGAACTGGCGGCGAGGAAAAGACAGCTGAGGAAACAAGCATATGTCATGTGATCAAAGGAGGGAGCATTTGAACTTCTCGTTTCACCGAAAGCTGCTAGCGTTCTTAAGATTGTGGTGATGCACGTGCTTCCTGGATTGATTTAATTATTTTATATTTAGTGATTATTGTAAAGGATATACTTATTTTGTAATAAATAACAAGAAGTCGGTAGTCAATGCTGTATTCCTGACAGAAAATTACTGGATTTCGTGTGATTTTCTTCCTATAAAGATTGTTTCGTATGAATACCAGCCAAGTCTAGTGTTGTCACCAGTAAACTACTATTTTTTAGCTATTTCTATTGGTCTACTAGTTTTTGTTAAAAATCTACTGTGTTTTAGGAACCTACAAGAAATATCGTAAAATCGAGCAATTTTCCTGTAAAAAATATATGGAGGATAAGAGAATAAATATATTAGTATAATGAGGCTTATTAAATGTATGTGTAAAAATTGAAATATTGATTTTAATTATTTCAAAATAATCTTAAATTTTTCGGTGTTTTAAATAATGCTTTTGTAATTAAATATATTTACATAGTCATTGTGAGTGTATTTTCACTCATGTGAGATAATTAAAAACTGAATTTTTATCCTCATTATCTGATGAAAATCTGGAGAATATTTTAATTTCTAAATGCAATAAAAGTTGAATGAACAACAGTTTAATTATTCTTTTCTTAACAAAGCAAAATCTGCTACAACAATGTAAAAAATTGTGTTTAAGTAAGTATTATTGACAACATTTTTTTTTTTTTTTTAATCTATTTTTGGGATTTAAAATTAATTTTTTAATATACATAATCTCAATATTTTATTGCTTTTCATTTGAAAGATTAGCGATTTATTTAAAAAATATTAATATTTATTGAAAATCTTTTATAAATTCATATTTTTTTCTTTTCATCAACTATATATTTATATAAATTCAGACTTTATTGTTAAAAATATCAATTTATAAAAACCTACTTTTTTTTTTTTTTTTTTTTTTTAATTGAAGGTTTGGCAGGTATGTAATAGTATTACAGCATAAAGATCAATTTTTATTTATAGCAGTTTATTATTGTTAGTTTAACCTAGCGTTTGATTTCATTTAAAATAATACTAGTAATAAGAAGCATGTGTATCTCTTATAAGATACTATTTAATATTCTGATAGATAATATAGATAAATAAATATGGACAAGTATTATTTTTGATTCCTTAGATTTGAATTTTAATGTTTCTACTTCCAAGATTTAAAAAAATACAATAAATAAAAAAATAACTGAAATATATCTACTATTTTTCATGCAATTGGAAACGCATCTTTTTATTTTAATATTATTTCAAGTATTTTTACAATTGTACTGTTATCTTTTTTTTTTTTTTCCAAAGACTTTGAATCATTTTTGAAAAAAAAAAAAAAAATCAAAGTAACTTGTATAAACATATTTATACAAGTAGTTGTATAAATAAATTGTATAAATACTTGTATAAATAACTGAAATGAGTCAATTTGACATTTTATTAAAAAGTAAATGAATAAATAAAATTAAGCCAAACATTTTCAAAAATTTCCGTTTGTGTATGGGGGAAAAAAAATGTAATTAAGCATATATTTTTAATTTCATTTAAGATTATGCTTATTAATGTATAATTAATCAGTAATTAAAAAAATAACTTGTTTTATTTTTACATAATTTACATATAATTTATTATTGTATCAACTTTAACAATAAATAAATAAATAAATGAAGACGTTATTTATTAATGCATTTTTAAATGAATCATTTTAATTTCTCTACATTTTTAAATGACATTACCTACATTTAATTATTCTGTTTCAATTTGATATACTTTGATTCAATAATATGTTAAGGAAATATACTCTAATTAGATTCGCAATTATCATATTCAAATAATACCTTATATATTTATAATGATTTGATTTGATTTTTTTTTTTTTTTTTTTTTTTTTTTTTTGAGGAATGGATTTACAATTTCTAAAGAAAATTATTTTTTCTATCCTACTTCTTTTTCTAATGCAGATTTTTTTTTTCTTTTTTTAGCCATGTAATTAAACATTTATAATAAAAAAAAAAAAAAAAAAAAAAAAAAGGCTGTTACTTCGTTATATCTCCATTGCCA
The DNA here is from genome assembly GCA_963930645.1 of Salticus scenicus. NCBI lineage: Eukaryota > Metazoa > Arthropoda > Arachnida > Araneae > Salticidae > Salticus > Salticus scenicus. The sequence continues at coordinate 64,246,804 of OZ005654.1, read as the reverse complement.
TAATTTTTATAGAATTTCATCTTATAAAAATACTAGGAAATTAGTAGATATTTTTTCCTCTATTCTGCTAATCAAAAAAAAAAAAAAAAAAAAAGAAAAGAAAAATCAAATGTGTGAAGCTATCTTTTTAATTATAACTTCAATTTGTAATAAGCCATTTTAAGCTATTTTTAAATTTTGCTGATAAGAAAACTTTATACAGAGCAAGGGAAGGGGGAGAAAAAAAAAATATTTCAATATTGAAATAATAATAATAAGCGTCTTGAAATTTAGATAATGTTATAATGAAGATTTTGCAGTTTGTAATAAATAATTAAAAGTTATTTTTTATTTTGTTTTATTTTTCTTACAGATAAACAAAGAATTTTTTTTTTCTCTCCTTCCTTGTATGTTTGTTGGAGCAACATTAAACATTGAATTATTTCATCAAATCATGACTGCCAATTTTATTCAGAATTTTTATCTTATAAAAATACTAACAAATTAATATTTATTTTACTGTTTTAGATTTTTTTTTTTTTTATTAACTACACAGTTAATTTTAAAAGTACTTAAATGAGTTAAATTCTCTTTGCATTTATAAAAACATCTTGCAATAACCTATTTTTTAAATTACATTTCTGATATGAAAAAATTACGTATGTTAAAAAAATAAAGACAGAAAGAATTGAAACATTGATGCAATGAAATATTTTCATCTTTATATTTTAATGTAAAAAAAAAAAAAAAATATATATATATATATATATATATATATATATATCTGCGGTTTTTTTTTTTTTTTTTTTAATCAGTTTAAGGTAGTATCTACTATCTTTTTCTTCCCCTGATGGAAGTTAGCCCCTTTGTTTTATTAAAAAATAATAATAATAATAATAAATAAACAATAGTTTTCTTTGTTTGAACAACGTAATTAAACATTGAAATATTATTTCATCCAAATCTCGATTGCCATATTTTATGTATAGTTTTATTATAAACAAATACTAATTGGTTAAAAAAATTTTCCTCTTTTTTTTTTTTTTGTAATTCAAAAAGAATTTAAATGTGTTACGCTCTCTGTTATTATTTATAAATGCAATTTGAATTAAGCTATTCTTTCAAATTAAATTACTCAAATGAAAGTTTTCTTCATATTTAAAAAAATAAATATTAATATAAGATATAATTAATATTTTATCTCGAAATTTATATAATGTTATAATGAAAATTTTCTGCAGTTTGATTATAATGAACAATTTAAGTTAAGTTTTTTTTTTTTTTTTTTTTCTTTTCCAATTTTGAAGAACATAGATCCATACATTAAACATAAGCAACTATTTCTTGTAAATTAACTAACTAAAAATATATATATATAGATACAATAATTCATTTATGATATCTGCATAGTATACTGCACGGTAAACAACATTCTCTCCTTTCCCCTAGCGGTGAAAATGCTGTCTAGGCCTCTTAAATATCCTAGAATGCCTTGTACAAGGCCACTTCTTTCTCCCCCCCCCCTACCCTACTGACAAAGATACTGTTCTATATTTATTTTATTTTATTTATTTTTATGTTACATTATTAAAGATTAAAAATATTTTAAACTAATTCCTAAATTTTAAAATTTATAAGGAAATTAATTATTTTTTGTGTCTTATATGTAACTGTTATTAATGTGTATATAACATAAAAAATTCTGTCGTTAATAAAGCGATAGGTTAAGAAAATTACTTTGTAGTATAGTTATAAGTGAAAAATTAATTTACTTTGCTATTGCCATTTGCAATGAATACTTCTCTTTTAATTGCTGATACACATCTTAATAAAACATATTTTTCTTTTAAGAAACTATACATCGAAACTTTCTCTCAGACATTAAGTGAAAATACATTAAGTGGCATTAACTGAAATAAAATCGTTATAATAAATTTAACTATTAAAATGATTTTATATTCTAATAATTATTTTTATATATAATGCTACAGGAAAAATTACATTTTAATGACATCTATATATTTTCCTATTTTTCTTTCTTTGCAAATTTAGAAAAGCAAAATATTTAAATTAAAAATAAGTATAGTTGTCAATATGTGAAAATCTGAAATAATACATGCTTCAAAAAATTTATTTTTCATTAGCAAGATGTATCATTTAATAGTCGTTTTTCATGTTTGTAAAACTTTGTAATAAATCTGAAAATAGTAAAAAAAAAAAAAAAAAAAAAAATGTTTATTTTTAGCTTGAAATAACTAAAAATATAAATATTCAAATATAAACATTTTGTTTACATACATGCATATGTATAATGTGAATCAGAATATTATATTGGGGAAAGAAAATGAATTTTTTTTTATCACATCAATAAAAAATAAATAAATAATTCTTTGCCCTAATTCTTTTTTTTTTTTTTTTTTTTTTTTTTTTTAATTTTTAGGTGTGTATGAGAATTTAATTAAAAAGTACAGGTTTTTTTTTTTCCATGTATGCAAGAATTCTTAAGTACAAATTACAGATATTCTTTTGGAACATGCGCAGTAAATATATATATGTATATATAAATGTTCATATATCAGCGAATATCAAACATGTGAATTTTATGTTTCATAGCAATGTATCTCTAATGTTTTGTCAAGTTTTCAGCATCTTTTCTAAAATTTTGTTTAAATTCCTTCTTGTTATTTTTTTCGGTAAGTTTTTCTGTTTAGAATTTTTAAAACGTTAATTATAAATTAACCTGCGTAAAATTTGTGCAATTCCACACAAAAATTCCATGCAAATATTGAACATAATAAGTACAACAATGTATTAAAATTACAAGACATTTGTAACATTTTTATGATACAGGGTTATCCAAAGTGTTTTTGCTTTTCTCCAATTTATATTTAATCCCCTAATTATATTCCCATGTGAGTATAAATATTCTTTAGATGTCTGTAGTTCAAAGCCATTACGTCCAGTATCTTTTTTATAAAATCGGAAAAAAATGTCAAAAATAAATTAATAAATAAATAAATCTAATAATTTGATCACTCACAGTGTTTTTTTCTAATTATTCTCTCTCGGGGAGAGAAAAAAAAAAAAAAAAAAAAAAAAAGTTTTTTACAAGACTTTAATGAACAAGGAATAATTAAATAGATAGGATTCCTGTCAGTGTAACGACAATTATCTAAATTCGGAATAATTGGTATCAATTTTGCGATTAGGAATAACAAATATGTCATCTAGAAAATTTGTCATTAAAATATTTGGTCTACCGGAAAGTTCTGTTTTTTTGAATTAATAAAATGAAAATTTTTATTTAACCATTATCATCTTGAGAGTTACACAAGAATACCTTAAATATTATCCAAGATAACTTTCCGATGTCCGTATTTTAATTAAAAAGTACAAAACTTTCCGGTAGGCCTAACATATCTAATATTCACATTGGAAAAAAAAAAAAAAAACGTGAATTGCTCCTAGCAGAATCATGTTTTCATAGAGAACCAAACATCATTTCCCTATTCTTACTTTATTATTTTGATGGCACACCTACACTGCAGTTCCCCTGGTGCTCTCCCCAGGACACCCTTGAGATATCTTGAGAAATAAAGAACACATTCCCTAGAGATATCACAAAGATGTACTGGGGGGTGTATTGTTGGGTCATCTGTGCGAAAATACTTTATTTTTTTATGACTTCGTAATAAAAAGAATAAATAAATAAAATATTTTGTGATTTCTGCAATTAAATATAAGACAGGGATCGGCGCAATCACTTTTTTCAATAACACTATTTTTATAAAGTAATATCTGTAATATTCAATCAAAGATAACTGCTGTTACAAAAATAGAAACAAACTGCATTTTTTTTTTTTTTTTTTTTTTTTTTTTTATGGAAAAATGTTAAATTAAACATAGCACTTAAAAAAAAGTATGTCAACCCCCCCCCCCCAAAAAAAAAAAAAAAAAAAAAAAAACATTGAACAATTAATTATAGAAAGGATACAGCAACTATACAAAAAGTTGAACCAAAAATCGGAAGCAGTATTAAAAATTTATTAGAATTGATTCAGAATTTAAATCTGTATCAATAAACATGAAGTAAAACTTAATTTTAAAAATGTTAACGTATTTTTCGCATTAATTTGTTGTATTTGAACCACACCACCTGGCATTTTGGATCATCTAATTTACTTGTCTGGCAAGAACTCTACCAATGTAAAAAATTCTTGCATAATAGTATACATCTAAAAAACTGATTTCTGATATTTGGATAGCTGCAGTTGGATATATATTTATAACAGACAAATCATAAACAGAGTGTAATATAATTTTGTTAACAAATTATAAGCATGTAGCTCAGAAAGTGAGACTTTATAATACTAAAAGTATTTTCTGAATAGAAAAATAAGTTTTCGGAAAGCTTATGAAAAGCATCAAAAAACAAGCACATTCAAATAATAATTATAATAATTATTATTTTATTTATTTATTTATTTTATTTTATTTATTTATTTATTTTATTTTATTTTATTTATTTATTTTATTTTATTTATTTATTTTATTTTATTTTTATTTATTTATTTTTTTTTTTTTTTTTTGTCAAACAAAAAATTAAGTTACAAATACAATAAGAAAATAAATACTATAAAAAATTTATTTTTCAAAATGGTATTAAATTTTGAAGATATTTTAATCAGAGCAAGGGTCAGAATATGTCCAAACGCCCGAACGATGTTCGGGGGAAATTTAAACTGACTGGGGAAATTTTGAATACTTTTTAAAGAGAAAATAAAAATGTAAGTCAAAAATAACAATTTGCTACTTTGAACTTCTTATAATATACAGCGATATTTTTATGTTACACTGTATACTTATTCTCTTAAAGATATATTACATAGAACAAGTGACTTTGTATAGCAAAGTAGATTTTTGCATTATTGAGGGAAATTTATACTGTGTTTTTGGGAAATTTCCGAGATCTGAACATTTTCTGCATTCCTGAATCAGAGTACCTCAAATTGGTCGAACCAAGCTAAAATGTTTTTTTAATCTTTAAGCCATAATACAAAATCAACAGGTTTAATTCTCTATTGAGTAAGGAAAAGTAGAAAATACTACATTCCAAAAATAGTTTAAATTATTAGTCCATGTCTCCAGTTATACTTTTTCTGAAGCTTTATTTCAGGCTTAACATGGCTTTAAAGAAAAAGAGAGAGAGAGGGAGAGAAAGATGAAAAAGAAATAAACCGATCTTTTCATCTGTAAGTTGTGAAATTTATAGCGCTGATAAGAATACCATCCTGTAAAATTTGCAACGAAATGTAGTGAATTTTACAGAATTGTAAAAAATGAGAGTTTGTAGCTCAGCAAATGCTCAGAATCTGAAGCAGCAACTGAATTAAGATGACATGGCACCTTTGACGGCATTATTGAATGCAGCACTCGTGCCTACTTTGTTCGCCACACAAAGGATCGTGAGTTCTTTCGACCCGAGAAATTATTGCGAGTTTATTGCATTTTATGGTGTTTATCCAAAGTTCTGTAATTATTATTGAAGTAAGTTTCATATAATAGCCTATATTTCCACTTAATATTTATAAACTGGACTATAAGGTTTGTCTATTAAAATATATATTCCGGTATCAATTTTTGTGGGTTTTAATACTTTTTTTTTTTTTTTTTTTTTCAGCATTGAAATCTATAAATTATGTTTTCTCAGTCTGCTTTTTTTCATTAATTAATGATTATCTTCATGAATTATCTTCAAACAGCTAAAACTTTTAGAGATATTTAGGAAAGAACTGGCAATTTTTTTGCATGTTTAAGGGAAACAATTTAAAAAGAATTAAGTATGGGTTTTGAAATTTATTCATTAGTTTAAAAAAAAAAAGTTAAAACGTGCTTCGTAAAATTTGGGAAGAAAGGGAAAAAAAGGTGATTTTTTTAAATTTTTCTTTTAAAGTTACTGCAAAATCGATCCCAAATTCTTTTAAGTTCTATTAAACATCCACACACATTAAGTTTATTCTTAAATATCTTTGGAAGACTTAGATTTTGAAGATCATAAATTCATGAAAAAATGTAAACTGAGAAAACGCTATTTAAAGATTTCAAATCTGTAAAAACAGTCTATCAAAAACCTTGAGAATTGTTGCCTGACTATATATTTTATTGAACAAACGAAATTTATAAATATTAAATGTAAATACAAACTTTTAAATAAAGTATACTATTAATAACAGCATCTTATGAATTTTTCAGCAAAGTGCAGTAAATTTCACATCATTATTAAAAACACCAACTTTTAAAATTAACAGAAAAGTGCAGTAAATTTCACATCACTGTTAAAAACAGTATATTGTAAAATATACAGCAAATTGCAGTAAATTACACAGCACCGTTAAAAACAGCAACTTGTGAATTTTACAGCAAAGTGTAGTTAATTTTACAGCACCATAAAAGACAACAACTTGTGAATTTTACAGCAAAGTGTAGTTAATTTTACAGCACCATAAAAGACAACAACTTGTGAATTTTACAGCAAAGTGCAGTTAATTTCACAGCACCAAAAAAGACAGCAATTTGTGAATTTTACAGCAAAGTGCAGTTAATTTTACAGCACCATAAAAGACAGCAACTTGTGAATTTTACAGCAACTGTGCTGGCAGCCGCGGTGCCAGCAACTTTTGTTGTAAAATGCCGAAATTTTTTTTTACAGTGTACGATGAAAATATCTCTCAAAATTGACGTTTATGTGAAATTTTGTCCTACACTGCCATGATAAGAAATTCGTAAATTTCCAATAACTTGCGAAATTTTCAAAGTAGCATATTTATAGTAAATGATGGTTATTCCAGCATCAAAACTGATATTTTAAAACTGGTCCGACATTTTTACAGTAAAAAGTTTCCATTTAATGCACGTTTATGTGAAATTTTCTCCCATGTTAAGAAAATCGTAAATTTCTAATTACTTACGAAGTTTTTTAATTCGAATGTTGCAAATGAATAGGGATCTTGCCAGTATCGAAAGTAATATTTTAAAACTAATCTGACCTCTCTGCGATCATTTGTTCGTGAGATATCGTGTAAACAGACTAACAAACTAACGGACTAACACACTAATGGACTGACACACTGACACACTAACAGACACCCTACAGACAGACACCATACAAATTTTGTCCTTTTCGGATTCCTCACACCTGCAAGCGTATAAAAAAGTCAAAAAACCGAGGTCGAAATTTTTCACGATTACCTAAGTTCCCCATACCTATAGTATGATGGGGAACTAAAAATACAAAATTATTTAAATAAAAAAACATTTTTTATTATACCATATTTTTAAAACGTACAATTTCTCCTAGCCCCATACAAATATGTAACTCCTTAAGTTTCTCCTGATAAGTTCGGATTCTGAATTTTTAATAGCTATGAAAATATTTTTAACATTTAAAACGAAAAACATGGGGTGCATGCAGTAGACGATTGAGGAATGCATAGTTCATTTAAGCTAATAACAATTATATTACACTGCAAATGATATGAACTGTTGCGGGAATTTTCTCCATGACAACTACTTGCTGTACTCCTTACTATTTTCATTGTATGCGTCCCACTTTTTTTTTTTTTTTTTTTTTTTTAATTTTATAAGCCATTTCATAGCTATTAAGAATTCGCAATCCCAAGTTATCAGGGGGGGATCTGAGAGGGGGGATCTATAGGGTTAGATATCTGAATGGGGCTAGGAGAAGTTATTTTCACTTATAGTACGTTTAAAAATAGTGGTATATTTAAAAAAAAATTTTATTTAAATAATTATTTATTATATATCACCACATATTCGAGCATAAAAATCGCATAAGTGGTAAACTCAACAATAAATATCTCCTAAAATAATACTTTGGCAATAAACAGTTTGTTTCAGCATGTTTATTACACATTTATGATCAAAATTACCAAATTCCATGTTTGTATGTAAAACAGTTTTTGCTGTATTATCCAAGAAAACGAAAAAGACAGGATAAATTGAATCATAGCAGCGGCAGCGGTTTAACTTTTTTACTAGAATAGAGAGATTATATTTTTACTCTAATGAATAAAGTTTCAAATAACTAAGTTTGTACTTTTTCTTTTGTTAAAATATTATATTTTTTAAAATGCTAATTTTCCGTAAATAAAATTCCAATATTCTATGCAATTATATATGAAAAAAAATCCTTGTGATTACGTAACGAATGATTCAAATTTCGGGATTTCGAGCAATTTATTTTTACATATAAAATATAATTTTATTCAATTCGAGAATATTCAGTTCCTTTGAGTATTATTTTCTTTTGCAAACTCAAATAGTTTCCAAAACAAAGTAGATTAATTCCAAATGTCTTTACCATTGGGAGACAGACTGTTTTACTGTTAGGTAATTTTTATATAACTTTTATTTTATCGAATCAAAGTAATGAATGCATTTTGAGATTTTCGTCTGTATGCTAAACATAAATTAATAACATACGCAGTGTCATATATATTACTTTTTAACAATGAATTTATGTAACATTAATATCAGTTTGAATACTTAATGTAATTTTTATTATTAAATATATTTTTTTCTGTATTTCTCTATCATCTTTTTCTTTTTTCTTTTTTTTTTTTTTTTCTTTTCTTCTATACATTAAATTATTGTATTTCTCATTTTAAAAAAAATGTATTAGAATACTCTATATAGTAATTTTATTTTATTTTATTTTTTAATTATTTATTTTTTCATGAATGTTATGTGTAAAGTTTCATCTAACGATAACCAATTTATAAGTGAATTTGTTGTTGTTGTTGTTGTTGTTGTTGCTGCTGCTGCTTAAATACCACAAAAAATTATGTTTTCTACCAAGGATAACAACTTCTGTTTAAACAAAAAATCTAGTCATCACAAAACTTTCTTCTGTGCAATGCTAGATAACAGTAACACTTATCGGAGAATAGCCTATTAGGTGGTGCATTTGTATCTGCAACCGTGTTAAGTGATCAGTCAAATTCATTCTTCTTAACATGAATATAGTATGCTGTATAGTAGAAACTTGTGAAAATAAATATATGATGGGCAACTGAGCAAAGTCTACCTATACCAACTAGTTTTTTATTAATATAACTAAATTTTTAAAAATTTATATTTCAAAGGTATTTTATTACTAAGCTAAAAAATTGGTATATTGTGGCCGTCAAAAATTTCATTATGTATTTTCCCAACGCAAATTCACGCAGTACAAATGTTTTGCTAAAATTAATATTGATTAAAATTTTTTCATGATGAATTTAAACGATTTTCATATAAGAGAAGTACGACACTAAATGTAATTTTTGTACCGAAATCTGAGGAAGATGCTTTATTTTTCTAATATTTATTTATTTATTAGATTTTATTATTGTTGTTGTTAAAAATGCAGCAAAATCGATTAATTTGTTTTAAATTATCACTGTAGTTCAATCATTCGTTTTAAAAGTACTGACGATTTCTTTTAAAAGATTTCCGAATTAAAAACTTACTGCTCCCGGAAGGGTGCCCCCCCCCTTCTCGAACTGGAGTGGTGCCCTTGCATATACAAAAAACTTTTCCTGGTTGACTATTATTAACATAAATATTGTTTTTAAATTTACATTGGGAAATTAAGATTAATTCGTATTTGCAAGAAACTTTGTCTTATGCTGTCATATCGAAAATTATAAGAAAATGGGGTGACAGCACCGCCTGTACAATTATTTATACCCAAATGTAATCAGCAGCAATTTATATCAAGGTCCAACTAAATATCAAGTACGGTTAATTTTGTCTATTGGTTCCTGAGACACAGTGTTAATAAATTTTGATATACACGTACACACAGAAAAACGTTTTCTAAAAATGATTCAGAACATATCAAAACGCGTAAATTCGTCAAAAACCGGAGGTTGAAAATTTTCACGAATTCAATAGTTTCTTCTCATACAAAAGTGCACGTCTAAGTTTTTAAAATCTAGCAATGAAAAAAACATAGCTGCATTCAACGCAAGAGACTTTTATAAAAATTCAAATAGTTTCATGATTGTCTGAGTTTATAGAACATCAAAATCTATGAAATTTTATTTAGTGTGATTTTTCGAAAATTAGAAGTGCTAAATAATTATGAGGTTATGTCGAAGGATGATTTTTTCTTACTTTGGACATGGTTTGACACAGACACGGTGAAGCGATAGAATAAAATCGCCGTTTCGTAACGAAGTATCAACAACAACAATTTAACAATTGGTTTATTGAATTCTCCCACGTTCGTAAGAATCTCAATGACGATGTTCGGGCTGGTCAAGCGAGAAGTTCTGTAATTCCTGGACACATTAATACTGTGGGAAATTTAATAGCTTCTCATCATCATGTGACATATGATGTGACCTACGATAAAACAGAACCCGTCCGTTAAGTCTTAATATATCCGCTGAAATATACTTATTAACACGCTTTTATTAGCTTCACCTGTATGTATGTATGTATGTTTGTTTGTAACGTCTGTGGGAGCAAACAAAAAATTTATATTGTAAAAAAATACTTTCCCTACGTGAACGATGCGGCGTCGAGGTAAGGCGCCGCGCTACGAATATAAAGGTCCAGCGTTCGATCCCCGTTAGGAAAGATTTTTTTAAAAATGGTTTTTGTTAATTCTAAGCTATTTTAATTAAAGATTTAAATGTATGTAAATATTACGGTGTGTCACTCACATGATTTTCTCTTACCCTGAATTTTAATACTAAGATAGATATTTCGTGCTTTTTAGATCACATTTCTATAAAAGCGTGTTCTTTAATTTTTTAAAACTATAATATTATTTTGTTACATTTATATCACATAACAATATAGTTACAAATACGCAGATGTGTTTTACTATTTTTCTTTCCTATTACAGGGATATGCTGAAGAAAGTTATTCTAAAATTACATTTTTTTTTTATATATAACTTCTGAAGAGTAGCAAAAATTTCAATCGATAATTTTACAATCGATATCAATAAACATTTTCTGTTATATCTATTTATTAAACATTCTTTTTTTTCCTGTTGTTGTTGTTGTTGTTTTTATCTATTTCTGCAATGCAATGCATAACATAAACAATTTTGTGTAAAATTTTAATGGACCTAAATATAATTTTTTACGTAAGATTTTGAATTTTTGCAATGCAGAAATTCATTGTTTATTTTATTCATGCATATTATCGAAATTTGCGTAATCTATTACATATACACGAACTCTTAAAAAATAAATAAATAAATATGTACTTGAAAAAAATATCTGATTGTTTCCAGGTCAATATATAATCTATTTTTACGTATTGTACTATAAATATTTTCTACTGCATAAGAAATTTTCTATACTTGCTGAACATTATCATATAATCAGAGTCCGAAAAGAAATATTAAATTTTAATTGCCCAAATTTAGCTTCTTAAACTTGTGAATAAGATAATTACACTGTTAAAGCCATTGCTTTTAAAACTTGATTATCCTTTTCCAGAGCTATTTATTTTTCTCACCTAAGTAGTCATATTTTTCAACTGCCATTTCCACTAATTGACAAATTAGAAGAAATTTTTATGTAAACGTCATTCACGTATCGACGGTATATGACATTTTGCATTGTTATTTATTTGTCGGTGCTGACAAAGAAAAATGCTGCCGAAATTGATGACAGGTTGACGACAGCAATTTCCTGGTTTAAGCAATCTTGTAAAAAGTCGATAATTAATATTTATAGTATTTATTATTATTTTAATTATTACATTTTTTTTTTATTTATTTATAGTGTTAGTAATTATTAGAAAACTAAACGCGTCGTTCATAAAAATTAACTAAAATTTTTGGCACATTTAAAATTTAAAAAACTTATTTTTTAATCTAATACTTTACATAAAAAAGTATTTTTAATATAAATTTATATTATATTTATATTATATTACATACTTTAATTTAGCAATAACATAGTCAGTATTTGCTTTCATAAAAGATATATCACACATCAAGTCTTATGCATTTATATGCCATAGAAATTAAAATTTAGCTTTCCTATTCACGTGGTAAATTGAACCACGGCAACGACATCTGTTGGCCGATAAGCACCCATGTTCACTTAGCATAGTATTTTATATTAGCCGTATTTGGATTCTAACATATTATTCACTTGTAAAGTCAAGTATATAGGCAATTATATTTTATAACTTTTAATAAATTTAAAAGATATTAATTAAAATATATATTGATTAAAATAATGAAAAAAAAATTAGTAAAATTCGGTATAATTGGTTTTTAATAAATCTGGATTTAAAATAAAAAAAAATATTTTTTTTTTAAACTTTCTTTTATATGTAATATAGAGAAAGTATTGGATTCGTGAAAATTTTCGACCTCCGTTTTTTGATGAATTCACACGTTTTGGAATGTCCTGAACATGAATTGATAGTTTTTAGAAAACGTTTGTCTGTCTGTGTGTATCACGATTTTTGTGAACGCTGTATCTTACGAACCAAATAATGAAATTTAACCAAACTTGGTATTTAGTTGCACCCTGACATAAACTGGTGCTGATTATATTTGGGGATCAATCACTCAACAGGTGGCGCTGTGATCGCATTTTTGTGAACTTTTAACATGGCAGTATAGGACAAAATTTCGTATAAATGTGTGTAATGAGATTGGGTTATTTCAAACTTGTGATTGTAAAATTAATATAAATTATTGATAATAGTAGTAGTTAACTAGGAAAAAAAATTTGTGCTTGTGGGGGCATTGGTCCCCCCCCAGGGGGGTGTCTTTCGAAAGATGGGTATCTTTAGAAAGGTCTCGTCAATACCTTTAAAATGAATGGTTGAACTATAAATCTGTGATAATTTAAAACAAAGTTATCGATTTTTTTTTACTTTTAACGAAAAAAATCGTAATTTTTTATTTATTTATTTTTTTTTTAATTGTTACTGAGTGTATTTGTATTGGAAAATATAGAAGAAAGTCTTGTGGCGGCCACAACAAGCTAGTTTTTCCTTAAATTGGAAATAAATTTTAAGCATTATTTTCCCAGCATCGCAAGTCGTTTCAAAAACAAATTTGTAACTTTTTTCTGGTTGCACTCATTCAATAGCATTAGTAGTATAAATTCATATTTATATTGTATATCTTTCTTTTTTATTGTATACTTACATTCAAATATTAGTTTAATTTTTTTTTAATATTAAAAACATTTGATTTAAAAACTAAATTATAAGGAACATATATTTTTGAAATAAGTTTGTCATTTTTTCATGCAATGATCGGTGCTAAATTTTCAATACACATTTGTGTGTGTATATGTGCACTTTCAATAAAACTTTGAATTTTTGATTATTATTTATATTAGTACATATAAATGAATATTTATTGTTTAAAAGAAAAAAAAAATCTGGAGTGACTCCACTCGACTTTCCGAACATTGAGTAACTAACAGTTTTGTAGATAAAATAAAGAAAGAGGTGTTGCTAAACAAACAAAAAAGAGAAAACCAGAACAGAGTGTTTGAATATTTTTCTCCATATATCACACGAGGTTTTATTTAACGCTACTGAACTTTGAGCCCTTAGATCATAAGGATAAAGAATTTTTCGTTGTGTCCCTGTAAAAATCTATAAATGCTAGATTCACCAAAATGCTTATAGTTAGTGCAACAGTGATTTATAATATTCATACAAATTTTCAGCTCAATTGAATAAGGCGTTTAGATGCTATCGCTGGTCTCATAGGCCATAAAGATAAAGAATTTTTCTTTGTGTCCCTGTAAAAAACTGTAAGTGCTAGATTCACCAAAATCTATACAGTTGGTTCAAATGTGACCTATAACATGTGTACAAATTCTTTGCTGAGATTAATAAGGCGTTTAGACGCTATCACACTTTTAAAAATTTGGCAAAGAATTTTTCTTTGTGTCCCTGTAAAAAAACTATAAGTGCTAGATTCTCCAAAATCTATACAGATTGAGTATCTGTGACCTATAATATGTGTATAAAGTTTTTGCTCAATTGAATAAGGCGTTTAGATGCTATCGCACTTTTAAGATTTTGGTCCCTTGGCCATAATGATAAAGAATTTTTCTATGTGTCCCTGTAAAAAAACTATAAGTTCTACATTCACCAAAATCTATAGGGTTCGTACTATGGTGACTTACAATATACGTACCAACTTTCAGCTTATTCGAACAAAGCGTTTAGACGCTAGCGTGTTCACTCACAGACATACACACATACATACACACATACATACACACATACATACACACACATACATACATCATCGTAAAAATAGTGAAAACGGACTCGTTGGACCTCGAAACGTATAGAAACATCAAAATCTCGAATTCGGATTTTTGACATGATTACAATACTTTCCTCACTATAGTGTTCGGAAAGTAAAAAGAGGGAAGAATCTGAATGTTTGCATGGAATATGAAACATTTTTCTCTTCTCGTTACCTGTTACACATTCAGCGATTTTTATTTCGAGAAAGATTTCTTACCTCGAACATAGTGAAATTGCATTTTAATATATTTTAGCTTTTATTCTATAATATACTTGGACATTTTTATATTTCCTTACAAACCACTCTTTAATTCTAATAACGTCGTAATTTATAGGAACGCGTTTTATTTTTCCTATTTAACCCTTTGCTGGATCTAACGCTCTAAAACGCTTTGAACATTGTTTCCAAATTTATATATTCTTTTATTCAACTATCACCAGTAATTTTAAGAGGATTGATATTTGATATACGTAATGGACGGATAACCTTCGAAGTGATTAAACAACTGTTACAGTTCAAATTTAGTGGTGGATATTGAATAGAACAAATCCCTAATTTTGGCAATACTGACCAGAAGAGTAAAACTACATAAGACCGGCAAAGGGTTAAATAATATATGTAAATTAATTTTTGTTTTGTCCAGCATAAATCCATTGTAATATATTTGAAAAAACATCTCTTAATACACTGTTAAAAATGGTTTCTTAAAAATGAGCTAAATTGTCTCAAAATAGCTCAGAAACAATATACACTTAAATTTGAAAACCCATGTACTCATTTTTTGAGTAGATTGACAGGTTCAAAAATGGGGTTGACCAATACGAATCCCAGTATCCCTATGTTTGACATGTCAGTATACTCAAAATTGAGTACATGGGTTTTTAAATTTAAGTATATAGTCGGTAACAAAAGCCTCCGCACACTAGCAAAAATTCCTATGTAAAAAAATTGCACTTAATACAGTTTTGTTAAATAAATCCTTGTCAAATCCTGATTTTAGACTAGAGTGACCATATTGTTTTCCTTGAATTTGTGGACAAAGATGGCGGTGTCCTCGAATTTCGAGGACAAAAAAAAATAAAAAAATAATTAAATCACCTTAAATTGTAAAATTTTAGTAATTTTTATGTATAAAGCACCTTATTTCAGCTTATTTATTATACATATAATAAATTACTATAATAAAACATTAATAACTTTATAACCGGCGTCCCCAAATGTGTTGTAATTTTTTGGGGACGAAGGTAGTTTGCCCTCGAAATTCGTGCCTGTCCTCGAGATTCGAGGACATATGGTCAGCCTATTTTAGACTGACAAAGAACAAGATTCGACAAAACTGTATTATGTGTACTTTTTTTATGTAGGAGTTTTTGCTAGTCTTCGGAGACTTTTATTACCGACTGTATATTGTTTTGGAGCTATTTTGAGACAATTTAGCTCATTTTTAAGAAACCATTTTTAGCAGTGTAGACCGTAATAAAACCGAATTCTTTTGTAAATGAATGCATATAAATCAGTAGTATCCTTTATTTATAGAAATCATGTCATGATGAACTTACACAACACTTCTGAGTTTCAAAACTTTCTATATTTACGAACGGAAATAAGATTTCAAACACAGACACTTTTCAGTTTTGTTTGTAATGTTTTAAGTGATGCTCTGATGTTAAGGCTTAATGTTAAGTCTTTTCGATGCATTAACTTTTCCAGACATTACGCAAGTTGATGAAACTCCTGAATAGATTTATTAAGCTCAGTATAAGTTCAGTATTTCTACAATGTTTTAAGAACTTGCACAAATGATGCTATTAGGTAATCAAAAATGTAGAAACTTCCGAAAATGAAAATTTTATATTTAATTAATGATCGTAAGGAACGTTTACATAAGGAGCATATAAGGAACTTTTCCAAAATTATCAAACTGAATTCAGAAATGTGTGATATTATATAACTGATAGGGCATGATGATTGCATAAGTATTTTGATTTCGATAGGAATGCATTTACTTATTCAAATCGTATCTAAAATGAATCTGTTACATGAGGCACTGAAATATTTATCTAAATCAAAAGTTTTATAAATTAATTCTTGGATTTAGTAATGATCTCTAATCCTGTATATTGTTTACGACTTACACATCCTAAATACAACATTCTCAAAATAACTAAAAAAAAAAATCATAAAAGCATCTACTGTCGGCAGCAAAAGTATCCGAGCACTGGCAAAAAGTCCTATATAAAAAGGTACTCTTAATACTGTTTTGTTAAATAAATCCTTGTCGAATTATGTTCTTAGTCAGTCTAAGAATATAACAAGGATTTATTTAACAAAACAGTATTAAGAATACTTTTTTTACATAGGAATTTTTGCTAGTGCTTGGATACTTTTGCTGCCGACTGTATACTGAAATGTAATTTTAAAGTATATATTTTTCTCGTAGTTCTGTCGTAACTTCGGATACAGCTTGACAAATTTTTAACGAAGTTTATCAACTTGATAAGTTTCGCTTAAAAGGATAACTTTGATTGTGAGAAGTTTGAATAGTTTTTAAAATACCAGTTATGATACCAGAATAACATTATTGAACTGGACATAAACAGTATATGTTAAAAATTTGATATGTATTTTTTAATTTATTTATATATATGGAATAACAGGGCATTTTCAGCACGAAACACCGCAAAAATATTAAAGCGTAAGTAATGCCAAAAATTTAAAATAATCTGAATCGTAGAGAAAAAAAAAAAGTTAGAAACGTTTTATCGAATTCTGAAGCAAATGGATAACATAAGCTTTCTACTTCTTCGTGGCGCTTGGCAATGGTAATCACTGCCGACATAAGACTTTTTTTAGAACTTTTTGAAAAAGTTTAAAGTGTTTATGGCTTTGATATCTAAGGGTGATATTTATGATAGGTACAGTTTAGCATATATATTTACATTTCCTAAAAAAGTTGAATTGACAAAATTTCTTTATATGCACAACAACATGTTTCAAGAGGATAACGATACTATTAATTTTTTATTTCCAGATCCACACATATGCATTCTAATATATTATTACTATGTTTATAAAGGCTCGAAATTTTTTTTAAGTTGTGTTATTTTCTAAACAGTTTTTTAGTTAGTTTTTACAATATTTCTAAAGGCATCATAAACAGTGACTAAATCACATTTTGTTTAAATTAAAAAAAAAGTCTAAAAACATTTTCAAGCACGAATTTGCTATATTATTTTGTGATTATATTAGTTTCTTTAAAATAATATGAAATATTTGTATCTGACATGTTTAATATTTACTCAAATTAAAAAAATTACATTTTACTTACACTTCTCTTACATAATGTTGACTGTTTAAAGCTCTTAAAAATTTATAAAATGTATGTAATGTCTAAATTAAATTTTTTACCGAATACTCTTCATAATAAATAGTTATTTTGTTCCATTCGCTAAATAATAAATACTCCAAATGTATCTAACTTTTACATTTTAAAATAAAAATTCGAATGTACTGTATTCTAAAGTCATTAAAATACATTTGTCACAGATGACAAATGGGACATTGTTATACATTGAGAGAATTCCTTTGCTCTTCCAGGAAATCAGGATGAGTAATGTTTTGTTTAATGTCATTTAAAAAGTTTCTACAATGTTAAAAATTTCTGTAAATTTAATGTAAATATTTATCCAGAGTCTCAGTAAATTTACAGTAATTCTTAGTTAAAAGTGAATAATCGAGATTCTCAATCTTTATTCTGTATTTTTACCTAATTTTGTTACTTAATTTTTTTAATTAAAATTAAAAATGACTGTTTCTACTTTATAAAAAGCATTTTAAGTCCGAAATATATTCTCACCAATAATTAATTAAATTAATATTAGTTATTAAAGTGAATATATAAAATTATTTTTTTTTAACATTTCCGTTTATTTTTCTCTGTAATTTTACGTGACACTTAAGATAATACGTTACACAGTGTTTTCTGTTGAAATTTTTAACAGTGTAGTTACGTAAAACGTGTATTTGTATTTAAAATAATGTTAAGTTTTTTTTTTTTTTTTTTTTTTTTTTTTTTTTTTACGTTTTAATCGCTTGAAAAGCATGTATCTTAAAATCCTGACATAAAAACTTATATTAATTGCTTTTCTAAAGAGTATTTAAGATTAGAAATATTAAATAATTTTTTCAGCTCTGGCAAAAAAAATTTTAATTATATTAGGTGTAAATTTTAATCAAATAATTAATCTTCAGATAAAACATCGTTTTTTTAATTATGTACAAACTTTTAGTAATATTTTGTTATATTTTAAAATTTATTTATATATTTACAATATTATATTTATATATTTATTATAATTTAAATATGTATAGTAAAATACACGTAGAGCATACAGATTTTTTAATAACTAAGATTATAAATGGTGGACTTTTTAGAAAAGGAGAATAAGGCAAATCCCCAATGTCAAACGAACCCCTCTCGATTTAATATTATGCATGTATATATTAGGTGTAAGGGAAAGTTCTGTCGTTTTTGAACACGCTCACTTTTATGCGTTGTCGATTATCGACTGAAACCGGTTTAAACAGTTAAGTTAGAGTATGATTGATGATTTACACACATTTTTTGTGTATTAGTCGGTTTTTTGAAACTTGTAGAACTGTCACCATGGGCGAAGAAAAAGTACAGTTAAGACATTGTATGTTGTACGAGTTCCAAAAAGGGAATAACGAGATGGAGCCAACAAAAATCTTGTGTGACGTGTTTGGAGAGGACGCAGTAACAGCTCGAACATGCCAAAGATGGTTTGCGAAATTTCCTTTGGGTGATTTTTTGACTTTTTGATTTTTTTTTTTTTTTTTTTTTGAAAGATGAACCCAGATCAGGAAGGCCGCCATCAGCTGTCAATGATGAAGTGCTACAGTATGATCAGGACAAATCAGAAGTGGGCTTCAAGCTTCGAATTCATCAGACTATTGCTTTAGATCGCATTAAAAGCCTTATTTTAGTGTCCAAACATTCTGTTTGGGTGCCAAACAACGAAAGAACTTTACCTTACACCTAATATTTTATAAAAATGGCATCGACTAATAATGCAACGGCCAATACGAGCAGTTCAACCTCTCTTTCGACATTATCTGTCATATCATTTAGTTGTGGATAAATTTTGAGTTTTTTTCCGATTTTGTAAAGGCAAAGATATTATTTGGCATGCTTGTTAGTTTAATGCCACAAAGAAAGTACATAAATCTATTTTATTTAGTAGATTTATTTATTAAATTCTTACTCTTTGCTATATTTTTTTAAATAAACATTTGATTGATAATATTTCCTTACAAACAGCCAAAAATGATAAATATTTTGAAGATAAAGCTAAGTAAACTATATGACATTATAACGACTTCAACGCGCAATAAATCTACGTAATAAGTTTAAAACTACTTGGAAATTTTTCTTGATGTTAATCTGTTTAAAAAATCTATATCTTATCCTTTGCAAAATTTATTGTAATCATACAAATGACAGTTGTTAATTTTGTAATAACTTCAGAAATGCATATGCTTAAATTGAAATCGATTCCTTTGAGATATACATTTGATTTAAATCCCGCTAATTGTAATTGGTCAGCAAAGTGTGAAATTGGAAATATGGATTCCAAATCTATCAGCGCATTTGATGCTTCGGAAGACCAAAGTAGAAATTATATCTGTTTATCTCTTACCCTTTATTATTAAAATCGCAAGATTGATATACCGAATTTTATGAAAATTAATATTTTTATCCAAGTTTATATATATATATATATATATATATATATTTTTTTTTTTTTTTTTTTTTACTCTCCGAACACTATAGTGACGAAAGTATTGTAATGATGTCAAAAATCCGAATTTGAGATTTTGATGTTTCTATACGTTTCGAGGTCCAATGAGTCCGTTTTCACTATTTTTGCGATGATGTATGTATATGTGTGTGTATGTATGTGCGTATGTATGTGTGTATGTATGTGTGTATGTCTGTGAGTGAACACGCTAGCGTCTAAACGCTTTGATCAAATAACCTGAAAGTTGGTACGTATATTGTAAGTCACTATAGTACGAACCCTATAGATTTTGGTGAATCTAGCACTTATAGTTTTTTTACAGGGACGCAAAGAAAAATTCTTTATCATTATGGCCTATGGGAGCAAAATCTTAAAAGTGCGATAGCATCTAAACGCCTTATTCAATTGAGCAAAAAAATTATACACATATTATAGGTCACAAATACTCAATCTGTATAGATTTTGGAGAATCTAGCATTTATAGTTTTTTTTACATGGTCACAAAGAAAAATTCTTTATCATTATGCCTATGGGTCCAAATTTTTAAAAGTGTGATAGCATCTAAACGCCTTATTAACCTGAGCAAAAAATTTGTACACATGGTATAGGTCACAGTTGCACCAACTGTATAGATTTTGGTGAATCTAGCACTTACAGTTTTTTTACAGGGAGACAAAGAAAAATTCTTTATCATTATGGCCTATGGGACCAAATTTTTAAAAGTACGATAGCATCTAAACGCCTTATTCAATTGAGCTGAAAATTTATATGAGTATTATAAATCCCTGTTGAACTAACTATAAGCATTTTGGTGAATCTAGCATTTGTAGGTTTTTACAGGGACACAACGAAAAATTCTTTATCATTATGATGTATGGGTTCAAAGTTCAGTAGCGTTAAATAAAACATCGTGTACTATATGGAGAAAAATACTCAAACACTCTATTATGGTTTTCTCCCTTTTGTTTGTTTAACAACTCCTCTTTCTTTACTTTATCTACAAAACTGTTAATTACTCAATGTTCGGAAAGTCGAGTGGAGTCACTCCAGATTTTTTTTTCTATCCTGAAAACTGAAAATCGCTCTAAAACGAAATAGGTGAAATTTTCAAAGTAAAAATTTTATAAATATTAATAATTACACTTACTTTAGACAGTATTTATTTCATATTTTTCCTATGTGATATTTAAATATTTTTGCTGCTTAACTTCTCATTATAAAAGCGTTGTTATAATTCATGGGTAATTTACACAAACTTTTGAATATTCTTTTTAATTTATAAGAAATAATATTTATTTAAATAAACTGCAAGGTTCTGGTTCACTGGGAAAAAACATTATCATTTCTTAGCAATAAATGATAATTCATCTAATTATTGTACAATTAACTTAAAAAATTTAAATTAAAACTGAGACAATGAATTTTTTATTAATCACATTTTTACTTCCATTACCCTACTGCTGTAGAGTAATGGAAGTATTGTATTGGTCAAAAAATTTAATGTTGAGTTTTTACCTGATTTACACGTTTTAAGGCCTCCTCAGTCCAAAGAAAGTAGTTTCCAGTATTTGGTCAGTGTGTGTGTATGTGTGGAATCTTCTGGCTATCATACCTCCGAAACTAATAAAGATAGAACTACGAAACCTCACATTTGATACAGGTCTGGTGCACAGATGAATTTTCGAAATTTTGGTGAAAATTGGAAAACCGGAAGTGGGTCATAGGAAACCGGAAATGGGACCGTAAGTCCGTATCTCAAAAACAATTTTAACGATTTTCTTCAAACTTACTACATAAACACTCTATTAGGTGCCCTTTCGAATGGTATAGTTTGTTAGTTCAGGAAAATTGATAGGCGTCTTGTATAAATAGCTCAATTTCATCTCTCGCAAGTGCGTTCCTTTAAAAAACGGCTGTACGCATTTTTTTCAAACTCGCCATATTAACTCCCTTTTAAATATCCTTTTGTATGTAATTATTGTTTTCCATTCAATAATTGAGTATACAAAGTTTTGGTAAAAGTTGACATCTCAAAAACGGCTCTAACGATTTTCTTGAAAATTGTTTCATTAATCCATTTTAGCTACCCTTTCTCGTGTATTACGTGGTTATTACAGAAATATTAAGGGTCATCTAATTAGGTAGTTCCGTTTTAGATCTTGAAAATTGGTGTTTAAGAAAATAACTCGATCTGTTTTTGTTTGTTTTTTTCCCTTACTTTTTAATTTGCTATGTAAACTCTTTTCCATATGTCTTTATACGTGTATCAAGTTTCTCTTACTGGAAAATTAAAAAATAATTCATATATCTCCTAAAAAATGCATATAATATGTGTAATAACGGGTAGTGGAAGTCGTGTGGTTGTCTCACACCAGATTTTTTTTTAAATACTTTTAACTAAGTTTCATAATGTAAAAGTTTACAACAGTGTTGAACACTGTAGGGATATTTCCTCATGCGTAGAGACTTTTAGCAGTTTTATTAAACATATAGTGTCGGAATGAGCTTTTATGGACTCACCAGGACATCCTCAGGATATCCTGAAGATGAGTGTATATCCAGCACACCACCCTCAACAATAAAGTAGAAACTTTTATCATCAATATAGGGCCATTTTGAGCAAGCAACGGGGGCATAGCAAAATTTTTGAGTTTACAATACTGGTTTACAATGAAATTTAAGAAGTTATGGCCATCACAAAAATTTCTCCTATACCATTATATACCACTGCCAGCTATCGGTTAAAATTCACAAAAATTTAGTTAACATAGCTACTCTCAATAAAGATTTTACATTTTCAGTTTAATAAAATTTCAAAAAACAGATGCTGAGATATAGCCTAATGGAAAATTACAGAAGGTATTATCGAATAAAGGCACCCACCAGGACAAATCGTTTCACAGGTACTAACTATCGAATGGTTTACTCCTAAATTTAGTCAGTACTTTTTTTTTATAACATGTCAAGCTTGATGCATTTATTCGCTGTAGAAGCTGAAGTACAGACTTACCGAAAACGAAGAAAAGCGCAGCATAGTCACCACACATAAATTCAGTCAGCATTTTTTTTTTTCAATGTTCATTCAGCATATCAAGTCTAGTTCAATCATACAGCATAGAAGACGGGGTATAGCCTACTCGTCATGGGAAGAAACGATATTCCTCCTCTTTTCATTGTGCATATTTATAGGAAATTTCGTCCTATACTGCCGCATTAAAAACTATGAAAAAAAAGGATGGCAACATCAACTACCGGGTGATTTGCATCAAAAACTGATAGGCAACGAGGTAGAACTATGTTTATATTTATAAGAAATTTTATGTATTCTTTCTTGAGTTAGGGCTGCCAAAATGTCGGTCATACACAGATAAATGGCGTAACGAAAAGTTTCTGAAAAAGGTCAAACTGATTATTCAGGGCAGCTCAAACTATATAAATCCATAGGAAACAGGATGACTAATGTTATATATATATATATGTATATATGTATAGACAGAGAGAGGGGGAGAGGAGGAGAGAGAAAGAGAGAGAGAGAGATTAAAGTAAAAAAAAAATACTTATGTTTTCGATTGAGAATTCTATTAGTTATTTTTCATTCACAATATTTGGCGGAAAAATCATACAGAATTACTCAAATCTTTCCTAAACAGGACGTGATATTCTGAGTAAACAAACACGAATAAATGTTGTAGCTAATTAAAATAAGTAGGTGACAGGAATTCTAATCATTTATTACAAAATTTCAAAATGGAACTCATCTGAAAATGTTGCATTTATCAATATGTTTGCTGAAACTTAGACTAGGTCTTCCATTCCTAGTAATTAGCATAGTTATTAAAAGTGATGAATAGTGTTCATTAAAGCACATAATTCAAAAGAGAATTCTTTAAGCATACAAGTATCTACATTTTTAGGAATATATAAATATATATATATGTGTGTGTGTGTAATGTTTAACAAAACTAACAAAAACATATTTCTTGTCAGATTACTTTTATAAAAATATTTGACAAAATATTGTTGTATATCTTCATTTCCTGTTTTTAAAAGGGCTGTAAAATATACTACATTTATTTTTTACAAATGTATTTAACTTTATCAAGTATGGAGTTTCATTTGTACGAAACCAACGTTTACAAATATTCAAATTTTTATTGAGACAGAGCCTTGACTTAAATGAGGTGAATCACAACAGAGCAGCACCACCTATCGGGTGATATATTCCAACAGCTAATCAGCACGAATTTAAGTCAAGAACTAACCAATTACCAAGCGTACTTAAATTCCGCCTATTGGTTCATGAGATATTATAAAATTTTCCTAACACATCATATACACACAGACATAAATCCATTTACTAAAAATGAGCTAATCATGTTTAGAACGCCTCAAAACGTGTAAATTCCTCGAAAACCCGAAGACAAAAATATTCACGAATCCAATTCTTCTATATCATTTTATATGACAGCACCATCTACCAATTAACATGAACATAAATTTAATTAATATACTTTTTCATAAAATTCACTACAATTTTCACGAACAGTTGCTGAAATATAGCAATGAGAAACTGCAATAAATATTAACAATAAAAATAATTTTTGATAACATGTACTCACACAAGTTTAGAACATTTATATATGAGAGAAGCTGAGATATAGCTTTCCCTAAACGGAAAATATTGCTGAGTAGCATCACCACCTGTCGTTTGATATGCATCCAAAGTGAATCAGCATAATTTTACCTAAGAACCATCTCACACATTAAGTTTTGTACATTTATACATTATAGAAGTTTATATGTAGTCTTCCCCAAAGTGGTATTAAGTTGCAACTTAACAGCACCACCTGCTGGCCGGTATGCACTCGAACTGAATCAGCATAGTTTTATATATATATATATATGTGTGTGTGTATATGTGTGTGTGTGTGTGATATAAGTAATGAATACATATTTCTTATAATATACATATACTATATAGCCCGAAAGTTAATCAGCATCAATTCACACCAAGGACCATATATCAAGTTCGGTTAAATTAAGTCCATTGGTTCCTGAGGTACAGTATTCGAAAAGCTTTGCTAACTCTAAAAGCAGACATTTTCTGAAAATGGTCGAATCGTGTTCAAGAAATCTCAAAGCGTATAAATTCATTCAAAATCGGAAATTGAAAAATTTTCCAAATCTTATACTTTTTTCATATATATGCAGAAGATATAGTAATGAATACACTTATTTAAAAATAAGTAGTCAATTCAGTTAGTTGAAATGATTATGTTTTAGTTAAAATATGTGTCTTCTAATTAAAATTTACGTAAATAATAAAAAAAAAAGAAGTAGAAGTAGTACAAAAGAAAAAAAGAAAAAAAGAGAAAGGTAAAGGAAAAAAGAAAAGAAAAGAAATTATATCATAAAAAAAATAAAAAATAAATAAATAAATAAGTAGAACTTTCATAAATTAAATCCTTTTTTAATTTGCGTATATGTTCAATTGTATAAAACTTCAATCTACCACTCATTCACTCATAATCATTTTTACCACTCTAATGGCCGTTGCCTCTTAGAATGAGAAATCTGTAGTCGAGAGTTTCAGAATGCTACATCTATATAAATTACTGTGTCCATGGTTTTATTTGAATTTTAAGTAATTGCCAAATTTAACAACTTTCGTCTTTAGGAATTTTTTAATACAAAAGAATATATGTATACAATGAAAAAAGGGCATAAAAATAAAAGTATTTTAAATTACCTTCTTGACATCGTAAGAAAATAATTTTTCTATTCTGCAAATCAGGCTAATCATACTTTTCGAATGACACCACTTTGAATGTTCTACTCTCCCCTCTAACTCCCCCAATATGGTAAAAGTGTACGACAAATTTCATGTTTGCTTATTAATGTATAGATGAAAATAAATGTTCAAAAACTATATACGGTTTTAATAAATCTTCCCAATAATAAAAGCTTTGTTTTCGTGGGTGTAAAACTATCGTCATAAATGTAACATCTTATTGAAATTTGTTAAAAAATAAAATTTATCCGTGGTTCTTATGAGTGCATTTCAAACGATCGAAATAATAAAAAAGCAAAGTAATGTAACAGAGAAAAAATTATATCACAACTGCAAGAGTGTATTAAAAAAAAAAAAAAAAAATCTATGATTTTTCTGGTGGGTTATCCGTTTATTCATTCAAATAGCAAATTGAAAATTAAACATAAGAAGTCGATTATCTCATTCACAGAGAAAATCTCATTTTAAAACTTATTTGAGTGTAGTATATATGTATTTAATATAGTACATTCGTTTACAGAAAACAAAGCTTGAACAACCAGATATTTTTTTCCGAAATTACTCATCCACAAAACAAAGCTTGAATAAAGCAAAAAACTACCTTTTTGGAATAGCATTTTTCGTTGCTATGCGAATTTGTCATACGACACTTTAAACTAATAATAAATTAAATGTGTAGAACGTAGCTACTTTTAATAATAATAATAATAATACATGCGTAAAAATTGAGCACTAAGTGTGTTCAACCAACCAGTAAATTATTATAATCAACAA
This sequence comes from Salticus scenicus, assembly GCA_963930645.1. Classification (NCBI taxonomy): domain Eukaryota; kingdom Metazoa; phylum Arthropoda; class Arachnida; order Araneae; family Salticidae; genus Salticus; species Salticus scenicus. Next base: position 64,220,112 of record OZ005654.1, on the reverse strand, counting down.
AAAAAAAATTTTAAAGTCTATAATCAATAATCAAACTAAGTAAAGTATATTTAATAAATGTAATAAATTATCCGATAAATTTTCGTTAATAAAGTAAAAAAATTAAAAAAAAAAATTCATTAAAAAGTCATGAATATTTAAATATTATTCATGTGGAAAATATTTTTCCGCAAAAAACGATGAATTTTAAATTGTAAATTACACTATAATTTTCTAAACATAATTTATTGAATTTTACCTTTGTTTTTTATTTTACGTTCTTCATTTGCGTTTCAATTTATCTATAGAAACGCTTTTAATATACTGAATTTTCTGCAATTATTTTCCGCTTGAAAAAAGCCTTCTTTTCGAGAATAATTATTTTAAATTTATTTTTTTCTGCTTCATTAGATCATTTAATATTAAATGATTAATTTTAGTATTCAATTAAATTAGCTTAAAATTAAACTCATTTTTGCTTTCAAGACAATAATTAACTTATTTCAAGACAATAATTTGAGAAAATAATAAGAGAAAAAAAATCTGGTGTGAAACAACCACATGACTTCCATTACCCACTATTACACGTATTATATACATTTTTTTTTTGAGATATTATATATGTATATATATATATTTATATATTTACAGCAAGAGAAATTTGATACACGTGTAAATACATATAAAAGAGAGTTTACATAGCGAGTTAAAAAATAAGAAAAAATTATAATAGAGTTATTTTTTTAAACACCAATTTCCGAGATCTAAAACTAAACTACCTAATCAGGATGACTGTTAATTTTCGTGTAATAACCCCGTTATACATGAGAAAGAGTATCTAAAGTGGATTTATATAATTATTTTCAAGAAAATCGTTAGAGCCGTTTTTAAGATGTCAAGTTTTTGTAGAACTTAGAATACTCAATTATTGACCGGAAAACAAGAATTGAATGTAAAAGGATATTTAAAAAGGAGTTAATGTGGCGAGTTTGAAGAAAATCTGTTCAGCCGCTTTTAAAGGAACGCACTTGCGAGACCTGAAATTGAGCTATTTATGCAGGACGCCTATCAGTTTTTTTGAATTAACCAACTATGTATATCATTCGAAAGTACATCTAACAGAGTGTTTATATAGCAACTTTGAAAAAAAATTGTTAGAGCCGTTTTTGAGATAAGGGCTTATAATCCCACTTCCGGTTTCCGGTGACCCACTTCCAGTTTTCCAATTTTCACTAAAATTTGGAAGCTTTATCTGTACACCAGATCTGTCTCAATTCTGGAGTTTCGTAGTTCTATCTTTATTAGATTCGCAGATATGATAGCCAGAAGATACCACACATACATACAAACACACACACACACTGACCAGTTGCCAAAAACTACTTTTTTGGACTCAGGAGGCCATAAAACGTGTAAATCAGGTGACCACTCGATATTGAATTTTGGACCGAATACAATACTTCCATTACCTACGGTAGTAGTGTAATAGACGTAATATAATGATGTGGTAACCGTGTTAAGAACTTCACTATCAGATTGTAATGGGAAAAGGCGGTTTTTGAAAATTAAAATTTGGAATTCTAGTCTTATTTTTGAATCAAACTTTTCATTTTAACAAACATGTAAACTTATTGATTCTGTAATTAAATTGACTATTTTTTATTATACCGAATTCAAGATGACTTACTAGAAATGCTGAGACAGTTTCTCTTTCTGTCTGCAAGAAATGGGAGACTGGTCCTAAAAAACGAATTAAAAGTTTTCGTACTCAATTTTCGATAAAGAAATATAATTTCAGAAAACGAAATATGCGCATTTATATTCATATATAACCTATAATAATTACATATGTAGAACAGATTTAATATATAACATTTAAACATGTTGTTTCTATTGATTTTAAGTTGTCTGGATGAGATTTAATGAATATTTTGAATATTTCATCTAATCTATATTCACTCAAAAATTCCTCTTGCTATTTTCACATATTTCTTCCAAAGTAATATTTTCCCTCATGTCAATCATGTTTGAGAGATTTTGTTATCTTCCCTATCGATAACTAGTTCCGAGGAAAAAGTCCAAAATGTGTTATATATTCAGTGATGAAACATTTCATTTCTTCACTAAAACGTGTCTGCCTAGAAAGGATAGAAGATTTTTTCCTAGATGTCACGAAATTTCTATCATACTTTCCTATTTTGTGTCAAGGATTAAAGATCCCAATTTTTCTAAAAGCTTCGAATATTTCAATTTACACTATATGGAACGTATTTTCATTTAATGTTTGCTTATGTTATTATTTTTCTATCCATGGATTCATTTCTATAGGTTAGAAAGTAAAATATAAAATGAATCTCCAGGGGAATACAGATTCTGTAAAAGTTTTGAAGAGTTTAAAATGTACTTTTTTATTTTCTCTAGAATGAACTTTTTGAAAAAATTTATAAAATATGTAATATACATTTTATATTTTTTTCTATAATAAAATCTGATGTGTCGTTTTATTAGGTATAAATTTATATTAAAGAATACATTGTTAAATAAGTACTTAATTTAGAAAGATAGTAAAAAGTACTAGAGTAATAAAGTTATAACAAAAAAAAATATTTTTTATTGAGAAGATGCTTTTTCGAACTAAAAAAGAAAGAATTCTGTTACGTAAACCAAATGTATTTTACCATTTTTTTATTAACTTCGATTCTTGTTTGTTGATTTGTTTGTTTATTTGTCGGGTACAAATCTTGAAATCGATTTTTAACTAACTTCCCTACTAGCTAGACATTTGAAAGTTTCAGAATAGCTCAGAACCCGATGACAACACAATACTTCGAAGATCAATTTTTGAATTTTTGATTAGTTTCATTTTAACTAATTAAAATAGGAAAATAATAACCTCCTAATAGCTTTAAAAATAGCCATTAAAATATTAGCTATAATTTAATTGTTGCTAAAAAAAAATTACGAGTTCATTTTCTTTCGACATGAAAATAAATACATTTGATTAAACGTGAACGTTAAAAAATTGTAAAAAGTCAAATTATGTATCTCACAAAAATTGATACCATTATTACTTTTAAAAAATTATACGGATTGATAAAGCGTTAATGTAGTTCTATAGCTATGATTCAACAGAAAATTTAAAAACATGGTACATAAAAAGTTTTTTATCTTATAATTTTATTGGATAATTCTGCAGATTTACTTTGTCTTTTTAACAATAATTTTGTATAGTTAACGAAACCAACTTCCTAGTTGATAGAATAATCTGTCGCTGAGTAATCTGGTAAGCTACGTTATACGTCTCTCTGTAAGTAAAGAAGGAGCGATAGATAGGCTCCTATGCATTTCGATGCTATATCTTTTTTTTTTTTTTTTTTTTTTTTTTACTGGAAGCTATATCAACAAAAATAATTTGGTTGTTTTAACAAAATTTTTGTTGTTCCAGCAAAACCAATTTTTTGCATACATTTCTTATTTGTCCAGTTCCTGCTTTCTTTCAACTAGTCTTCAAAAATACAACAAATTCAAAAATACAGCAGTGTTTGCCACCAGTAGACCAGAGTTTTTTCTCTGAAATCAGATATATTGTACAAACCTAGTAATGCTCGTCCACCTACTGCTTCAATGTTTTCCATCGCTTTCTTTAAAATTGTCTTCACTTATTCAAAGGGAATCCTAAAAAATAAAAGAGTGAAGTCAGACAATACCTGTGTGACAGCCCTTGTTTCAAGGTTAATGCGAGTTAGAATATTTTAAAAACATACAAACTGAGGACATTTAAAAATTTCACTTTGTTTAAAATATAAATGTAACACTTTATTAAGAATTTATCCTTTAAAATAAAATAAAAATTAATTTAAAATTTCCGATATTAAATTAAGCTAATAAAAGTATTCTCAGTGTTTTAAAAAGAAATCATATCTGTTTTTCAGAATTACATTAGACACATAAAAATAGCTGGTACAATAATTCTTTGATATTACGTTACGTACATGTACTTAAGCATTTCATTTCCTGCCTTGGTGACAGATAGTCTGTTGGCAAAAAGAATCCGCCAATTGCTGGGTTATCATTTTTAGGAACGGTCATTAAAAATTCAAAATTTTACGTTGTTTTCTAGCCACAGACAAAGAATTTGGCTTGGCAGTTCTTTGGCGGCTGTTTCGCCATGAGCTTTGCAGGGTTACCAGATTTGGCTATGAAAATCGTTCGCTCGCTTTGCTCTCCCCACACATTTTGCTAATATCTAGTGATCTAATCACACGTTAAAAAAGGATACCTCTCTCTCTTACCTCCATTTTAAGGCATATCCCTAAGAATTTTATGTACAATCAGTTAATGACTTAAGTTTATATTAACATTGTATCTTGTTACTTCAAATAGTATGTTGGAATAATTAATAAATAGACTTTGGCATCTCAACAAATCTTTTCTATTATTGTTCCTCGATTTTGATTGTACCAAATCTGGATATAATTGATTGATCACGACACTGTTGTTAAATTGTAACAAAAAAACATATTGTTACAACATTCCACCTAGTTCTATATGTATTTGTGTAGACATTCGACTGAAAGTACAAAACCAATCCTAAGTGATAGTCTTTAGATTCGAGATTAAATCGTCTATTATTTTCCTCTCCTACTGATTTCTAAGTCTGAAGTTCCCTTTAGCATAGAAATATTTCCCTTTAGAAAAGAAACATTCCCCTGTAGAATACAAATATAAACATGACAATGTTACATTTTTTTCTGAAGCCACTAATTGTGAAGGATGTCATGAAATGAAAATCTTTTAGGGAAACAATCCTAGAAGATCAAAATTCTGATAGCAATTTTCATTTTTTAAATGAATGCCTAATTTGGAGTGTTTCATTTAAACTTTCTGCATTTTATAAAGACATGGTTAATATTCTATGTGGTTATCGTTGAATTTCTGGTATAAACAGCATAGAGCAGTTAAATCAAGCAATCAAACTTAGTAAGTGAACAGTTAATGGGCTGTGTTTAAGTAATTTACAAAATGTTCAAAAGTGTCCATTAAAAGGCTTTTTACATGAACAAAATGGAAGTATAACAAAGAAAATTCCTCTTCGGAATACATAAACACAATATGAACATTTACTAATTACTTTTTGATCCCATGTGTGTTATTCCATTTGTTAAATTTGCCATTGCAAATTACATTTTTAAAATTACTTGAGCGCATCTCGTAAATCAACCACAAGCAAATTTTGGTGTTAATCCGCTTAACTCTTTCAGTAATAGCATGTAAAATGTGATAAAAATATTGCATTTTGAAACAAGGTAAACTAGACCAAAATTTGATCTGAGAGGGGGAGATAAAGGTATTCGCCACAACCTAAACAATTAAAAATAAAAATTTGACTGTAAAACAAGTATAATCATACAAAGGGCAAAAACATCGATATACATTATGATAGTAGCGTACGACATGTGGGTCAAATAAGGCCCTCGAAGGGTAAACTTCTGCCCCTCCCAAAAGTCTCATAAATATAAAATTTAACTGCTTTTTAATTGTGATTATCGAATTATTTTTATTTAATAATTATTTATAAATGTAATTTTGTAATAATTAGAGACTGATTTTCTTTTATAAGTGGTGCATTTATGAATAGCTATGCAAATATGTATGAGTAGACAGTCTTCCATATACCATCAATCTAATCACCTGTATTGAGTGACTGTCGCCTCTAAAAGATTGTGTAGTTCTATATTATGGAAAAATGGAAAATTATCGGAATGCATTTTCAGTTATGTTTTGCATTAATTTTTCAACGAAGTGGAAAATTTAATTATTAAAGTGTGCAAGGGGTAATTATAGTTAAAATATTTTTATAATCTTTACAAACAGAATAGTTCTTTTTTTTTTTTTTTTTTTTTTCTTTTTTTTTTCATTTTAAAATTAAAGACAAAAAATTATAGAAAAAAAATTATTGCGTTTCAAGATTATGTATATATCCATAGTAATAAAATCAGCCTTTTGTCTGTATATTTGTCAGAATCAAAAAACTTTGCGATATCTTCAGGTTTCACACATCATGAAATCCGAAAATGACTTCAGAAAATTTTTAGTGTGTGCGTGTGGGGGGGGGCGTTGTATCTGTATGTCTGTAATACTTTTTTTTGTCCAGGTATCACGCGAGAACGGCTGGATGGAATTCTGCAACACTTGGCAGGAATTTACGTCTTTACCCAACTTAAAATTATATATATCAAAAATTTAAAAGTTTTGATTAGATTTAGAGGTAAGGATAAAAACTATCTGCGCATGCGCCATAAGGCTTTTGTTAGTAAAACGCATTAAATGGGGGAAAAGCTGCGTTATCTTTACGTCTTAGACATCAGGGAACCCCAAAATGATATCAGAATATTCTCTTTGTGTTAATGGAAAGAATGGAGGTAAACAAAATGTTTTTTATTCGACCGAGTATCATCGGAAAACGGCTGAACAGAATGCAATGACACTTGACTCAGGTTTAGCTCTGTTCTAAACTTAAAATTATATCCGTGGAACTTTTCAAAATTTTAATTAGATTTACAGATATATCAACAAAAAACGCTTCTGCAACCAATTAAAAATCATACGTAGGTGTTTCGATACTTGAAAGTGACAATATTTGACAAAAAACTCGAATTTTTATTCTTTGTTATTTTGTTTTTTGATATAAACTCGGCATTCTGTTAAGCAGGCGATATCTTTCCACGTTTCTGAAAGCTATTTTTAAAATTCATATTTCACTTCAAAAGTTAGAATGTTTTGTTTACAAAACATGTTGTAACGTAAGTAATAGTGATTCACAGGTAAGATATTTTCTTTTTTCGTGCTTTTTAAGTATTTTTGTAAAGTGCTTATAAGTGCTGTATTTATTTCTTTAAATTAAAAAGTAACAATTTCATGTTTTTTCTGGAGAAAGAAAAAAAATAGAAATTCTGCTTACATTCTTTGTAAACAAAATTTTATTTAGTACGACAGGACTTATTTTAATCTATTCTTCCATATAAAGACATGCAGTAACTATGTTTTATTCCCTAACATCACTAATTATATTTATTATAAAACTACATGTTACTAAAGTAAAAAAAAAAAAAAGAAAGAAAAAGAAATAAATAAAACCCAGTGTTTGATAAATAACATGTAAAGACGCTGCCGGTTTCTACAAATGTGAACAACATTATCAACTGAATGATTTTTGTAATATTCTTTACTTTTTAACAGTAACATTAGTCAAACAGTCATTTTCGACCGATCAACTTCTTAAAAATTTATAGGCGTGTTTTATGAGAAAAATCGTTACTAAAAAGTAACAACAGAAAAAAAAAATTAAAGACCCATGAGAACTCCGTAAATGGATTTTAGTTACAGAAGAACTGCAGGACAAAAAAAATTATTTTTAGTAATATTTTAAGAATGCATTTTGTTATACAAAATCATTTTTAATTATTCAAAATTTAAAAAAATTGGAATTTAATATTAATTAAAAAAAAATTGCTTTAAAAAAATAATAAATAATAATTCCCTTTACCTATTTGTTTTTCAGTTTCATTTTATTTAGATATTTAGACATTAAGGACACAATTAATCGGTGACCAAATTATTTGAAATTTACTGAATACCAAATTATTTGATTTTACTTATGCAATTTACCTGAAAATTTTATATATTTATATGTTTTTTTTTTTTTTTTTTGGTAATATTTTAACGAAATGTTCTTAGTTAAAATAATAATTTTGACCACTATAACAGTATATTTATGACAAATTAGCAAAATTAAATTTTTCAAAAGCTAAAATTGACAAGCTCAGGGTTTGATCTGGGAATATTGTGGTTAACCTCTCAATGTTCTACCAATATTCTATTTCGGTCTATATCTATTCCGCAAAATTCACTCCTACGAAAGTTGGGAATTTTACTTTTTTTTTTTTTTTTTTTCGTCTCTTTTTGGAATAAAGATAGCCTTACTGATACATTTTTTTTTTTTTTTTTTAATTTTTTTTTCTATAATTTCTGATGAACAATTGGGAGCTGTAACTTTGAGTATTTATGTAAAGGTTTTCTAGATGGCATACAGTGAAGCCAAATTCTGCGCCCTTCTAAAGCGGGTAGACATAAGAATTGAAGGGGAAAATGCTTCTTATTTCATAGTGATACACTGTTAAAGTTGGAATATAACAGTGATTTATATTGAGACAAAATCATTTATTCTAAAAGAGTCATATACTCAAAATAGCTCAGAATCAAAATGATTTAGATTTTTTTTTTTTTTAATCTTCTATTCTTATTTTTTAAATACACCTTCTTCTGGAAAATTATACAGCATGTATTTACTTTTGCACCGCATTTCTTTTCAAACGGGAATCAGCCTGTTCTCATTAATACGATACTTCTGTACTCGAAAATGATTAAAATGTCAAATGCCGTACGCAGGTGTTGCCATCTCTTATCCCTGAATGATGATGGTGGCATTTCGTACTCATATTTACGCTCAAGGTGCTGATTTGGAAGTATCTGAAATACAGCGGAGGAAAACCGAACTCCAGGTGAGAAATTTAATCTAAACAAAAAGCCAACATAATTACTCCAAAGCTAAATTCTTATATTATTCTGTTTGTGAAATGACATCGCTACAAATCAATCTAATTCTTGAACCAATCTGACGCGATAAATAGTTCCTTCATTTCTTTGAAGGTGCTTATTATTCTCAAAAAAATATATCATTAAAAAACTTTAAATTAACATTCAATGTAACATTGATTTCTAAATATTTAATTTATTGCACTTAAAATAATATTTGCCACTTCTGTAATTATGTAATTTTTAAAAACGCAGGGATACTGAAACTGAAAACAATGCACACTAATTGGCAAATAAAGTACAGTCGGTAACAAAAGTATCCGAACACTAGAAAAAATTCCTAAATAAAAAATGTAGAATTAATACTGTTTTGCTAAATAAATCCTTGTCGAATCATGTTTTTAATCAGTCTAAAACCATTATTCGACATGGATTTATTTAACAAAACAGTATAACTCTACTTTTTTTATATAGGAATTTTTTCTAGTGTTCGGATACTTTTATTACCGACTGTATAAATTACTTAGAAAAAAAGAAGAAGAAGAAATACACGTTCTCTTTTTCAAACGTATGCTTTTTTTTAACACTATACCTCTTTATATATACAGGGCGATTAGAAAAAAAACTACCCCGATATATGAGACCATAGCTACCATACCGTTCCGAGAAACTGAATAAAAATTTGGTGGAAGGTATTTTGAGGTATGCGCTCGAGAATTATATAAAAAAAACAACAGTTAAACTCTAACAATTACGGTTACAGTGAGAAAATTTCGAAATTTTCAAATGGCAACACCTACTTTTTTTTTTTTTTTTTTTTTTGAAATGTAATCTCCATATCAAAAAACCATAAATAGCGTTGGAACGGCACCTCTAGCACGGAAATCGGCAGCGCTAGAAGGCTAACGAAAAAAGAAAAAAAACGACTGTTACGTGCCTACCAGAGCACCACTTTCATTTTTTTAATGACGTCACATTTCACACTGAGTCTTTTTTCAGACTAAAGTCTACTGATTCTGATTCGAAACGAAAAGAAGATACTAAGGTATCTTTAATTTCTTGTAACGCTTACTAAATAAAGGTTTTAATTTCGTTGTTAGTCGTAAGACGCTGTCATCATGACGTCATCACAGTACGTGAAAAACAAGGCATTGTAAAATGGCAATCAAAACCGATTTTAATGATGATAATGTTTCCCAGTAAGCGGCATATTGTTCATAGAGCAAGAAAGCAACATACACATCATGCATTTCACAATGCCTTATTTTTGACTTAGTGTGATGACGTCACTCATGACGGTGTCTTAGAACTAATAAAGAAATTAAAACCCTTATTCAGTAGATCTACATGAAATTAAGGATACCGTAGTCTATTTTTCTCGTTTTGAAGCAGAATCAGTAGACTTTAGTGAGAGCCGAAGACTCAGCGTGAAATGTGACGTTATTAAGAAAATGTAAGTCGTTCTCTGGTAGGCACATCACAGCTGTTTTCTCTTTTTTTCTTAGTATGCCAAGCGTTGGTTATTTTCATGCTAGAGGTACCGTTCCAACGCTATTTATGTTTTTTTGCCATGAAGATTCCATTTCAATAAAAAAAAAGTAGGTGTTGCCATTTGAAATTTTCAAAATTTTGTCACTGTAACCGTAACTGTTAGAGTTTAATTGTTGTTTTTTATATAATTATACCTCAAAATACCTCAAAATACCTTCCACCAAACTTTTATTCAGCTTGTCGGAACGGTATGGTAGCTATGGTCTCATATATCGGGGTAGTTTTTTTCTAATCACCCTGTATATATATATATACATATATATTATAAAATTTGCCCTATTATTAACGTGCAACCTGTGATCATGCAAAGCGTTTCCAATGTAGTCCTCAGTCTCTTAAAGTTGGAAACCCTTGATTTATACAATGGGTTTGTGCTGATTTGACCGAATTAATTATTACAAAATCGAAATAAGACCAGACCAGGATTTGAACCTGGGACCTTTGGTTTAACGTCTCAACTCTAATTTCATATCGACTGCGATAACTCAGTTGGTAGATTGTTCGGACGTTCCCAAAAGATTCAGGTTCGAACCTTGACCTTGTCACAAATCACTCTTGTAATAATTAATTCGGTCAATCTATCAAATAATTTCAGCTTTTAATGTTCAATTTCGAATTATATTTTTCTTTTACATTGAAGGATATCTGCACTTAATTGGCACTAAGGTTATTAGCTATTAATTTTATTATGTTCGTTTTTAAATTAGCTTATTAACTAATTATGATCTAATTTCAGTGTATGGTGACACACTATTATATATCAAACATTAAAATAGTGGAACATGTTAGGTGATTGCCTTCAATAAATTTCATATAAAATAAATTACTTCCTCGTTCATAGGGAAATTTGTTTTCTAGGAAGTTTTAGCAATTTACAACAGCTGTTTAATTTTAAATTAGCATGACACTAAAACAAAATTGTATAAACCACGTAATTTCCTTTCAGTAATGGAAATTCAATAGCCGCAGCTGTTGCAAAATTATTTTATAAACCACAAAGTAGTTATCCATTAAATAAGCTGAAAATAAAGGTAAGTAGTGTTCGTACATTACAGTGTTAAGTTAATTTAATGTAAATTTATTATATAAGTATCTTTTATGTATATATTATGATATAATTATTTTTTATCTGTAAGTACATTCTACGTACATAGCAGTGCAGTAGCCCAGGTGGGGGAAAAAAAGGTAGGAAACGAAGATTAAGTATATAAATTTTCTTTTTCGTAATATTATTAAATATTATTACTCGAGTATTATAGTAAAACATATTATTTACTGCCTTTAAATTTTGTGTTTTTATGAAATGATGCTATAAAAGATCTATATATAAATGTAAGTATTAATATTAAAAATTTAATTTAATCTGTATGCCATAATTATGCATAAAAATACTAATATAAGCAAAATATTTTGTGCTGACATTGTAACTGTATTAAATAAATATTGTTTTATTTGTTAAAATGGGAAAGAAAGATCATAAGTTTCGCATAAATTAAAAAACATTTTCTACCATTTAAAGTACAATGTCATTTGCCTCCATTATTGCATCTTAATGAAACCTCCATGGTCATATAGGTTTTTAATTATAGAAGATAATAATCTCACAATATCTATTTTATAATGTACTAAAAATTTAATATAGTTTATAAAAATAATTATTACATAATTAAAAAAAAAAAAAAAATGAAAAGTTTTTACTTATTTCTCATAACCAATCTGATTATTTTTATATGGTCCAATTGGTATCATATTCTATATATAACGAGAAACATAATATAGTGAACCTGAACAACATATAACTGTTTTAAAAAATTAAAAATATTGTTGGATAACAAAGCATGGACAAATAGACAAATAGACTTAAGAATCAACGTTACAAATGCTTTTAACTTTATCGGAAATGTTAGTATAGATGGTATTAAATTCTAGATTTAATTTAATTATATAAGTAACTAGCAGGCTACGCCCACTTCGCTGGTCATTATTTTTAAATGAATCACTACAATTAATGACTTCTCAAAATTGCATTAATTTTTATCATGGGAAGAAAAAAAAAAAAAAAAATCTGGAGTGACTCCACTCGACTTTCCGAACATTGAGTAATTAACAGTTTTGTAGATAAAGTAAAGAAAGAGGAGTTGTTAAACAAACAAAAGAGAGAAAACCATAATAGAGTGTTTGAGTATTTTTCTCCATCTATTACACGTTGTTTTATTTAACGCTACTGAACTTTGAGCCCATAGATCATAATGACAAACAAATTTTCGTTGTGTCCCTGTAAAAACCTATAAATGTTAGATTCACCAAAATGCTTATAGTTAGTGCAACAGTGATTTATAATACTCATATAAATTTTCAGCTGAATTCAATAAGGCGTTTAGATGCTATCGTACTTTTAAAAATTTAGTCCCATAGGCCATAATGATAAAGAATTTTTCTTTGTGTCCCTGTAAAAAAACTGTAAGTGCTAGATTCACCAAAATCTATACAGTTAGTTCAACTGTGATCTATAACATGTGTACAATTTTTTTGCTCGGATTAATAAGGCGTTTAGACACTATCACATTTTTAAAAATTTGGCCCCATAGGCATAATGATAAAGAATTTTTCTTTGTGTCCCTGTAAAAAAACTATAAGTGCTAGATTCTCCAAAATCTATACAGATTGAGTATTTGTGATCTATAATATGTGTATAAAATTTTTGCTCAATTGAATAAGGCGTTTAGATGCTATCGCACTTTTAAGATTTTGCTCCCATAGGCCATAATGATAAAGAATTTTTCTTTGTGTCCCTGTAAAAAAACTATAAGTGCTAGATTCACCAAAATCTATAGGGTTCGTACTATGGTGACTTACAATATGCGTACCAACTTTCAGGTTAATCGAACGAAGCGTTTAGACGCTAGCGTGTTCACCCACAGACATACACACATACACACATACACACATACACACATACACACATACACACACACATACATACATCATCGTAAAAATAGTGAAAACGGACTCAGGGGACCTCAAAACGTATAGAAACATCAAAATCTCGAATTCGGATTTTTGACATGATTACAATACTTTCCTCACTATAGTGTTCGGAAAGTAAAAAAGGAGCGAAAAAAAAATTCTGATAGGGAAAATGTTGTACCGGGTCCCTACTGCCTTCGGTAGCGCAGACCATTGTGCGCTGCGCACGCGCACTTATGTTCAACACTCTTAATGAATTACTATATTATCGAAAGAGAAAAACATAAATATAAAAAACAAAAACAAAAAACAAAAAATATTCTCGCGCGCCCACTGTTCCCGCCCCTCCTACTTATTTTACACGTTGAAAAATATCCGCAATCGCTTTCTTGGGCTTTTAAACGTAATAATACTAATTTCGAACGTTCTATTTAAATTCTTTTATTTTTGCCCCTGCGCCCCCCCCTTCCCACCCCACGTAATAATTCTACACTTTCGAAAATATTAGCAATTGATTTATCGGGTCTTAAAACCTAATAGTACTATTTTTCAGCGCTCTAACTCTCATTTCTATGTTTTTGCCCCTTCGCCCCCCCCTTCCCGTCTATCCTAATATATTTTTCCCTTTTAAAAATATCTGCATTCGATGTGTAAGTTCCAAAAACCTATACGTGCTAATTTTAAACGGTATAATCATATTTCTATTGTTTAGCCCCTTTGCCCCCAGCCCTTCCCTAACTCTATTTTTATATTTTTTTGCCCCTCCTAATAACTTTATACTTTCAAAAATATCCTCATTCGACTCGCAGGCTTCTGAAACATATCTGGAACAATTTTGAACGATCTAACTGTACTTCTATTTTATTTTATTTTATTTTATTTTTTGCCTCCCACCCTTTCCCGCCCCACCTAGGACGAATTTTTAAAATTCCAGAAATTGATTTTTAGATATTTGTGTGAGCTACATTTTAGAGCAAAAATCCAACATATATATTTTTTTTCAATACAAAGGATTATTTGAAATCTTTTTTTATCTCCTCCCGCTTTTAGGGGGTGAATTTCTAAAATTCCAGAAATTGGTCTTTAGGTATTTTTATTCGATATATTTTTAAAAAAATTTCAAGTATATCTTTTTTTTTTTTTTTTTGAGATAGATAGGATTATGTGAAATCACGTTTTGCCCCCCCCCCCTCCCTTGGTGACCGAATTTCTAAAATTCCAGAAATTGGTTTTTAGGTATTTTTGTTAGCTATATTTTAAATCAAAAATTTTACGGTTATTATTTTTTTTTTTTGTGTGTGTGTGTGTGTGTGTGTGTGTGTGATATGAAGGATTTTGTTAAATAACGTTTTGCCCTCCCTCCCCTCTCTTGGGGGCGAATTTTGAAAAATTGCTTCTTAGTGCATGTCTGCGTAATATAAGGAACATTGTCATGCGTCTAAGTCCATGCTTCTAAGTCCAGGGGCTTCGGCAGGGCGATGATGAATCACTCACTCACTCATGCACTCACTCAGGACAAACGATTATATATATATATATATATATATATATATGCATATATATATATATATATATATGCATATATATATATATATATATATTACACTAATAGGTTATTATAATACGATAATTTAGAAAATTAATAATAAATATTTACAATATTTTTTTTCCTTTCTTTCCTTGTATTTTGTTTAAAAATACAAGGTAGTATTTATCGTTTTGTTTAAAAATACAACACCTACTATTTATCTACTATAAATTTAGCATAATAAAAAGAAAAAACTCCCAGCAATACTGAAATTGCACTATAAGCAACTTTTTCATATATTGCAGTAATGCACCAAAATAATAGGAAACATTATTTTCCATATTTAAAATCTCCACGTTAATTTCTTTATGTTTTGTGCAGCATAAAGATATTTAAATAAGCTTTTAAAAATAACTCTCACAGATTGTAATATATCTGCGTTTTTTTTTTTTACAAATTGCTATATACTAACCAATAGTGTTATTTAGATCATTTCTAATATATAAAAAAAAAAAACATACAATAGTGAACCCATTTTCCTTTTTAAAACTTTTCAAAAATATTTACAAAAATTAGAGCACAAACACACAAAAATGTCCCGAAGTCATAAATATATATATATATATATATATATATATATATATATATATATATGTATATATATATATATATATATATATATATATTTAAGAATTCATCATTAATTCATTGGTTATTATCATCGCTATTACAATTATAAAAGTTTTGCAAAGCTCTTGCTTGTATAAATTAGCATGCCTCTTCACACTTACATGCTGTTAAAATCATAACAAAACATTAAGTACTCTAATTATTACCATTTTATTTATATGTTATGTATATCCAAAAAAAATTAACTGAAAAATATAAAAAAAAAGTGTACATTTCGTTATAATAAAAAATTTACAGTCTAAATTTGATTGCAACTGGAACTATATTTTGTTTATTTTATATTCCGCAATATATAATACTAAGAAATTATTAATAAATAGATTTTATCAAAGACTGGATCTTCATACATAAAGAAGTAAATAGTACTTTATATATATATATATATATATATGTGTATATATATAATCACTTTTTTCGAGAAACAACATAGATATGACGACATTTCAGCAGTCAATCAGAAGAATTAACTTTTCATGATAAAGAGCTTTTTCTAGCCAGCAGTATGGAGCATACTCAAAACGTCATTCACGATACGCCACTAATATATATATATTATTTAGATGTCTCACCAATAGACGATGGTTTCTGCTCTCTAAGCTGGTAGATGGAAGGTGCCATGTTTTGAGATATTGTCAGCCTGTCCTTTTGGTCAATTTATGCTTATTTTATTATTTTATTTATATATTTTTGGGAGAGGTTTCTTTTGAATTTTATTTTTTCGCAAAAATTCTTTGTCATAAATATGATATTTCTGTTTTATAAAAAGTTTTTGTTATGATTCCACATGCTAATTTCATATATATATATACATATATATTAAGGGCAAAGATACTTCAGGCCGTGGGAAACTAATAAATTATTTATTAAACATAAACAAACGGGACAATGACACATTTAACATTTAAAACAGAACATTAGTTTTCACAAAAGAGAGGAACGTCTTCCCTCTCCAACGATCATATGTCTACTCAAGAGAATCAGATGAGCGCGCATACAAAAGAAGGATGACACAATATGCAGTGACGTCACGCAACAGAAAGAAAGAGGATGGCTAGAAATAAACTGATTCCCATATCGGCCATCAGTGGGATCCAGCGAAAGGCACTTATATGCCATAATATCAGAATCACAATGTCTAATAACAGTAAAATCACTTGCAATACTGTTGTTGTATTAGATACGTCAAGTTATTTCCATCAAATTAACAGAAGTGCAACACAATAAACGGTAGAAGTAGATATTCAGAATGCGACTTCGTCTATAAGAGAAGAAAAATGATCCAGTAGATACAGATTAAATAGCATTCAGAACATCCGATTCAGAGTAGAAAGCCACGAATAACGTCTATATAAAGTCTATAAAATAGCAGCGAGACATCCCATCGAATTTAGTATACTGCGTCTAGTTGTTTAATTAAAAAAATAATAAATCATTCGTCTTCACTCCACAGTTGTATGAAAACAGAAGTGGCGACTTGATTTACTAGGGGCCTGCATGTTTGTTTCGGAAAGGCCTGAGCCCCCAAATGTTATGGGCAAAGATACTTCAGGCCATAAGACACTAATAAAATATTTATTAAACAAAAACAAATGGGACAATGACACATTTAACATTTAAAACAGAACATTAGTTTTCACAAAAGAGAGGAACGTCTTCCCTCTCCAATGATCATACAGTCGGCTGCAAAATTATTCGAGCACTAGCCAATAATTCCTATATTTAAAAAGTACACTTAAGACTGTTTTGCTAAGTAAATCCTTGTCGAATCATGTTCTTAGACTGATTAAGAACATGACTCGACAAGGATTTATTTAACAAAAATGTATTAAGTGTACTTTTTTTTGGCAAGGATTATTGCTAGCGCTCGAATAATTTTGCAGCCGACTGTACGTCTACTAAAAAAAACCAGGTGCGCGCGCACACAACAGAAGGACGACACAATATGCAGTGACGTCATACAACAGAGGATGACTAGGAATGAACGGATTCCCATATATATGCATATAAAATTATTGCTTCATTTATGAACACTTATTTAAAAAAATTGCCTGTCCATATACTTTTGAGGAATATTTTATGATTAAAAAAACAATACAGTAATGACTTTCTCCTACCTGATGTTTACTTTTTGCACTGCGCAGTAGATAACACATTATGTTATCGAGAGCTTGATATTTAGGATGTCTAGAGAGTGCGAGTATTTTACGTCTTACATGATCACATGATGTGTGTATCTAAGAAAACTCTAAGAAATTTCAGTAAAATTTAGAGAGTTGACTGCCAAATTATAGCGCCAGATTCCTTCTAAGGGAAAAATATCCAGTTCCCGTTTTTGTGACAAATTCAGAAATTGCTGCACAAACCATTTCAAAATCCACTTATTTTGTTTCAAAAAATTTTTATTACAGTTCTACAGGCATGACTTTTTCATTTTTACGGTGAGTGACTAAAAAACTTTTTGCCGGTCACTGATCATAATTAATGTGCAAAAATTGTTTTACAGTTTACTCTTATTTGTAACAAAATGCTGTATAAGTCTGAATGTGGGGTGCTTATTAAAAGTCCTTTACCTTCTTCGAGAAAAAGTCATAAGGCCTTTAAGGACATAACTTTATTTTTATGGTCAGTGACTGGAAAACATATTAACAAACACTGACCAGCATAGAGTGATCTTTTTTTTTTTTTTTTTTTTACGGTGTAATATGAATTGAAAATGTTTGGGATACTAGATTAGTTTCTGAAAGAAAATAATCAAACAAAAATAAAAACCTCCTAATTTTTGCACAAACAGGCAAGTAGGATATACTACATCAACAACTAATGGAAAATGTTGCGCAAAGTATATCATGATATGTAGAATGATTCATAGCATTTCACTGTGCACTCGCATACCAGAACAATTCTTAAAGACACAGCAATTCGTTTATATAATTTCACATTTCTTCACACGCAATGCCACTGTAAAAAATATGTCCTATTTGCTGCCAGAAATTCTCTGTACTTTGAGAAAATGCATTCGGACAGCGTAATTTTTTCGTAAATTAGGCGTATTTTCTCACATTACAAAGAATTTCTGGCAGCAAATAAGACATATTTTTTACAGTGTCAATTGAACACATTTTTCCATTCAAAACTTCTATTTTACAGAAAAATAAGTTATGTTTAAACTAACCTCTAAACGGATTTTGTAACAAGAATTTTATTACCTACTCCTAATTAGCATTATACTACACTGCAGACTGTGACCTATCCTGAGCAATTGTTTAGAGATACATATTATAATATTCAGTGTTAAATTCTAATTTTTTTATATTTCCCCCTTTATTTAAAGATTTTAAAACCTATTTTTATTAGTTATCGGTGTAAACTTATAAAATTAATGGGATGTTTTTTTAAGTAAAACTTAAATCATGGTACTACATAACAATAATTGAATTATACGTCTTCATATAATGTTCATTTTAATTTTCAATTTTTATTCAGATGTAAAATTAACATTTAATTTTCTAAAACTGATAAATATTAATTTATTCTATTTCATGAAGACAAACGCATTTGAAAATTTAAATAATAAATGTATTCTGTATATTCTAGCTCGACAAATTAGTGATTGTACTAAGAAAGTAATTAAATTTTCATTCCAGTTACATGTTGTACATATTTCATGACATTCACTACTAATTAAAAACTCGATAAATTCTGAATGATTAAAAACTTTCTATAAAGTAAATTAAATTTCAATAATTAATGCTCCTGTCTGGTATTCTGCAAATTATTATTTTCAATTTAATCAATTTTCTCCATGTTATTATTTTTTTTTCTTAATTCAAAATAGATTTAAAACATAGACATGATTAAATAATTATAAATATTAAAGTCTAATTTTAATTTTTTATGAGAATTCTCTGTACTTAAATACTGTTTAAGATAAAAAATATCTAATTACTAAAGATGCAGTAATTTTCTTGTTAACAATTTTTGTTTTAATTACAAAATTACATATATAATGTACTTTAAAATAATTTGTACCTTCTCTATTTGAATTTTAATTTCTACAATACACAGATATACATAATAAAAACATATACGTATAGGCGTGAACATTATGTAGAATTATTTTATTGGTTATATTTGAAGGTTTTAAAACTAAAAGTAAATAAAACAGATAAATTTTGTTGTATGTCACACAAAACAAACTAAACATATTTTAACATTTTACAACAAAGTTTAAAAGTTTTTAGGACTTTAATAGGCTTTATCCCTGTTACTTCATAAAACCCCTCACATATGATCACAGCAGGGGAAACTTCAACATTTAAATGTTTATATCTATACTGTATGGGGAAATGTTTGCATGCTACAATATTGATACTGCATAGGAAAATGTTTGCATGCTACTGGGAAATATTTGGAAATTCATAAGGAAATGCAGAATGAGCAGTCACTTGTTGTGTTAGCCTCGAACCCGTGTGTTTTTCTAGATCATGATTGTACAAACTTCTTTAAATTTAATAAAGCTTATTAGCATGTTGTGTAGGATTTAGTCTCAAACCCAAAATACGGATTGTTTCCATTTTTGTCTGTTATTCTAGATTATGATTGTACGTACTTCTTAAAATTTGATAAAGCTTACTAGCAAATCATTTTGCTAGAAAACTTTTGCTTATTACACTGCGCTGAAAAAAAAAAAAAAAAAAAAAAAAAAAAAAAAAAGTTTTTTTCGAACTCTGATGCCATTCTTGCTGATTCTTATATAAAATGACCCCTTCAATCCCAATATGACCCCCATTTTGCCCAATCACCCACCGTTTTCGCGGGAAGACATCCCCTCCTCCAATTTGTATCACTAGGTAATATTATGGTCATAAATTTGATTTGGAGGGGGAAAAGAATTATTTTTACACTTAAAAACAAAAATATATAATGTATAATAAATAATAATAATAGATTAATAAAATATAATAAATATAATTTATAATTTTAGTGTCAAATCCCCCTCCTAAATTTTCCCCTTACTAGGTTCATGGTTTGGAATTTTTCACTTCTGTAGCCCCCAAGAAAATATTTAACAGTTAAAATAATCCTTTCTTTCCTTCCAATTCATAGCCATAAAATTACTCAAAAGTGATTAAAATAGAGGGATGTCCGAAAAAACAGTGGATGATAAAGCACAGTGGGTGTCATATTCGGATTCAAGAAAGTCGTTTTACATAAGAATTTGTAGAAATAGTGTTTGGGGCCGATTTTCATGCAGAGAAGTGTTATTTCAATTTCATGTATTGTTTTTGGTGTTATCGAATTACGGAATATATTTAACAGGAAGCAGCCTCCGCTCATCGCTATTGGAGCGATGTTGAGCTATTCAGTGTCGAGACAAAGGGGACTACTCAGAGGTTTATTGAAAAAAAAAAATACAAAGTTTTCCAGGCTTGTAGCCCAAGACCGACAAAGCGCGAGAGAGGTTAAAATAATAATAGAGAGAAAAGTTCTTGTAGATCTATTGTCTTGGTGGCATCGAAATGTAGTCAATTTCTATTGCATGAATGATTAATTTAAGTAGATATCATTCAATTTAAAAGCACATTTAGGCTGTTTCAACCAAATATTGCAGAAAAAATGAATTTCTGCGATATAATGTAATTACTCTTTTTTGATAACCACGTAAAAGAAATTAGATAAGATATTTTTACTTTATAGAAGCTAATTCTGAAAACTTATTTCATTTTTAGTTCCCATCATTCTATAGCTATGGAAAACTTAATTATTCGGAAAAATTTTCAACCTCTATTTTTTTTTTTTTTTTTTTCTTTTTAATAAGATTTGAGGCATGAAGAATTCGAAAATCATAAAATTCACTTGTTGTCAGTCTGTAGGAATCGAAATACAATATATGGTCCATATCTATCTATTTAATGACTAATTTTGAGTAGAGATCATTCAACTTAAAAGCGCCTTTATGCTATTTCAACCAAATATTGCAGAAAAAATGAGTTTTTTGAATATAATGTAATTACTCTTTTTCGATAACCAGGTAGAAAAAAATTCGATAAGATATTTTTATTTTATAAAAGCTAATTCAGAAAAATTATTCCATTTTTAGTTCCCCATCATACTATAGGTATGGGGAACTTAGAAAATCGTGAAATTATCGACCTTTTTATTATTATTATTATTATTTTTTTTTTTTTTTTTTTTTTTTTTACACATTTTAAGGTTTTAGTAATCCGAAAATCCTAAAATAGACATAGTGTTTCCCTGTAGGGAGCCTATTAGTTTGTTAGGGTGTTAGTCTGTGTTCATAATATCTCATGGGGGAAAAATGGCCGTAAAGAGGTCAGACAGGTTTTTAATATCACTTTTGGCACTGGAAAAAATTCTATTCATTTGCAATATTTTAATTTAAAAATCTCATAAACGATTCGATATGTATATTATTATTATTATTATATTCGCAATTTTGTTGCGAATATTGCAAATTTTCACTTAAACGTGAAACGTGTATTAAACAGAATGCGTTTGTTGTAAAGATATCAGAACAGCCTTAAAACATCAGTTATAATGCTGACATTAACTCCATTAACACTGAAAATTGAATTTTGAATACTTCTTGAGTTATTCGAAATTTACGATCTTCTTAACATGTCAGAATAGGAAAATTTTCGATTAAACGTCCATATTTAGAGATATTTTCATCGTAAAGGTGCCAAACTACTTTGAAAATATCATCGGAGTATTTATAGGATACTGGCAAAGTATGATTAACTACTAAATTACTAATTTGAAAATTTCATAAGTTATTCCAAATTTAATATTTTTTAATAGATCAGAATAGAGCAGTATTTCACGAAAACTTGCATTATGGGATCATTGCATTGGAAATATTATGAAAATACTTGAAAACTAAAATACGAAATTGACACCAATAAAATTATTAAATAAAGAATTAGGATAAGGCAAATGTATCAAATAGTATTCCCCTTAGTAGAAATTTTTCCAAACAAATATATGATGGGAAATTAAGCAGAGTTCCCTATGCCAATTAGCTTAATACACAACGTCTAATATTAATCAACGATTTTCAAGTCATACAACTTTCAGAAATCTTCCAGTGTTGCCATATTTGGCAGAATTTTTATTCAATAGTCACCATTAATTATAAAAACTGATATTTTATACATATAATAATCGATTAATCGTCGAAGTGATTAGCCAAACGTTACAATTAAAAATTGGTGTTGATTATTGAATAAAAAATCCGCCAGATTTGGCAACACTGCAATCGTCACATAGAAACGTATAATTCAAAAATATTTAGAAGAATATTTTGTTTTTAAGATACATATAATAATCGATTAATCGTCGAAGTGATTAGCCAAACGTTACAATTAAAAATTGGTGTTGGTTATTGAATAAAAAATCCGCCAGATTTGGCAACATTGCAATCTTCACATAGAAATGAATAATTGAAAAATATCTAGAAGAATATTTTGTTTTTTAAAATACAATCTTAAGTTAAATAAATTTTACATTATAAGTACTGGCCATTATCAACATCATTTGAAAATCTAAAGAGGTATTTCTTTTTTCATTTTGAAAACTTAATTTACTTTTTTATTTCTATTTAATTTTGATGTTAGAAAGAAAACCTTATTTAAAAAATATCTGTAAAATATATAAAAAAGAGGAGTATCCAATTTAATCTTTCTTCCTTTTTCAATTACTGTTGCTTTTCCAAAATTTCATTTCGCTTACAATGCTGTCTGGGACTTAAAGAGAAATAGTAAAAACTATAATTATTGAATCATAAAAGGTTAGATTAGCTCTAGCACTTGATAAGGAAGCCATAGATGACAGATATTAGATTAAAGATAAAAATTAATTTCACACGAAAGAAAGTTTTTAGTTGCAGAAATTAATTTTTCGTTTTAGTTGAAATAACAGGATTACAGAAAAAAAAAAGTTGTATTGAATAGATTGAATTTTTTTTTTTTTTTTTTTTTTTTTTACTTCTTAAGAACTATATTTTTGACATATTCCAATAAATGGGAGAACTAATTTTAGAAAAGTAATAAAATATTATATTTTCTATTATATAAGAAGCAATATAAGAAATTTCTTGTATAATTGTTATATATAAGAATTTCAATGTTAACAAGATTTAATCTTTTATAATTTAAAGGAATAAATTTTTAAGTAATTTAGTACTAAGTATTGAAATAAAACTATTAGGATTTTTTAAAAGGAAAGAATAATGCTAATATCTCGATAATAACAAGTTTGATATAACTGTTAGTAACCTTAGTAAGTTTTAGTAATAGCCGATATCAAACCAAATCAAGTTTATTATTAAATAAAAGAGCAAATTACATACTAAATACACCATCACAACTGGTACTTATTTAGAAATTTCACATGTCTACAAAACATTATGGTAGCAAAATTTTATTTCATAATTTTAGCTGACACCTACGTTTTATGGTGGGCTGAAACCGAAATTATAGTCAGTTTTTTTTCTACCGTGTATAGATTTTTGTCAATACATGGTATCTAGTGAAATAATCTCATAATTTTCAGTAGTTTCTAATATGTTTCCATGATTAATTAATACAGGGCGCGAAATTTCCGCTCTCCAGCTCGCCATTGGCGAGTGGAATTTTTACTCTGGCGAGTAAAAATTTGGTCTAGTTATAGATAGAATTCTTACATGATATGGTGACAGAAAACATTCTTTTTATAGATTTATATATGGTAAAATCTTGTCATCTTATAACCTAATATTTAGCTGGAAAGGAAAAATGCTTAGTGCATGCTTAAAATTTTTAATCCCTTCAGTAGTTTCGTTTCTCCCACTATGATTTCTCCAAGCAGAAGGAGAATAGACGAGCAGAGAACCTCTTTGCTCGTCACCCACTATCCGGCAGAAGAGAAATGTGAAAGTTTGCCTATGCGATATTGGCACATGAAAATGAGCTGGAACCCTTTTAAAGATACTGCCTATGTTTATAATGATTTTTGATTATAGATGATTATGAGAGAGGATGATAAACGACGCATTTTAATATACATAATTTTAAGTAGATTTGTAAAAGCATTCCAAATAGTTAGGGAAAAAAGAAAAAAGAACCCAAAATGCGCAAAAAAGAAAGAAAAAAAAATGATAACTCTATTTTGTGGCGAGTAAAACTTTTTTTTTCGGCGAGTGTAATCTGAGTTGAAATTTCGGCCCCTGAATTAATAGTTAATCATGGAAACATACTTTTAAAATTTCCATATAGTTATATTGGTGAAAGAGTCGCGAAAAAACTGTGTCGGTGGGCACCCTGTATTGACAAAAATCTATACATGATAGAGAAAAACTGACTTCAGTTTCGGTTTCTGCGTACCAAAAAACATAAGGATCATTAAAAGTTATTGAATCAAAATTTTAGGTGTTAGACCTGTGTTATTAATGTAAATATAAAAGAACATGTTAGAACACAGTATTTTAAAACTCATAGAATATAAATAAGATTTAATCAGTCAAAAAATTTCACATATACATACAAATAAAAACATATAATCGTTATCTACAATACCACGTCTCTTTAATTGAATGTCTTGAGTAAAGATACAATACCACACCTGACTAATGTATGACTAATATATGACTATGCGTGTCATTAAATTGTTCTACTATTTCAAATTTAACACCTTTTATTTTTCAAATAATTTTAAAATTTATAAGAAGCTTGTGATGGAAATCTTCAATTATTTTTTTATGTTTGTAGGTCTAGAATAAATTATTTTTTAATGCAATATTCGTGTGCTGTCATACAATTAAATATTTTTCTATCTAATCAAATTTATTTAATGTATATTCTAATTTGGATCTATAAACGTAAATACAGTGTTGACTGAATATAAAGTCATAAAAATAGCACAATTATCAGCCACTTAATCATTCTTAAAAGTTATGGTTTAATTTAAGAACAGAATTTAACTCATTGTTGAACTAAAATCATAGCCTATTCCTGAAATAAATCATGGTTCGTTACTGAGAAAAAAATCATAACTCGTTGCTTAACTAGAGTAATAATATGTTTTTTTACAGCTTATTAAATGTTTATTATTTTTTAATAAAATATAATTTTTCGGGAATCGTTTTCATTTTATTAAACAGTATTTTAATGCAGTGTAACTTCTCGGGTAGCTTTCCCATACACGCTTTTTTCGAAACAGTGTCATACATTTCTAATTTGTGCATTTTGAACTTACTAAAGAGTCTTCATATTTAACTAGCGGCGGTGTAATGTCCTGAAAATTTTTATACTACACTGAGAAAAAATTCTGTAACTAACATCTAGATTCTAAATTGGGGCTCTAGTGAAAATAGTTCCATGTCATCCTTATAAATTCTAGTCCCCATTAAAAGCGAGTTCTAGAAACCCCTATTAGAATTCTAAAGAGGTTGTCTATATTATCGAGGTCAAACTTATTTAAAAATCTCTGCAAATAAATGTGAATACAAGAAGCCAGTTTTAGCAACTATAATTTTGGTTTATGATCCAATTCTTGGAAATTAAGCGATAATTTCTCACAATACAAAGAATTCAGAATATTTTTTCATCATCTAGAAATGTATAAACTAGAAATTCTCGATCATTTCGTCTATTCAGATTATTGGCGTGCCTTATACACATAGCTCGGTAATCTATATTTCTAGTTTAGGTATTTAGAAAATGACCACTTATTCGTTCTAGATGAAGGAGGTGTATATATATATTTTTTTTCTCAGTGTATTTTTATTAGAATTTAATTTTAATGGATGCGGTCACCACTCAGCCTAGGGCCACCTATAACTGACCTTAACCTTAAATTCATCCTTGAATTTTTACCTTTAACATCAAACCTTCGCAAACTATTCAACCCTTATACATTCAGTGTGCCTTACACACGTAGTTCAAAGACTTCTTCTACAACTGCTGGGCATTACCAGATTCCCTTGTACTTCTTTATTCGAAAAATATACAAACAAATTATATTATTTGATACAACAACATTCCAACAAGTTTTGACATTCTCTTATATAGAACGTCAAATTGGATTTATTGTAACTCTATCTTATTGATGATCCCTTTATAAATCGTACTTGTTGCACTAGATGGCTAATACGCTCCCTTGAAACGTCAGATTTTAATTTTAGATTTCATAAAACACAAAATTTTTCACAGAAATATTGAAATTTTCAGTAATTTCAAAAGAAGTTTATCGCAGGTGCACACAGTATGTCTGTTGATTAACGTCATGCGTCTACGAAATTATTATCACATTATTAACTGTTGTTTTTACAGAGCGGTACGGCATTAAATATTATCTTTTAAAATCTTTTGTTACAGATTTCATGAGCCATTGATTTCTTATTATATTAATCTCATACATTTTATTTTTTTTTTAGTCATGCATGAAATCAAATCATGCGTACAAACAAATACAAAATAATAAATTTAAAAAACTGTTTTTTTTTTTGTTTTTTTTTAATAATTCTAATAAATAATTCAAATTTTTATGTTTAATATCTGACAATTTATCAAGAAACGAAATGATTTCGTTTGGCAATGAATGTCACATTTTCATATCATAAATGTTGTTAATAAATTGCATAAAATTGCTTTCTTAAAAGTTTCATTAAAAAAGGAAATAAATAAAAGCTGTTATGCTATCGCTATTACAAAGCTTTCTATCATTCTACATTACAACATCATGGACTGGTTAACATGCACAAATATTTAATCAACTTAGCTTCTCCCAGTTAATATTTTACATTTGCAATTTTCGCCATTAGGTATATAGCCATCTAAAAAATCGAAGAAAGTAATAAAAGCGCCACTCATCGGTCGACATTCAGCCAAGTTGAATCTGTATATTTTTCAATAATATATATTTCACTCCAATACATTCAATTTGGGTATATATATATATATATATTGGGGTATTTGTGATGATAAGTGGTGATGCTAATATTCATTTTCTACAATATTTTAGATTGCTTTATCTCAGGATCAATTGGCTAATATTTCACAAAAATCCATATTTAAATTATTTATTAAAAGAACATATGTTGGTTAAAATTTTGTGTGTGTTAACTATTAAGTTGTTTTGTTTGATAAAAAGATACAGAAGGAGGTTTTGTGAGGGCCTCATCATACTAGTTAACATTAAAATATGTAATTGGTCACTGACATTATTAATATCTATAAATACATATAAATACATAATAAACAGCACTGAAAGAAATTTCACAAAAAATTTCGACTTCCATTTTTATAGGCTTTTACTGAAGACATTCTTACTACACAGAATTAAATTCGAAAATAAGTTTGCCATTTCTTGTCATTGAAGTTGACACTTCAAAAATTCTCTCGCTAGAATTTAACTTTTATTATTTTTTCACTCATTGAAGTATTTTCTAACTTTTTCTTTTTAGCAATTGATTTTAAAAGTTCGAAAATTTACAACATTTCCGAAAGAACTCGCTTTAGTTTCCAAATAATAATAAAGTAAAAATAAAAGTTATTATAATCGTTCTATAATACTCAGTGCACTAAATCAGATTAAAACTTACTTCGGAGAGATTCAAATGTTTTATAATAATCCTTCAATTCTAAAATAACTTTTCTAAACTATGTGACAGGATCACAGTATTAAAATTAGTAAACTGCTCATATGTAATATTTATTTTTTTTTTTTTTTTTATTGTAAACAAAATATATTTTTGAAATGATTATTTGTTGAAGTTCTTCAAATATATATTTTCTAGGGATTTTTACAAAAAATGCGAAAATTTTATTACAGAAATCTAATTAAAATTTCTGAAAAATATTTCTAACAACACGAAATGTTCTTTTCTTCTGATAAAATGCATTATATTTCGTAGAAAACTGTAAAAAGCTTAAAACTAGATACATAATTTTACAGTAAACAGAACATAATTTTTTTTTTATCTTGATATTTTATGTTGAAATTTTGAAACATTTTGGAATGAATTTCCTTTAGGGATATGGAATGAAGTGGAAGAATTTATATACACGGATGTCTTTCTTTTTTTTTTTTTTTTTTTTTTTTTTTCATTTTTCTCAGAATAAGTAATATAAATCTGACAATGATCAAAAAATATCTGTCAGTTTAATGTTATCTGCTTAAAAGAAAATAACAATAATAATAATAATTATTATTATTATTATTATTATTTTGGTTTTTATACTAAAACTTCCTTTTAATAATTTCAAATATCCATATATTGTACTTATTCCAAAATTTCACAAAACTCCTATTAAATTTAGAACTGTCACAGTTGGTTGTAGTACATACAATAATAATGCTAACAAAATTCTCCTTGAAATTCTCAAACAAATCTATGACTTAATCAGTAAATCAAGAAATTTCTATTGCCTTAAAAATAGCTATTAACTTAAACCTAAAGTCTTATCGATGAACAATGTCACTGATATTACGACTTATGATTTTGCTGACCTGTTTAACAATATTAATTTAACAGATCTTCATCAAATCATCTTTAATCTTTATGAGAGATTTAAAAGTCAAATATCTTGACGTAAATACTTTTCTGTAGCATCGTTTAAGACACTTTTAAATTTTATTATTCATAATAATTACATTCTACATAATAATAAAATTTATATTCAAAAGGTCGGTATTCCACAAGGAGGAAGTAGTTCGAGTTTGTTAGCTGACTTATATCTTTACCATTATGAACAAGGATTGAGTAATGAAAATGTCTATTTTTACCGGTACATTAATGACACTATAATTTTTACGTCAAAAATTTTCCCCCTAAATCAATCAAATTAGAATACCCTCCTCACCTTACTTTAACTCATAATCCCCTTAGCAACAACGGTATTAGTTTCTTAGATTTAAAACTTAAAGGAAATAAAATGTATACTGATCTATATGACACAAGACAAGATTTTTGTTTCAAAGTAAATATATTTACACATTTTCATTCTTGTCTTTATATATCTGTTTATGGAAATATCATTCTCAATCACCTCTTTCGAATACATAATCTTTGTTCATTTAGGTATAAAAACAAAAATATCACCCACATAATATAAGCTGCTACAAAAATGAGTTATCCCAAAAACATTATTTATTCAATAGTATATAATTAAATGTCTCTGTATAACTTTAAAAAAATTATTTAAGGTATTAATTTTTTTTAATGTGGTGGATGGGTGGGCAGATATTTGATTAAGGAGGTAGGGTGGTGTTGTACGGCTGGTTGATTGGGAGGGTTTATTGTTGAACTAAATATTTAAAAAAATAGAAGGGATTATTGCTACTGCAAGATACGTTATTATTTTTTTTTTCTGGTTGACATTGTGAATTATGAACTCTTCAAACGTAAGATTTACTTGAGTGCATTTTAGCTATTTGTGGCTTCCTACGTTTAAATTATACAAAATTTCCAATAAATAAATAAATAAATAAATAAATAATAATAATAATAATAATAAACAAATAAAATAAAAATTTAAAAAAATAATTAATAAATTAAGATCGCCTTGAATTACTTATCCTTTACACGTGTGCTTTTTGGGATTATTACTCTTTACAACTAACACTTAATTCTTGTTATTAACATTAAGATTAAGATTAATCACTTCAGGTTTACCATAATTAAGATCAAACTAATTAATTAAAAAGGTGCCACATATTCCCTTACATCATTAAAATCAAACATCTTCTATTAAATAATACATTTAGTAGCAATTGCTTGTTTAATCCTAATTCATCTTCTATTAAATAATACACTTAATAGCAATTGATTGTTTATTCCTAAATCCTTTTAACTGACTTTTAATGTTTTTCTAGCTTCACGATAGAAGGCGCTATCACAGTGATGTATTAATGATTGCTGCCATTAAATTATTTTCCATGAAAGTTTTTAAGTTTTTTGATTTAAGAAAAGATTAAAATTTGACTAATTCATAATACAATTACAAAGTGAATTTTATCGTTATTGAAAATGCTCAGTTGTTAATTTTTTATCAATTAATCGATGTTTGCAAGGAATTAATTAATTTTTAATTTCTTTGTTTTGATGGCAATCGTTTATTCTCAGTGTTGTGTGATAGCTTTGCATGTGGTTACTCTGATTTTTTCCATTTTTCTCTCTGGTTTTATTGATCGTTTGATTTAATATTTTATTTCATTTCTCATTGAAAATGGTTTTGCTGCTCAATATGCATGAACAATACATCTTCGCTATTGTTAGCTATATTGTTTTACGAAATCTTGCAGTTCCCTCTGCTTTAAAGAAGTACATGCTCCCTGATGAGATAATACTTCTATTTTTAAGCATTTTTTATTCCAATTAGTATTCTTGTGGTCCTTTTTTTTCTTACTTTTTAACTGAATTCTTAATTCCTGAATCACTTTTAATACATTTAATGAGTTCTTTCATCAATTTTCTCCGTCAATTGGTTTGATGATTCTTTTCACTCATGTGGGCGTAAGTAATTTAAATTGGTTTTGTGTCTTATTGGATCTAAATATGAATCGCAACATTTCTGTGCTAGTTTTCGTACTGTGTTACAATCAGTTTTATTTTTGTTGCGTTGGTATTAGCATGTATCTATTAAATGCTATAATTTTAATGTTAAAATTTATTATGATATCTATCATTTATATATAAATACTATTTATAGATATACCGGGTGATCCAAAAGTCAGGACAAACTTTAAAAATGAATAATTCGAAAACGAATCAAGATACAGAGATACGGTTTGCACCAAACGGATGGAAAAGAAGCCGGGTTTTTTGTGGCAACGAAAAAAAAAAACGTTTTGTTGGCGACCAACAGATGGCGCTGTCGGATTTCGGATGTAGGACTATGCAAAGCAACAAACGATATAAAAAGGAGCAACTGCGGCAGGTAATGGTTGTCGAAGCTTACATGCATCGAAATATCGCATTCTCAGTCGCTACTTTAATCACGCATGGCCTCCAAGATCTCCCGATCTGACACCCTGTGACTTTTGGCTGTGGGGATTCTTAAAGTCAAAAGTGTACAGCGACCAACCGGAATCACTAGCAGCACTGAAAGATGACATCTGCCAAAATGTGTCTGCCATAACGCAAGAAGTGCTACTAAATCCTGTGAACGGTGTGGTGAATCGTCTCACAGCTGTACTTCTGAATGATGGACAGCACATTGAGCAGTTATTGTAGTAGAACTAATTAACTGTAATTAAGCTGACCTGTAAGTTATCAACACTTTTTTCATTTGTAAATCATCTTTTGGTGAAATAAAACACTATAGCGCCATCTGTTGGTCGCCAACATAACTAATTTTTTTTCGTTGCCACACAAAACCCGGTTTCTTTTTCATCCGTTTGGTGAAAACCGTATCTTTCTATCTTGATTCGTTTTCGAATTATTCATTTTTAAAGTTTGTCCTGACTTTTGGATCGCCCGGTATATAGATACAGATATATGTCGATCTACTGATTCATTGACTAACTGTCTTATCAACACAATGCAAGATCCACTGTGGCCACTGACTCGAAATTCAGTCAAATCGAAGAACTCATAATAATGCAAGGGCCGTGCTAAGACGGGATTTTTAGAAATTCAATTCTCCTTCCACCCTCATGTGGACAGAAAACAGTTTGACGTCGGATTACCTGCTGCTGGTCCCAATAAACACAGATTTTAAAACTTCGTAAGGAGGCTTCTGGAGTGCTGGTTTATGTATAATCGCGATTTTAATATAGAACTACTGTTTTACTTTTTTCGATACCGGTGCATTTTAATAGAGAAAGCTTTTTTAATTTGTTGATATAATTTGCTTACCGATGCGATCGTTAGACTTTTTGCATTCTCTTACCCATATAATGCTATAGAAAGCATTGTCTTTGGGTAAAATTTTCGAAATTAAGTTTTATCATATTTACAGGCTTCAACATCCCTTGAATCTGAAAAACGTTTTTTAGCGGTTAATCTGTGTGTGTGTCTGTGTGTATGTTATCAGCATACAGTCGGCTGCAAAATTATTCGAGCACTAGCAATAATCCTTGCCAAAAAAAAAGTACACTTAATACAGCTTTGTTAAATAAATCCTTGTCGAGTCATGTTCTTAATCAGTCTAAGAACATTATTCGACAAGGATTTACTTAGCAAAACAGTCTTAAGTGTACTTTTTAAATATAGGAATTATTGGCTAGTGCTCGAATAATTTTGCAGCCGACTGTATCTCAAGAACAAATAGAAGCAGAAATTCCAAACTCGGTATACTGATAATGTATCATATAGGGTTGCTACCCTGAACTTTTCGTTAAGATCAAGCAAGGATCAAGTTCGTGTACAGGACCATCCAAGAGAATACAAATACATTATGTCTATGGGCGAGATTGCAGGCAAATAGAATTAATATCTATAGGCTGCACTAAACTAAAAGAAATGAGTGTGTATTTTTTATATGCATAAAAGCATGTTTTGTGTACATTTGGGGCATGGATACCATTCATCATTCGTTTACAGGGCTACCCAAAGTATTTGGATATATTGGGGCTATACTTGGAAATTGCTAGAAGTGTATTTTATTTTCTGTTAGGTGTTTTTCATGTAAGACTAAATTTATTTACACAATGTGAGGCGCATATAGTTTATAGAAAAAATACAGGGTTACCCAAAATTAAGCTAAATATTCTCTTCTATTAAATTATTAAATGTAATTTATGGAAATGCATTGCTGAATTTTACTATGTTAACGGTCACTGCTCTGGAAGGAAAATTAATTTTTCATATCTCTACTGTATAAAAGTATTTTTTTTTTCCATTTCCAACTCTGTTTATATACATATAATATCACGTTTTGAGATCTCCTGAATATGACAGTCCAATTTTTAGCATTTAATCTGTATGTATATTTGTTACCAATATAAATTAAAAACAACTGCAGGAAATTCAAGTTTAGTAATTTAAAGTTCGAACTAGGTTGCCACTTAAAATTTTTGATCAAGGTTGACAAATTTGAAGTCGAATTAATAAGAGCCGTATTCTTTTTAATATATTCAAGGGGCAGTAATCCACCTCACACAGAAATATATGTGAAATAAAACTGTTATTAAACCAATTTCAGATTATTTTAAAGGTAGATTTAACTTTATTATCTTACCTTATTAATCTTATAGCTTAGTATTCGACCTATCTCCGTAGAATTTAAATGCAAGGTAACAGAAAGTCGTGTGAGTGACACACCAGATTACTTAAAATTAACTAAAACGTGATATTCAATTCAATATAATCACTCGAAAACAATAGTTTATGCAGAGAAAGAAAAATATCTTTGAAAGAGATTTCTTTTCTTAAATCATTTTATGAAATAAAATGATAAAGATAAAAGAATAAAAATTATAATATCTATTGTATCTATCGAAATCGAATGGTTGTACAGCAGAAACAATTGAAGTTTATAACAATTAAGTTTATTTATAATTTTTAATAATTTTATTATTATTATTTTTATTATTTAATAATAATAATAAAAGTTATGTAACATATGTACTTATTATAAAAGAGGCAGGAGTTAGGAAAACCGTGTTACTTAGATTACAGGAGCGGGTAAATGATTGCAATTATACTTTCAAATCTCCAATTTAAGGGATGTGAGAGGAAGGGACAGAAATTTAAATTTCTTGAATTTTTAAATCTAGTAAAGGGTTAAAAAATTCATTTTACTTACTCCATTTCGCTGATTTTGCTATGCATATAGTTTTTCATAACAGTCGTTTCTCATATCCAAACTGGCGCAGTTATTCGTACACTTTAAAATCTGAAATCCTTCCACAAACGAAAAAAATTACAGAATAACATTGCGAACTCTTGGCCGATATAGGGATATATTGCATATATTATAGGCAATTAATAATATGGAAGAAAAGACAGAAATTATCAAATTTTAAATTTAATTAAAATTTATATTATATATATATATATTATTATTATTATTATTATTATTATTATTATTATATACAAAGGCTAGGGATGTTGTTTTAGGAGATAAGAAATCGATTAGAAAACAACATTTAAAGATGAAAATGTTAGCAAATATCATAGATTGCAGTAACACACAACAATTGTTTAGGGTCGAAATAATTAAGCAGAATACATCACCAGCCATGAAAAATAAGAGCGAATACAGTTTCAAAGCAATGTAGGGGACTGTAAGTAGCCCTGATACAGAACTTCGATTATTTAAAAAAAAAAAAAAAAAAAACTGCATTTAAACAGCTGCTTTGTTGAATTAAAAAAAATAAAATAAAATAAAAAAAATGTGTTCACTACAAAAATTTAAGTTTAAAATTTTTCCAATGGTAATTTTGTATAGATTAACAAAATAATTCTTGTTGCAATTCCAACAGGAATAATTTATTTCTTATACAATAAAAAAATACTTTTTTTTTTACTCACACATTTCTAAAAATTATTTAATGATAAACAAAATATTTTGTCAATAAAAAAATGGTGAAATTTTGTAAAGTTTTTTAAAAATATATCTTGTATTATTGTAATAAAGTTGATTTTTATTTCTGGTGAAAATTTCTTTAAAACAACAAATTAGTCTCAACAAAACACAGTTTATAAATTTAATCAAATCTTTTCTCAAAGTGTAGTAATCTATTATTTAGCTACTAGCGTTTTTCCACAAAAAGATAAGTAAATAAAATAAATTAAAACTGAAGTTAGAAGTTTGTTTTAAAATACGAATTTTGATTGATAAAAGCACTTTCTTTTAATCTACATTTTGCAAATATGCAAATACAGTAACCGCCGCTTAATAAAATCACTGGTTAATAAAATCAGCTGTTTAATCTCATCAAATCGAGGGCCGGAATCAAATCATTACAAACTACTTTTAAAGCCGCCGCTTAAGGAAATCAACATCGCCGGTTAATAAACTCAAAAATATCTCCTCAGCAGCCAAAAATATCATTTATGCTCACTATTTTTTTTTTTTTTTTTTTTTTTTTTTTTTTTTTAATGGAGAAAGAAATTAAAGCACAACAAACCTTCCGTTATCGCTCATTGTTGAAGTTTTTACACTTGCAGCACAGTTACAAATTAAACACGCCCCGTAACTTATCGCCGTAACAATTTCAAGGAACGTATTCTTCAAAGCGCAGTAATAAAATACAAATTTGATTTGAAATGATTTTTTTTTCTAACTATTTGAAGGCAATTTCTAGTTCTTATTTTGAAATTACTATAATTCATGAGGTTTAAACGGAAAGATTTTAAATTTATAAGAACAGCGTGAACTTTTGTTAAAGTAATGATGATTTTCCTCTAACGAAAGTGCACGGGAACTTAGAATGCGTTTAATTTACTTATATCGAAGAAACAATTAGTTAATTGTCTACCAAAAATTAATTCATATTGTTTACTAATTCCATTATTCGTTACCTTTTGGAGTTTCTTTCGAAATTCAGGGAAGTAATACCTTTTCCTTAAGGGCAGGATCATTCGCCGGATATAAAAATCAGCCGCTTAATAAAATCACTTTGGCTCAGAACGAATGTGATTTTAGTAAGCGGCGGAAACTGTATATTCGATTCCAGTTTTTTTTTTTTTTTTTTAATAGAAATTATGTGTATGGATGCATTAACGAATGTTAATATTATTTCAGGGTATATTCACATTATTGGAGGCATTTATACAGAAAGGACAGCCAAATAATTAAAACTCCACAAAACGTGTAATGCATTAAAATTTAGAAAGGTTGTAAGACAAGGGGACTAGACTATTCTAGAATTTTTTATGAAATAAATTGGGAAGAGTAAGACATAAAAAATGATGGAGAATCTAAAATCCATTTGAGATTTGAGTATGATATTGCACTATTATCTTCCTCATTTGAGAATTTGCAAGAAATGTTTCGAGAATTAAACAGAGAAAAAAAGCTCGTTGGACTGAAAATGAACCTCAGTAAGACAAATATTATGTCAAATTCATGTGTTTCCCCCAATGAAAATCTCTGTTGATACGGATGAATTATAAACGGTATGCAGTTATACTTATCTGGAACAAGTCATTACGATGAATGGGAACTCCATGGAAGAAATTAACAACCAGATTAAACTTATATGAAGAACATTTGGATGTAATAGCATTATTAAAAGCAAACACGTTTTATTTATGAGACAAAAAATTTTAAGTTAAAATACATTTAAAAAACAAAAATTACATATAAAAACAATTAAAATCAGACGTTTCGAAACCCGTCCAGGTTTCCTCATCAGTAATTACAACATAATATGCAAACAGGATATGAACACTCAAGGAATTTAAAGGAGTACAGAATATTGAGGAGCCAGTGCGCATGCTTCATTGATAGTGTGGAGATGCTTGGCAGTGTGCCAGCTCTCAAGGAAAATACGCGATTTATAATTATGAACACCAGAATTTAAAATTTTTATATTATCGAAGTCAGGAATATGATCGGTTTCTATTGAATGGATTACAATTTTAGAATTTTGGTTGCAATTTTTAAAAGATCGTCTGTGTTCTTGTAGTCTAATTTTTGCTGTACGGCCAGTTTCACCTATATAAACAGATTTGCAATTTTTACATGGAATTAAATATATTACACCAGTTAAATCCAAAGAAGGGGTTATGGGTTTAAAGTTGAAAAGGACGTTTTTTAATTGTTTAATTGGCCGGA
The DNA here is from genome assembly GCA_963930645.1 of Salticus scenicus. NCBI lineage: Eukaryota > Metazoa > Arthropoda > Arachnida > Araneae > Salticidae > Salticus > Salticus scenicus. Next base: position 64,183,074 of record OZ005654.1, on the reverse strand, counting down.
AAGCAGTATAAATATTATGTTGTTTAAGTAATTTAGAAATAAATTCTGAAGGAAAACCAAAATATGGCATAGAAATATAACTGTTTTTATTAATAAGTGAATTTTTCATTTTCATTGGAGTAGAGGGGGAATTTGCAGGAGGAAACGAAGGAGGGGGGAAGCTGATAATGTTTTCACGATAGATTCGTTTTAACCAATTAAGAGAGTAATCGTTATTTATTAAATCCTGGAAAATTTTTTTAATTTCCAACTTAAAAAGTGTCTCGTTACTGCATAACCGAAGAGCTCTATGGACCAAAGTTCGGAAGACTGCAATTTTATGCGAATTAGGATTAGCGGAATGAAAATTTAGATATTGACCTGTAAATGTGGCCTTACGATAAACAGAAGTTTGAAAAATGCTAGGTGAATTCGAAATGCGTTCAACGAGAACATCAAGAAAAGGCAAACTGTTATTCTGTTCTATTTCCAAAGTGAATTGAATTTCTGGGCATAATGAATTAGAAAAAGTAACGACTTCCTTTATATGTTTTTCTTCAATTAATAAAAAAATGTCATCTACGTATCTTCGCCAAAAAGGAATTTTATCATTTAAACTATCATTTATTTTATTTTCCAAAAACTGCATAACTATTTCTGCTATGCAAACACTAGCAGGTGAGCCCATAGGCGTGCCACGAATTTGTTTATAGTATAAATCATTAAACTTGAAGCAATTACAAGATAAGCAGAAAAAAACTAATTTAAGAATTGATTCAATATTAAGGGTAGAATGAGTACTATCATTAGGATAAATTTTTCTTATAATATCACAAGCAAATTCAATAGGGATGGAAGTAAAAAGAGAAACAACATCTAAAGAAATCATTATACAGTTTGGGGGGGCATTAAAATTTCTTAATTCAGAAACAAACTGAAAAGAAGAATTTAAACTAAAGGGTGAATTTAAAGTAAGAGGTTTAAGCAATGACGAAATAAATCTAGCAAGGTTAGAAAGAGGGGAACGGGAGTAATCAATTATAGGTCTAAATGGAATACCAGGTTTATGTAATTTTGGCAACCCATAAAAATTGGGAGCCATACCAATATAACATCTTAAAGATTTAGCTGTAACATTATCTATTTGATTATTTTTCTCTAATTCACTGATCATTTTATTAAGATTATTTTGTATTGAAGGAGTGATATCTTTATTTAAAACAACATATGTAGATAGGTCATTTAAAAGTTCTAAACATTTGTCAATGTAATCTGATTTATCCATAATAACCAGGAGCCGGCCTTTATCAGCTTTTGTAAAGATTATCGTATCATCTTTAGAAAGAGGTTTTAAAACAGCAAAATCATCAGTATAATACTGGGATTTTTAATGCACTTTACATTTTAACAGAGTTTTGGTGATTTCAGTACGAAGTGGATGCGTAATAGCAGGATCCAGTTTAGCTAATGAAGGCTCAACACATGCAAGAACCTTAGGGATGTCAATTCTTTTACTTCCAATAGCGTAATTCATTCCACGATTCAAAATAGTCAATTCAGTATCAGATAAAACTCTAGATGACAAATTCTTAACCCAGTTTATATTAGGTTTCCTTTCTACTGTCTTTAAACGTAGTTCTTTGTAAAATAACTTTTCAAACTTTTCTTCCAATTTTGATTTAAGCGTAGCTCTACATGACATACTCTGAACAGACAAAAAATCAAGGATTAAACAAGCATCGGCATTCGAAACAAAGTTAACAACTCCTTCAATACAAAATAATCTTAATAAAATGATCAGTGAATTAGAGAAAAATAATCAAATAGATAATGTTACAGCTAAATCTTTAAGATGTTATATTGGTATGGCTCCCAATTTTTATGGGTTGCCAAAATTACATAAACCTGGTATTCCATTTAGACCTATAATTGATTACTCCCGTTCCCCTCTTTCTAACCTTGCTAGATTTATTTCGTCATTGCTTAAACCTCTTACTTTAAATTCACCCTTTAGTTTAAATTCTTCTTTTCAGTTTGTTTCTGAATTAAGAAATTTTAATGCCCCCCCAAACTGTATAATGATTTCTTTAGATGTTGTTTCTCTTTTTACTTCCATCCCTATTGAATTTACTTGTGATATTATAAGAAAAATTTATCCTAATGATAGTACTCATTCTACCCTTAATATTGAATCAATTCTTAAATTAGTTTTTTTCTGCTTATCTTGTAATTGCTTCAAGTTTAATGATTTATACTATAAACAAATTCGTGGCACGCCTATGGGCTCACCTGCTAGTGTTTGCATAGCAGAAATAGTTATGCAGTTTTTGGAAAATAAAATAAATGATAGTTTAAATGATAAAATTCCTTTTTGGCGAAGATACGTAGATGACATTTTTTTATTAATTGAAGAAAAACATATAAAGGAAGTCGTTACTTTTTCTAATTCATTATGCCCAGAAATTCAATTCACTTTGGAAATAGAACAGAATAACAGTTTGCCTTTTCTTGATGTTCTCGTTGAACGCATTTCGAATTCACCTAGCATTTTTCAAACTTCTGTTTATCGTAAGGCCACATTTACAGGTCAATATCTAAATTTTCATTCCGCTAATCCTAATTCGCATAAAATTGCAGTCTTCCGAACTTTGGTCAATAGAGCTCTTCGGTTATGCAGTAACGAGACACTTTTTAAGTTGGAAATTAAAAAAATTTTCCAGGATTTAATAAATAACGATTACTCTCTTAATTGGTTAAAACGAATCTATCGTGAAAACATTATCAGCTTCCCCCCTCCTTCGTTTCCTCCTGCAAATTCCCCCTCTACTCCAATGAAAATGAAAAATTCACTTATTAATAAAAACAGTTATATTTCTATGCCATATTTTGGTTTTCCTTCAGAATTTATTTCTAAATTACTTAAACAACATAATATTTATACTGCTTTCCGGCCAATTAAACAATTAAAAAACGTCCTTTTCAACTTTAAACCCATAACCCCTTCTTTGGATTTAACTGGTGTAATATATTTAATTCCATGTAAAAATTGCAAATCTGTTTATATAGGTGAAACTGGCCGTACAGCAAAAATTAGACTACAAGAACACAGACGATCTTTTAAAAATTGCAACCAAAATTCTAAAATTGTAATCCATTCAATAGAAACCGATCATATTCCTGACTTCGATAATATAAAAATTTTAAATTCTGGTGTTCATAATTATAAATCGCGTATTTTCCTTGAGAGCTGGCACACTGCCAAGCATCTCCACACTATCAATGAAGCATGCGCACTGGCTCCTCAATATTCTGTACTCCTTTAAATTCCTTGAGTGTTCATATCCTGTTTGCATATTATGTTGTAATTACTGATGAGGAAACCTGGACGGGTTTCGAAACGTCTGATTTTAATTGTTTTTATATGTAATTTTTGTTTTTTAAATGTATTTTAACTTAAAATTTTTTGTCTCATAAATAAAACGTGTTTGCTTTTAATATATATAATTGAGACGGTTTGATGTTTGTGTACGTTAAAAATAATAGCATTATTTTCAAAAGATCTCCTATTTTGTTTGAATAGAAAAGTTTTTGGTCAGTATATTTCGTATATATTAACTTAACTTATGCTTCAGAAATTCGGGCATTAACGTGTAAGACTATGCAAAAGTTCGAAGCAACTCAAAAATGCATTAACATATTCATGTTAGGATTCACCCGTAAAGACAAAAGCGAAACACGTGGATTAGGGAGCAAACCAAAGTTACTGAAATTATTTGTAGAGTAAAGAAGTTAAAAGGAGCTAGTCTTGGCACCTTGTCAGAAGAAGTGACGGTAGATGGGCTACCAAAGCCCTATTTTGAATATCAAGACATAAGAAAAGATCGACGAAGACACCATAGTGTCGTTGGAGAAATGAAATTGTGAAACATAGAAGATCAAAAAGGAGAAGAATTGCAGAAAATAGAGCGGATTGGAATCACTTAAAAGAGGCCTTTATCCTACAGTGGATTGATAAAGACTGAAACTGATTATATACTGTCTGTACGTGCGTATATTGTAACAAAATTGTAGAATATGATTAAGCATATAATGAAATGCGTCCATAATCTGTAAGAACCAAAAATATAAATAAATAAGGTAAAAATAACTAGTAATATTTTGATTTAAATACTTCAATACTTCAATTAATTTACATTAAATCCAGTTATATTTTTAATAATGATACTATTTAATTCATATAATTTTGAATAATAATATTTTTTTAAGTTATTTTTTAGAAATATATTTTTTAACATTTTGCAAAGTATTACAGCTGAAGGAAAATCTACCAAGAAGCATGATAAAGTCTTTCTTTTTTCTTCTTTTCTTTTTTGTATAATTTTACCATATTTAATTTTAAAAAGCCTTTTTAAATAAGAATAATAATTTCTTCTTCTTTTAATTAAATTTAAAATGTAACTTCTAGTTTTTGTATCATTAACTAAATATTCGTAATAAATGTTATTTAAATAAAAATTGACATTTATTGTTATGAAAGTAACAGACATTGTTAAAAAGAATTTTCTCTTTTTTTTTTTTTTTTTTATGAATATTTTTTTAATTACTTCAGCAAAACTCCTGCTTCTTTAAATAAAGATTGTTCAAATACTACATTTTTATAACTTTTTATTTCAACTTTCTGAAATACTTTTCAAAAAAAATTGAATATAGTTAAAATTTAATTTAATAAATAAAGCAAGTACTTTTCTCATAAATTGTTCAGACTTTTTTAAGGAATTAGCAATGTTTCTAATAACCAAAAAAAGTAATGAAATTCAGAAAAAATCAGTCAGGAACTAGAATAAAAAAAAATATTCTATTATGTGCATGTTATTTCATGTATTTCTTTTTTAAAGTTTATGAAGGGGGTGTTTATTCCAGCTTGTATAAATTAAGTATATCAAAATCAATAGAGTTTATTTTTAGTTTATTATTTAAGAAAGACCTTAATTTTTAAGCCAATGATAATTGCGCCATTTTTTTATAATATGTGTTCTGTAGTCTTTATTATTTTTTTTTCTTTGGAGTAAATTTAGAAATTCAAATGTTTGGAATTAGGAATATTTTTTCATACGTTAAAGAATGTCTTTTAAAATAAAGTTTCTTAAAGTTGTATAGTTTATTAAGGACACTTATAGAATTTTAAAAATATATTCGTTATTTAAGTAGAATTATATAATTAAGTTGGATTTTACATTCCTTTTTGTTTAAAACATAATTTGAAAAATTTAATTTTCCGTTATATTTTTGTTTCTGATGACTTCTTCTTTCAGTTTTTATTATTACGCATTTTTATACATTTTATTACAATAACTTTATTTATATTTAAAAATCATTTTCGGGTTATTACATTTTTAAAAATAAACCTACACTTAAATAGTTAACTTAACAATTTTAATAATACTAACTAAGTCAATGAAGAATTTTTTGTAATTAAATTTGGATTTTACATATAAGCTAAATCACCACTTCAATATAAAACTAACAAAAAAATACTTTTTGTCATCATAATAAAGAGATTTTTTTCCCATAAACGAAAAAATCTACAATTTATTTAATCTTTTACTATTATCTTTAAATGTTTAGAGAAAAAAAAAAAATATATATATATATAAGAATAAAATTTTTTAAACCATAGCGTAAAAGATCTCTTGGTGGGGGGGGGGGGAGAAAGAGAGAGAGAGGAGGTCAGAAAATTAAAAATATATATATTCCAAAAAACATAAATATATTTCGCAATTTTAAATACTCTATTGAATTTTTATTTGTGATATTGAAGTTTATAAAGTGTTTATAACTCGGTTTGACTCTCATAAATAATCATGGACATTTTTGAAATGATATAAGGTATAATTTATTTAAACTAATTCAACTTAGAGAATTTAAGTATAGCAATTATAAACATTTTATATAAATAATTACTTAAAAAGAACGAAATAATAAAATATTAAAAATAATCTTACCTGTGAAATAAAATCCTTATTTTATATAACTTCTAGAGTACATTTAATTACTATTTCTTGCTATAAAATTCTTTTTAAATTCAAAATAATCTAACTTTTAAAGTGAAATAAAAATTTTAAAAAGAACTTTCAAAAGAAAAGGAAAAATATCGTCTGCTTACTAAAAAGCAGAGTTTGGAGCATGGCGAGTAAATTTCAATATTGGCCAGTTTGGCTACCTGTAGATCAACATTCGCATGACCATTTTACGAGTTATCTTTGCCACTAAAAAAGGTTGCCATTGCCCCGCCCATTCTTATAATAGGTCTATGGTCCACTCATAACAGGTCTATGTACAGCTAGCTTTCCAACGAATTAAGTTGAGTTGTTTGTCACGGTGTTGTGTCCATTTGAGTAATTTATCGATGAGGAGCAATATCTTTAAGCAAATGTAAATAGACTTTTACGCTGAGAAAATATGGATTATTTGAATAAAAAGATTATTTAAATTTCAAAATAATATCCTTCTTGATATTCTATCGTTGACAAATTTCTAAATAAAAGGTCTGTTCTGCCAAATAGTACAGTTAAATACAACTCACAATATTTTAATTCAATTATTAAAAATTTTACATGAAAATATACATTACCATTTTCATGTTGTAAAATAACTGTATCAAAGTGTAACAATAAATAATATTATTAAAAATGAAATATTGTTGTTTTAGAAAAATAAAATAAATAAATAAATATATATATATATATATTTCTTTTTTTTTTTTTTTTTTTTCCAATCGTGTAATATAGTACTTAAAAATAACTGAAAACTTACGACTAATAAAAGGCGTTCAAAACACGATACTTCTATAATACACAAAAGAAACTTTTAAGTAAGTTCGCCCTCCAGATATATTCCTCCGTATTTCTGTGTTTTGATTTGAAAACATTCTCAAAGATTAAAGCTCAAATATTGCATAGAAATTTACTTATCATCTCATATAAAAGATAAATTTCGCAAGAGTTGCAATATTAAAGTGTCGCGAATTGATTAAAAAAAAATGTTTACAAACTTTAGATTTTTATTTCGTTTATTTGTCTTTGACATTAGAGTTTTGAAACAATACCTGCAGGTAGAATTTTGACTGTGTTTGGAAGACGTTTTCTAAAGCAAATATATTTTATTAATTCAGAAAGGATAATACGATAAGGGTTACATGTATAAATTTTTTATAACATATCATAATCTTAAGCTATATTTTGATTAATTATATTAATGAAATTTTAAAAAAGATTGCAAAAGTAAGGTAATTTGATTTCTTTTCATTTGGTTATGTTTAGAAAAATAAGAATAAATTTTGAATATCTATAGTAAATATGAACCATAATTTCGAGTTTTCACTAAAACTTGCAAAGTAATAAAGTCACATGAATTGTATGTAATTAAATAATCTAAAATAAAAATTATTTTATCCATAGAATAATCTTTGAATTGAATTAACCTTTTTCCTATATATCAAGGATGTTTTAAGAAATATAAAGGGAAATATACACGAAAGGCAAGTTTAATATTACATATATAATTACATTTAAATCATTTAAATTTCCTTATATATATTTTTTTTTAATCTAAGCAACATAGCAATATCTTATATTAGAAATCACACATTACTATACCAAAATCATATAAAATATTAAAATTACTGATTAAACTATCTTCTGAAATATAGCATTTCCTAAATGTGTAAAAGGGATTTATCTTATTCAATTTAAGTTTCATTTGTATCTGAACAGATAAATTAAGTCTTAAAAAAAAAAAGTTCTAATGAAACTCCTCATAAGGCCTTTGATTAGAAAAGCGATATTTCTTATCTCGGATTGTAAAAACATTACTTGATCACATTCACAAAGGCATACTTGCCAACCATCTCATTAATAACCGTACAATTGTTAGCGCCCCCTGAAAAAACGCCCCTTTTCTCACACCACTATATTTTTAGAGTTATTCTCTCCAAATAGTGTTACGATTAAATAAGATTAAAATTACTCTAAAACATTATTGGTGTGAAAAAAAATTCGGGTATTAAAAATTGTACGGTTCATAATGAGATGGTTGGCAAGTATGCAAAGGAAAATTAATTAATTGCATATTTGATTTCTGGAAACTTAAAGTTCATTGACTTTGTTTAGTCATTATTAGTGTCTTCATGTGAAATTTTTCATTGTCTAATTTGGCAGAGTTAACTCGTCAACTGTTTTAAATAAAATACAGTAATGCGTAGTTAGCGGATAAAAAGAGAAATTCTACCATAGCTCAGAAATGACAACATAATCCGACAAAATGTTAGTACCGCCCCTTTTTCTACACCAGTCATTTCTTAGAGTTTTTTTCATCTTAGTTCATCGCAAATGTATTTGAAGAAAATTACTTTAAAAATTAAGTTGTGTAGAAAAAGGGACGGTACTAATAATTTGCCGGATTAGGTTGGCAGCTCTGATAGCTTAAAAATTGTGTGATTTTGAAATCATTGAGCTAGATTTTTACGCCAAGTTCATCACTTCTACTGCTCCCACCCGTTTAAAACGAATGTCGTATTCTGATCTACTAATTCATATAACCTGCTCTTATATGAAGGAAAATAATGTCTACATTTGAAAACTAACCATTATTATGGCTCATCGAACGGCTTTCTGCACGTTTATATTTTTCAGTGGAGTAATTCCTATTCTTCTGGTCAGCGTATACGGAGTAAAACTTCTTAGAATGATTTCGACGGAAACGTTAATTATAAAATAACTTTCATTTTAACAGCCATTTCAGGAGCACTGAAGTTTCTTCCGTAATTTCGTATGTTTTCATTTAGAATTTTCAGGCTTTTTAATCATATATACTCGGATTTTAATATGGCTAAAATGCTAACATAATTATGCAGATTAAATAGTTTGATTTCTTACAATTAAATACACTCTATTAAAAGAAGACTTGGCGCTAGATAAATAAACACAGAAATAATAATCATCGTTTTGAAACCAGAATAAATAATAAAATGGCAGACAGCTGTTTCGGTATAATTTAGCATACCGTCATCAGTGCATTAAAACACGAAACAAAAATGCTCAGATGCATAAGAAAGAAGTTGAATTTTACAACTATTTAATCAACCAATAGAATTAGGTGGAACTCCTTTTCCTTTTTGGACCCGTTACGGGGATGGTATTTTCATGCTTACAGACAATTCTCTTCGCAATGATAATCCCGTCTTTCAAACTATGAACTCTATAAAGAGTGATATCCAGTTAACATATGAACAAGAAAATAATGGTTCTCTTCCTGTACTTGACACCAAAAAGGCTCTTGTATCACCATCTATTGTAAAAAATTTTACCTCCACATGCGCGTTCATGTCATCCACCTACTCCTAAAATGACAATTTTTTATACTTTTGTTAAACGTGCTCTTAAAATTTGTTTCGATTCCGTTTTACTAAGATCTGAAATCAAATATCTGAAATTTATTACAGTTGACAGCTGTTCTAATCATTCCTTTATGGATAAAGTCATTCAAAAATTAAAGTTTTCTTGTTCTTCATCTCCTAAATTAGTCTCTTCTAATATCAAAATTGTTTTACTTTATTTTCCTAAATCAAATATTGACATAGCTAAAATTCTCAGAGTATGATTTTTTTTCTTCTTTTTCTCCCTTTCTATACGCTCCCTCTTTTACAATCAAAATATACATATGCATAACTGTTGTGGTATTTTCAGTTTTTCCAATCAATGTGGTTTATTAAATATTGGTCAAACTGAAAGCAATTCCTTACAAAAGAACATATCAGATACCTCCGGAAACAAGAAGCCAACGAATCGGGCATTTCTAAGCATTGCTGGGAGAAAAAATATAATTTTAAATTTGATACAGCTAAAACAATTTATGAGCCTAAATCTACAATTGAACTCGATTTCTTAGAAGATTTTTACATTTATAAGAACCGTCTGTTATTTAGAAAACGTTCTCCATAAATATATTGGACAATGCAGAATATACATTTTACATTTTAGAGAGAAATAATTATAATTTACATTTATCATGTAAGCCAGGATCTACAAAGTAAGATTAAAGAATTACAATAAAAACTAAGATTACAATAAAAATGAAGAGTAATTCTTATGTTTGAAGTTAAATCAATGTAAAGAGCATTTTGTTTTTCTTTTTAACTTTGACTGAACTTTTATTTCATCCATATACATTATATTTAACCCCCTGCACATAATTACTTTACAGATATTTTTATGTATATTTCATAACTCGAAATTCCCTTACATGTAGAACATTATATGATACGATAAAAATTATCTGGTGTGTCACTCACACGACTTTCTCTTAACCTGAAATTTAATACTATAAATACAGGCTGCAGATTAAGAGGTAAGATAACGAGTACTGTTATGTAAACCTGTGTTAAACAATTCAAATTAGGCTTCGGAAGAGTTTTATATGATAATTAATTCTGTGTGAGGGGGGCTACCGCCCCCATCAACCCCCCGTTTCATTAATGCGCCTACATTTATATAGAATTTAATTCGGTTATTAAAAAATAATTCTGTTTTAAAAAAATAATTTATTAAAATTATTATTTAAAAAAATTATCTTTTATGATAATGCAGACGATTTCCATATTAGAGAAGTAGTATAACACTAAATATTAAAAAAAAAGGAAAAAAAAAAAAGTTGAATTTATTCTCAATATTGCATTTATTTATTTATTTATTTATTTATTTATTTTATTTTATTTTATTTTTTTATTTTTTTTTTTTTTTTTGTTAAAAATGAAAAAAAAAAAAAATCGATAACTTTATTTTAAATTATCGCAGATCGATGGTTCAACCATTCGTTTTAAAGGTATTCGCGAGCTCTTTTGAAAGATACCCATCATGAAAATTTACTCCACTCGAGGGGACTCTTTCCCGCCAGGGAGGGAGGCGAGGCTCCTACATACACATTTTTTTTTTTTTTTTCAGTTGACTATCTCTATTACGAAAAATATATATTCGTTTCATTTGGTTTAGTGCAATCTATAGATGTTAAACTCTACTTACCTGCAATTTCCCCCATAGACGCAATGTATTGGAATACTTTTGAGTGTCCCTGTACACAAACCACTTGCTTCATCTCAACGAAAAGCTTACTGTAGCATCCCTATATGATACACATTTAGAATACCGAGTTCGGAATTTCTGCTGCTATTTGTTCTGGATATATACTGATAACAGACACACAGACAGACACACTGACCATTCGCTAAAAACATCATTTTCGTATTCAGGGGACCTCAGAACATGTAAATATAACAAAAACTCACGTTCGAAAATTTGACCCTAAAACAATACTTTCTCGACCCTATGGGTAAAAGAAAGTAAAAAGGTAAATCTGTTAAAACAATTAAATGTAAAATTTTCATACAACGTACAAATAAATATACAAAAATAATCGATAAACTTTTAATAACTAAAAACCAAAAAGAAATATAATTATTTCCCATTAGTTGCATTTTAATTCATTTTTAAATCAATGAGAGTTTTATGTTTAATTAACGTCTTGAGGAAACACGATTAAATAATGGCTCATTAAAACAAAATGGAAAAAAGATTCTTTCTAAGCTAAAACAGTTAAATGCTCAATTATTTCAATTACTTATTCGTTAATTACGATTAGGAGAGTATTCCTTTAGTTTAAATTTTAAAACTTACATTAGCATATAAAAAGAATAAATGCAAATTGGAAATAAAACTAGAGAAAAAATATATACAAGTAATATAGAAAGAAGTTTTATTTGACAATTACATTAAAGTTGTGCATCGATTGCTATACATTTTTGCACTGATGCTTAAAAAAAATCGCAAAATTTGATTATTTCTTAATTTTATTATAGAATACACCATTAACACGTTGAGCGCAACGCAAATTCTTAAAATCCATTAAAATTCCGTAATTATTCCTCCTATAATAAATAAAAATAATCTGGTGTGTCACTCACACGACTTTCTCTTACCCTGAAATTTAATACTATAAATACGGGTTGCAGATTAATAGGTAAGATAATGAGTACTGTTATGTAAACCTATGTTAAACAACTCATATTAGGCTTCTGAAGAGTTTTATATGATAATTAGTTCTGTGTGAGGGGGGTTACCGCCCCCCTCAACCCCTCGTTTCATTAATGCACCTACATTTATATAGAATTAAATTCGGTTATTAAAAATAATTCTCTTTTTAAAAAATAATTTATTTAAATTATTATTTTAAAAAATTATCTTTTATGATAAGGCAGACGATTTCCATATTAGAGAAGTAGTATAACACAAAATATCCAAAAAAAAGTCCATTTTATTCTCAATATTAAAAAAAAAAATATATATATACGATTTTTTTTCTAAGTTTTTTTTTTTTTTTTTTCGTTAAAAGTAAAAAAAAAAAAAAATCGATAACTTTGTTTTAAATTATCGCAGATCGATGATTCAACCATTCGTTTTAAAGTAGTTGGCGAGCTCTTTTGAAAGATACCCATTATGAAAATTTACTCCCCTCGAGGGGGGACTTCCCCACCCAAATGGGGGGAGGGAGGCGAGGCTCCTACATACACAAAAAAAATTTCCCATTTAACTATCTCTATTACAAAATATATATATTTGTTTCATTTGGTTTAGTGCAGTCTGTAGACGTTAAACTCTACTTACGTGCAATTTCCCCCATAGACGTAATGTATTAGAATTCTCTTGATTGTCCCTGTACGCGAACCATTTGCTTGATCTTAACGAAAAGCTTACTGTAGCATCCCTATATGATACACATTTAGACTACCAAGTTTGAACTTTCTGCCATAATTAGTTTTTGAGATATGCTGATAACAGACAGACACACAGACACACAGACATACACACAGACCATTTGCTAAAAACATGATTTTCGTATTCAGGGGACCTCAAAACGTGTAAATATAACAAAATCTCGCGTTCGAAAATTTGACCCAAAAACAATACTTTCTCTACCTTATGGGTAAGAGAAAGTAATTAATCAAAATTTTAATAAATTTTCAATCATTAAATGTAATATTTTTAGTTTTATATCTTATTTTATATCTGCCACCGATGGTTGACGCGGTTTTATATCACATTTGACACTGTCAGCCACCGATGGCTAATAGGGCGTTCACCGTTTTAATTTTTTATTGGTACTGCTTTTACTTTCGGGGTAAAACTTTTACTGAAATGTTTGAAGTATAAGAGGTTTTGCACACTTATAAGGTTTTAAGATGATTCCTTCAGTATATAGAGATATGTGACAAAATCTCTATAAACTAGAATGGCTGACATGGCGCTCAACGTGTTAAAAATGAATAAATATCTACTACATTAAAATTTACAAACATTTGTTGGTGTAGTACAATATAAATGCCTATATGTTGTATTATGATAAAACAGCCCCAAACGTTTCGAATTATTAACACTCTGAAGATATCTATAAAGTAATTTACATCAGCCTTCTTTTATGAACACGTTATGAATTTAAATTGCTATCGTTAAGATTGCATTTTAGATACGAACACCTCTCAAAAGTTTTCTACAAAACAAATATCATAACTTCGAAACTCAACAATAAATAAATTTAATTCTTATTGACTTGAATCTTTTTTACCACGAGTTTCTAATCCTGTTAAGAGACAAGAATTGATGCTATTTATTACAAAATCTATGTATAAATATCGAAAAAAAAAATAAATTATTTTAGTTTAAAAAAGTCAAGCTCATTGTTTGATGTGAATATGATTTATAGATAATATACAGGGCTTTTTTAAAATTAGTCGAATAATACCCAAAAAAGAGTGGTGCGGGCAGCAGTTTTCTGGTTAACTTTTAAATAAATTTTAAAATTTAATAACACCTTCAGCTGTTTTATGAATGCAGCTGCAATATTCAAACAGAGGAATATGAGGGAGGGGTAATGAGAAGGTGGTAGCTCCATCGTACATATGCCATTGGTTTATGCCATCATATGCCAATATAAACGGTTATAAAACTATTTGTAACTTTTTTTCTTTTTTTTTTTTTTTTTTAACATATTAGGAATTTTCAAGTATGTTTTCAAAACCTCCACCTTAAGCTCTAATATAATATGTCTATAATAATATAGGGTAAAAGAAAGTAATGTACTAAATGTCGCACCAGATTATTTAGTATAACTTTAAACCTAGTATTAGAGAGCGTTCCCTTTATACAGGTGTTTCAAACCTCTTGGTAAAAAAATTAAGAGGTGATAAAGCACATCTAAGAGATCAATTTTTATCATAAATGTATGGTAGAAAAACTTTAGAATGTAAAAAAAAAAGGGAGAAGGTAAAGTCAAAAAAACATCAAAAATAGCACGAGGAAAATGCCCACAATCACGAATGTGGAAGATTCAATCTGAAACGCCATCTAGATGTTTCCTACAGTCGGTAACAGAAGTGTCCGAACACTAGCAAAAATTCCTATGTGAAAAAAGTACGCTTAATACAGTTTTGCTATGTAAATCCTTGTCGAATCTTGTTCTTAGACTGACTAAGAACAGGATTCGGCAAGGATTTATTTAACAAAACAGTATTAAGTGTACTTTTTTCACATAGGAATTTTTGCTAGTGTTCGGACACTTCTGTTACCGACTGTACTTGCGTTGCGACCATAGATATAGTAATAAGACATAGATTGATCATGGAGGGAGAAAAGTGATTCCTTTTTACTCCAAGAAAGGCGGCCATTTTGACCAGTTAATGGCCGTCTTTCTCCATGTGAATACACACGGGAATACACAGGGATAATTTAGCAAATAAAATTTAAGAATAATTTACGTACTAAAGGTGAATGAAAAACTCCAGATACTGTTTATAATTCATTTTTCTTTCTTTCGTTCTATCTTTCTTTTTTTTTTTTTTTTTTTAAACTATATTTATTAACTTAGTTAATATTTAAACTCCTTTTATATATTAAAACTAAGGAGTTTCACCTGCGCCGCTGATAACTATATTTAAAATAATCTTGAAAATATTATATTACCTACTAACGTAAAAGCTTAAAAAATATCAAACTTTAAAAGAAGTATTCCATTAAAAATCAAAACAGTATTTAAACCATAATAATAACAAAGCAACTGATTATAAAATTTTTATTTTTTATAAATTAGACAAGTATAACTTACTTATAAAAACCTATTCCAATTTCTTTCATCCATTTATTAGAACAGTGGAAGTCGCACAATACACCGGCATTTTAAAAATTCATTAACATTCTATTCTATTACAATTACCGAGTTTCAATACCGGTTAATGGCTGATGCCAAAAAAAATTTTTGGCATCAAAAATCTTTGCATGATAACATGGGGATGATAGATCCATAGATATAGTAATTTATATAGATGTATTATCCCATTGTTATCATGCAAAAATTTTTGATGCCGAAAAAATTTTTTGGCATCAGCCATATAGTGGTATTGAAACCATTGAACCTCCGCAATTGTAATAGAATAGAATAGAATGTTGATGAATTTTCAAAATGTTGAAATATTGCGTCTTTTAATTCTTCTAATAAATTTATGAAAAGAAATGGATAAGTTATCATAAAAGTAAATTATATTTGACTAAATTATGAAAAATATAATTTTTATAATCAGTTGCTTTGTTATTATTATGAAATAAAAACTGGTTTGATTTTTAATGGAATACGTTTTTTAAAGTTTGATATTTTTAAAGATTTTATATTAGTAAGTAATATAGAATTTTCAGAATTCTTTTAAATATATTTAGCAGTGGCGTAGGTAAAGAACATTAGTTTTAGTATATAAAAAGAATTTAACTTTAAATATTAACTAAATTAATAAATATATAAAAGAAAAAGAAAAAGAAAAATGAATTTGAAATTGTATCTGCAGTTTTTCATTCACCTTTAGTACATAAATCATTCATTAATTTTATTTTCTAAATTATCTGTGTGTATTCACTCGGAAAAAGACGGCCATAGTGTGGACATTTCTCCGAGTAAAAGGAATCTTTTTTTTTCCCCAATGATCAATCTATGGATAGATCTATATAAATTTCTATATCTATGGTTACGACCATGCCTGTATGATAAAACTTTCTCGTTTAGTGGCATTCTATTATTCTTTCAATTTTTTTACCAAAAATTCTGAAATTCTCTGTATTTGTGTGTAGTATTATTTTTTCTTTTTCGTGAAATATCTATTTTTTCTAATACAATCATTTTTTAATTATTTCTTTACTTCATTTTTAATATCCATGTGTTTCCTTTAAAAATAAATCCATTTTAGTGTCAATTCATTTTTATGTTATTTGCGGAGACAGCTTTTTTTCCTGTAATTCAAAGAAACCAAAAAAAAGTAACAATATATTATCCTTTTCTAATTTTCCGGCTTAGTTCTTTCAATTAAGAGTTCTGATTAAGAATTATTGCTAGGTATTAAACAAACAAATAAAAGCTCCTGGATAAACGGAGAAAAAAGTCTGTTTTGACGATGAAGTTTTCATTTTGTCAAAAGATAGAATTCTTCGGGTAGAAGAAAAATTTACTTTATTAAAAAAATATACTTAGTGAAAGTAACTGAAACGAAAAGCTGATAAAACATCTATAAAGTAAAACGGGGGAAGACGCCATATATAAGAATTCTTTGCTTAGTATAACCAAAAATTAAAATGATATGATAATGAAAAAAATGCACCGTGCTCTTCAATGTTTAAATAAATATATATGCTTATTAATTCCTTGCCCAGTCTGTACACAATTGAAAAATGTAATGTTAAATAAACTCGTTTAATGGTGGCATCTTCCCCAATATATACGAGAAAGATGCCACCAATTATAAAGTAAGATACAATGCTGCAATAAATAAGAAAAATAAGGCAAACCTTCGAAAGATAACTATGAATTAAGAATAACTATGGAGAAATAATTAAATTTGTAAACTGAAATAAATATTTTGAAATTTACTTTGTTAAAACTAATAAGGATACGAGTTTGAATGTTAGCCTGCACAGCATTTAATTTAGTGCAAATTATCACTATTGCAATCTATATCAATCGTGCTACCATTTTTTGAATTTTATGTGCAGGGTTTGTAAAGAAAATGGCTTTTCTGTGCTGGTGGAAGCAACTGCTGCTGACAGTCAACTGCTTTTAGCTCTACTGATGGAAGCAACTGTTAGTATAGGTCTATTATTACAAGCTCCGTTTGTGAAAGCAACAGCTGTATCATTGCTGGAACCAATAGAGATAGCACAAACATAATCTGGGAGTGCTTGTGGGTTATAAGGATAAATCCCAGAATATCTAGTAGTTCAAATTTCGTACGTGGCTGCCTTGATTCAAGCTGTATTCAGGAGAGATTCTTACTGAAGTCTTAAACGTTTATTAAAATGATATTATGGAAATTATAATTATTATAAAATTTTAATTTTAATTATTAATTCCATTTTTATTTTACACCGTAAGATACAGTATATAAAATAAAACATAAAATTTAAAGGTCATTTAATTTATTTCTGAATCATGTTGCATCTTCCTCTAATAAGTATGGTGTGAAGATGCTCCATACGCTTATTTTCGTATTATTGCAAGGTTAAAGCTGCTTCTGCTTACCAAATAGAATAAGGAAGTCACTTATATTGTTAATATGTTATTTAAAATAATATGAGCAACCGAATATTTTAAAGGCTTTACTCACGAGGTTAAATGCTCACGAGATCCAAAATAATGGCAATTAAAGGCGATAAATTAAGATAAGTTCTCAATCCACGCGCTCACAGGGACAAGATTTCTCACACATGCTGGTCAGTATTGCCATTTGACACATAAAAGTGCTAGGAACAAGCTTGGGTCTTCTTCCGAATTACCTTTTATTAATTTTTTTAAATGTAGAAATATGAGACTTACGATATCAGCTACTATGAGAGAGATTTGATGGTAAAAACGCTGCTATGTTTAGCTAATTTTAGTACCTTTCACTTTATATACAATTTACAACAAAAAAGAAATTTTATACATTAGCATAGATTATAAACAATGTCCAACTGTATTTACCCGTTGCATCATATTCTGTTAAATTACATAACCTTCGTGGTAACACTTTAAAATACTTTTATTTACTTTATTTATCTTATTTTATTTATTTATTTATTTATTTTGATGAAAAAATATTTTAGTAATTGTTTTTACAGCTTTTCTTTAAAAAGAAAATAATGAAACCGGCTTCTTTTGCATAGTTCTGTATATTGACTAAAAACAGCAAAGCTACAAAAATATATTTTGATTTTAACTAGGTCGGTAGAATTTCAGAAAAGCATCTTTATGGCTTCGTTTCTAAAGAAAAACATTAAATATTGCTTTATCGTAATTTTATATACTAATAACTGAGGTATTATGTGCTAAAAAATTTTCATAATACTGAAAGTTTATGTTCCGCAACATCTATTTATATACCATAATATACCTGATTAACTCTCTAGAGTCATGTAAATTAATCAGTTAAGCTAATGATATTTATTCTATAGAAAAAATGGTTTCGTATATCTTAATATTATATTTTCATTTCGTTATGTTGTGTGAAGTTCAAAATATTAAAATATGTTTTGAAAATATATATCTAATAGATCTAATGTTCGAAAATTTTTTTTATTCCTTGTATAGAAACCCGTTTCGCCAGTTATGCAAATTTTTAATTTAGAACATGCTGTAGTAAACTTTATAAACTTATATTAGTTTCAAAGCATACTAAATATGTTTATGGAAATTAGAACACAGACAGATAGATGAATCGAAATCACAATTGGTGTTAAAATTTGTTTGAAAGGGCTGAAAACGCATAAACAATTGAGAATGCATTTCCAGCAATTCTCAATTATATCTCCTAATGTATCTAAATATTTTTCTGTGGTCGCATTAACCAGTTCTTAAACTAATCGTAAATTACATGCATTACACAATAATACACAGAAAACATGATTTTGTGCCTGGGAATAATTTAAGTCAACTTCATTATGTTTAGTGAAGTACAAGGTTATTAAATATGGTTTATAGAAATGCCTCTCATTGAACATGGTGTTATGTAAATATTTTGTATCTCCCTTACGCTTATCAGTGGTACTGTTTATATTATTTTTAAATAATAAACATGTCATTGTAAACTTAACCCTTTTCAGTGCAAGGTACTTGGGATCATTTAAAATTCACTTCCACCAGAATTCTCAAACAAAATTAAGGTAAAAGAAATTAATGACATTTTCTACTAGGTTATAAAACTAAAATTTTGCTAAAAAATTTCCGGGATGAGTTTTTGCAGTTGGAACTTAATAATTGCGTCCTCGCAGCGAGAACAGTGCGCCGCAAAGGATTATATAATGTACAAGATGATTCTAATGTCATGAGACATACTTGGAGGACAGATAGAGAACATCACAGGGATTGAGAATTCCCATAACCGCAAACGTCATTTTAACCTTATAAGAACTGAATGTTTTTTGCTACTGTGTGAGCATACTAACTCCGCCTGCTGCGTAAGTTTTAAAATTTTGTGTGCTTTATTATTTCGGAAAATCGTACACAATATTCATATTAATGCAATCAGTGCGAGAAAATACATCGAATTTATTTAGTTATATAAACATTAGATTTTTTTTTTTTTTTTTTTTTTTTTAAGAAATGCAATCCTAGAGCCACGACCTGGCATTTGCAGTCATAGGTTACAATGCAGTTCTCAGTACTTGTGATATTCTCCTCCCCTTCCCCCTCCAAGTTTCGCCCATGACCATAGAGTCATCCTGTATATCTGTTTCAAGGCATTCTACCAATATTTACGGAAATTAGAGTGCAAACAGGCAAACAAAATGAATTCATAAACATTTTTCAAATGTGTTAGAAAGTGTTAAAACAATAAGTTAAGTAATCATTTTCCTTTTCAGATAATCATCTTAGTTGCAATTTCAAGGTAACAACGCTCCTGTAATTTTACATGCGTTTTGTTATATTGCTACTAGTATATCAGAACAATAATTTTTTAAATAGTATTATAGCATTAAAACCTTTACGACATTTACTTTCTCTTACCCATAGGGTCGAGAAAGTATTGTTTTAGGGTCAAATTTTCGAACGTGAGTTTTTGTTATATTTACATTTTCTGAGGTCCCCTGAATACGAAAATCATGTTTTTGGTGAATGGTCTGTGTGTCTGTCTGTCTGTGGGTCTGTTATCAGCATATCTTAAGAACAAATAGTAGCAGAAATTCCAACTCGGTATTCTAAATGTGTATCATATAGGGATGCTACAGTAAGCTTTTCGTTGAGATGATCCAAATGGTTCGCGTACAGAGACATTCAAAAGTTTTCAAATACATTACGTCTATGGGGAAAATTGCAGGTAAGTAGAGTTTAACTTCTATAGACAGCACTAAACCAAATGAAACGAACATATATTTTTTGTAATAGAGATAGTCAACTGGGTAAAAAAATTGCGTATGTAGGAGCCTCGCCACCCCCCCGGGGGGGGAGTCCCCCCTCGAAGGGAGTAAATTTTCATGATGGGTATCTTTCAAAAGAGCTCGTCAATACCTTTAAAACGAAGGGTTGAACCATCGATCTGCGATAATTTAAAATAAAGTTATCAATTTTTTTTTTCATTTTTAACAGAAAAAAAAAATCTTTTTTTTTTTTTTTGCAGTTGAATTTCTTGAAACTGATATATGTTATTCAAGTTTACTATCGGACGCTCCCTATTGAAAATGGAGTTTATACCTCTTCTAGTTTGTGTACAGGGACACCCGAAAGTATTTCAAAGCATTGTGTTCTATGAGAGGTATTTCTATAAACCATGTTTTCATACCTTTACAGTAGACATATCTGAATGAAATTGAAATATGTTATTTAAGTTCACTATTGGATGTTCCCTGTATAAAATGGAGGAAATATCACCATCGGTTTATGAACAGGGACACTCAAACTATTCCAAAGCATTGAGTTCTATGAGAGATATTTCTATAAATCAAATTTTAATGACTTTACTTTCCACGAAGTTTTGGAAATTGAAATATGTTATTTATATGCACAAAAGAATGCTTTGCACAGAATATAGCATGATTAGCATTAGATTTACAGGGTGGCACAAAAATATCCTGTTACATTAAGAGCTATTTATAAAAAATTGCTAGAATTGTACCTTCGTTTACGTTAAGTGTTTTTAACATTTTCTAACTTTTTTTAAGCGTGAATATTATTTCAGTTTTGTGTATCTGCCTGTCCGTCTGTCTGTCTGCCTGTCTGTCCGAGCTCTAACTCCCGTAAACATTTATGGTATTTCTTGCAACTGATATATGTTATTCAATTTTTATTAAAATCACACAATCAACTGATTGGAAGAAAATCATATTTATTGAATTTTTTTTTTCCGACTGAGTGAAAATAATTCCTAGACCGGGAGTCGAACCCCGGATCTTTGACTTACAAGGTCAAGGCTCTACCAGTTGAGCTATCTAGACAACCTGAGTGAGTAATGCCGATGCGTAATGCCCTGAATGAGTAATGCCCTTGTCTGAGTGAGTAATGCCGATCGGTTGTCGACCTGGATAGCTCAATTGGTATATCCTTGACCTTGTAATTCAAAGATCTATGGTTCGATTCCCGGTCCAGGCATTATTTCCACTCAGTCGGAAAAATAAAATTTCGATAAATATGTTATTCAAGTTCACTATCGGATGTTCCCTATTGAAAATGGAGTTTATATCTCTACTGGTTTGTGTACAGGGACACCCGGAAGTATTTCAGAGCATTGTGTTCTACGAGAGGCATTTCCATTCGTTAAACTTTAGACATATTTCAATTAAACTGAAATATGTTATTTAAGTTCACTATTAGATGTTTCCTGTATAAAATGGATCAAATACCACCACCGATTTATGTACAGGGACACTTAAAAGTATTCCAAAGTATTGCGTTCTATGAGAGATATTTCTATAAATCATATTTTAATAACTTTACTTTCACGAAGTTTTAGCAAATTGAAATATGTTATTTATATGCACAAAAAAATGCTTTGCATAGAATATAGCATGATTAGCATTATGTTTACAGGGTGGCACAAAAATGTCCATTTAAATTAAGAGCTATTAATAAAAAAAAATGCTAGAATTTTACTTTCGTTTACATTAAGCGTTTTTAACACTTTCTAACATTTTTAAGTGTGAATATGATTTCAGTTTGTGTACCTGTCCATCTGTCTGCCCGCGCTATAACTTCTGTAAATATTTATGGAATTTCTCGAAACTGATATATTTTATTGAAGTTCACTATCGGATGTTGAATGTTGAAAATGGGGTGAATATCTCTTCGGGTTTGAGTACAGGGACACCCAAAAGCATTCGCAAGCACTGTGTTCTATGAGTGTTATTTTTATAAATATTTTCCCTATAGAATGTTCCCCACTTAAAATAATATTAATAGGCCCTGTATAACTAGTTTGTTTACAGGGACAAAAAAAAAAAAAAAAAAAAAAAAAAAAACGGCTACTGCATTACATTTTAGGACAGAATTTTTTTTAAGTTATATTTAAAAATATTTCTACTGTAAAAATCATAAAAGTATTGAAAGGTATTGTTATTATTCTAAAATAATGTTTTGTATAGAATATGATATGATTAACTCTCTGATTTACAGGGCTACACTAAAATATTCAGAGAGATCAAAAGCTGCAATTATAATCTAAAGACTGCACTTTCTTTTGCGTTAAGCCTTTTTAACTCTTTCCAAAATGCCTAAGAGTAATTTTAAAATAAATTAGTCTATCTGTATATATTTTAGTCCTTCTGTCTGTTGTGTGATAACGTAGGCAAAGAATGTTAAAAGTTATTCGGTAAAAGAATTACGTACAGTTGGAAAGTGTTATTAATCAATGCGTACTGCGTGATTTTTCTTTCTTGTTCAATTTTACTTTCTTTTATATTCATGAGAGAAATTATTGGTATCGTTAAAAATTTCAACGTCTAGTTTTTTTTATTATTATTATTATTATTATTATTATTATTATTATTATTATTAAAAGCGAAGCCTATTAATTTGAAATGGATATAACTATTTTAATGAAAACTTAGATATGTGTTTTTTAGGGAGCTAAATCGATGGGACATATCATCATCTTCAGGAAAATTCACGTTCACTGCTAACCCTTTATCGGTCAGTTGCAACATATGGCAGAAACGCGATATACTCGGAAAGAACGATTTTGATGAAAGTTTCAGGTTAAGAGTTTTATTGGGGGTGCTATATAGATTGTGCTTATCCCCATATTCAAGAAAATTCGCGTTAGTTGTTAACCCTTTATTGGCCAGTTGCAACATGTGGCAGAAATTGGGTTTACTCGTAAATGGATATAATGGTTTTTGATGAAAGTTTATTGAGTGTTTTTTGAAGTACAAAATTGATTATTATTTTTTTTAAATGGAAAATTACGCCAAAACAAGTAAATAAAATATCATCGCCAATACGGCGAGAAAAATTTAAAAGGAGTCATAGGGGTCCTGTACTAAAACTGTACTGCCTGCGGAAGTATGAAAACTGGGTCGCCAACCATAAATATTATTTTTTATTTTATTTTTTTATTTTTTTTTCAAATAAATAAATAATTTTATAAATAAAAATAACTTCCGCAATACTTAAAGAAAACATAGTTTAAATATTTTTCTCGAAAAATATTCTTTTTTAAATGAAAAAAAAAAAAAAAAAAGACATGCATAAAAATGTATAAACATCAAAATTACTTTTACTGACATAAGACAAATATTCTTCGTTATCTGGTTTGTGTCAATTAGCTGAACGTGTGCTTTTGCATACTAATTTTAAAGACTCCATCTATTCGCCATCATTTTTTTTCCCCTAAATAACTGAAAAAAATAAAATAAACAGGATACTAATTCACTTTATTGATTAGTCCTTTTTTTTTTTTTTTTTTTTTTTTTTTGAAGAGTTAATCTTATTTAATCAATATAAAAAAGGCATTTTTTTTTAATGAAAGGGATATTATATTATTACATTCGAATGTTAATTATAATATTTTTTCTGCAAGATGCGATAGAGAAAGAGAAATGTTAATAATAAAGTAATTTTTAATGCTATAACATATACAATTTTATGTTATTAGTTATCAAGACATTGTGTAAAATTAAAATAATCAATGCATGTCAGATAACAATTTACTAGTTTCTAAACAGGGTACATTGCAAAACTTGCCAGAATTTTTTTTATCTTAGTATTAAAAGTATAATTGTATGTTTCAAATTGAGTTTTTACATGATTTATTTTAAAATATATGCATAGTTGCATAACAACTTGTAATTTTTCTTCTTCTGGAAATTTTTAATAACAGTTTCTGTAATTAAACATAATGATTTTTTTTTTGCAAAGAAATAATGGTGATAAAAAATCATTCTAGTTGGTACCTATGTATATATTAGATTTTACTGATAAAAAAAAAGGGGGGGGGGGGGGTAATGCAGATAATAAATGGTCAGATCATATTCAGTACAACTCAAAATGTGTAAATCCACCATAAACTGCACTTCGAAAGTTTTTACGAAGTACTCTTTCTTATACATATAGAAGAAAGTAAAAGAGTAAAATACCTTCTTTACAAGAGGGAAATTTAAAGAAATACACATTTAAACTAAATTATTTAGTTTATTCTGCATTATTTACTTTAATTAATATAATTCTTGTGAAATTTTCTTTTAAAAATTATAGAGGCAAAATAATTTTTTCACGATAATTTTTACAATAGATTTTTCACACGTCAAAATTACATGGAATTTTTAGCATGATTTAAGTTCTTAATGATGTCGAAAAACACTAACCGTCAATTTTTTTCATTATTAAAATTATAATTCCGTCAAAATTTCACAGCTTAATTCAAATAAACGCAATTTATTAATGTCTGTCAAATTTTATCTTATGTTAGTAAAACTTGGATTAATCATTTATCATTTTTAAACCATAAGCCGCGTTCGTAAACTTCTCCTGTTTTTAACTTTTCCCAAATGTTGCCAAAGAAATATTAATCATAAAACCAGAGAGTTAGACTTGTTTAGACATACTAATTATATTCAAAAGAATATTTTTAATTTATAGTTTATACAAAGAAATCTATTTGTTTGATGATTTAAATTATTATTTTTTTCTTTTTTCTTCTTTTACATACTTATATGTACAGGGATAGTAGTCTCTACCATCTTTTCAGGACACTTTGAGAAATGAGTTGGTTGGTTGGTTGGTTGCCTTTTATTGGCGCAAGGTCCACAATGGGACATGCTGCGCTGCGAAACTGCCAAATTGTGATGATTGGCTGCCAAACTGTGATGAAGGAAAAAACAAAGTTTGAGAAATGAGAAATGTATGAGTTTTTTTTTTTTTTTTTTTTTTTTTTTTTTTTTTTTTACCACTATTTTTATGAAATAATTTCTATATTGTTTAATCACGACATATTACTTTAAAAATATAATGAAAATTTCTCTAAAGAAAAAAAAAGGGGGTGGGAGGGGAGGCGAAAATTTCTCATCGTGAAAGTATCCTGAAAAAATGGTGGAGACTACAACCCCTGATATGTATAATGAATAAGTCATTCGGATCTTCATACATCTTTAAGTTGTATGTGATACGCTATCTACCAATAAGTATTTGGACACTTCCGAATTTAGGCGCTCTGTCAAATATCTACAAAAATTCTTTAGGAATCGTTAAGGAACTCTAGAAGTATAAAGAACATGTTATCCTTCTTGTATTTCGCTAAAAGTTTTGTCCCAAAAAAGAAAAGGGTACCTGTAAAAAAATAAATCAAAATCAAAATGTTTTGAACACCCTGTAAAACGTTATGCTCGAAATGCGTTTTGGCTGTGGCACATCATTATGAGGATTCTCATAATTACCTGTATAAATTTTTATGAGGCTACCGCATACACTCAAGTATATATAACGGTTTCTTTAAAAAATTACAAATAAAATAATCGCTTTTTTTTTTTTTTTTAATTATAACACTTAGGGTATTGAGCCCAATGCAAAGATGTTTTTATGGATCTTGGTATACTACATTAGCCACAGCATATTTCAATCAGAATGCAAAATTCTTAAATACCTTACGAAATATGAGCATTTTTACTAAAAATTTTTAACTACGCATGCGCAATCGTTAAAAAAAATTCATTTGCATAATTTAATATACAAAGGTTTTGAGCTACTTATATGAAAACCCCAAATAAATATCGTGTAAATTAAAAAAATTATGAGGAAATAGAATGAACAGAATTTGAGTTCCTCTTTAAAAAAAGGGAAGATGATAGGGGGTTTTATCAACATTAATCTACAGTAAGCGATCATTGAATTATCATTGAATGAGTCAAAATAAAAATGTGAGTAAAATCCCTTGTAATTTAGCTTTTATTTTTAAAGAACAGAAATTTAGTTCATTCTGTTTCTCATAAATTCTTCAAATTTTACAATATTTATTTGGGGTTTTCATATAAGTAGCTCAATACCTTTGGTTATTAAATTATGGAAATGAATTTTCTTTAAAGCTTGCGCATGCGTAGTTATAAATTATTTAGTAATAATGTTCATATTTCGTAATGTATGTAATTTTTTCCATTCTGACTACAGTATGCTGTGTCTAATGTAGTATGCTAAGTTTTCTAAAAATAGCTTTGGAATGGATCTTATACCCTACGTGTTATAATTTAAAAAGTGGTAATTTTATTTACAATTTTTTAAAGAAACCGTTATATCTCAGAGAGTGTATGTGGTAGCCTGACAACAATTTATACAGATAAATGAAAGAGTCCTCATAATCACATGCTACAGCCAAAATAGTATTTCAAGCATTATTTTCTACAGGGTGTTCAAAACATTTTGATTTTTGTTTAATATTTTACTGATACCCTTTTATTTCTTTAGGGCAGAACTTTTACTGACGTATATGAGGTAGGGTAGGTGCTCCAGTGATTGGCATGCTCCAGTAATTGATATCTATCCCGAAATAATTAATAAATAAGAAAAATAATAAAAGCATATATTTTACATATAAGAATTTTAACATTTTATGTCAATCACTGGAGCAAAGGATACTAATAACTGGTAAAATGAATATCTAGCATTGCCAAACACTGGAACATAGGGTGCCAATTACTGGTAAAATGAAAAACTGGCAGTGTCAATTACTGGAACATTGAGTAGATGTAAAATAAAAATTCATTTTTAAAAAATGATTATTATCAAATGTATATATTTTAACATATATGTGGTTCTGGATGTTTTTCATGCCATATATATTAACTTAAGATTTCTAAAAATATTTTCTGATGACTAGAACGTTAAAAACATCAGAGATTGCTATAAAAGTGTCAATCACTGGAGCACTTACTCTATGACATGTTCTTTATACTTCTAAAGTATCAAGATGATTCCTAAAGAATTTTTCTAGATATTTTAGAAAAACATTTTTAAATTCGAAAGTATCCAAATGCTTATTGATAGATAATGTACAGAGAAATCCCAAAAGTTTATATTATGATGGATAGTCGGTGAACAATAGCTATTATAAAATTGCATTTTTTATGAATAGAATAAAAAGTAAAATACAAGTATTAAATCAGTTTATTATATATATGTGTTCAAAACCGTTAACTAAATTAAAATACGTTTTTGTCGTTTATATTTCAATTATATTCTACTTTGCTGAGTAAACTTTTAATGCTTCCTATACTTTTCGGGAATCCTATATAAAAATTTGTGTAATGATTTTGTTAAATATAATTTTATCAAGATAAATACAAATAATATATAATACTCATTATAAACAAAAGTTCAATTCAATGAAAAAAAAAAAAATAGTTTGACTTTTTGATTTTTGAAAATTTTTTGGTTCATTTAAACGAAGCAATTCAAATGTTAAAATAATATTTCATACTTTAGAAACAAACCATTTTGAATAAAATTATACAAAATTTTTTCAAACGTCAGATTTAATGATATAAACATGTTTGAAGTGATTTATTTACTATCTTTTGTAGATTGTACTTGGTTGAGCAATTCTAGAAAATATTTTGATATATTTTGATGCACAAATATATACATTGGCGATATATGTTGCCCGTTCTTAAGATAATGAAGCAGAAATATTTCAGATCTTTCAAGCAAATAAATAATTACAGAGAAATACATATCCAGAGATGCCAGTTTACTACTAAAGAAAAATCAATTTCATACCACAATAAAGAAAAAGTAAAACTTATTCTATTAAATTGCAGATAATTATAACAAAAGAATACATTAAATATTTTCCGGTATTACGATTATGGACAATCCGTAATAACTTGCCATCTCTGCATATCTGAAAGAGAATTGTTTTAAATTGTTTCAAAATATTATTTACAGAAGTGATATTTTCGTGCTTCATTAGTCAAATAATATTTAAAATAATAAT
Organism: Salticus scenicus; assembly: GCA_963930645.1. NCBI lineage: Eukaryota > Metazoa > Arthropoda > Arachnida > Araneae > Salticidae > Salticus > Salticus scenicus. The sequence goes on along the minus strand of OZ005654.1, from coordinate 64,154,570 downwards.
TGTGTATAATAAAGAATATAAAATGGCTATGATTTTTCAAGAATAATTTCTATCTAATAGTTATTTATTTCGATATAAATTCCAGCGACGATACATTATATTTTTCTTGTTTAAAAAATATGTTTAACAAAAAATAAATAAAAATAAATAAATAAATAAAAATATATTAGAAGTATATACATAGATATTATAAAAGTATGTCATTAAATAAAAAATATGTTAACCTTTTTTACTTTAGAGGAAGTACTGTTTTGTGGTCGAATTTTCGAATTTGAGTTTTGGATATATTTACACATTTTAATATCTCTTGAATCTGAAAATCTGTATTTAACGACTGGTCTGCGTATGTGTCCGGGCGTTATCAACATATCTCAAGAAGAAATATTAGTTAGAAATCAAAACTACGTTAATAATCTTAATAGATATCACATGAGGAAGCTGCTTGTAGTTGTACCTCGACATAAATTGGTGTCAATCAATTTATGTTGTATATCGTCCAACAGATGCTTTGATTCTGTTTCTCCTATATCCACTGCGATTCGTCCGAAGGCTCTATCTCATATTTTATAGTATACATAATTGTAAAAAAAATAATATGTGACAGAGCCATTACGGAAAATCATGCTAATTCAACTTGCGAACGTATTGCCCATTACATTAACAAAAATGCTATATCTCAACTTCTATTGCATATAATTTCGCCAATCTTCATGTTTGATATGACCATTACGAAACAGATGGTATTATTTTTCTCCATTTAAGTGTATATCGGCGGTAAGGTGGTGTTGCTATTACGAGTATTGCCAGATTTGTGGACTTTTTTATTCAATATCCACCATTAACTTTTAATTATAACGGTTGCCTAATAACTTGTAACGTTAATCGTCCATTATATATATAGCAAATATCACATCTCAAAATTACTGGTGACTATTGAATAAAAAAGTACCCAAGTCTGGGTAACACGGGCTATTACTCACCTTCTTCAATATTTCATGTATCTGTATCTCAGACTATATTGGTTAAAATTGCGCAAACTACATATACAAAATCCTTCTTTTAAGAAGTTATGTTGATTAAATTTTTATGCATGTTAAATAATAGACAGCGTTGTTATACCTTTTCTGCTAGCCGCAATATACTCGATTTATTTTCCAAAGATTTCTATTTTTTTTTTTTTTTTTTTTTTTTTTTAGAGAGAAAATATAAATATTATTTTTTTTTTTTTTTTTTTTAATTAATCTGGGCTATGCTCCATAAGCAATACAAAATTTGAGTTTGTAAAATGAAACACGGATTTGAAGATATTAAATGCAAATGCATTCTTAAATGCATTCTTTACCTGTTTTCAGATTTTTTTTTTTTTTTTTTTTACTTTTGTGAGTGGTTTTACGACCAAAGTACTGTTTTGTCTCTACAATTTATTATTTCTAAAAATTACTCAATGTGAAATAAAATATTTTGAAAAATAAATTTTAAGTGAAATACTTTACGCAATCTGTAATCAATTTTCATTTTAACGTTATTTATATAAAGAGAGCTAAAACGTAATTTATCATCTTAATTCACATGAAATTGTTTTTATTTTTCTAAAAGATTAAATTCTCGACAATATCCGATTCCCTATTTGTAGTTGCTTTAAAAATTTTCCCTACTTAGCTATTTACAAATAGTAGTACCTGGATGAAAGAGTCCACTCGATTTCAATGTAAAACTCATTCATAGTGTAAATACAGTTATTTGTTTTCTGGTAATAATATTTATTATTTGATTGCCCAGGGCTGAACGCGGACTACCATTGAAAGCTAAATTTCCTATAGATAAAGAAAACTCAAATCGAATTATCATATCAAATCCTTAACTATAATTTTTTATCAAAATCGCTCAAGCAGTTTCTTAGAGATTTCTGCAATATACTGGTGACGACGAGTGACGATAAATTTTTTTTAAAGAATAAGATTGAGACTGTTTTTCATCTAAAAAATAACTTCTAAACATTTATTTGTTTATTTATTTATTTATTTTAATCGTTTCAGCGATTTAGAAGAAAATAAATTTTATGCTATATTTCTCCCGGATGGTTTGCGGTTTACCAGTGAATGCTAACGAAATTTCTGCCGTTTTTCCTGGAGGGAGCGTGGTTTACCGGTATACGCTAAATATTCTATAGAAAATGCCAGACTTTTGTGCTTTTAAATCAGTTGTAAACTCAAACATTCCCTAAATCTAAAGTATTATCAAAATCATTCAATTAGTGTAAGAGGAAACCATATCGCTTCCATATTTTGCCACATGCAAAATGAAGGTTAATAGGGAACTCTAATTTTCATGAAGATCGGGATAAATCAGATGGGTTTCTCATTTCAAAAAACACTTAATATTAATTTATCAAAAAAGTTAGAGGCATTTCCTTAAAAGTTTCGGCCGTAGTTTTGCCTCGAAAGGAGTTAAGACTAATTGAGAACGTTAACTCTTCTGAAAATGAAGAAAATTAAGTTTGAAATGTTATTTAAAAAATTCCAAAACCTTAAATATTTATCAAAATCGTTCAGTTTCATACCAAAAACCAAATTCTAGCTATATTTTTGTAACGGTAGAGTGTGGGTTAACATAGATACTCTACATAAGAGACTAGACATTGAATTGACCCGCCGGTCGATCTGCCTTGTTTGTTCAGGCTGTTATATAAGATACCATTACGCTATGAAAGTGTTTTTAATGACCCTCTGCATGATTGTCTGAAGATAAACGAAACCCTTTTCCCGGGATTTTAATTAAAAGAAAAGTGTCAGACTCTGGTAAATGTGTACTATGTTCCAGTGGCGGCTCGTGCACCGAAAATTGGTGAAGAGGCACACTGTATTTAACACTGTATTCATATACAGAATATAAATTTACATTTAAATAAGTAATTTTAGTTAAGACCATGCTTAATAAAAATTATGATTAAAAATACTTAAATATTATTCACCTATTTTCGGTTCACGAGCCGCCACTGCTATGTTCTACGGCAATCAAGTAGTTACTGAACGAACGTCCGCCATTTTTGTTCAATGTACAGTCTCTCTTTATGGAAGATCGCTTGGTTAATACAGTAGTGAAAGCTAACATTCCTAGAAGTGATGTAAAATAGGTTTCTCATTAAAAAAAAAAAAAATTAATTTTATATTTTGAATAAAATTTTTCATTTTATTTCCGAGAAAACCAAGTTTCTGACATATTTTGCATTGGAAGGAAAAGAGTAAACAGTGAACGCTAATTTTCGTAAAGGAAAAGAAAGAGATAAGTCAGGTGGATTTGTTATCTCAAAAAACACTTAAACCTACGTTTTTATCAAAATATTGGTCACCATTTCCTACACAACCAAGTTTTAGTCATATTTTTCGAAGAGAGAAATAGGGGTGAAGAGCGAAAGCTAATATTTCAGATGATGAAAATATATCAAGTTAGTTTGTTATCTCACAGCAGCCATATTTCTAAGTTTTATGAAAATCAGTTGAATTACTCTCAAGAAAACCCGGAACTAACCCGATTTCAGACATGTTTTTCTACGGTTGGAGTGAAGATTAACAATAAACGCTAATTTTTCTAAAGATGACGGTAAAAATCAAGTAGGTTTCCCTTGTCAAAAATCTTTAAACTTAAGTTTCTATTAAAATCGTCACATCTATTTCTTAGTAAACCCAAATTCTGTCATATATTTCAACCGACGGATGATAGATTAGCAAAGAATGCAAATTTTCCTGAAGATAAGGATAAGTTCAATCAATTATTCATGCCTAAAACACTTAATCCTTGTCTTTCCTGAAATTCATTAAGTCTGTTTCCGAGTAAACCCAATTTCTGCAATATTTTTCGAGAGAAAAATAAAGAAGTAACAGCAAACGCGAATTTTCTTAAAGATGAAGGTAAGCCAATCATTTTTCACCCTAAAAATCCCTAACCCCAAATTTCGTCAAAATAGTTAGATCCATTTCCTAGTAAACCCAACTTCTTCCATATTTTGCAAACGGCGGATAATGGGTTAACAGCTAACACTAGATTTCATGAAAATGAGGATAAGTCTATTAATTTTTTATCCCAAGTATTTCTTAACCCCAAGCATTCATCAAAATCATTAACTTCATTTCCAAGTAAATTCAATTTCTGTCATATTTTTCCATATTAATATACAATTTTTGTCATATTATTCCAAGTAACCAACAGATAAATTTTTAACAGTAAACCCCATTTTTTATGAAGATGAGGATAAGACTAATTGATTTTTTACTTCAATAAAATCTTTTTGTAAAAAAAATAGAACCGACTCCAAAAATCAACTACTATTCAAACAACAACAACAACAAAAAAAAAAAAAAAATAGGTATGAAATGAAACTGTAAATTGCGCCTAAAAGTATAAAATAATTTCCTTCGCCAAACAACCTATAACACTACAATGAATCATAACTTTTGAAGTCGGCGCAAAATTAAATAAAATTTACTTTGTTTTTAAAGGTTTATATTTAGATCGGTAGCAAGAAATGCTGTTGTCTCGAATTATCCATTTTCATGTTTTCTTTATTATTTTATCACTATATACAATTGGTCCATTAGTAGCATCTACATAGAATAGTGAACATTCTTGACAATGCGGTATTTATGTTCCTGCGAATTTAGAGTTTCCTTTGCAAATTTGGCTTAACTTTGTTAACTATCATCCTTGGTGGCTTTTGGATTTGGCGATCAAAACGTAATGCAAATGTATATTTTCATAATATATATTGTACGATGAATTGTTTCATAATCTTGATAACTGTCTTAATATACCTTATCAAAACAATCATGATATCCAAAAGAAATTAAATATGTTTGCCAGATAATTTTGCGATTTTTCTTTCACCAAGGACGTCAGATATCAGCATCTTCGCCAACTTTTGCTGCTTACGAAATCTTATTTGTTTTCTTGAATCAAAATAGTTTTCGGCTGCGTTTTGCAGGTGACAATGTGTGATGTGTATATTGAATAGGATTTGATTTTTGTATCGAATAAATATATAAATTTTTATTTAATTTTGTGCCGACTTCAAAAGTTATGATTAATTGTAGTGTTATAGGTTGTTTGGCGAAGAAAATTATTTTATACTTTTAGGCGCAATTTACAGTTTCATTCCATACCCTTTTTTTTTAGTTGTTTGAATAGTAGTTGATTTTTGGAGTCGGTTCTATTTTTTTTTTTTTTTTTTTTTTTTTTTTTTACAAAAAGATTTTATTTTTCTCTTTTCAGTGAAAACTTATTCATATAGAAGAACATCAAAAGGCGTTCGACGGCAGCTTCACAAATCACAACTTCCAAGAAAAGTGACATAAATAACTCAAAAAAATGGTTTATGGCACTGAAATATACATGAAATGCACCAAATGTGAACAAAAAAGTTACATCTCCATATAGAAAGTTATCCACTCGAGAGACAGTTGTGCCAGTTTTATTCTAGTCAAGTTATATTTAAGTTGATTTTTCTCAAATGTTGCATTTTTAAGTTGTGTCACTTTTCTTGCCTTTATCAGATATGAGCAAAAAACTATCTATTGAATGAACATACATTAAGTTGAAAAGTCCTTAGAAATGTAAAGAACGGATACGCTGTATTCGTAACCAAAAATTCTGTTAGGCATATGTATTGAACTTTACAGTGAATACGTGTCATCCGCTACGCTGGAAATTGCGCAGCGTAAAGTTCAAACAAAGAGCAAAATATGCATTGCAGCTGACTAACAGAAGTTTCAACATCGATATTTACATACTTCTTTTACCAGTGTAGCTGCATGCGTTCAGCAGTTAGAGTGAGAACAGACTTTTGTGAGTATCCTGTAATTTGTTTATTTCTTAATGAAATCATAATGAAATCTATTTCAGGCCAAGATCATTACAACAAAAAAAGTATTAAAATTAAATCATCTCTCACGAAGTTAAAAGCTAACAAATTTCAACAACAACAAGAATGAGAAACATGGTTTGTATTGAGAATCTCTTCCTTTATGAAGTCGGTTTAAAACGTCTATGCGTTAATCGATGTGACCGCTTACAATAACCATACATTGAATTTTACATGGCATAAATGTCACCCGCTACGCTACAACATATGCTATGTCATTCAAGTGTGCACGAAATCGGAAATTGTGAACAAACAAATGCACGTTTTTAGCATTAATTTCTAAAACTATCTTTTCGTACTAAATCAATGATGCTCTGTAATTTTATAATTCACTTTTTTCCCTGTTTTGAGCCGTTTCCGAGCCAGGAACTCTAACTCCACTGTTTTCCATCAGCTGGCGCTGTAGGCGGTTGAATAGAGTAGCACATCTCCACTTTACTATACCTACATACCACTTTTATGACTAGGCAGCAGCTGTTCAGCAGTTAAAATTGTCGGGACTGACTTTTTGGGCAGCCTCTATTTCCTTTTGATCGTAAAGATATTACAATGGGACGTATTTCAGACCAAGACCTTTACAATATAACAAAAAGTATCAAAATCGGATCATCCGTTCAGAAGTTATGAGCTAACAAACAAAAACAAAAATTTATACGCTTTGAATTGAGAACCTCCTCCTTTTTGAAGTCGGTTAATTAGAGCCTCTCTTAGGAAGTTATAAGCTTACAAACACCATCAACACATAGCTCGAATTAAGAACACCCTCCTTTCTGAAGTTGGTTGAAAACGACTTTGCGCTAATCGATGTGGCCGCTTACAGTAACAGTACTTTGAACCACAGAGTATTCGTGTCATCCGCTACGCTGCAAAGTGTGCAACGTAATTCAAGTGTGCACAGTGTAGGAAATTGCGAACAAAAAACTGCACGTTTTAAGCTTTCTATTTTTAGCAATAATGTCTAAACACTGTCTTTTTGTAGTAAATCGATGATGCTCTACAACTTCGTAATTAACTTTTCTTCCATCTTGAACTGTTTTTGAGATAGGAGCGCTAATTCTGCTGTTTTTCACCAGATGGCGTTTTACTTTCTTTAGATTGTAAAGATATTACAATGGGACCTACTTCAGACCAAGATCTTTACAACAAAACAAAAATTATCAAGTAACCGTATTTTAAACTATGTAGCGTATGTCTCACCAGCTGCGCTACAACGTGTGCAATATAGCTCAAGTGTGCATAGTGTAAGAAATTGCGAACAAACAAATGCACGTTTTTAGCATTGTATTTTTAGCATCAATGTCTAAACTATCTTTTCGCACTAAATCGATGATGCTCTGCAATTTTATAATTCACTTTTTCCCCCTGTCTTGAACCGTTTCCAAGATAGGAACGATAGCATGAATGTCTAAACTATCTTTTTGTACTAAATGGATGATACTCTTCAACCTTGTAATTCAATTTTTTCTCTAGAACCGTTTTCAAGATAGGAACACTAACTCCGCTATTTTCCACCAGGTGGCACTACAAGCGGTTTAACCTTGTACTGCATGGCCACTTTGCTATACTTACATATCATTTTTATCACTATAGCTGCAGCCGTTTAGTAGTTAAAAGAGTTGGGACTGATTTTTTTGGGCACCCTGTATTTTCTTTAGGTCGTAAAGATATTACAATGGGACCTATTTCAGACCAAGGCCTTTTCAACAAAACAAAAAATATCAAAATCGGAGCATCCGTTCAGAAGTTATGAGCTAACAAACATAAAAAAAAACATACGGTTTGAATTGAGAACCTTCCTTCGTTTTTGAAGTCGGGTAATAAAAAAGGCTTAACTGCAAACTTTCATTAAAATAGTTTTATCAATTTCCGAGTAAACCCAATCTCTGTCAGATGGTGTAACTGATCGATAAAGGGTTGGCAGCGAACATGAATTTTCCTAAAGAGGAGGATATGTCCCGTCGATTTAGTTCCCTAAAGAACTCTTAACCCCAAACTTTTATCAAAATCGTTACATCCATTTCCCACTAAATCCAATTTATGCTGTATGTTATAGCTGGTCGTTAAAGGGTTAACAATGAATGCGAATTTTCCTGAAGATGAGAATATGTCCAATCGTTTTAGCTCTAGCCCCAAACTTTTATCAAAATCGTTATATCCATTTCCGAATAAACCCAATTTCTACTATATGTTGCGAGTGGCAGTTTTTCCTTGTCCTTATAATTTTGACCACCACTGTTACTGTATATATGTGTGTATGTCTGTGATTGATTCAAGGTTTGCCAATGCAAATTTCCAGAGCGTTGCAATCACTATCTGAAAACAACAATCCGGTCGTACAGAAATAGGAGGAGATTTTCATTCAATTCACTTTAAATGACCAGCTAAAATGTGCGGAGTTTACACAGTATGAGAAACAAAAATATTTTGAAAGAAATAGTGACATACCCCATGTCCATTATTCAAATATGTGTGTACTCGGAATCTTTCAATTACGGTCGGAAGTAATAGAACGTGCCGGAGCTATCAATATTTGTTGAGAATATCTCTGCGGATTCGCTATATTCCAACTGTTTTGGGGTTAAATTAACACACCTATAGCCAATTTAAAAAAAAAAAAAAGTTACCATGACGATGAATATTTACGTAACTGAGTTATGAACATGGCGTACATTCTTTTAATTTCATTTTTTCATTTTTTTTTTTTTTTTTTTTTTCAGTTGCTTTTCATAGACTTAAAATAGGTGTTTTACACACAACCGCCGACATTCGAATTACACAGCGGCCAACCTAATCCAGAAAATTGTTAGTGACTGTCCCTTTTTTCGCACCACTTCATTTTTTATAGTAATTCTCTTAAAAGCATTCACGATGAAATGAGAAGAAAAGTACTCTAAAAAAAGATGGGTATGCAAAAAATGATAGGTACTAAAATACCTCTGAGTTTTTAATTAGGATGTTGAAAACCCTGTAATTAATATTCCCAGTAGTCTCTGCCTTTTTTTTTTTTTTTTCCAGGACACTTCGAGAAATGAGAAATGTAAGAAATTTTTACCACTATTTTTATGCAATAATTTCTGTATTGTTTAATCACGACATATTGCTTTAAAAATGCAATTAAAATTTCTCTAAGTAAAAAGAGGCGAAAATTTCTCATCTCTGAAAGTGTCCTGAAAAAAGAAAAAAAAAAAGGCGGAGACTACGACTTGTAATTCCATATTAGTATAGGCTTTTATTTTCCCACCAACTTTTTTTTTTTTTTTTTTAATGTATTTTACTTCTTATTTAATCGTAGTTACATTTGGACAGAATTAGTCTAAAAATAAAGTCGTGTGTAAAAAGGAGCGGCTATTAAAAATGCTACGTAATATTAATTACAGTGTTGACAACAGGCGTCGCATTCTCCGCCCTGTTTTCAGGAAACTCTCAGTCTCAGAGATGAGAAATTTTTGCCCCTACTGCTACAAGTATTTTTTTTAAATAAACTTTATGCAATCTAATCACGACACATTACTATAAAAAATACCATAAAGATTTTTGCATGATATTACTCGTGGCAAAAAAGACGAAAATTATTCATCTCTGAGAGTGTCTTGAAAAGAGGGCGAAGGGTACGATCCCTGGCTGGCAAGTCTGGTTTTTCAGCGCTCAAATCTCCTCCCTCTTTTCAGAACACTTTCACAAATAAAAAATAAAATAAAGGCTTTTTTTCCCCAGAAATCTCTATCTTATATTTATAATAATATGCCGTGATCAAATGGGACATATATGTACTGCTGTTTTAAAATCGTAATGGAAAAACCTTTTCATCTCTGAACATGTCCTGAAAAAAGGGTGGAGAGTTTGATCTCTGGTGGGTTTAGTTTTACACAAGATGAAAGACAGGCTCCGCCTTTACAAATACAATAATTTCTGCATTCTCTACAACATTTATTATTTAATCAAAGTACAAATGAATGCATATTATATACTTACTCTTACTGTACAGACAAACTTTTTTTTTTTTTTTTCTGTGAAAATTTTAAACCGTAAATTGAGGCAGTTAACTTTTATGAAGAGTCAATTGCTAAATTTAAATGATGGTAGGACCCTGATTTTTTTAACAAACATGAAAGACCCCGAAGTCTATGTCCTTTTTTTAGGACAAATTCAGGGGTGATATATTTTCACCTTTTTCTCACCACTATTTTTATACGATAATCTCTAACATATTTAATCACGACACATTACTGTAAAAATACTGTAAATGTTTTTGTATAAAAATTGTGGTCGTAGAAAATGCGTAAATTTCTCGTCTCTGAGAGCGTTCTGAAAAAAAGGGTGAGACTTCGACCTCTCACTAAATGAACAGCAAAATTTCTCCTTAACAAAACAACTGATATTATTCCTTTTTATTTTATTCAAAAGCTATTTTAATTGACCGTTTTTACGAAATTTTACTAATTATATGGAGGACTGTCTTTGCAGATAATTTGATTCTGTAATTTCCCTACGTTTTAATGCGTTTAGCTTGCCATTTAATACAGGTATTCTTTAAAAAGTGTTGCCGCTTTATTGTTTTTTTTTTTTTTTTTTTTTTTTTCTTAATGTATGTTTATCCTTTAAAATAAACGCTTGTTTTTTGAGTAGCGTGCTTAGAAATTTAAAAAATGAAGAATTTTTTAATATTTAATGCCTTTTCATTTACCATGATTTTTGGTAGATAAGCCGCAGGTAAGATGTATCATTTCTCCACCAGAAATTTTATTTAATAGAGAAATCTATACTTTTTCGAAGGAAGAGCTCGTACAAATATAAATTTATTTATCAATTGAAATTTCTGGTGCAAAACTGGATCATGTAACCTGCGGGATATCTACCAGAAATTACGATAGTCAGCAGTAAGTTAAAGACAGTCAGAAAGAAAAGGGGCAAGTTTCCTATATTGATTTTTATTCCACAAGCGCTCTTATATTATATCGCCGAGTTTAGATACACAATTAGAGAACACCCTGTATATTGCGACTTGCGACTACATCTGATTGAAGGAAAACCGATTACACAGAGAAGCGGTGACACTCGACTCGCACTGACAATGGCTTGCAAGGTTATTTTCATAAAGGTATACGACTGCAGCGATCTTGTAAGGGAATGTGAGGAATACATTCAATAACAGAGCGCATGCCTAAGCCTTTCCAAAGCACCCAATGACATTTAAAGGAAAACTAACCAGTTTGGCAAACGTAAATATGCCCTGTCACGGTCTGCTTTTCAAAATGCATTTTTTTTTTTCTTCTTCTTTTCCTTTTAATTAATTTTTATTAAAAATACGTAGTTGGGTGGTATGTATTTCCTATAACGAACTCTTATTATATAACTTAACTTTTTATCATTAGTTATTTTTACTTTGCAAACAATGCATTTTTTAATATTGTCTCCTTTTTTTTTTTTTTTTTTTTGTACTGTTTACTTTTTGATTAAGCTTATTTATTTATCAGTCTCTTATATAAAACTTATTTATTATGGTGTTTAAAAAAGAAAATAAATCTTTATGTATCGTATTTTATAAATACTGTGTAAAGAAAAATAATATCATTGTTTTATTTAACTTTTAAATTATAAATTATAAATATCTGAAATAAAGTCATATTTTAGCTTGAAATATTCATATGGATAATATTTGCTACACATATTTTTCTTCGCAAATCAACCTTAAATTGGGTAGTTATTACGTAAGTCAAAAGTAATCTATTAAAAGAAAAAATATTGAAATAATTATTGAGTGAAATTTTTATTGTATAATTATGAGATTTTATGTTTATTTATTCGTTTAGTATTATCTCTTTTTTAAATTTTGTATGAACTGCGACATTAGGGTATCGATATATCATTAAGAATTTATATATATTAGTATAATTTGAAGGAATAGAGAACCATTTGATAATTTAATTTAGCTAGAAATGCATTAAATGTTACTATTTTTATGCCTTTAAAGTGATTGTTGGTTGGATTTAGGGTTTGATGTGATGGAGAAGTAGATCGAATAAAGATTTTTCTTTTTTTTTAATTATATATTTTGGTGTAAAAAAAATCTTTAAATATTCTAAAATTTCTTTTTGTTATTTACAGATTGTTCAGTTATTTATTTACATAATTGAAATTGTTTAAAAATTGTTTTAACTTAATATACATACATCTATATATTTATTATTACATACTTGCCAACACCCTAAATGTGAACCAGAAGATTTTTTAGTACATGCCTCTTTTTCTACACCAGTATATTTTTTGAGTGTTTCTCTTCTTATTTAATCGTATTTAAATTTGGAGAAAATTACTCTAAAAATATACTGGTGTGGAAAAAAAGGGGCGTGTACTAAAAAATCTTCCAGTTTATAATTAGGATGTTGGCGAGTATGATATTAATATATACGTTCAGTTAAAGGTATATTATTTCAACTGATTGCATTGCAATTGCATAAGAATATGTTTTTAATTTTGTAGCATTTTAATTTTTGAAAGATCTCATTTCTTCCGTATGTAATATGAAAATAAAAGGAAAACTTAACGGGGCTGGGCTACACGCGTTACGTAGTCAGAGCTACCATCTTTTAGAAATTATTCTAGAGCATTATTAGCTCCGCCTTTTTTTATATCAGTTACTTTGAAGCAGAGTTCCCAACTTTTATAATTTATTCACGAACACTTTTAGCTCCGCCTCCTTTTCGCACCAGAAATTTTGTAGACTATTTCTCTTTAATATGTGACAAAGATTAAATAAGAAGAAAATCATTTTTCAAAATTTCCGTTATGAAAAGAGGCGGGGCTAAAAATGCTCATGAATAGATTATAAAGGTTGGGAACTCTGCTTTGAAGAATGATTTTCTTCTTATATAATCGTTGTCACATACTGGAGAGAAATATTCCACAAGAATTCTGGTGCGAAAAGAAGGCGGAGCTAAAAACTCTCCAGAATAAATTATAAAGTTGGCAACTCTGTGTACTTTATCAGTAATTCTCACAACGACTACTTTGAAGTTTGTGGCACTACAAATTCGCACGAGTTTGTAATATTAAGTGTCAAAGCTTTAAATGTAAACAGCTTATTATATGCTTCTAAATGCACCCCGACTTCAAAAAGTTTGAAAACCACTATCCAGAGCTGCCAACATCATAATTAAAAATCCGGAAGATTGTTAGTACCCGTCTTTTACTTTTTTTTTTTTTTCTTTTTTACGCTTCTTACTTCATCGTAAATACATTTAAAGAGAATTAATACAAAAATTAAGTGGTATGGAAAAAGTGGTACTAACAATTCTTACTATTAGGTTGGCAACTATGCACTATCCCAGAAAAACGCGAAAGACGACGCATTAACACTTTCACGATCGCATGATTTTATATTTTTGATACTAAGGTTTGCCTGTGGGCGTTTTTCTCCCCAGGTAAAATATTTCAGAACAAAATTTTCTGTATTCACATTTATATTACAAACGGGTATACATTATAGTTATATATTTTTTAATCAATATATTTGTAGCCACAGTAAATTTTATTGCAACAATATGAATACTGGGTACATGCTTAAGAAATAAGTAACACACAAATTACGAAAGAAACGCTCACTGGCGCAGTTACAGATTTTGAAATGAGGTGAATCTACGTCAGCGGTCGCGTAAGTGTTAATGAATATTTCGACTTGTTGTAACCCATCCTGAATTGCTATTGATATTTTTAAATAACTTGAGTTGTCTACTCTGATTACAGCGATAACTCTCCAACATGATTAACACATATAATTGCCAATTTATCACCTTTTGACTACCGGAAAATTTTAGTAGAAATATTTATTTTACTTAATCAGCGAACTGTAACGGTTTTCATTGAATACGTAACATAAATTTTTTTATAAAAATTTTCCGGCAGCCAAAAGGTGATAAGTTGGCAACTATGATTACACAACCTTATTACACAAGCATAGCTGCCAATATTTTTATTTATTCCGGAGTATTTTTAGCCCAGCTTTTATTACGTACCACTTATTTTATTATTTTTTTTTAAGTATTTTTGTTTTATTTTCTCGAAGTTATGTATTGGAATAATTTTTTCTATAAATAAAGTGGTACGAAATAAAGGCGGGGCTAAAAGTACTCCGAAATAAATTAAAATATTACCAGCTATGCACAAGGTCCTACCCAAATAAATTTCTACAAAATATTTCTGGAGTAAAAATCAATACAATTTTTTTTTTTTTTTTTAATTAATCTTTTTGGTTTTGAATAATTTAAAAAAACACACACACGCACATTTCGACTTCAAAAAGTTTTAAAACCACTATCGTAGAGAAACACCATAGACGACGCATGAACTCCTTTGCCATGTTATAACCCACAATGAATTGCTATATAGTCCGTTCAAGTTAAAGTGATACCCGAAGTAAACAAATGGGTTACAAAAGTATTCCACATTTGTGCCTTTCTCGCGGAAATGGCAACTTTTGTTATTCATGAAAAGAACCAAACCCCCTCCAAACAAAAAATAGCTCGTTAAAAGATAAAACTATCCCCCACCACTTCTTTTTGTATTTTGGAGTTTATGACAAAAACTTGTACCTTACAAGACGTACAACAATGAAAAGACCCATTAAAGTAAGAAAAAGTGTTAAGGTAACAAAAGAAGAGGTGGGAAAATTCTAACAAAAGAAGGGGAGAAATGAGTGACCTTGGCTAGCGCCAACAGTTACAGTAACATTATCCATGTCGCCAAACAACATGTGGTTTTGTTTAGTTTCGCTATCAGTTTAAGTTGAACAGACTATAGATATTTCTATCTTTGAAATAACTCAGTGTTGCCAGGTGAAAATTTAAATTCTCCCTACAAAAGTCATACAAAATCCCTTTTCACCCTACGCTAAAAAAATTTCACCCTACGGAAATTGCCACTTTAACGTACACTAGTGGCGCCATCTATTAAACAGATTGATATTGATTTCTTATTTATCTTGTCTAAGGCAACAATTGTTAGTACTGAAATGTTAAATTTAAAATTTAAATTAAAAATTCAATTTTGGTGTATTTTACGTAATTTGATTATGTGAAATATCATCATTCATCAATATTTTTTATTAAAACAAATTATAGTATTTTTATAAAAATGGAATTAATGAAAATGCATATGGTTCTTTGAAAGAGAAATCTCTTATACTATGCTTTTTCCAATAATAGTAAAATTATTAAATGCCATCCAAAAAAATTATTATCTTGTTTAAAAACACAGATTGCAAGAGTATAGTTTAAGTGCATTTTCTTCTTTACGAATTATTTGCCGAAATTTAGTGCATTTCCTAATATACAACTTGTTTTTTTACATTGGCCATGTGTAAATTTAGGTAAAATCAGATCTTTGTGAAAACACATAATCTTTTCAATAAAAACACCCAACTTGGAATTTTATTTAGCCAGTTAAAATTATGTAAAATAAACTCAATGGTATTTTTAATTTAGTGTAAAGTATTTATTGAATAGGGAAATTACCTTCTTTTTTTCTATTATTATCTTTAATTTTTCTTGACATTAAATTGTAATTCAACAAATATGGCACATTTCTTTCATAGCAGCCATGGGGGCCGCTCCGCTATAAAACAAAAGTTCTATAAAGTGACTACATGGGGCAGGGCCACTATAAAAGTACCACAAATAAATAAATAAACGCAGATGCATTCGTCAAATATTAAATGTGAGATCAGTAATTCAAACTTTATATTAAAAATTAGGCGAGATTTATTTTATACCATCATTTAACATGAGCACAGATATAAATGTAATATATATATATATATATATATATATATATATATATATATATATATATATATATATATATATATATATATATAATTGGTTACCTAAAATATCCCTACAAATATGAATTATTTGAAAAATCCCCCTCCCCTATGCCAAAAACAGAGCTAAGTATCCCTACCAATGATCTCACTCGTAAATTTATAATTTCCCTCTACTGTTACCAAAATTTCCCTCTTTTTCCCTTTTACATATCAATTTTTCCATCACTTTTTCCCACTTACTTGCTATCAAAGCAAGATCAATTAAAATTAGTCACATAACTAAGGAGCACTATACTTTCACAAAATTTAATGTTTTCCTCGGGATAGTTAATTATTTAAAATAACTTATTTATTATTTTTTTATTTTTTATTTTTTCAAAATTATAAAAGATAAAGACAATTTAATTTAATTTTTTAAATCTACGGGACTGCCATGGCCTCCTCTCTTTGTCTATATCTACCAGGGCACATGTAGATAAAATACTAAAACATTTCTGACGCTATACCTAAAACCGAGTTTAATTTAACAGCAAGTGAAATCTCTCTATGTTATATACATAATAATAAAGTAAAAACATATATATTATAAAGCATTAAAAAGTGCGACTGCTGTATTAAATACTATTAAAATGTACTTGCCTCACATATATTCCCGAGAAAAAGCCATATTTTTTTTTTTTTTTTTCTTTTTTTTTTTTTATGTTTAAAGTAATTCGAATTTATATTATATTTATTAAATCAAAATTATACATGGTTTCAAATTATGTATGTATGTACTGTCGTAGTATTGTATGATTTGTTTTCTTAAATTACAGCACTTTCAATAAGTAATATAAAAAGTAGCTAAAATTTGTGGTTTTAGTTTTCTATTTTCTAATTACAAAAGGAAAAATTATATCTGCATAAATTTTTATATTCAAATTTTTATATTCGAAGTCATACGATTTTATACGCAAGTCATGTTTACATTAAACTTTATGACATATTGAACAGGAAAAATATTTTGGACTTTATAAGAAAGTTAATAAAATTACCAAGGATACAATAACCGAGCTCACAATTGTATTGGTTCAAATGAAAATTATATTAAACCGATACCCTTTTTACAGCGTTGTTCTAACATTTGTAACCATTAAAATAATATGCATTTGGTTGCTCTTGAAACCAGTTTTCAGATCCTCGAAACGTTGCTTGTTTATATATTTATATATTTATATATTTATTTATTTTATTATTATTATTATTTTTTTTTTTTTTCAAATCAGGAAACAGAAAACAATCAGACGGGGGGGGCTAGGTTAAATCAATAAAAAGTATGGTAAACCAACTGGAAACCTAGGGTATTTAATTTAGCTTACTGTGTGCGCAGGTGCATTGTTAGGCAAAAACATGATTCCATCCTTGGTCAACTTTCATTGGCGTTTCTTCTTGATTGTTTTTTTTTTTATTATTATTATTTATTTTTTTTTTTTTTTTCATTCGTCTAAAAGGTTAGCATAATACTCACTACTTGAACTGGAGCCTTGAGGTAAGAAATCTACGAGCAGAATCTCATCTTTGTCCAAGAAAATATACGCCATGACTTTTTTGGACGATTTCAGGGTGCGGAAGTCCTTCGGGTGCAGGAATCCCTGTGGCACCATTCTTTTGATTGTTCTTTTTTTTTCTTTCTTTCAGGATCATAAATTGTGGAGCCACGTTTCCTCATCTATTACTAAACTAAGCTTAAAGTCCTGTGAAACTTCAAAATATGCCGAAATGGCTTTAGACGTTTCAACTCGTTCCTTCTTCTGATCATTGTTCAAACACTTTAGCACAGATAAAAACGTTTAAATATCCAACACATCTAGCTTTCATTTGCCACCAAATTTATTCTTCTTTTTCAACTTGAAGAGGGCCAAGCCAGGAACTTTTCAGCCTCCCCTCGTATATATTATACACGTATTCCAACGTTAGTCTTTTAAAACTCTTTTTCAGTTTCAAAGAATTGAATTGCTGTCTTTATATTTTATTGCCATTCAAATATTCAATAACTTGGGTCTCTCTCGTTTCTCTTGTACTATAGTTGTATGTGAAGCTTTGTAATTAAGTTTAGGCTATTTTTCATTGAGTATATCTACTAGAGACATACACGTCCGTTTCATTTCTTTTTTGAGCATACATAACGGAAAGAATTCGAGAATGGAGTCTGTTCTTATAATTTGTTTTGACTTTTCATAAGGTACTGAACACTATTTAAGTCACAGCATTAGAAAATGACAACGCAAAGACATATGACTCTAATTTTAGAAGATTTGCATAATTTTTTCGGTGATTAGTACCTACAATGCTACCTTTCACTACCTTTCCAAAAATTTTTAACGTCGTCAATTTTCTCAGTATTTTTATATATGGCTATTTCTCTCCGCTCATGATCCAGTGTTGACATCTTGACATGAAGGCAAAATATGCTTTCTTATTAAAGGTAAATCTATAATACGATAAAAAAGATCTGAAGACTTAAAAAAAAAATCTGGAGTGACTCCACTCGACTTTCCGAACATTGAGTAACTAACAGTTTTGTAGATAAAATAAAGAAAGAGGAATTGCTAAACAAACAAAAGAGAGAAAACCATAATAGAGTGTTTTTTTCTCCATATATCACACGAGGTTTTATTTAACGCTACTGAACTTTGAGCCCTTAGATCATAATGATAAAGAATTTTTCGTTTTGTCCCTGTAAAAATCTATAGATGCTAGATTCACCAAAATGCTTATAGTTAGTGCAACAGTGATTTATAATATTCATACAAATTTTCAGCTCAATTGAATAAGGCGTTTAGATGCTATCGCACTTTTAAAAATTTGGTCTCATAGGCCATAATGATAAAGAATTTTTCTTTGTGTCCCTGTAAAAAAACTGTAGTGCTAGATTCACCAAAATCTATACAGTTGGTGCAAATGCGACCTATAACATGTGTACAGTTTTTTTGCTCAGATTAATAAGGCGTTTAGACGCTATCACACTTTTAAAAATTTAGCCCCATTGGCCTTAATGATAAAGAATTTTTCTTTGTGTCCCTGTAAAAAAACTATAAGTGCTAGATTCTCCAAAATCTATACAGATTGAGTATCTGTGACCTATAATATGGGTATAAAATTTTTGCTCAATTGAATAAGGCGTTTAGATGCTATCGCACTTTTAAGATTTTGGTCCCATAGGCCATAATGATAAAGAATTTTTCTTTGTGTCCCTGTAAAAAAACTATAAGTGCTAGATTCACCAAAATCTATAGGGTTCGTACTATGGTGACTTACAATATACGTACCAACTTTCAGGTTAATCGAACAAAGCCTTTAGACGCTAGCGTGTTCACAGACATACACACATACACACATACACACATACACACATACATCATCGTAAAAATAGTGAAAACGGACTCAGGGGACCTCAAAACGTATAGAAACATCAAAATCTCGAATTCGGATTTTTGACATAATTACAATACTTTCCTCACTATAGTGTTCGGAAAGTAAAAAGAGTCAGGAAATACATCTTCTTCTATTTTTAATCTGTTTTAATGCTTAACTTAAAACACGAAACATGATTCCATAACGGATTTTTCA
Source organism: Salticus scenicus (assembly GCA_963930645.1). NCBI lineage: Eukaryota > Metazoa > Arthropoda > Arachnida > Araneae > Salticidae > Salticus > Salticus scenicus. The sequence continues at coordinate 64,135,227 of OZ005654.1, read as the reverse complement.
TTTTTCACTGAAGAATTTTCGGTACTATGCCATGCAGCGTTCCTTAAATTTTACTCTCAATTAAGAAAATCAGTTACATCGAGACGCGGAAGAGTTTTTTTTTTAGGGTCAAGAGGTTTGCTTCGGATACCATAATTTCTAAACCTTTAATTTTCCTAATATATTAATTCGGGAACCAAGAAATTTAATGCTATATGCTTGCAAAGTTCAGAAATTTTATTTTTCAGTCAGTCACTCATTACGTTTCTATATATGCTTACTAAATTTGTAAAGATACACTTTTGATTTAAATCTGATTTAAATTTTTGAAACAAAACCCTTCGTGCTTAGTCAGAAGAGTAGGTTGATTTCTTTTTTTTACCAAGTGGCCTGCATTTTGAAACAAAATTGCAGATCAAGTTGATTAATAAACATAATTGTGAACTTAATAGGGGCTACGTAAATATTAAATTTTATGCTAATTCAGACAGGATGTCGACAGTCGAAAATTTTTCCTGTATTCTTCTGTCAGTATTTTTCTTTTGGAATGTTTAATAGTAAGTTTGCACGATTAATTAAGTAAAACATTATCCTATAAATATACTGGTGGAAGAATCCGAGAAAAATTTTCGACTGTCAACACCTTACAATTAGTTCATAAATATGTTTTCTATGTGAGTTAATATATTCCAAGTGTCCATAATTTTAAAACGAAATTGCGAATTTAGTTGAATGTTAAATTCGTCAAACTAAATTAGCAAGAATGGCGTATTCTACACGAATAGGTTAATGCGCAGCTTTTTCTCCTGCTGGATACGAAACTAATTTGTTCCGGGAAGACCGCTGCCTTTTTTATGTTATCCAAGAAGATGTCGATTTAAGACTTTATCATAGAATAATAATAGACTTTAAGTATTCGGAAAATATATTCTGATCTTTTTCTTAAATCAGTTAGAACTGATGAATCAGATTTTCAGTCTGAAAACATAATCTCATTTCCCTCCAAGGATCTAAACTCCCCTAAAAATGGAAAATTTCCCTCGAAGTGAAGAATCCCCTCACTACACTGAATTTCGGCAGATCCTGCCTTAGCGGCGGATCCGCGTGTACCTGAACATGAACAAAATTGTAATTGTGGTCAGTGCTGCCAGATTTGAGGGAAATTTTTATTCAACAGCCACCGTAAAATTTTACTTGTATCAGTTACCTAATTACATAGACGATTTCGGTAAAAGTTGTTTCGAAACAATAAACAAACCGTTTCAATTAAAATTTAGTGGTGAGTGTTAAATAAAAATTTCCCTCAATCTGGCAGCACTGATTGTGGTACCTGTGGATTGAAAAATATATTTTTCAAATATGTATAAACTTATTACTGGTGTTGATATTTTAAATATTTCATTGCATTTGCTTAGCCGATTTTAACCATGCTAAAAAATTTTTGAATACAGTTCCGGAAAACAAATTTTTTCATATCAGTTATCTGAAAAAAATAATTCAACAATTGAATGACAGATGTAAGGTCCTCTGTCATATCATGAGTTAATATTTTAAAATAAAATATAAATTGTTATGTAAATTATAGTATTAGTATTCGTTTAGTATACATATTTAACAATTGAATATTGATATTTATTCTCATAAATTAATGTAATAGAATGATGTAATTTTATTTTTAAAAGTTAACCTTTAATAATTATCTAAGACATTTTTGTATTACTTTTAAAATCCCTAAACGAAAGCTAATACTATCAATAAACTTTTTCATCCGACAGAAAAATGCATCCACTTATAACGAGAATATACATGAAAATAATTTTAAAAATTCTTTCAAACATATACTGTGTAATTCCTTATTGCATCAAGAAACTCAGGCGGGGTGGGTTAATAATAGAGCTCAGATTTAGCATGAAAATATATATTAACACTTCAGTATGTCAGTTTTCTAGTTATTGCTAATAGAATAAAGAATTTAAAAATCTTACAATATCTGCCAATTTTGAAGTTTTTAAAAGCTACGTAAAGAATCATGAAAATATTTGAAAAAAGCAGAAAAAATCCCACAAAACGACATCAATTGTCTTTAAAAAAATCTCGATTTCATGAAGCGCTGAAAATGAGGAAAAATGCGAAACAAATATCCTCCCTAAAATGTAATCGGCATTTACGTAAAAACCGTTTAAGCTACAAAAGATAAAATTTACAAAAAATGGGTCCTTGTATATGCGCTTACAAAGTTCAGAAATTTTATATTTCAGTCAACTCATTCCGTTTCGACATTTGCTCTTTAAATTTGTAGAAATCATAGAAATATACTTCTCATGTAAATCGCTGAAACATGTCCTTCCATCTCAGTACGAAGAGTAGATTGATTGATTGATTTCTTTTTCTTTTTCTTTTTTCTTTATCTTATACTATTAAGTGAGCAATATTTGTATGTATATTTCACTGATCTCGAAAACGGTAGCTCGGACAGTCACGAGATTTAACACAAAGGTGCATCCCGAAGGGTCATTGTGCACATCGAAGTCAGATTTTCGAATTTTTGATTAGTTTTCTCCATAGAATAATAATAAAGGAAGAAGGAGCATGCCAATACTCTAATGCTTACAAACCCCTTCTAGTGAAATGCCAGCGAAAGCTACTTTTGCTCCTCTCAACTTTGAAGTAGGGCACCCATCCTCCACGCATTTATCGCTGTTTGTTGTGGGTGCTGCCTCACAGACTGATTGAGAGAGAGACGAGACGATTCAAAAATCTCGCCAACAAGTCGCCAACCAATCAGATGGAAGCACTGTTACAACCGTTTACCCGGCATTCCTGGATTTTACAAACCGAAACCAAAACACATACGCTCCTTCTTCCTTTATTATTATTCTATGGTTTTCTCTTAATTAATTAAAATGTGAAAATCATAACCTTCTAATTTCTGATTAAAAAAGCCATTTAAATTTTAACATTTTATCCATAATTTAATTGTTGCCATTTTTTTTTTTTCGACAAAAGAATAATAATAATTTTTAAAAAAACGTACATTTATTTAAAATGAGGAAAATAAATCAGAAATATTAGAAAATAAATTAGAAATATCACTCGCATCGTTACAAATAAGACACCAAATGAAAGGGAAAAATTTTTGTAAATCCGATGCATTAAACAGCTTATCAATCGGATGATTAGTTTTTTCATAATTAATTAAAATGTGAAAATAAAAACCTTCTAATTTCTGATAAAAAAGACATTTAAATTTTAAAATTTTATCCATAATTTAATTGTTGCCATTTTTTTTCGACAAAATAATAATAATTAAAAAAAAGAAAAAAAAAAAAAAAAACGTACACTTATTTAAAATGAGGAAAATAAATCAGAAAGATTAGAAAATAAATTAGAAATATCAGTCGCATCGTTACAAATAAGATAGCAAATGAAAGGGAAATTTTTTTTTAATCCGATGCATTAAACAGCTTATCAATCGGACAATCAGATTTTTTAAAATTAACTAAAGTATGAATTTTAGGTGGCAACAGCAGAAGACTGTATGGAAACCGTTAGGAGAAAAAAAAAATGAAAAATCTGCTTCACATTAAGTCACATGATTTTTAAAAGGGGTTAAAAATTGCAGTTTTCAAATTCTTTTAAATTTTCTCTCACGAACACAAAAATATAACATACAGCCTGTACCCCACAAGACCAACTTGCATTTCAAATTTCATCAATTATTTTGGTTAATAAACAAAAGTTATTTATTTATTTATTTTTTTCTTTTCAAATTAAGTTTTATTCTATTTTCGAAAAGATTTATGTGATCATAGATATAATAATATATATATATAGATCTATCATCCCCATATTATCGTGCAAAGATTTTTGATGCCGAAAAAAAAGCTTTGGAATCAGCCATTAAGTGGTATTGAAGGGGAAAAAAAAAGAAGAATGAATTTGAAACTATATCTGGGGCTTTTCATTCACCTTTAGTAAATAAATTATCCATGAATTTTATTTGCTAAAACATTCGTGCATATTCCCGTGTGTATTCACTCGGGGAAAGACTGTCATATTTTGGTAAAATCGCCGTCTTTTCCCGAGTGAAAAGGAATCACTTTTTTGTCCCCAATGATCAATCTATATATTATTACTATATCTATGTATGTGATACGATAGATTAATAATTTGGGTTTTAAAATTTTTTTAAATAGATTATTTAAACTCTATGAACCATATTTTTATTTTATCAGCTTCATTAACAGATTCTGCTGGGCGATTTTTTAAATTTTGGTGTTGAAGTACACCGAATGTTTTTCGACAAGAAGTTTAATATAGCAACAGCCATTTTAATCTAAGTAGCGCATCAAATATATAAAAACATAAATGATTTATTTTTACACAAAATATACAGAACAAATGCAGTTTTAAAGATAGGAAATTTATTTCAACAAGCACTATTTTAAACCTAAAAAGCATTAAAAATATAAGCAGAATATAAAGGATTCTTATGTATAAACAAAAAAGAGTCTGATAAAATTATTAGCAAAATAGTCTTCCCCTTTTCATACAAAAATATATATATATATATATATATATATATTCATCGCTAATATGGCGACAAAATTTCAAAAGCCGCCAATGGAGCGACATAATAAAATTGTGTAACACGATAATGTTTACCTATTTATTTATTTTTTTATATAATAATCACTATGCTAATTTATCATACAAACAAATGAACCTCTGTGTGTTACTGCACTCTCACGCTGTCGAACAGAAATATTTGAAAAATTCAAATTAATATTTAAATAAATAAATAAAAATATGTTTAATGGGAAATATATATAACCATAAAAAGATTAGTTGTCTAAAATACGGCAGAAATAGCGCTCATAGCATATTGTTACAAGGGATTAAGTCTTATTGTTACAATGGATTAAGTCTAAAATGGTGACAAAAATTCAAAAGCCGCCAAAGAGAACTATATTAAGGCTGTACTATCAGGTTTACAACCCATGAATGATATATAAACACAAAAAATTAATTGTCTCGTGCGACAGACGTAGCCGGTCAAAGCATATTGTAATATTTGGCGTGAAATTGCTGTCATTTAATGATTGATTGGATAAACAAAATAAACATATGAAATAACGTAAAAGCAAATATTATGTTGTCTAAACATTTGAGTCCAGTCCGAGTTACATGTGAACAACACGTATAGTGTTGTTCACATGTAACTGGGATTCAAATATAAAAGGGAAACTCCAATTTTTTCGATACTATCTATTTCGAAACTGTTATATAATAAGCACCTAAATGGAAGCTCATTGGTAAACTATTCTCGCAGGTAATAGGGACAAGCGCCCGAGTTGCAGTTGATGACCAAATCGCTGCTGAATGCAGCAGGGAACTGGAGCGAGCTTTTGAACAATTTCAGTAATTTATTTTATTTTATTTTTATAAAGCTATATAGAAACGAGTTTCCTTTAAATTTAGTGGCTAGCGAAGCGGGCAAAGCCTGCTAGTATATATATAAGTGGCTGCCATCTTAAAATTAGATGATCTATCAAGTTAATTAATCCTTTCACGACCGCATGTTTTTGTCTTTTTGACAGAAAGTTCCGCCGGTGGGCGTTATTCTTGTATATTACATTACTATAAATCAATGTTTTCTGTATTTATATTAATAATATAATATAAATGATTATACATTACAGTTATACTATTTCTAATCAAAGTATTTGTATTCATAGTGCATTGATGGTACAAATGGTATAGAAATAATATAACCTGCGTAACATGAAGAAACGCCCACTGGCGGAGTTACAGATTTTCAAATGGCATGAATTCACGTCAGCGGTCGTGAAAGTGTTAAGGAAGTTGATTGAGACAGTGCTTGGAGTATGCATTACCAAGTTTTAAGCAAATGAATCCATAAATACCTTTTTATATGAAATTTTCATGCGATCATAAACTCAAACAAAACAAGGGCTCAGTTTGGATAATGAAATCATCCACGATATTTATAAAATTAGTCCATCATCTCACTTTATTCGAATTGTCTGGTTATTTTGAAAGTAATCGCAATGGCAAATTTTAAAGTGAAGTCGTGATTTCAAGTGGCCGCGATTTTGAAAGAAGATGTCATCAAGTTGTCAAACGAACTCCTTAATAAATTTTTAAGATAAGTCCAGCGTTCAACAACTGTCCGATTTCTAAAATGAAAATAATAATAATAATAATAATAATAATAATAATAATAATAATAATAATAAAGAGGGAAATAAGGAATAAACCTAATGGGAATTTACTCTATTATATGACCCGCCTTTCAAAAAAATAAAATAAAATAAAAATAAATAAATAAATAAAATGAAAATGAAAATGAAAAACAAGAGCCATAATTATTATAAACAAAAGTCTAATTTTAAAAGCATCTCTAGTTAAACTATAAAATTAGCAAAATCTTCATGACTAATTCATTTATTCTACTTTTGAAATAAAGATTGATAACGATAAAACTTCGTAGAAGTTGCTGTAAATTTCAAATAATTACTTTACTAAACCTTATTTAGTAAAATGAAAAATTTAAGATGATTGCAATTTAAATTAATATTTGTATACATATTTATTTATCTTTCGATTCGCTTTCACACCTAAATTTATTATTTTGGAATACGTAAAAAAGAAAAAGAAAAGAATGAATGAATGCAAATGAAACACTCAATGCAACTAAATTTAAGCAATAATTTACAAGAACACTGAAATAGTTTATGTCTTTAAACGAACAATAATAATAATAATAATAAATCATAAAAATACTTATCTGTACTGATAACGTTTTCACAAGATATTCCCGGATAAATAAAAAATTGAAATTATTATTAATAATAATAATCGATATTCTATTGCTTTCATTGTTCATTTCATGTATTCCGGAGCATTTTTATGGCCCACCAGCGGCCGAGCGGTTCTGCGCTCAAAGCTGGTAGACGTGAGGTGCCGGGTTCGATCCCCGGTCGCGCTCGTCGACCTAGCCGTTCGGAGTTTTCCGTGGTTTCCTCCGAAACTTGCGTAAATACGGGCTAGGACCCCTTAGAAAGACCTCCACGGAAGGCCCTCCCCCTCAGGCCTTGGACCCCAGTGTTGTCAATCGGCCTTAATCCCTAACACCAACACCAACACCGGAGCATTTTTATCCCCGCATGAAATTCCAGGGATGGAACACGGGCGCAGAATTCATACCACTATCAATGTAAGAAAATTTTCTACTTCTTAAATCAACGATATTATAGGTAGAGAAATTTCTTAAACGGATTCCGGTATGAATTCTGCGCCCGTGTTCCATCCCTGAAATTCATACTACTTATTTATTTACTTTTTTACTACTTTTATCCCTTTTTTATCTTATTTATTTAAGAAAATTATTACTTAAATAATGTGGTGTGAAATAAAGACAGAACTAAAAACGTTTTTTAATAAATTAACACTTTCGCGACCGTTGACGTGAATTCACATCATTTGAAAATCTTTAACTCTGTCAATCGGCGTTTCTTTAGGTTACATACGTTATATTATTGTTTAACTATACACCTAAAATTAATATTTATACAGTCAATGTATTATGGATACAAATACTGTGATTAGAAAGAGTATAACTGTAATGTATATCCATGTATATTATAAATATGAATACAGAAAACATTGATTTTAAATAATGTAATATACAAGAATAACGCCTACAGGCGGAGCTAACTATCAAAAGGAATAAAACATGCGGACGTGAAAGTGTTAATTAACACTTTCGCGACCGCATGTTTTTGTCTTTTGGGAGGTAAGGTACGCCTGTGGGCGTTATTTTCCCAAGTTACAATATACCAAAAGAAAATTTTCTGTATTCACATTTGTATTACAAATGAATAACCTTTGTAATTATATTTTTTAATCAAAGTATTTGTATCCATAGTAAATTTGATGTACAAATATGTATATAAGGTATATTCTTAAGAAATAAATAACATACAGATTGCGACAGAAACGCCCACTGGTGGAGTTTCAAATGGCGTGAATCTACGCATAGCCTCCTTAACTAGATGACTGTCGCGTGGCTCTTAAACTTGGCAACAGGTCGAACGGTAGGCAGCGCCACCTGGTACAGATTGCGCGACTTTTTATTCAATTGTCACCAATAATTTTAAGAAGTGATATGCGATATACATCCCTACTATAGGGGGAAATCCCTACGTCTGGCATGGCAACACAGAAATAACTCGAGCTATCAACTCAGCTTAGAGCGACAACTCTCCAACATGACTCCACGATATTACAAATTCCAGAAGAGTCAGGCCGAAGTAAATATATGAGATAAAATCTCTATTAAATATTTCTGGTGTAAAGATCAACACAATTTGATTTCAATCTTTTTGACGTAAAATAAAAATATTAATTTTTTTTTTAAACCACATTTTCTAATGGCTGATATCCTTTAGAGAGTTTTCTTGTCTTCTAAATCTATATTCCAGTACAAAACATTTTACAGCGTTAGGTTGTATTTCCCGTATTAATGAATCATTCATTTAGTTCAAAAGAAAATTAGCTGTTTGTTTGATATGTTCCTGATTTCGTGGAAAAATGAAGCTCTGCCCATCACTTTCTAATTATAAAATTTATTTTTCACTTTTGACAATACTTATGGTCACTCATTTGCAGTTTATCTTTTACATAGATAGTAAATATATTTTTGCCAGTATGATATTGTGATATGCACTAATTTGTATTTTAATTAAAATATTACAGGTTATAGAATTTAGCAGGGTCTCCACCCTTTTTTCTGGACGCTCTCAAAGACGGGAAATTAAAATATTTATTGCTACCACTATTATTATACGATAACCGGTATCCTGTAAAATCATGGCACGCTATTAAAGAAATAACAGAAGCATTTCAGCAAAAAGTTAGTGGTGGAAAAAGGCGTTAATTTCTTATCAGTAAGAGTTTCCTGAAAAAAGGGCAGAGAGTACGACCCAACGAATTACAGTAATAAAAGAGAGAATAAAACATACAAGGTTTAATTTATGATAGTATTTGCTAGGCAACATTATTTATTATAAGTACTTTCAGAACTTAATTTAGTAGGACAGAGCTTTTCTTTATTCTGTTCTTCCATGTAAAGACATACGGTAAATGTGTTTCGTTCAACAGCAACGGTTATTATACTTATCTTTTTAATCTACTTTGGTACAGCTTTAATATGTGGACCCCTTTAACGGCTTTTACATTTTTGTTGTCATTTTGACGAGGAATTGAGAAACGTAAATAAAGATCTTGGCGAGATTCGTCCGAGATTCGTTTTCGGTACCAAAAGTTTCTGTAAAAAAGCTTTTCCATTTGATCACGATTTTTCTCAATTTTATTCGCGAGAGAAAAAAGGAAAAACATTTTTATATGGTCTAAACATACAAAAGGTGTTAAATATATCTATAAATATAAAATCGTTTGTCCTGAGTGAGTGAGTGCGTGAGTAAATGAGGGAATGAGTGAGTGATCCCTCATCGCCCAGCCCGAACCCCTGGATCTAGAAGCCTGAAATTTTGTAACAATGTTCCTTCTAGGACGTAGACATCTACTAAGAAGCGATTTTACAAAATTCGCCACACAAGGGGGCAGGGAAGGCAAAGCGTAATTTCACAAAATCCTTCATATCTCAAAAAAAAAAAAAAAAAAAAAAAACAGATATCCTTAAAATTTTGCTTTAAAATATAGCTAACACGAATATCTGAAACCCTATTTCTGGAATTTTAGAAATTCGGTCCCCAACGGGGAGAAAGGGGCACAACGTGATTTCACATGCACAAAACGTGATTTACAATAATCCTATAAATCTAAAACAAAAAAAAAACAGATATACGTGAATATTTTGCGATAAAATATAGCTAATACAAATACCTAAAAAGCAATTTTCGGAATTTTAGAAATTCAGCCCCCAAGGGGGAGGGGACAAAACGTGATTTCAAATAATCCTTTATATCACAAACAAAAAAAAACATATGTGAAATTCTTACTCTAAAATATAGCTCACAAAAATACCTAAAGGCTAATTTTTGGAATTTTAGAAATTTGTCTTAGACGGGTGGGAAGGGAGGGGTCTATGGATCAAAAAACATAATAAATTAATAAATAAATAGAAATACAGTTAGACCGTTCAAAATTGGTACAGATAGGCTTTAAAGGCCTGCAAGTTGAATGAGAATATTTTCGAAAGTGTAAAGTTATTAGGAGGGGCGGGCGGAAAGGCAAAAAAAATAATAATAAATTTACATCGTTCAAAATTGGTAAGTACATAATGGTTTTTGATACGTACAAATCGATTGCGGATATTTTCGAATTTCTAAAATTATTAGGATTTACGGAAAGAGGGTGAGTGAAGGGGCAAAAATATAGAAGTAAGAGTTAGAGCGTTGAAAATTAGTATCAGGCTGTAAAGCTCGATAAATCGATTGCGGATATTTTTGAAAGTGCAGAATTATTACTAGGGGCGGGAAGTGAGGGGGGCAGGCGCAGAGGCAAAAGTAAAGAAATTCAGATAGAACGTTGAAAATTTGTATTATTAGGTTTAAAAACCCTAGAAAACGACTACAGATATTTTCGAAAGTGTAAAATAGTTAGGAGAGGCGAGAACGACGGGCGGAGGAACACGCTTGCCGTTCACGCGTGTATACGCTGCCGCAGTCATTGGGTGCCTGGACCGATTATTCCACTGATAAGAGAAGAATTTTTTTTGTATTTTATTTTTATGTTTTTTCCTTACGATAATACAGACTTTCATTAAGAGTGTCGAACATAAATGCGTGAGTGCAGTGCACGATGGCCTGCGCTGTCGAAGGCAATGGGGATCTGGTGCAACATATGTCCCGATCAGATTTTTTTTTTCTATTTTGCACATGATAAAAATGAATACAATTTTGAGAATTCATTAGTTATAGTGATGCGTTTAAAAATAGTGACCAGCGAAGCGAGTGTAGCCTGCTAATATATACAGGGTGATTCAATGATGATGGGACAATCTTTGAGGGGAGTTAGGACGCATCATTAAGACTCAGAATTGTACAGGAACCCATGTCCCCAAACGTCATTTTAACCCTTTACGGACCATGTTTTTTCTAGGGTTTTTAGCAGAAAGCTCCGCCTACTGCCATTGCTTGTGAATGGTGCACTATTTAGCAGGCAGGTTCTGTTTTTTACTGTTAATCTAAAAATGTTTTTTCCGAATACTTCACACTGACCGAATAAATGCTTATATTGTGAATAAATTTTTAGATGCACTGTAACGCGCACGAAATGTAAAATTTACGCAGTAGGCGGAGTTTCAAATACATCACAAAGTGTTTCTTTGCAGTAATATTGAGAATAAATGCTTAAAATTGCAATCACCATTAGTAATGCAATTAAGCAAAATTAGGGTGATTGGCTGGTATTGCTGAAGGAAGCTTTAGTGGGCCTGTTCATTCGTTATCTGCATCTGTTGTTATGTTTTTAAACTATGTTTTTCGACGGTGATGGGAGATTTTCCTAATAATGAAAAAGCAGACATATATTTAATGTACGGTGCTGCTAATGGGAACAGGTAGAGCACCGCTACGACTATATCAGGAACGATTTCCAAACAGGCGCATGGCAAATCACAAAATGTTTGAACGGTTGCATCTGAAACATTGTGAAAACGGTACATTTCTCGCTAATTCTGACGCAAGGACTGGAACAAGAACTGCTCGACATCTAGACATGGAAGAAACCATTCTAAATTGTGTGAATGAAACACCCGACACAAGTACAACCGATATTGCACATCGTGTACATGCGAGTTAGTCCACTATTTGGTGAGTCTTACATGAAGAACATCTACACCCATTCCATATTCGGAAACTGCAAGTATTGGAAATAAGTGATTACCCTCTGCACGTAGAACTCTGTCAATGGTTCTTGAACAGTGTGCGTTGCAGCAAGATTTTCCAACTTTTGTCATTTCTCAGATGAGGCAATTTTTACACAGGAAGGCATTTTCAATGTGCACAATACTCATCTGTGGACAACAGAAAATTTACACGCTATACGCCCACATTAATTCCAAAAAGTTTTTCTGTTAATGTTTGGGCAGGTATTGTGAACGATTACCTCCTAGGCTTATATCTTTTACCAACGCAGCTCAATGGCTCGCGTTATGCTATTTTTCTAAAAGAGGTTTTGCCAGAATCTGCAAGATGTTCTAGTTGTCGTGCGCAACCAAATGTGGTTTCAGCATAATGGTGCGCCAGCACATTTCGATATGGAAGTGCGCAATTACCTGGATGCCAGTTTTGCAGGGCGATTGATTGGACGGTGCAGGCTAGTCCGATGACCACCCTAATACCTAGATTTATCCAGCATCGATTTCTTCTTATGGGAGCGTATGAGGGCCATCATTTACGAGACTCCTACGGATTCACCAGAGGACCTCGTTGCTCGACTGTCCACTGTGGCTGCACAAGTGCGCGAAACACCTGGCATTTTTGTAGCTTTTGCCAATCCACACTTCGACGCTATCAAGCATGCATTACGGTTGGTAGTTGCAATTTTGAGCACTTATTGTAGATATTGATGCAAAGAAGCTCTTTGTTTTTACTATTTGTTTTTATACGTTTTTACTTTCGTTTTTTGTACAATGTTTTTTATTTCATATTTAACTTTTTGTGCTATCCCGATACAAATGATGTATGTTTTAGTGAACTGTTCAACCCCTTAATGTTTGTTCCATGACCGAAGAAATATTCGTAATTGAAATTCCCCTACGTTGCAACTTTTAAATTCTGTATATTACAGTATATCTAAAAAATGTTCACAATATTAATTCAAGCAATGTGCATTATTCGGAAATAAACTTTTTATTATGTATGGCCTTTTGTATGATAAACAATTATAAATAGTATATCTCTGTTTAATAACACACTATTCAAGAGGAACGGCAGTAGGCGGAGCTTACTGGTAAAAAACACAGAAAACACATGGTCCGTAAAGGGTTAAAATGACGTTTGGGAACATGGGTTCCTATGCAATTCTGAGTCCTAATGATGTGTCCTACCTCCCCTCAAAGTATGTCCCATCAACGTTGAATCGCCCTGTATATATATATATGCCTTATCCCTAAATTTAAATGAAAAAAATTTTTGGACGTTCTCTCTCTTTTTTTTTTTTTTTTTTTTTTTTTTTTTTGACATAAATAAATATATTTCCTTTTTTGGGTGGCAAAAATAAAATGCTTTTTTTTTCCTTAATAATTTTAAAGTTAAAATGGTATTTATATTTAATATCTTTTAAACTAGTTATCCGGTTATCAATCGTATATCTTAATAAGTTCAAAAAAAGAAATTTTCTGTTTGTTTAATATATATTACTGATCTTCATGTTCGTGAATAATAAATTTAAAGTTAAAATGATTTCGTTACTTAACATTATTTAAATCAGTTATCCGACTGAACTAAAAAATTTGGTGATAGCTAGATATTATCCTGAATGATAGGTATACTACTTTTCATAGCGATCAGTTGAATAGTCATGCTATGTACATCGAACTAAATCTGACATGTAATGTATACATGTTTTATTAAAGTAGGCTACTGCAAATTTTTAAAGCGCAAAAATCGCTGTCTGAAAAAAATAACTCTGTTGCACAAAAAAAAAAAGGACGAGATTTTCATTTAAATCACTTTAAACAGCCTCATAAAAATGTCTTAAGTTTACAAAGCAATAGAAACAAATTTCAAAAGGAAAATTATGTATTATACATGAGCACGAAGCTTTTTGACAATTTAACGAATTGTTTTTATTAAAAGTATCTTTTAAAGCACAAAACTGTTTGTTATACATGCAGAATGTGTTAAGAAGATTATTTGTAGGTAAATATTATTTATTTCTACATTTATTCCTGAAAGTTCAGCTATTTAAATTTTTTTCTGCTAAGAATGTTTTTTAACAAATTAAAAATAATTAGAGTATAAAAAACTTTTTATATACCGTGTTTTTAAATTTTCTGTTGATTCATAGCTATGGAAGTATATTAGCACTTTATCAATGCGTATAAATTTTTTTAAGTGATAATAGCGTCATTTTTTCTGCGATGCATAATTTAACTTTTTACAATTTTTTACCGTTCATGTTTAATTAAATGTATTTATTTTTATATCGAAAGAAAATGAACTAGATTTTTTTTTTTTTTTTTTTTTGAACAATTAAATTATAGCTATTATTTTAATGGATATTTTTTATACTATTAGAAGGTTATTATTTTCATATTTTAATTAATTAAAAGAAAAATAATCAAAAATTCAAAAATCGGGCTTCGATATACTGTGTTGTCATCAGGTTCTGAGCTATTCTGAAAGTTTCAAATATCTAGTAGGGAAATTAGTTAAAAATCGATTTCAATATCTGTGCCTGACAAACAAAAAAAAAAAAAAAAAAACATGAATCGAAGTTAATAAAAACATGGTAAATAATCTGGTGTGTCACTCACACGACTCTCTCTTATCGTGAAATTTAATGCTATAAATACAGGTTGGAGATTAAGGGGTAAGATAACTGTTATGTAAACCTATGTTAAAGCAAGTCAAATTAGGCTTCGGAAGAGATTTATATGATAATTAGTTCTGTGTGAGGGGGTTACCGCCCCCCTCAAACCCCCGTTTCATTACTGCATCTACATTTATATAGTATTTATATCTGTTATTAAAATTAAAATTTCACTTTAAATTATTCAGACAACTTTCACACGCAACGTTCCTTGAAACTTATCAATCTTGATCAAACTTTTCCAGCAACAAACTTATATTAACTTCAAAATGCAATATTTAGATCTCCTAAAATTATTCGTTTGTAAGTTACTCAAAGAGACACAGACAAAGATAAAAAAAAAAAACTTTACTGCGGTAATCAGAAAGCCTAAAATCGTGTAAATATACAAAAAACAAGCGATGAATGTTTAGCTTAAAAACCTACAATATTTACCATATCTCTATGAGGAATTCATTTCAATTCCTGAATAGCTTTCCTGGAAATGGTAAAATATTATAGTAAAGCACATCCACTAACAACAAAAAAGAATGTTATCGCTTAAATATTTGCAGCCCTGTATATCTTTTTAAGATTATGTACAGACCACATGGTACACCGAAATATAATCCTATAGTAATAATACACGGCCCAGCCTGAAATACACTTCCATCAATTTGCAACTATTGCCGCACTTTTACCTAATTGTTTTGTGTAGCCCTGTAAACGAACAGTGAATGATTTCTCTACCATATTCTACATGAGACATGTTTTTACACATATAAAATATATGTAATCGTTTCATTTGGTTTAGTGTAGTCTATAGGTTGTAAACTCTACATACATGCAATTTCTCCTATAGACGTAAAGTATTTGAATTCTCTTGGGTGTCCCTGTACACGAACCATTTGCTTGATCTCAACAAAAAGTTTAGTGTAACATCCCTATATCATACACATTTAGAATACCAAGTTTGGACTTTCTGCTATAATTTGTTTTTTGAAATATGATGATAGCAGACACGCACACAGATACTCAGACCAGCCGCTAAAAACATGATTTTTGGATTCAGGGGACCTCAAAACGTTTAAATATAACAAAAACTCACTCACTTTCGAGAAATTGGCACAAAAATAATACATTCTCTACCTTATGGGTAAGCAGAGCTGCCAACCTTTTCAACTTTTAAATCAAAATTGACACCAATATTTTTAAATGAAAAATGTTATATATATTTTCGACGGTTAATAACACAGGAAACAGCTTTAAAAATTTTCCGGTTTGAAGTCTCCCTTGTAAAACGGGAGACTTGGCACCTATGGGTAAGAGAAAGTAAAAATAGATCTTGTATTTCTTTTTTATTTAAAAAAAAAAAAAATCTTCTTTTGCAATTTGTGTGTTATTTATTTCTTAAAAATATACCCAATATTCGTATTTGTACAATCAATATATTATGGATACAAATTATAATGTATATCCATTTCTAATATAAATATGAGTACAGAAAATTTTGTTCTCAAATATCGTAATTTGGGAGAATAACGCCCACATGCGGGCCTTACTGTCAAGAAGACAAATCATGCAGTCGTGAAAGTGCTAATATTCCATAGTGTTTTTAGTCCCGCCCTTTTTTTCACACCAGTAAATTTTTAGAGTAATAGTCTCCAAATGCAATTACAACTAAATAAGAAGAAAAATAATCTAAAAAGATGCTGGTGTGAAAAAGAAGGCGGGGCTAACAATAGTACGGAATATTAATTAGTATTAGCAAGTACGTAATAATAATAAAGATAAGAGAAAAATTGTATATAAGGAATATTCAATAATTATGCTTGAAAAACAAATTCACATTCGAAATCATTTTAAATATTTATTATACTAGCATCTCAAATATTTTTTTATTTTTTTATTTTTAATGATATCTGCGTTTTATACGCACAATAAAAAATTTTCTTTGTGTAATTTTTTTATTTTTTTTTTTTTCAATAATTATCTTAGAATTATAAGTAGATATTTTTATTATACATATGAAATGAAACTCATTAACAATTATCATATTAACATTTTTTGGAAATTATTTCAAAATAAAAAGTAAATATTTAAATAGTGTTTAAATATTTTAAAAAATTGGGGGGGGGGGAGTTTCAATGTTCCATGCTAATTAATTCTCTTTTCCCCTATTTTTTTGCTCCACTTGTGGCCGAAAGGTTCTGCTCTCTAAGCTGGTAGAAGAGAGATGCCGGGTTCGTCGTTCGTCGATCCGCAATTGATTTATTCGCAATCTTATTCAATACTTGCATAAATACGGGATAGAAAAAAATTATATTTACAGTATCCCTTGTATCTAAAACAATTTGTTTTTTAATAATATCTACGCTTTGTACCACACTAAAAAATTCCTTTAAAGAAATTATATTATAACTTTTTCTTTTCTTTTCTTTTTTTTTTTTTTTTTCCGCTTTTTATTTACTGTCTTACACACACACACACACACACACACACACACATATATATATATATATATAGATAGATAGATAATCATTATACATATGCTGTGTAATAATAATAATAAGATTAAAATTAAAATTTCTTGACAATTTCTTAAATACATAGAAAATAATACTCAATATTTTAAATTATTTGAAAAAAATAATAATAATAACCTTCGATAACGAATTTTTAATATTTTTCCCCTCTCTTTTTTGGCTTTAGCCAGTAAAGGGGTTCTCCTCTTTAAGTTGATTGTACAGAGGCATCGGGTTCAAACCCAAGTCGCGCTTGTCGGTCTGGTCGTTCCGATTTCCTCGTGCCTTTTACATAAAATTTTTATTAAAATCACACAATCAATTGTGGAAGAAAATCATATTTATTGATTTTTTTTTTTTTTTTCGACTGAGTGAAAATAATGCCTGGACCGGGACTCGAACCCCGGATCTTTGACTTACAAGGTCAAGGCTCTACCAATTCAGCTATCCAGGCCGATATCCCGGTCAGCATTACTCACTCAGACAACCTTTAGGCAGAAATATCTCTGGTCTATCATTTAGATAGCTCAACAGAAAAGAAGCCGCAGGAAATGGAAAGAAGCCGCAGGAAATGAAAATAAAAAGGAAAGAAAATGCAGCCGCAGGAAATGTTCCATTTCCTGCGGCTTATTTTCTGTTATCGAAATGATAGACCAGAGATATTTCTGCCTAAAGGTTGTCTGAGTGAGTAATGCTGACCGGGATGTCGGCCTGGATAGCTCAATTGGTAGAGCCTTGACCTTGTAAGTCAAAGATCCGGGGTTCGAGTCCCGGTCCAGGCATTATTTTCACTCAGTCGGAAAAGAAAAAATTAATAAATATGATTTTCTTCCACAATTGATTGTGTGATTTTAATAAAAATTGTAATTCTTTCTCCCATTATCTAATGGTGTTTTCCATTTCCTGCGGCTTATTTTCTGTTGAGCTATCTAAATGATAGACCAGAGATATTTCTGCCTAAAGATTGTCTGAGTGAGTAATGCTGACCGGGATGTCGGCCTGGATAGCTCAATTGGTAGAGCCTTGACCTTGTAAGTCAAAGATCCGGGGTTCGAGTCCCGGTCCAGGCATTATTTTCACTCAGTCGGAAAAAAAAAAATCAATAAATATCTTTTTACATAATTCGCATAAATACGAGCTAGAACAAATCATGTTCAGTATTTAACATCTAGTATCTGAAATAATTTGTTTTTTATTAATATCTGCATTTTGTACACTCACTCTAAGTAATTCTTATTTATAGGAATTAAAACTTTTTTAAATTCTTTTTTTAATTACTGTCTTACAATTACACACACACACACACACACACATATATATATATATATATATATATATATATATATGCAATAAAAATTAATAAAGATAATTCTATTAAGATTTCTTGGAAAATATTTAAAATACAAAAAAAAAAAGAAAAAAAAAATCCAATTAAATTAAAATTTCAAATTTTTTTTAGAAAAAGAAAAAAAATTAAATAATCCCTGATATCTAAATTTTTAATTTTTCCTCTCTTATTTGGCTTCACTAGTGGCCGAGAAATTCTGCTGTCTATGCTGGTAGAGGGGAGATGTCGGGTTCAAACCCAGGTCCTGCTCTTTGGTCTAGCCGCTGTGATTTCTTCGTGTTCTTCTCCAAAACTTGAATAATACAGGTTAGAAGAAATCATTCGCAATATATATTATCCAACAGGGAAATGTTTTATTCTTCGGGGTAAATTTTGGGACAAAGGAAGAAACTTATGAAAAATAGTTATGAAGGACTATTTAAAAAAAAAAAAAAAAAAAAAAAAAAAATCAAAAAACTTAATAATGACTTTTTTTAGTAAATAATTTAGTAAATAATCCAGAAATAGCACAGACTCTTATAACCACTATTAATCTCATTCTTCGTGAAAGTTTCTTTAAATTTAACGGCAGAATTTATCAAAAAGCAAAAGTGTCCTTATAGGATCGCCTATTTCAGAGTTTATGGCCAAGTTTAAATTAGAAATTTTGGAACAAACGATTTTTGAAATGTTACAAAATAAGACATATTTTTGTTATAAGTATGTCAACGACGTATTTATAGCATAGGTGCCAAGTCTCCCGTTTTTCAAGGGAGACTCAGGGATGAAACACGGGCGCAGAATTCATACCGGAATCCATTTAAGAAATTTCTCTACTTATAATATCGTTGATTTAAGAAGTAGAAAATTTTCTTACATCGATAGTGGTATGAATTCTGCGCCCGTGTTCCATCCCTGGAGACTTTAAACCGGAAAATTTTTATAATTGTTTTCGATAATAATAATCGTCGAAAATATGTATAACATATTCCATTTAAAAATACTGGTGTCAATTCTGATTTAAAAGTTAAAAATGTTGGCAGCTCTGTTATAGTGTCAATGACATTTTTGAAACCTTAAATTACTTAGACTCAAATATTAAATTTATTTTCGAAACCGAAAATAACGACCAAATCAGCTATTTAGATGTTAAAATTACCTGTTTTAAAGATAAAATTTATACTACTGTCTACAGAAAACCAGCTAGCAGTAACGAAATTATTAACAATTGAAGTAAAACTCCCTACTATTATAAAATCAATGCTATTCAAGCCTATATCAATCGAGCAATTTTTATTAGTACCGAGCCTGATGATTTTGGAATACTTAGAACTTAATGTTTTTAAAGAGATTATTGAAAAATCCAGATATCCTAAATATCTTATTAACTAAATACATCAAATATGAGTTAAATCTTTAAATTATATTCCTAATCATCATAAGCTTCCTCAAAATATACTTATTCTATTCCTTTCGATCGCTAAGCTTCAATCAAAATTAAAAACATAGCAGCTAAACACAATATTATCATTCTCATTAAACCTAACCCAAATATTTATCAACTTACAAGAAATGATAATGACCTCACGCCCCCCCCCCCTACCACCACCACCACCCCACCCCTCTTGAAACAGCTGGAATTTATAAAATCTTCACTTTTTTTTAATAGTAATAATAATGAAGGTTGATATATAATCATGACAAAAAAGAAAATAAAAACTAGAATTAAGAGCGATTTCTGTCGACAGTCGTGGCCCATGTTATCCTATGGGAAAATTTGTTTCCATAATGACTCATTATTTAATGAATATTTTTCAAATCTGTTTTCACATTTTGAAAATTCATAAGTGTTAAATTAGTAACACATTAACGAAATAAAATTTGGGAAAAAAATCACCACTGCATTAACTAAAACATATCAAAAAGATAACATTAAAATCGATTTTAACAACGCAACGAAAATAGCTAATTAAAGTAACCCAAATTACGCGTGTGAAAAAAAAGAAAGAAAAAAGGTTGATATTCTAAATAATTGTAATTCGTGTAATGGCAACGATCCGGCGGCGGGATTGGATACCTCGTCAAGGAGAGAGCCCGGCAAAGGAGAACACTCACATGCTGTTTTACCAAAAGGAATGTCGATGAGGGATGTCGTGGGGGATTCCACAGAGAAGCCGCTACGGCAACCATTTGAAACAAAATAAGATCTCCATATTATGTTTTAATGTAGATTTTTTAGTTATAATACTACGAAATTTAATTTTTAAAAGTATTTTTTAAGTAACAATAATAATTCCTTTTTCTTTTAATCAAATTCAAAATTAAAGTTAGCATTTTTTTATCATTAACTAAGTGTTTGTAATAAATGCAATCTAAATTTAAAAATAGCATATTTATTGTTGCAAATATAACAGACATTGTTAAAAATACTTTTTTTTTTTTTTTTTTTCTTTTCTTTTTTATTATGACTGGACTGTTTTTAAACATTCCAGCACAAATCTCCTTCCTTAAATAAAAACTTTCCAAATGTTGTATTCTTATAACTTTGTGTTTAAGCTTTTTCTAATACTTTTCAAAAATAAATTGTAAACAAAGAAAGGAAAAATAGAGTTGAAATTTAATTTAATAAATTACGTTAGTATAATTTTTTCTATTAAGTTGTTCGTGCTTTTTAATGTATTAGAAATATTCTTAAAATTAAAATAAGTGCTGGAATTTAGAAGAAATTAGCCAAAAACTAGAAGTTTAAAAAAATAATAATAATTATAATCATGGAGGGTCATTTTTTATCCGTTAGATAAATTAAGTGTGATAGAATCAAAAATATTTATATATATATATAAAGGAATTTAACTTTTTTAACAATAATAATTATGCCATTTATTTAATAGTTCCTGTTTCAAGATTTTTTTTCCCCCAAAATAAATAAATTTAAACGTTTGGAATTAGGAATAAAAGTGCTTTAAAAAAGAATCCTCATACTTTAAAAAGTGTTTTTTAAAACTTTTTTTTTTTTTCAAAGTTATGTAGTTTATTAACGATTCTCGTAAATTTTTAAAAATACCTTATTTACTTAAGTAGAATTATATAATTCAATTGATTTTTACTTTTTTATCCCTTTTAAAGTAATATTTTAAAAACTGGATTTTACATTACGTTTATAATTTAAGACGACTTCTTTCAGTTTTTGTAATTACGAAAATTTATGCATTTTTTGCAATAAATTTATTTATAACTTAAAAGTCAAAATTATATTGTTGCATTTAAAATATATATATGTACTCTATAACAAAAAAATCGACTCACCAAGAAGGAGTTATCCAAATGAGACGAAAATTGGTAGATGTGATATACATGCGAAAAAAAAATGATTACAATTTCAGAAAATTTGGATGATTTAATCAAGGGAATCGGTCTCACAAAAGTCAACAAATTAGTAACGCATTGGTCCACTTCTGATCCTTATGTAAGCAGTTATTCGGCTTGGTAATAATTGATAGAGTTGGAAGATATGCTCCTGCAAGATATCATGCCAAATTCTGTCCAATTGGTGGGTTTGATTGGCAAAACCCCGAGCTGGTTGTAGGACCTTTTCATGATGCTCCAAACGTCCTCAGTAGGAGAGAGATCCGGCGACTTTACTGACATTAAATTATATTAAATGTATTTCTATAAACCATACTTTAATAACTTTGCACAAATCTTAATGAAATGGAAATATGTTATTCATACGTACAAAATATTGCTCTCTATAGAATATAGCACATTAAGATTTACAGGACTGCACAAAAATATTCAGATATATTAAGGGTTACATAAGGAAGTATCTAGAATTGCATTTTCAGTTTTATTTAGCATTTAACACTTTCTAACAATGTTTAAGATATCATTTGAATTTGTCTGCCTGTATGTCTATCTGTCTGTCTGCTTGTCTACGGCGTTCGTTATGTATACGCTTTAGTTGAAAAAAAAAACAATTTCTCTCTGATAACGGAACAAAAAAATTAAGAAGATATAATCAAATTACTTGTATGTAAGAAGCAAATTTGAAATTGAACCACATTAAATGATTTATATGAAACTTTTTTTTTTCCTGCTCGCCTGTCTGTTTGACCGTCTGCCCGTCTTCGGAGTCCGTAAATATTTTCAGAATTTTTAAAAAACTATGTGTTATTGAAGTCCACTGTGGAAATTTTCCCCATTTAAAATGACTTTAATAGGCCCTGTAGAATTACAGTGCAAAAAACGTCTGTGACTGACATCTAAGAAACCAGACTGTGGCTCAAGTAAAAAAAAAAAAAAATCCATGTCAACCTTATAAATTCCAGTTTCCTTTGTTAGCGTGTACTAAAAATCCCTATTAGAGTTTTTGAGCGTTTTCCTATACTATCGGGATCAAACTTATTTAATGCGATCACAAGAGGAGAGTTTTAGTAAGTATAAATTTGGTTTATTACACAATTCTAGAAAATCAAGTGAGAATTTCTCGCAATACAAAGGATTCATAATATTGTTTCACCATTTAGAAAAGTATACACTATGAATTCTCGATCATTTCGTCTATTCAGGTTATCTGTTTACCTTATACGCGTAACTCGGAAATCTATATTTCTAGTTTAGGGATTTATAAATTTAGTACTTATTTTTTCTAGATGAATTCAGTCGTCCGATTGAGTTGAAATTTTGCATAAACGTACAATTCCGAAGGCAATAAATGCTCAAGCACATAGGAAGAGCCTGGGCACCTGGGCATCTAACTCCAGGTCAAAATTTTGCTTTGTAATTGTTACCCGTTCTTCCTACCATCGGATTGAGCTGATGTATTGAGTCCATGTATATTATTCACATCCACTGAATTTGAATTTTTAGTAAATTTTGAAATAAAAATATGTTTTGTCAACTTTTAATTTATATATTATTCTTTATCTACAGATCACTCAACAAGTTGAACTGCCTGGCAACATTTTTTTCCATAGTAATAGCAATTGGGTGAAACAAAGAAATCTATAGAAAAATCTCCAGCAGCTCAAGATTTATTATTATTATTATTATTATTATTATTATTAATTGCAAAACTTATTGGAAATATGTGTTTTCATTTGTTATTTGCAGTAAAAAGATCAGTAATAATACACTAGCTTTTTACAGGTACACATTTTTTAGCGAAAACTTTCGATACCATAAATGCTATCAGGTTCCCTTAAAAATTTCTCTGTTAATTTCTATATTGACGAAACTCGAAGATAAGAAGAAACATCAAAATAAATGTGCAGGATACTTATTTTGAAATACTAGTTTCATTTATCTTTATATTCAAAAGCAAGATCAGACGTTACTATCACATGCATTCTGTGTTTCGCATACATATGTTTCCGAGAATCTGTTGAAATAAAGTACATCAAGTTCACTGGCGTACCAAGGGTGGTCCGCCCCGGGCCTCTGGTCACGGGGTGGCCTAAGAAGAAACTTAACTTTTAAGCGTATAATAATCTGATTGTGTCATTATTTATCGTGCCATTATTTTAATCTGAAACATTCCCTGCAATTCCCCTTTAAACCGTAGGTTTCTGTCTAATGAGCCTTAATATACAAAATATAACCATAAAGTGACAACTCCAATATAAAAAAAAAAAAAAAAAAAAAAAACTCATTTATGCCAATCTTGAGCAATGCCCCTGGCATTCTTGTTGGTTTGGCTCCTGAATAAATCTTAAAACTAACTAACTTCATTGCTGTTTTATTGTAATATATTCGTAAATACGTGCAAGTAGGGGGGGGGAGGGCTCTGTGCAGTAGTACACCAGTTAGGGGGGCCTCCAGTGAGATATTCGTCCCAGACCTCGAGAGTTGTAGGTCCGCCACTGATCAAGTCAAATTTACTTTTATGTTTACAAAAGGATAGGGGCTGCTAGTAAAAAATGACACTCTTTAGATGTTTGAAGATAGTTTTTAATACTTAAGAACACAATTAACATTTAAAATCCAGACACTTATTACAATACTTAGTTAAGTGTATGCGTACAATAAATATTGTTTAATTTTAACTTTCTTTAGATTTGCTCGTTACTAATATATAAACGAAAAAATACTAAGAGTCATACACTACTTTAATCAAATTTTTCTTAAGCATATAAATTATTCTTCAGTTTAAAAGTTATTTTTCCACTAAAAGTTTTGATAATGTAACAAAAATTTGCTTTTCTACTTCTTTAAAAGGAAATTGCATACTGCTTTTTGCATATACACCCCGCGACAAAAAACTAGGAACAGTGCATTATCAAACAAATCTTGTACAATAAACGTTTAATTTAAATCATATATTTAGTATGCATTTTAAGGATAAAACTGATTTATAAAAATAGCAAATTAGTGTGTTTCCCTCGCTTCAGAGTAGTTTATTCCTGCAATGCCATTAATTATGCACGACAAAAAGATAGGGACAACAACTTTCCTGCCGACGAAAGCATTTGATTGGTTAGAATTCTTATCTCAGTTACTTGTTTTTGGTATAAATCAGAGCCTGATTAAGGGGGAAGCACACATTATCTCCGCTCTCACCGGAATATTTTTACAATTATTTTTTACTTCATGTCATAGAAATTCCACGCTTTCACGAGGAAATATTTTTTATAAAAAATGAACGGTGTAAAACAATCCAATTGACTCACCGTTATTAGACACCAGAATTCTTTTAAAATAATTTTTAATGAGAATTTTCTGTTTATTATAGGAGGAAAGTATTTGTTAAAAAATAACGGTGTAAGTATAAATAATGTGTGCATTATTAATCCCCTTAATCAGGCTCTGGTGTAAATGATGTTGATATTCTCAAAACCGGTTTATCTCACTCTTTCCCGACATCCGATGTTAAGAATGGGACGCGGTAAATGTTTGAGTGCAGTTGAACAAGGAAAAATTAACTTTTTGCGTAATGAAGGTTTAACCTATCGACAGATTGCTTCAAAAATAGGTCGAAGCATTAGTGTTATATGTAATTTTTTTAAAAATACTGCAAATTATGGAAAAAAAGAAGTCTCCTGGACGACCTTCCGTACTGAATGCACGTACAAAAAGAGTCATTTTGAGAGTTGCTTTGAATTCTGCATTGTCTGCTCGAGAGATAGCTGAAGAAGCAGATGTTAAAACAAATGTGCGGAATGTTCAAGGACTTTTAAAGAGTTGTACAACCATTGAATATAAGAAAATAAAGAGGAAGCCGCCTTTAACTGAATTGCACAAGAAAGCCAGACTTGATTTTGCAAGAAAACATATGTCGTGGACTAACGAATGGAAAAGGGTTATTTTCTCTGACGAAAAAAATTTAACTTGGATAGGCCAGACGGCTGGGATTACTATTATCACGATCTGCGTAACGAGCAGCGCATTATTTCACGACGACAAATGGCTGGTGGCTCTGTCATGATTTGGGCAGCAATTGGTATCAATGGGAAAACTGATATAATTGTCCTTCCGTGCAAATTAAATGCGAAAACATATCTTGAACTTTTACAAAGACATTTATTACCGAAGGCTCCTATTATAGCTTCCTGTAATTTTATTTTTCAACAGGACAACGCCACTGTTCACACGGCCAATACTGTAAAAACATGGTTTTCTAAAAAGAAAATTACAATTCTTGAATAGCCAGCTAGATTTCCTGGCCGAAATATAATCGAAAATTTTTGGGGCTACCTCGCAAGAGAAGTCTATAAAAACCGTCGACAATTTTCTACAACAGCAGAACTTAAACAAGCCATTACAAAAAAATGGGAGAAAATTCCTCGAAAGTATATAAAAAAAATATTTGACAGTTTACCTGATAGAATTTTTGAGGTTATCAAGGTGAAAGGAAAATGCACTCATTTTTAATTTTTCTAATTTAAGACTAATTAGAATGTAATTTCCTGTGTTCCTATCTTTTTGTCGCTCATAAAAAACCCAAGACGCGTAAGATTTATTTATTTATGAAATAAGAATTGTTATCATATCTTCTATAAATATTTAGTATGTTTTTGATAATAATAAATGATCTACACAATTTAGATTGCTTTACGAAAAATTAAAAAAAAAAAACTTTTGTACCTATCTTTATGTCGCGGAGTGTAAATAGAATTTTAATTTTATAAATGCATTTTTAAAAAAAGAGAGAGAAGAAGAAGAAGAAGAAGGAAATCTAAAGTAATTGTATCTTACATAATCTTATTTTTTTTTTTTTTTTTAAGATTATAGATCGAGTCGTAAAATATGTTTTCATATGCATCTCAAACATGTCGAATTCTACATTTTTTATTCGTGTTCTGCAATAAATATTTCGGAAAATAATTTAATTCCAAAATATTATGTTTCAATTAAGGTATAAAATTAATATGAGTTGTATGTGTTGCGTTCAAGCTTCACAGCGTCCATGACATGCCCGACACAACTTGTTTACCACCAAAGAACTCAGTTAAGTTGTTTGTGGCACTGATGCGTTAATTACTTCATCTATAATGAACAATAAATTTAAACATAGGCTGTAAATAGGCTTTTATGCTAATAAAATACAGATTATTTGAATTACGAGATTTATTAAATTTCAAATGAATACCCTTGGTGACATTTTATTGGTGACAATTTCCAAAAAAATCAGTTCTCCCAAATCCAAGTAGTACTGTCAAATACAACTCACAATGTATAATTTCAACTATTAAAAATTTTAGGTGAAAATATACATTATCATTTTCATGGTGTAAAATAACAGTATAAAAGTGTAACAATATATAACATTATTAAAAAGACGAATCTTATTGTTTTTAGAAAAATAAATAATTTTTCCCATTCATGTAACGTAGATCATAATAAAGTAATTTAAAATTTTTGCCCTAATAAAAGTTATTCAAAACATGATACTTCTATAATATGCAAAAGAAATGTTTAAGTAAGTTCGCCCTCCAGTTATTTCTCTCCGTGTTTTGATTTGAAAGTATCCTCAGCGATTAAAGCTCAAATATTACGTAGAAGTTTATTTATCATATCATGCAATAGATAAATTTCACAAGAGTTGCAATTTTAGAGTGTCGCGAATTGATTTAAGAAAAAAAAATGTTTACGAACTTTAAAATTTTATTTCATTTATTTGTCTTTGTTATTAAGAATTTTGAAACAATCCCTGAAGGTAGAATTTCGACAATATATGGAAGACGTTTTCTAAATCAAATATTTTGATTTTTAATTAAAAAAAAAAAAAAGCAATACGATGAGAGTTGCAGAAGTATATATATATATATATATATATATATTTAACTACAAAAAACTGAAAATAATCTTAAACTACATTTGATTAATTATGTTAATGGAATTTTATTAAATATTTTAAAAGTAAGGTAATTTGATTTTTGTCCGTTTATTTGTGTTAAGAAAAAGTAGGATAAAAACTTTTGAATATCTATAATATGTATAAACCATATAAAAATTTTAAAAAAATAACCTGAAAAGTGATAAAATCATATGAAATTTCTTTTATTAAATAAACTAAAATAAAAATTCATTAATTCATAAAATAATTCTTGACAACATTTGTGCATATTTGTGCATTGAATTTCTTATATCTCCATGACAGCATCAGCAACAAACAAAATAATCTTGTATGGCACTCACACTGATTTCTCTTACCCTGAAATTTAATACTGTAAAGACACAATGGAGACTGAGAGTAAGATAACGAAGGGTGTTTTATAAACCTACGTTGTTTATAAACCTCAGTTCCCCACAAAAAAGCGTGAATTTCATCACAATTGACTATGAAAAAATAATTTCAGGAGTCTGTCTATGAAAACATCTCGAGTACAAAAATAGACACATCACAAAAATTAACGATCATGTAACAATAAATCGGAAACATTTAAAATGTTTTTTCACAAAATTCGAACGAAAAAAGAAATTGCTTATTTCAGTAATCAGCCAAACAAGCTGCGGTAAGATGAAAGCATCTACTAGCCGCTTGTGATTAACATAAATTCTGGTCAATAGAATTGAATTTAAGTACGCAGCAATGTAGAAATAGTGTGACGCCCTTTAACTTTTTTTTTTTTTTTAATTTTCCATGCATAGTTAAAAGGATAGAATGTTTGCTAAATATAGCAAAGACCCCGGGCTAACAGCCTGGACAATTTAAGATCCTGTGTTTTCTGCGTACTAGTGGGCATACTCTAAAGTGTACTAAGGATGCACAAGATCGACAAAAAATATGATCCGCGG
This sequence comes from Salticus scenicus, assembly GCA_963930645.1. Classification (NCBI taxonomy): domain Eukaryota; kingdom Metazoa; phylum Arthropoda; class Arachnida; order Araneae; family Salticidae; genus Salticus; species Salticus scenicus. The sequence continues at coordinate 64,106,595 of OZ005654.1, read as the reverse complement.
ATATCAGATTTTCTATATCCACGGATACGAATACAGATCTTGTGTATCTAGATCCCCAGATACGGATCTTTTAAAAAATGTTTACTATTTAAGTATGTAATATTTTGGATTTCTATTATCCGACTGCTGTAGGTAGGGTACGTATTCGTTCAAAAATTTCGATATCAGGTTTTTAACTGATTTACATGTTTTAAGGCCTCTTAAATTTATCATAGTTAAACTTTTCATAAAACATAGCCGATAAATATGCTAAATACATAAATATTTTCGAATAGTGGAAAATATATTTCTCTATTATTGGACATTTAAAAATAAAAGTCTCATAAATACATGATACTCGTATTTGTTTGTCCTCTTTTCCAATAAAAAATTTATTTAAACACATTTTGCAAATAACTAATAACATTTTAATTAATAAAACTTTTCTATAATATAGGAATTTTGCTTAAAAGAAAAAAATCTAGAAAATTACTACTATATGTAACTTATAAATCGTATTTTTTTCCTTTTAAAGAACTCTTTTAATATTTTCCATTACTTCACTACCGTTGGTAATGGGAGTACTATATTCGGTCAAAATTTTCAATATGAAATTTAATGTCTCTTGAATTAAAAATAGGGTTTTTGGCAATTGGTCTGTGTGTATGTAGGTAGACTCTACCGTACAAAGACTCTAAATGTAAACAAAGACCGTAAGTATAAACAAAAAATTATAAATCTAAAAAAAGACTAAAAATATAAACAAACGCTACAAATTTAATAAAAGACCAAAATGTAAACAAAAACTCTATATATAAACAAAGACTACAAATATAAACAAAGACCAAAATGTAAACAAAGACCTAAATGAAAAAAGAACTTAAATGTAAATAAAGGCCTAAATGCAAACAAAGACCTAAATGTAAATAAACACCTAAATGTTAGCAAAGACTATAAATGTAAACAAACACCATAAATATAAACAAATAACACACATACAAAAAAGGCCCTAAATATAAACAAAGACAACAAATATAAACAAAGACATAAATGTATCCAAAGACAATAAATACAAACCAAACAATATACGAAACAAAAACCTAAACGTAAAAAGACATCACAAATATAAACAAACAGTGTAAATTCTGACAAAACTATATACGTAAATAATGATCTAAATTAAATATCCTAAATGTTAACAAAGACTGTAGATGTAAACAAAGATTAAAAATATTAACAAAGATACTAAATCTAAATAAAGACCTAAATGTAAACAAAGACTATACATGAAAGGAAAGACCACAATTTTAAACAAAGACTACGATTATAAACAGTCAACAGATGTAAATAAAGACCAAAATGTAAGCAAAGACCTTAAATGTGAACAGAGATAACAGACTTTAACAAAGAGCCTAAAACAAGGACTACAAAAATAAACAAAGACTGTAAATGTAAACAAAGACCCTAAATGTAAAAAAAAAAACCTAAAAGTAAACAAAGACCGTAAGTGTAAACAAAGATTATAAATCTAAAAAAAGACTAAAAATATAAAGAAACGCTACAAATTTAATAAAAGACCAAAATGTAAACAAAAACTCTAAATGTAGCAATGACACTAAATGTAAACAAAGACCACAAATATAAACAAAGACCAAAATGTAAACAACGACCTAAATGAAAAAAGAACTTAAATGTAAATAAAGACCTAAATACAAACAAAGACCAAAATGTAAACAAAGACCTAAATGAAAAAAGAACTTAAATGTAAATAAAGACCTAAATACAAATAAAGACCTAAATGTAAATAAACACCTAAATGTTAGCAAAGACTATAAATGTAAACAAAGACCATAAATATAAACACATAACTCACATGCAAAAAAGGCCCTAAATGTAAACAAAGACAACAAATATAAACAAAGACATAAATGTAAGCAAAGACAATAAATATAAACAAAATTAAAAATGAAACAAAACCTAAACTTAAAAAAACATCATAAATGTAAACAAAGAGTGTAAATACAAACAAAACTATATATGTAAATAAAAATCTAAATTAAATATCTTAAGCAAACACCTTAAATCTGAACAAAGATAACAGACCTTAACAAAGAGCCAAAATCTAAACAAAGACTACAAAAATAAACAAAGACTCTAAAGGTAAACAAAGACAAAAAATGTGTGAACAAAGACCTAAATGTAAACAAATAACTAAATGTAAACAAAGACAATAAAGGAAAACAGATATTAAATGTAAACAAAGATAAATGTAAACAAAGAACCTAAATGTAAACAAAGAACCCAAATGTAAACAAAGAACTAAATGTAAACAAAGACAATAAAGGAAAACAGACATTAAATGCAAACAAAGATAAGTGTAAACAAAGAACCTAAATGTTAACCAAGGTAACCTAAAAAGGAACCTAAATGTAAACAATTTGTTAAGTGTTAACAAATAACCTAAATGTAAACAAAGATATTAAGTCTTAGCAAAGAACCTAAATGTAAAGAAAAACTACAAAAATAAACAAAGACTCTAAAGTTAAACAAAAACGTAAATGTAAAGAAATAAAATAAATGTAAAGAAAGTCCCTAAATGTAAACATACAAATATAAATTAACATCTAAATGTAAACATAAATCTAAATATAAACAAAAAGCATATACAGAATATTACATTTTGTATAAATATAAACAAAGAACATAAATTTAAGCAGTCCTAAATATAAACGAAGATTATAAATATAAACAGACCCTAAATGAAAAAAGACTTTAAATATAATTAAAGAACTAAATGTAAACAAAGAATATACATGTAAATAAAGACCCTAAGTACAAACAAAGAACCTAAATGTAAATAAAGACCCTAAGTTTAAACAAAGAACCTAAATGTAAACAAAAACTCCAATTTTAAACAAAGACCAAAATGTAAACAAAGATACAAACACAAATACACAAACAAAAGATACTAAGTACAAACAAAGAACCTAAATGTGAAGAAAAACTCCAAATTTAAACAAAGACCTAAATGTAAACAAAGACATTAAATAAAAAAAGACTATAAATGTGATCAAAGACCTAAACGTAAACAAAGATTATACAGGTAATCAAAGACCTAAAAGTAAACAAAGGCTATAAATGTACACATTCACCGTAAATGTAAATAAAGACCCAAATGTAAACAAAGACCTAAATGCAAATAAAGATCTAAATATGAACATAGACTGCAAATAGAAGCAAAGAGCCTAAATATATATAAAGACCTAATTGCAAACAAAGACTATAATAACAAAGACTACAAGCATAACCAAGACTACATATAAGTATGGACTTAAATGTAAACAAAGACTATCAATGTTAAAAAAAATCTTAAATGTAAACAAACACTATATATGTAAACAAAGAACTTAATGTAAATAGAACTGAACGTAAACAAAGACTATAAAACTAAATAAAGGCTCAAAATGTAAATAAAGACCCTAAATGTAAACAAACAACTAAATGTAAACAAAGACTGTAAATGTAAACAAAGACTCTAAATGTAAACAAAGACCTAAAAGTAAACAAAGACCGTAAGTGTAAACAAAGATTATAAATCTAAAAAAGACTAAAATATAAACAAACGCTACAAATACAATAAAACACCAAAATGTAAACAAACACTCTAAATGTAGGAATGACACTTAATGTAAACAAAGAATACAAATATAAACAAAGACCAAAATGTAAACAAAGACCTAAATGAAAAAAGAACTTAAATGTAAATAAAGACCTAAATGCAAACAAAGACATAAATGTAAGTAAACACCTAAATTTTAGCAAAGACTATAAATGTAAACAAAGACCATAAATATAAACAAATAACACACATACAAAAAAGGCCCTAAATATAAACAAAGACAACAAATATAAACAAAGACATAAATGTAAGCAAAGACAATAAATATAATCCAAACTATATATGAAACAAAGACCTAAACGTAAAAAAAGATCATAAATATAAACAATGAGTGCAAATATAAACAAAACTATATACGTAAATAAAAATCTAAATTAAATACCTTAAGCAAACACCTTAAATGTGAAGAAAGATAACAGACCTTAACAAAGAGCCTAAATCTAAACAAAGACTACAAAAATAAACAAAGACTCTAAAGGTATACAAAGACGGAAAATGTGTGAACAAAGACCTAAATATAAACAAAGAACTAAATGTAAACAAAGACAATAAAGGAAAACAGACATTAAATGCAAACAAAGATAAATGTAAACAAGGAGCCTAAATGTAAACAAAGAACTAAATGTAAACAAAGAACCTAAATGTAAACAAAGAACTAAATGTGAACAAAGACAATAAAGGCAAACAGAAATTAAATGTAAACAAAGAACCTAAATGTAAACAAAGGTATTAAGTCTTAACAAAGGACCCAAATGTAAAGAAAGACTACAAAAATAAACAGTCTCTAAAGTTAAACAAAAACGTAAATGTAAAGAAATAAAATAAATGTAAAGAAAGTCCCTAAATGTAAACATAAAAATAAAGATTAACATCTAAATGTAAACATAGATCTAAATATAAACAAAAAGGATATACAGAATATTACATTTTGTATAAACATAAACAAAGAACATAAATCTAAGCACACCTAAATATAAACGTAGATTATAAATATAAACAGACACTAAATGTAAAAGAGTCCTTAAATGTAAATAAAGAACTAAATGTAAGCAAAGACTTAAATGTAAACAGAGAATATAAATGTAAATAAAGACCCTAAGTACAAACAAAGAACCTACATGTAAACAAAAACTCCAAATATAAACAAAGACCTAAATGTAAACAAAGATAATAAATGTAAAAATATATCCTAATTGTAAACAGATTACAAATGTAAACGAAGAAACTAACTGTAAATAAAGTCCGAAATGTAAACAAAAACATTAAATGTAAACAAAGATTATAAATTGAAAAAGGACCCTAAATATAAAAAAATATAAATCTAAAAAAAGAACCTAAATGTAAACAAAAGTATAAATGTAAACAAAGACCCTGAATGTAAATATAGACCTAAATGTAAACAAAGTTCTACTTGTAAACAAAAATCTAAATGTAAATAAAGACACGAATGTAATCAATGACTATAACTGTATATAAAAACACTAAATGTGAATAAAGACTTAAACATTGACAAAGAACCTGAATGTAAACAAAAAATGTAAATGTAAACAAAGACAACAAATATAAACAAAGAGCCTAAATGTAAATAAAGGAATAAATGTAAAAAAGACTGTAAATGTAAAAAAAAAACTTAAATGTAAATGAAGACTACAACAATAAACAAAGACCCTAAATGTAAATAAAGACCTAAATTAAAATTTTAAAAAAGACTATAAATGCAAACATAGACCTGAAATATGAACGAAGACAATAAAATTAACAAAGACTACAAATATAAACAAAGAATAAAATGTAAATAAGGAACTAAATGTAAACAAAGACTATAAATATGAACAAAGAACCTAAATGTAAAAAAAAGAGTCCAAATATAAAGAAAGACCTAGAAGTAAAAAGACAATAAATGAAAACAGACCTAAATGTAAAAGATTAACTAAATGTAAAGAAATGCTATAAATGTAAACAAAGACCCTAAATGAAAACAAAAATTATAAATATTGAGAAAGACCCAAAATGTAAATAAGGACCAATATGTAAACAAAGACCTAAATGAAAAAAAGGACTAAATGTAAACAAACATCCTAAAATAAACAAAGACTAAAGTTAAAAATAGACCCTAAATGCAAACAAACCCCTAAATGTAAACCGACTATAAATGTAAACAAATATTGAAAATATGGACAAAAACTACAAATATAAACAAAACCTTTAAATGTAAACAAGATCTAACTGTAAACAGACTATAAACATAAACAAACACCTAAATTTAAAGAAAGTTCTAACTGCAAACAAGAACTATACACGTAAACAAATATCCTATATGTAAATAAAGATCTATACGTTAAGACAGACCTAAATTTAAACAAAGACCCTAAACAATCTTTAACCACGTTTCTTGCGACCATGGAAGCTTCTACGCATGTGCGGATTGAAAGAATTCACTGTTAAAATAGGGGAGATAATTTTTTCGTTGACAGAAAATAAGCGATAGGGGAAAACCGAATGACTGGAAGTTTACTAAATCCCAGTATGTCGTTCAACTTAGCACCCCTCAAAGATTTTGGACTCGTCCTTACTGCTAGGCGTAGAAAACGTGGTTATACTATATAAAAAATCTTCAAATGTAAACAAAGACGATAAACGTAAATAAAAACCTAAATGTAAACAATGACATAAAAGTAAACAAAGACTATAAATATAAACAAAGACATTAAACGTAAACAAAGGCCTTGAATGTAAAGAAAGACTATAAACGTAAAGAAAAACTATAATATAGACAAAGACTACAAGTATAAACAGAAGCTTTAAATGCAAACAAGATCTAACTGTAAACAGACTATAAACGTAAACAAAGACCTAAATGTAAACAAAGACATTAAATGTAAACAAAGATCTAAGTGCAAACAAGGACTATACATGTAAACAAAGATCCCATATATAAATAAAGATCTAAATGTTAAGAGAGACCTAAATGTACACAAAGACACTAAATATAAAAAAACCTCAAATTTAAACAAAGACGATAAACGTAAATAAATACCTAAATGTAAACAATGACATAAATGTAAACAAAGAATATAAATATAAACAAAGACATTAAACGTAAACAAAGGCCTTAAATGTAAAGAAAGATTATAAATGCAGAGATCCTAAATAAAAGCAAAGACTATAAATGTAAACAAAGACTATAAATGTAAACAAAGACCCTAATAATAACTGACATTTTACCTGCAAAGGTAAAGTGTAAACAAATACATTTATTTCAAACAAAGACCTAAATGTAAATAAATACCTAAATGTAAACAAAGGCTCTAAATGTAAACAATTATCGTAAATATGAACAAAGACCCTTAACGTAAGCAAAGATCCCAAACGTAAAAAAGAACTAAATCGAAAAAGGCTATAAATGTAAACACTATATGTGAACAGATTTTAAATGTAAGTAAAGACCCAAACTGTAAACAAAGACATTAAATAAAAAAAGATTATAAATGTGATCAAAGACCCTAAACGTAAACAAAGACTATACAGGTAATCAAAGACTTAAACGTAAACAAAGGCTATAAATGTGAACAATCACCGCAAATGTAAATAATGACCCAAATGTAAACAAAGACCTAAATGCAAATAAAGATCTAAATGTAAACAAAGACTGCAAATATAAGCAAAGAGCCTAAATATATATAAAAACCTAATTGCAAACAAAGACTACATATAAGTATGGACCTAAATGTAAACAAAGACTATCAATGTCAAAAAAATCCTAAATGTAAACAAACACTAAATATGTAAACAAAGACCTTAATGTAAATAGAAGTAAATGTAAACAAAGAACTAAATGTAAACTAGGAATTGAAATGATATAAAATACTTAAATGTAAACAAAGACTACAAATATAAACAAAGACCCTAGATAATAACACTAGCCTTGGCGTTGGAATATTAAAACCCGAATAAACTAATACGTCAGAAACGCCAAAGAAATATATTTGAGATGCACACAGCTGTTTCGGTATCCTTAAGCGTACCGTCTACAGTGCAAAAAGAATTTAGAATCTGGAGAAGTGCTCATATATATAGGAGAGGGACCGAATTTAGTTCAACCAATAGGATTGCGGGAAAGTGGGGGGGGAGAGTGGCCAATAGGAATTTAGGAATGTTAGCTGTGTAAACAGGGGAAAAATTAAGAAAATGTGGACTGAATATAAAATTTCCAACAGTTAGACAAATAGGGAATAGCGAAATCACAATTTACAAGGTTTTTAAAATTTTTATAAATATGAAAAGCTTCAAAGAAATCGAGTTCATGAATGGATTTAGGTATGCAAATTATTTTAACTGAATTAAATTTAAAATTATGATTTTCCTCCCTGCAATGTGTAGAAATATCCGATTTATTGGTTTCTTGTTTGCGGACGTAATTCATATGTTCTTTTAGACGAAATTTAAGACTGTGTTTAGTTTGGCCAATATATGATTATGACAGACCACACTGACAGGAAATACTATAAATGCCCCAAGAATTATGCATATCAATGGGATCTTTTAACTGAGAAAAGGTGAGTTTATTGGAAGGCAAAAATATTATTTTAAAATCATACTGTTTGAGAATTTTAGCTATGGTTTGACTGAATTTAGGGAAAATAGGGTAAGACAATACTGATATTAGAAGAGACTGATTTAGTAGACGAAATACGAGGGAGTTGTAATTTTTGGATAGCTTTGTCTATAATGGAAGGGTCATAACCTTTGTCAGTTGCAATGGCTTTCAGGTATTTAATTTCAGATTTTAATAAAATAGGATTTCAACAAATATTAAGGGCATGGTTTACAAAAGTATAGAAAGCAGCCATTTTTTGGTTAGGTGGGTGACATGAATGCGCATGGGGAGGAAGGAAGACTGCAAATTTTTTTCGATAAACGGTGGTTGAAAATCCATTTACAGTGCGAGAGACGAGGGTATCAAGAAATAGAAGGGAGCCATATTTTCTATTTCATATGTAAACTGGATATTACTGTCAATTGAATTTAAAGTTTCTAAGACATGTTCAATATTGTGATGAGTTATGTCGATAAGCGTGAAGATGTCGTCAACGTAACGGGTCCAAAATAGAAAAGATATTTTCTTAAAAAGCTTGCTTTCGAAATAGTGCATGTAGTGCGAGAGGTTTAGCCATGGGTTCCCCTCTCTCCCCAATTCTCGCAGATATTTACATGCACTATTTCGAAAGCAAGCTTTTTAAGAAAATATAATTTCCTTGGCAAAAGCAGGACTGTCTTGCTTTTACATCCAAGGCAGTAGCACGTGTTTGTTTGCACCTGATGAAGAAAGGCTACGTCCTAACCGGTTATGCTGGTTTAAAATTTATGGTGTGTGAAGAAGTTTTAATATCTATATATTCATTGTACACCAGTTTTCAATTTAGTTTTGGTTTACATTTATGGTCTATGTTTATATATGTTGTCTTTGTTTACATTTACGTTCTTTGTTTACAGTTATAGTTTCTTTCATTTAGGTATTTGTTTATATTTAGGTCTTTATTTGTATTTTAGGTCTTTGATAAATTTATAATCTTTGTTTTCCTTTAGATATTTTTAGATTTAAGGTGCTTGTTTACATTTATAGCTTTTGTTTACATTTATATTTTTGTTTACATTTAGGTCTTTGTTTACATTTAGTTCTTTGCTTATATTTGTAGTCTGTTTTTGGAGTTTTAGTTTAAATTTAGGATCTTTGTATACATTTAAAGTCTGTGTTTATATTTACGTCCTTATTTATATTTGTACTCTTTGTTTATGTTTGTAGTATCATTTTGCATTTATTGTCTTTGTTTACATTTAGGTCTTTATTTACATTTAGGACCTTTGTTTATATTTGCAGTTTTTGTTTATATTTATTTTCTTTATTTACATCTAGGCTGTATGTTTATATTTGTAGTCTTCGTTTTCATATAAAAAAGACCTAAATGTAAACAGACAGCAAATATAAACAAAGACCTAAATTTAAACAAAGACCTAAGTGTAAACAAAGACTATAATTAAAAACAAAAAACAAAATGCAAACAATGACCCTAAAATTGATAAGACTATAAATGAAAACAAAAACTATAAATATAAAGAAACACCTGAAACGTAAACAAAAACTTAAATGTAAACTTAGGCTATAAATGTAAACAGACCCTAAATGACAACAAGTACTCCAAATACAAACTGACCTAAATGTAAATGAAGTCCCTAAATATAAGCAGAATATAAATATAAACAAAGATGCTTAATATAAACCAAGACTATAAAACTAAAAATGAACCTAAATATAAAGACTACCAATGTAAACAAACACCCTAAATCTAAACAAAGACCTAAATGTAAACGAAGACTACAAATGTAAACAAAGACCTAAAAGTAAACAATGACTGTAAATTTAAACAAAGGCCATAAGTCTTAACAAAGAGTGTAATTGTAAACAAGAGAAAAACTAAATGTTAATAAAGAAACTAAACGTAAAGAAAGACTACAAATGTAAATATCGACTATAAATGTAAACAAAGAATTAAATGTCAACAAAGACTGTAAATGTAAACAGACTAAAAGTAAACAAAGAACGTAAGCGTAAACAAAGATTATAAATCTAAAAATAAACTAAAAATATAAACAAAGACTACAAATATAAATAAAGACCTAAATGTTAACAAAAATTCTAAATGTTAAGAATGACATTAAACTTGAACAGACTCTAAATGTAAACAAAGACCTAAATACAAACAAAGTCTATAAATCTAGAAAAGACTAAAAATGTAAACAAAGACTACAATTATATAAAAAGACCTAAATGCAAACAAAGTCTATAAATCTAAAAAAGACTAAAAATGTAAACAAAGACTACAATTATATAAAAAGACCTAAATGCAAACAAAGTCTATAAATCTAAAAAAGACTAAAAATGTAAACAAAGACTACAATTATATAAAAAGACCTAAATTTAAACAAAGATCTAAATGAAAAAAGAACTTAAATGAAAATAAAGAACTAAATGAAAATAATGAACTAAATATAAGTAAAGACTATAAATGTAAACAAATAATAAAAATACAATTAAAGGCCCTAAATGTAAACGAAGACAACAAATATAAACAAACATCCTAAATGTAAACAAAGACCCAAAATACAAAAAAGACTGTATAAACTAAACGAAAACAGCAAATTTAAACAATGTGAGTAAATGCAATGAAAGACTACAGATTTAAGTAAAGACCTAAATGTAAACTAAGGCTATATATGTAAGCAATAACATTAATGTAAACAGACTAAAAGTGTAAACAAAAGAGACAAATATAAACAAAGACCTGAATGTAAATAGACAGTAAATGTAAACAAAACTATATATGTAAACAAAGGCCTAAATGTAAACAGACAATAAATGTAAACAAAGAACTAAATGAAAACAATGAACTAAACGTAAAGAAAGGCTATAAATATAAACAAAGAAATGTAATAAAAAATTATAAATATTAAGACAGACATTTAATTAAAGACCTAAATATAAACAAAGACATAAATGAAAACAAGGACTATAAATGTAAACAAAGAATACAGATATAAATAGACACTAAATGATAACAACCATCTAAAAATAAACAAAGATTAAAAATATAGACAAAGACTAATAATAAAAAAAACTTTAACTGTAAAAAAACCTAACTGTAAACAGACTATAAATGTAAACAAGGACCCTAAATGTAAACAAAGACCATAAAATAAACAAATACTCTAAATGTAAACAAAGTCTAAAAAATTTCAATAAATACCCAAAAGTAAACAATGACATAAATGTAAACAAAGACTATAAATATAAACAAAAGCCATAAATATAAACAAAGACTATAAAAGTAAACAAAGGCTCTAAATGTAAACAACGACTATAAATGTAAACAAAGATCCTAAATATAAACAAAGACTATAAAAGTAAACAAAGCACTATATGTAAAGAAAGACTATAAGTATAAACAGAGATTCTAAACAAAGACTTGAAATGTAAATACAGGCCCTAAATGTAAACAAAGACTATAAATGCAAACAGATATCCTAAATGTAAAAATGACAAATGTAAACAGACACTAATAATAACTGACATTTAATCTGCAAAGGAAAAGTGTAAAAAAATACATTTATTTAAATAAAAAACCAAATTTTAAATAAAGGCTGAAATGTAAACAAAGACTACAGATATAAATAGACACTAAATGCAAACAATCACCTAAATGTAATAAGATTATAAACGTAAACAAAGATTAAAAATATAGACGAAGACTAATAATATAAACAAAACCATAAATGTAAACAAATCCTAACTGTAAACAGACTATAAATGTAAACAAAAACATAAATGTAAACATGGAAACTATACGTAAACAAAGATATAAGTGTAAACAACGAACTTATATGTAAAGAAAATGTAAGACCTGAATGTTGTCAAAGAGCTAAATGTTGCCAAAGACCATAATATGAAAAAATACTATAAATGTAAACAAACAACAGAAATGTAAATAAATACCTGAAAGTAAACAATGATATAAATGCAAACAAAGACTATAAATATAAACAAAGACCCTCTTAACATAAACAAACGTAAAAATAAACAAAGAAACAAAAGTTAAATATACATAAATGTAAACAAAGACCAAAATGTAAACTAGGACTATATATGTAAACAAATCCCCTAAATCTAAACAAACACTACAAATATAAACAAAGACCCTAAATGTAAACAGAGTCTATAAATGTAAAGAATGAATCTCAATGTAAACAGAGGCCCTAAATGTAAATATTTGTAAACAAAGAATGTAAATGTAAACAAAAACCCTAAATGTAAACAATGCAACAAATAGCAAAAGACCCAAAATGTAAACAGACTAAATGTAAACAAACACCTTAAATATAAACAAAGACTACAAATATCAACAAAGAATACAGTGTAAACTATAACTTAAATGAAACAAAGACTAAAAAGGTAAAAATGACCTTCAATATAGACAAAAACTACCAAAATAAACAGACTATAAATGTAAACAAAGATATAAATGTAAACATTTCAGGTATTTTTTAACAATTATAGTCCGTTTATAGTTAGGTTTTTGTTTACAATTGAAGTCTCTGTTTATATGTATAGTCTGTGTATATTTATAGTCTTTGTTTGCAAATATAGTCTTTATTTACATTTTGGTCTTTGTTTACATTTATGGTCTATGTATATGTTGTCTTTCTTTACATTATGTTCTTTGTTTTCAAATATAGTCTGTTTCATTTAAGTCTCTGTTAAGATTTAGGCCTTTATTTACATTTAAATATTTGCTTACATTTATAATCTTGTTTTCCTTTAGATGTTTTTAGATTTAAGGTGTTTGTTTACATTTTTAGCTTTTGTTTACTTTTATAGCTTTTGCTTACATTTTCTTCTCTGTTTACATTTAGGTCTTTGTTTATATTTAGGTCTTTGTTCATATTTGTAGACTTTATTTGGAGTTTTTCTTTAAATGTAGGATCTTTGTATACATTTATAGTCTTTGTTTAAAATTAAGTCCTTATTTATATTTGTACTCTTTGTTTATGTTTGTAGTATTAAATTACATTTATAATCTTTTTTTACCTTTAAGTCTTTATTTACATTTATGTCTTTATTTACATTTAGGCTCTTTGTTTATATTTGTAATCTTCGTTTTCATTTAAAACGACCTAAATGTAAACAATGACACTAAATGTAAACAAAGACTACAAATACAAACAAAAACAAAAACAAAATGTAAACAAAGACCCTAATTGTAAACAAATACTCCAAATATAAAAAGACCTAAATGTAAACAAATCCTAAATGAAAAAAGTCCCTAAATATAAGCAGACTATAAATCTAAACAAAGATCCTAAATATAAACTGACTATAAATGTAAAAAAGACCCTAAATATAAACAAAGACTACATATGTAAACGAAGACTATAGACGTAAACAAAGACCTGAAAGTAAACAATGACTCTAAAAGTAAACAAAGACGGTAAATGTTAACAAAGAACCTAAGTGTAAGTAAAACCTAAATGTAAAACGACTATAAATGCATACAAAGACCCAAAATGTAAACAAAGATGACAAGTAAAAAAAATTATAAATGCAAACAAACACCTGAACGTAATCAAAGTTTATAAAGGTAATCAAAGACATCCAAATGTAAACAAAGACATAAATGCAAATAAAGACCTAAATATAAAAAAGACAGCAAATATAACCAGCCTAAATATATATAAACACGTAAATTTAAACATAGGCTATAAATAACAGAGTACAAGCATAAACAAAGACAACAAATGTAAATAATGATCTAAATGTAAACAAAGCCTATGAATATCAACAAAAATCCTAAATGTAAGCAAAAACTAAATATGTAAACAAAGTCCCTAAATGTAGATAGAACTAATTGTAAACAAACATTATAAAACTAAACAAAGAACCAAAATGTAAATAAAGACCTAAATGTAAACGGGACTGTAAGTGTAAACAAAGTCCCTAAATCTAAATAAGGACTACAATTCTAAACAAAGACCCTAAATGTAAACTAAGACCTAAATAAAAACATATATCCTAAATGTAAACAATGAACCTAAATGTGAACAGTGACTAAATGTAAATTAACATCTTAAATATAGACAAAGATTACACTGTAAACAACAACTTAAATGAACAAAGACTAAAAGGGTAAGAAAGACCTTGAATGTAAACAAAAATTCCAAATATAAACAACTATAAATGTAAACAAAGATAAAAATGTAAACATTTAACGTATTTGTTAACATTTATAGTCTGTTTACAGTTAAGTTTTTGTTTACATTTAAGGTCTTGTTTATATGTATAATTTGTCTATATTTATAGTCTTTGTTTGCAAATAGTCTTTGTTTGCAAATAGTCTTTATTTTCATTTTGGTCTTCGTTTACATTTAGGGTCTATTTTTATATATATTGTCATTGTTTACATTTAGGTTCTTTGTTTACAATTATAGTCTGTTTCAATTAGTCTGTTTCAACACTAAATGTTAATTAAATACCTAAATGTAAACAATGACAATAAATGTAAACAATGACTATAAATGTAAACAAAGACCTAAATGTAAACAAAGACTGTAAATGTAAACAAAAACTAAAAGTAAACAAAGGACGTAAGAGTTAATAAAAGTTATAAATATAAAATTATACTTTAAATATAAAAAAACACTACAAGTATTAGGTCGTTGCAAAAGTTCGTGCGGACGCAGATCATTTTATAGCCTCCAAAGACGAGAGCTTCTATCGCCTTGGTATACATTTGTTACCCGAAAAATGGGGTAAGGTTGTAGAAAGTAATGGAGAGTATTTTGATTAAAAATTGCCATTTGATTTGATGTATTTTTATGAAATGAAGTGATAAAAAACCGCAAGAACTTTTGCAACGACCTAATATAAATTAAGATCTAAATGTGAACAAAAACTGGAAATGTAAAGAATGATATTAAATGTAAACAGAGTGTAAATGCAAAGACCCTAAATGTAAACAGACCCTAAATGTAAACAAAGACCTAAATGCAAACAAAATCTACAAACCTAAAGAAAGACTAAAAATGAAAAGAAAGACTACAAATATAAAGAAAGACCTAAATTTAAATAAGACCTAATCAAAAAAGAACTTAAATGTAAATAAAGACCTAAATGCAAACACATCTGAATGTAAATAAAGAACTAAATATAAATAAAGACTATAAATATAAAAATAATAAAAATACAAAAAAGGCCTTTAATCTAAATAAAGACAAAAATTATAAACAAAGACTATAAATGTAAACAAAGACCCTAAATACAAATAAGAGTAAAAGTAAGCGAAAACAACAAATTTAAACAATAACTGTAAAAGTAAAGAAAGTCTGCAGATGTAAATAAAGACCTAAATGAAAACAAAGACTATAAATGTAAACAATAACACAAATGTAAACAGACTAGAAATGTAAAAGAGATTACAAATATAAACAAAGACCTAAAAGTAAATAGATTGTAAATGTAAAAAACTATATATGTAAACAAAGACCTAAATGTAAAATAGATCCTAAGTGTAAACAAAAACCTTAAATTTAAACAAAGACTGTAAATGTAAACAAAAATATAAATGTAAACAAAGACCTAAGTTAAAGACGCTAAGTGTAAACAAAGACTGTAAATGTAAAGAAAGACCAAGAACATAAACAAAGATCTTAAATTAAAATAAAGATCTAAATGTAAGCAAATATACTGATGTATATACCTATTGCAATGTAAGCAGAGACTGTACATGTAAAGAAAGACTATGATTTTAAACAAAGACTATAGATATAAACAGACCACCAATGTAATTGAAGACCGAAATGTAAACAAAGACCATAATGATAAACAAAAACTCAAAATGTGAACAAAGATCTACATGTAAACAAAGGCACTAAATTTAAACAAACTTTAAATGTCAAAAAAGATAAATGTTAACAAACACTAAATTTAAACAAAGCTAATAAATCTTAACAAAGAGCATAATTTAAACAAAGGCTACAAAAGTAAACAAAGATCCTAAAATAAAACAAAGACGTAAAGAAAGAATATAAGTGTAAAGGAAGACCTTGTATGTAAACAAAAGTCTAAATGTAAACAAAGAACTTACGTGTAAACAAAGTGTATATACAGATTATTATATTTTGTACAAATGTAAAAAAAATCTTAAATGTAAATAAAGACCTAAATGTAAAGAAGACTTAATGAGCGTTTTTAAAATCTTAATTCAAATTTTTCTAACGAATACATATATAGCACAGCAGACACTTAGCCCAGCTCTCCCAAAATAAATAACCAACAGTAAACCGATGAGTCAAAAGATCTTAAAAGATAAGGAATAATAAATAATAAAATTAGAAATTAACAATTAGTAAATGTTAACAGATTATAAGTGTAAACAAACAACATAACTGTAATTAAAGTCCTAAATGTAAATAGACCTTTAATGTAAACAAAGATTATAAATTTAAAGAAGACCTTAAATATAAACAAAGACTAAAACTGTAAACAAAGAATCTGAATGTAAACAAAAAGTATAAATGTAAACAAGGACCCAAAATATGTAAACTAACAGCTAAATGTAAACAAAAATCTAAATGTAAATAAAGACTCAAATGTTAACAAAAACTATAAATGTAAATAATACCCTAAATGTAAATAAACACTTAAAGTAAACAAAGAACCTGAGTTCAAATAAGGAATGTAAATTTAAGTAGACTACAAACTAAGAGCCTAAATGTAAATAAAAGCCTAAATTTATAAATAATCTTTGTTTACGCTTACGTACTTTGTTTACATTTACAGTCTTTGTTTACATTTAGATCTTTGCTTACATTTATAGTCATTGTTTACATTTATAGTCTTTATTTACATTTAGGTACTTTATTAACATTTAGTGTTTTTGTTTGCATCCAAGTCTTGTTTACAATTACACTCTTTGTTTACACTTATGGTCTTTGTTTACATTTACAGTCATTGTTTATTTTAGGTCTTTGCTTACATCTCTAGTCTTCGTTTATATTTAGGTCTTTGTTTACATTTAGGGTCTTTGTTTACTTTTCTAGTCTTTGTTTATATTTAGGGTTTTTTTAGATTTATTGTCTTTTCTTATTTAGGATCTTCGTTTAGATTCATATTCTGCTTATATTTTGGGACTTCATTTACATTTAGGATTTGTTTGCATTTATGTCTGTTTATATTTGGAGTTTTTGTTTACATTTAGGGTCTGTTTACATTAAAATCTAAGTTTACATGTAGGTCTTTGTTTACATTTAAGGTGTTTATATTTATACAAATAAAAAACACCCTCAATGTAAACAAAGTGTAAATGTAAACGAACACCTTAAATATAAACAAGAATTACAAATATAAATAAAGACTACACTGTAAACAATAACTTAAATGAAACAAAGATTAAAGGGTTAAAAAGACCTTCAATGTAAACAAACCTAACTATAAACAGACTATAAATGTTAAGAAATACCTTAAATGTTTACGTTTATATCTTTGTTTACATTTATTGTCTGTTTATATTTGGAATTTTGTTTACATTCAAGGCCTTTTTTACCTTTTTTGTCTTTGTTTCATTTAAATTATTGTTTACAGTGTAGTCTTTGTTTATATTTGTAGTCCTTGTTTCTATTTAAGGTGTTCGTTTGCATTTAATCTTCGTTTACATTTAGGGTCTTTTTTATTTTTTGTGTGTGTTTATATTTAGGGGTTTTGTTTACATTTACGGTCTTTGTTTACATTTAAGGTCTTTGCTTACATATTGTTCGTTATTTACATTTAGGGTTTCTGTTCACATTTAGGCTCATTGTTTACCTCTATAGTCTTTGTTTTCATTTAGGCTCTTTGTTTACATTTAGGTATTTGTTTATATTTAGGGTCTTTGTTTATATTTGTAGTCTTTGTTTAGATTTAGGGACATTGTTTACATTATGTCTATTTACATTTCGGTCTTTGTTTATTTTTATAATGTATGTTTACTATTAGTTCTATTTACATTTAGGGACTTTGTTTACATATTTTTCTTTGTTTACATTAAGGATTTTTGTTTACATTTAATTCCTTACTTAAATTTTTTGTCTTTGTTTATGCTTGTAGTCTGTTATTTATTTTCTTGTAGTCTGTTATCTGTTCATTTACATTTAGGATTTGTTTGCAATTAGGTCTATATATACTATGTTATTGTGTTATATTTGCAGTCTTTGTTTGTATTTAGGTCTCTATTTGCATTTATGTCTTTGTTTACATATCGATGTTTATTTACATTTACGGTCAATGTTTACATTTATAGCCTATGTTAACGTTTAGATCATTGATTACCTTTATAAACTTTGTCCACGTTTAGGTGTTTGTTTACATTATAACCTTTTTTTTTTACCTGTTGTTTACATTTACTTTGTTTACATTTTTGGTCTTATTTTACATTTATAGTCGTTTTACATTTAGGTTTTATTTACATTTAGTGTCTTTGTTTACATTATGGGTTTTTCTTTATACTTACGATTATTGTTTACATTTATTGTCTTTGTTTACATTTAGGCCTTTTTTTACAATTAGGTCTTTATTTGAAATAAATGTATTTGTTTAAACATTTCCTTTGCAGATAAAATGACAGTTATTATTAGGGTATTGTTTACATTTGTCTTTTTTACATTATATGATATCTGCTTACATTTATAGTCTTTGTTTACATTTAGGGCATTTCTTTACATTTATAGTCTGTTTAGGATCTCTGTACATTTAGTGTCTTTGTTTACATTTAGGGCCTTTGTTTACTTTTATGATCTTTGTTTATATATAGGGCCTTTTTTATATTCATAGTCTTTGTTTACAATTATATCATTGTTTACTTTCAGGTATTTATTTACATTTGTCGTCTTTGTTTACATTTAGGTCTTTGGTATTATTAAGATCTTTCATTTTATTTACATATAGAGTCTTTGTTTACACTTAGATATTTGTTTACACTTAGTGTCCTTGTTTACATTTAGGTCTTGTTCACATTAAAGGTTTTTGTTTATATTTTTAATCTTTGTTTACATTTATAATCTATTTACATTTAGGTGTTTGTTTGCATTTAGTGTATATTTGTATCTGTAGTCTTTGTTTACATTTATAGTCCTTGTTTTCATTTAGGTCTTTGTTTACATTTACGTCTTTATTTACATATTGGGTCTTTCTTAATATTTATATTTTTTTATTATATTTCTTTGTTTATAGCCTTTCTTTACATTTAATTCCTTGTTTACATTTAGATCATTGTTTACATTTATTGTCTGTTTACATTTAGTTCTCTTTTTTAGGTTTTTCTTTATATTTGGACTCTTTGTTTACATTTAGATTCTTTGTTTGTATTTATATTCTTTGTTTACACTCAGTTACATATTTATACTTGTATTCTTCGTTTATATACGTAGTCTTTGACTACTTTTATTGTCTTCGTTTACATTTAGGGTCTATGTTTGCATTTATAGTCTTTTTTTAATTTAGGTCTTTATTTACGTTTAGGGTGTTCGTTTATATATGCAGTTTTTTTATATTTAAGGCATTTGTTTACATTCATAGTCTGTTTACATTTAAGTCTTTATTTACGTTAAGTTCTTTCTTTATATTTGTATGCTTTGTACATATTTAGGGTCTTTGTTTATATTTAACGCTTTTCTTCATATTTATGGTCTTTGTTTACATTTAGGCTTTTTGTTTGAAGCCTACTTAAATTTACATTCCTTATTTCAACGCAGATTCTTTGTTTACGTTTACGTTTTTATTTACATTTATGATATTATTTACATTTATAATTTTTGTTAACATTTGGGTCTTTATGTAGATTTAGATTTTTGTTTACATTTAGGTGTTTATTTACATTTAAGTCTTTATTTACATTTTGGGTCATTGTTTACATTTATGTTTTTTGTTTACATTCAGTTGCTTTGTTTAAGTGTTTGTTTATACTTAAGATCTTTTTTTAAATTTATAATCTTTGTTTACATTAAAGGTCTGTGTACATTTAGAACTTTAATTATAGTTAGGTTCTTTGTTTACACTTAAAATCTATTAACATTTACTAATTGTTAATTTATAATTTATTGTTTCTTTTGACTTTGTAGTTGACTGGTTGGCTATTTATTTTGGGAGAGATCTGGGCCAAGAGACTGCAGTGCTATATATATATTCGTTTTAAAAATTTGAATAATTATTTTAACAGCACTCATCAGACCTTTTTCTACAGTTTGATCTCTATTTACCTTTAAGATCTTTGTTTGCATTTATACAAAATATAATACTCTGTATGTACACTTTGATTAAATGTAAGTTCTTTGTTTACATTTCGATCTTTGTTTACATTTGTATGTTTACAGTTAAGGTCTTTCTTTACATATTTTTATATTTAAGGTATTTGTTTATATTTATAGCTTATTTTTACATTTACTTCTTTGTTTACATTTAGGTCTTTGTTTACATTTAGTTTTTTGTTTATATTATCAGTCTTCATTTGGAGTTTTTGTTTAAATTTATGATCTTTGTATACATTTATAGTCTTTGTTTTTATTTACAGCCTTATTTATATTTGTACTCTTTGTTTATGTTTGTAGTATTAGTTTGCATTTTGAGTCTTTGTTTACATTTAGGTCTTTATTTACATTTAGGCTCTTTGTTTATATTTGCAGTCTTTGTTTATTTTTATTTCCTTTATTTACATTTAGGTTGTTTGTTTATATTTGTAACCTTCGTTTTCATTTAAAAAAGACCTAAATGTAAACACAGACTACAAATAAAAACAAAGTCCTAACAAAGTATTTATTTACATTTGTAAACAAAGACTACAATTATAAATAAAAACCCAAAATGTAAACAAAAACCCTAAAATTGAACAGACTATAAATGTAAACAAAATCTACAAATATAAACACCTTAAATGTAAACAAAGACCTAAATGTAAACTTAGACTATAAATGAATACAGGCCCTCAATGTAAACAAATACTCCAAATATAAACAGACCTAAATGTAAACAAATCCTAAATGTGAATGAAGTCCCTAAATATAAGCAGACTATAAATCTAAACAAAGATCCTAAATAAATAAAAGATTATAAATCTAAAAGAAGACCCTAAATACAAACAAATAATACAAATGTAAACAAAAACCTAGATGTAAACGAAGACTATAAATGTAAACAATAACAATAAATATAAACAGACTAGAAATGTAAACAAAGACTACAAATATAAACAAAGACCTAAATGGAAAATGAATGGAAAAGTAAACAAAACTATACATGTAAACAAAGACCTAAATGTAAAAAAAGATCCTAAGTGTAAACAAAGACCTTAAATTTAAACAAAGACTATAAATGTAAACAAAATTTTATATGTAAACAAAGACCTAAATTACTGACGCTAAGTGTAAACAAATACTATAAATGTAAACAAAGGCCAAAAACATAAACAAAGATCTTAAATTTAAATAAAGACCTAAATGTAAAAAAAGACTATACATGTGAAGAAAGACTACAATTTCAATTAGAGACTACAATTATAAACAGTCTACAAATGTAAATAAGACCTAAATGTAAACAAAGACAATATATGTGAACAAAGTTCCTAAATGTAAAAAAGCCTCAAAATATGAACAAAGAATGCAAACAAAGATCTAAATGTAAACACACAACAGACTTTAAATGTAAAAAAGATAAATGTAAACAAAAACCTAAATGTAAGCAAAGATAATAAATCTTAACAAAGAGCCTAAACGTAAGCAAAGACTACAAAAATAAACATGTAGACAAAGAACCTAAATATGAACAAAACGTATATACAGAGTGTTATATCTTGTATAAATGTAAACAACGATCAAAAATATAAATAAAGACCTAAATGTAAAAAAAGACCTATGAGCGCTTTTAAAATTTTAATTCAAATATTTAAAACGAATATATATATATGTATATATATAGCACAGCAATCTCTAGGCCCAGCTCTCGCTCAAAATTACTAGCTAACCAGTCAACCGTAGAGTCAAAAGGGGAAGAATAGTAAACAATAAAACTAGTAAATTAACAATTAGTAAATGTAAACCGATTGTAAGTGTAAACAAAGGACCTAACTGTAATTAAAGTCCTAAATGTAAACAAAGACATTTAATGTAAACAAAGATTATAAATTTAAAAATGACCTTAAATGTACACAAGGAATCTAAATGTAAACAATATGTATAAATGTAAAGAAAGACCCAAAATGTAAATTAAGACTTAAATATAAACTAAGACCTAAACAAAAATGTAAATTCATATAAAGACTCAAATGTAAGTAAGGACTATAAATGTAAACAAAGACGTTAAATATAAAAAAGACTAATGTAAACAAAGAAACTAAATGTAAATAAAGACTTAAATGTAAACAAATACCTTAAATGTAAAAAAAGACTGCAAATATAATCAAAAACCCTAAACATAAATAAAGACCTAAATTAAAAAAAAGACTATAAATGCAAACATATACCCTAAATGTAAACGAACACAATAAAAGTAGACAAAGACTACACATATAAACAGAGAATACACATGTAAATAAGGAACTGAATGTAAACAGACTATACATATAAACAAAGAACCTAAATATAAACAAAGAACTTAAATGTGAACAAAGAGACCAAATATAAAAAAAAACTAAAAACACAAAGACCTAAATGTAAACAGACAATAAATGTAAACAAAGACCAAAATATAAACTGACAATAAATGTAAACAAAGACCTAAATGTAAACAATGAACTTAATGTAAACAAAGAAATATAAATATAAATTATAAATATTAAGAAAGACCCAAATTGTAAATGAAGACCTAAATTTAAACAAAGACCTAATGAAAACAAGGACTATAAATGTAAACAAAGAGCCTAAATGTAAATAAAGATAAGAGATATAAATAGACACTAAAGGCATACAAACACCTAAATGTAAACAGATTATAAATGCAAACAAAGATTAAAAATATAGACACAAGCTAAAAGTATAAACAAAAATATTAAATGTGAACAAGACCTGACTGTAAACAGACTATAAATCTAAACAAAGACCTAAATGTAAACAAGGACCCTAAATGTAAATAAAGATCTAAGTGTAAACAAAGACCCTGTATGTAAATATGATGTTAGATCTAAATGTTACCAAAGACCTAAATGTAAACAACCATAAAATAAAACAAATATTAGAAATCCAAAAAAAGTCGGCAAATGTAAATAAATACATAAAAGTAAACATAGATATAAATGGAAACAAGGACTATAAATATAAGCAAAAACCCTAAATATAAACAAAGACTATAAAAGTAAACAAACAACTTAAATGTAAACAAAGACTATAAATGTAAACAGAGATCCGAAACAAAGATTATGAATGTAAACAAAGGCCCTAAATGTAAATGAATACTCAAAATGTAAACATATATCCGAAATGTAAAAAAAACAAAAAAAAAGACATTTTATCTACAAAGGAAAAGTGCAAACAAATACATTTATTTCAAATAAAGATCTAATTGTAAATAAAGAGCTGTAATTGTAAACAAAGACAATAAATGTAAACAATTATCGAAAATATACACAAAAACTTTTAATGTAAACAAAGACCATACATGTAAATAAAACCTAAATGCAAAAAGACTATAAATGTAAAAAAATACCTAAACGTAAACAAAATTTATAAAGGTAATCAAAAACCTAAATGTAAACAAAGGCTATAAATGTAAACAGTGGCCGTAAATGTAAATAAACATCCAAATGAAAACAAAGACCCAAATGCAAATAAAGACCTAAATATAAACAAATACTGCAAATATAACCAAATAGCCTAAATATTATATATAAGAACCTAATTGTAAACATAGGCTTTAAATGACAGAGACTACAAGCATAAACAAAGACAACAAATATAAATAAGGACCTACATATAAACAAAGACTATGAATGTCAACAAAAATCCTAAATGTAAACAAAGACTAATATGCAAACAAAGTCCCTAAATGTAAATAGAACTAAATGTAAACAAAAACTATGAATGTCAACAAAAATCTTAAATGTAAACAAAGACTAAATATGTAAACAAAATCCCTAAATGTAAATAGAACTAAATGTAAGCAAACAATATGAAACTAAACAAAGAACCGAAATGTAAGTAAAGACCTAAATGTAAACAAAGACCTAAATGTAATCTAGGACTATAAATGTAAACAAAGTCGCGAAATCTAAACAAAGACTACAAATATAAACAAATACCCTAAATGTAAACAAAGTCCTAAATGTAAACAAATACTATAAGTATAAACAGAGACTATAAATATAGATAGACTGCAAATATAAACAAAGACCTTAAATGTAAACAAAATCCTAGTTTTAAACAGACTATAAATATGAACAAAGTACCTAAATGCAAACAAAAAGCTAAATGCAAGCAGACACTAAATGTAAATATAAATGTAAACAAAGACTATAAATGTAAACAAAGATCGTAAATGTAAACAAAGGCCTAAATGTAAACGAAGAGTCTAAATATAAACAAAAACTATAAATGTAAACAAAGAACCTGCATGTAAACAAATAGCCTAAATGTAAACAAAGACTTTAAATATAAACAGCTACAAATTTAAACAGGCTTCCTAAATGTAAACAAAGACTTAAATGTAATCAAAGAACCTAACTATAAACAAAGTATACAAATATATACAAAGATCCTAAATGTAAACAAAGACCTAAATGTAAACAAAGATCCTAAATATAAACAAAAGCGTATAAATGTAAACAATCAACCGAAATGTAAACAGAGACCCTAAATGTAATTAAAGAACTAAATGTAAGCAATGACCGTAAATGTAAACAAAAACTATAAATGTAAACAAAAATCCTATATGTCAACAAAGACAACAAATAAAAAAGAGCCTAAATGTAAACAAAGACTAAATGTAAAAAAAGACCGTAAATGTAAACAAAGACTCCAAATATAAACTGACTATAAATGTAAACAAAGATTTAAATGTAAACGATTAGGGTATTTATTTACATTTATAGTCTGCTTAGAGTTAGGTTTTGTTTATATTTAAGGTCTGTTTATCTTTATAGTCTGTCTATAAGTCTTTGTTTACATTTAGGGTCTTTTTTTATATATGTAGTCTTTGTTTACATTTATAGTCCTTGTTTCATTTATGTGTTTGTTTACATTTTACGTCTTTGTTTTCATTTAGGTATTTTTACATTTAGGGTATTTGTTTAGATTTATAATTTTTGTTTAGATTTACTTCTTTGTTTATATTTAGGTCTTTGTTTGCATTTAGTTCTTTGTTTATATTTGGAGTTTTTGTTTACATTTAGGACCTTTCTTTACATTTATAATCTTTGTTTAAATTTAAGTCCTTATTTACATTTGTACTCTATATGTTTGTAGTAATAGTTTACATTTATAGTCTATGTTTACATCTACAGTCTTTGTTTACATTTAGGACTTTATTAACTTTTAGGCGGTCTGTTTATATTTGCTGTTTTTTACATTTATAGTTTTTATTTACATTTAGGCGTTTTGTTTATATTTGTAGTCTTTGTTTACATTAAAAAAGACCTAAATGTATAAAAGACTATAAATGTAAACAACAACTATACATATAAACAAAGACCTAAGTGTAAACAATGAATCTAAATGACTAGAATTATAAACGAAGACCACAATTATAAACGAAAACCCAGATTTTAACAAAGACCTTAAAATAGAACAGACAATAAATGTAAACAAAAACCCTAAATGTAAATAAAGACTACAAATGTAAACAAAGACCTAAATGTAAAAATAGACTATAAATATAACCAAAGACCCTAAATGTAAACAAATACTCCAAATATATACAGACCTAATTATAAGCAAATCCTATATGTAAATAAAGTCCCGATATGTAAGCAGACTATAAATGCAAACAAAGATCGTAAATATAAACAAAGACTATAAATCTAAAAAAGTCCCTAAATGTAAACAAAATTGATAACTGTAATTTCGCTGTACCTCCTTTGTCTGATTTTTGGAAGTTTTACATTCAATTCGAATTTTTTTTTTTTTTTTTTTTTTTTTTTTTTTTACTAAAAGTAATGGTTTCTTAATTTCCTATTGTTAATCCCTCCATTCTACCTAATTCTGTTGGTTGATTAAACAGTTGTAAAGCCCGTTCCTTTCTTATACATAAGAGCACTTTCGTTTCGTTTCGTTTCTTTATAGTCCAGTCAAAATAGGAAAAATAGAAGAAAAAAATCGTGTAGTTTTGAAATTTTGCATACTCATAGCCGAGGGGGTCCTGAACAACATACTAAAAGTCCCCGCCCGTGGGGGGTGAGCGGGGGAAGGGGGGGGCATTTAAGGGGGGCAATTTTCAGTTTTTATTACATATAGGCAGATGAAATAACACACTTTCTTGAAAAATTCTTTTTTGCAATAGTAAAATCAACTAAAGTGTGCAATTAAAAGGGTTCTTGTCAAATATTTTCCAATGTAAAAAACAAATATATACATAGGGAATATGCGAGGATAATACAGCATGTTTTGTAAGTTTTAAATAATTTTAAGGCTAGTAGGCGCAAGTGGCGGTTTGAGTAAAAATCTGGATAAGTCCAGTCAAAATAGGAAAAATAGAAAAAAAAAATCGTGTAGTTTTCAAGTTTTGCACACTCATAGCCGAGAGGGTCCTGAACAACATAGTAAAAGTGCCCGCCCGTGGGGGGTGAGTGGGGGGCAGGGGGCATTTAAGGGGGGCAATTTTCAGTTTTTATTACATATCTTAAAAACTCACATTTAGAGAAAAAATTTCAATTACAAAATTAATCTACGCAAAATTTCCTACAAAAATGTATATTACATTTTGTTTGTACGATCATTAGTTTAGAAGATATAGGGAGATGAAATAACACACTTTCTTGAAAAATTATTTTTTGCAATAGTAAAATCAACTCAAGCGTGCAATTAAAAGGGTTCTTGTCAAATATTTTCTAATGTAAAAAACAAATATATACATAGGGAATATGCAAGGATAATACAGCATGTTTTGTAAGTTTTAAATAATTTTAAGGCTAGCAGGCGCAAGTGGCGGTTTGAGTAAAAATCTAGATAACGAAGATCCAAAACCGATCAACATTAAAAAAAAAATCGTGTAGCTTAGAAATTGAGCACAGTTATAAAGTTAAGGGCCCTGAATAACCTACTAAAAGTCCCTAAACGTGGGGGGGGCATTTAAAGGGGGCACATTTCATTTTTATTAAGTATCTTGAAAACTATCGCATTTAGAGAAAAAAATCTCAATTGCAAAATTAATCTACGTGAAATTTCCTAAAAAAATTGTATATTCTATTTTGTTTGTATGATCAATAGTTTAGAAGATATAGGGGAACGAAATAACACATTTTCTTGAAAAATTCTTTTTTTTTTTTTTTTTTTTTTTTTTTTTTGCAATAGTAAAATCAATTTAATTGTGGAATTAAAAGGGTTCTGATAAAATATTTTCTAACGTACAAAACAAATATATGCATAGGGAATATGTAAGGATAATACAGCATGTTTTGTACGTTTTAAATAATTTTAAGGTTAGTAGGCGCAAGTGGTGTTTAGGTAAAAATCCAGATAACGAAGATCCAAAACCGATCAACATAAAAAAAAATCTTATAGCTTGAGATTTTTTTTCTCCAAATGCGATAGTTTTCAAGATACTTAATAAAAACTGAAATGTGCCCCCTTTAAATGCCCCCCTCCCACATGGTTAGGGACTTTTAGTATGTTATTCAGGGCACTTAACTCTATAACTGTGCTCAATTTCTAAGCTACACGATTTTTTTTTATGTTGATCCTTTTTGGGTCTTCGTTATCTAGATTTTTACTGAAACCGCCACTTGCGCCTGCTAGCCTTAAAATTATTTAAAACTTACAAAACATGCTGTATTATCCTTGCATATTCCCTATGTATATATATGTTTTTTACATTAGAAAATATTTGACAAGAACCCTTTTAATTGCACACTTTAGTTGATTTTACTATTGCAAAAAAGAATTCTTCAAGAAAATGTGTTATTTCATCTCCCTGTATCTTCTAAATTAATGATCGTACAAACAAAATGTAATGTACATTTTTGTAGGACATTTTGCTTAGATTAATTTTGTAATTGACATTTTTTCTCTAAATGCGATAGTTTTTAAGATATGTAATAAAAACTGAAAATTGCCCCCCTAAAATGCCCCCCTGCCCCCCGCTCACCCCCCTCGGACGGGGAATTTTAGTATGTTGTTCGGGACCCTCTCGGCTATGAGTGTGCGAAACTTCAAAACTACACGATTTGTTTTCTTCTATTTTTCCTATTTTGACTGGACTTATCCAGATTTTTACTCAAACCGCCACTTGCGCCTGCTAGCTTTAAAATTATTTAAAACTTACAAAACATGCTGTATTATCCTTGCATATTCCCTATGTATATATATGTTTTTTACATTAGAAAATATTTGACAAGAACCCTTTTAATTGCACACTTTAGTTGATTTTACTATTGCAAAAAAGAATTCTTCAAGAAAATGTGTTATTTCATCTCCCTATATCTTCTACACTAATGATCGTACAAACAAAATGTAATATACATTTTTGTAGGAAATTTTACGTACATTAATTTTGTAATTGACATTTTTTCTCCAAATGCGATAGTTTTTAAGATATTTAATAAAAACTGAAAATTGCCCCCTAAAATGCCCCCCCCCTGCCCCCCGCTGACCCCCCACGGGCGGGGACTTTTAGTATATTGTTCAGGACCCTCTCGGCTATGAGTATGTAAAATTTCAAAACTACACGATTTTTTTCCTCTATTCGTCAAATATTGGCCTTCGTTGCCTGGACTATTATGTACTGATGATAGTACACTGAATGCTACTGAAACAACTGTGCTCTATTTCATTATTTTCTTTCTCGTTCAAGACTTTCATGACTTTTCCTCTATTTATTTAATAGAGTGTGATTATAAATAGACTTGCTGTTTCAAAACACTGTAACTTTAAATCTACTAGTCAGAATGACTTGATATTTTGCCAAAACAATCGTGAGGCATTTTTCGGCGAAGAAAAGAAAATTTTCAAAATTTGCCTATAAATGGCGCTGCCAAAAGTTGCATGTTTAATGTGTAAGTATGCATTTAAATTATTAAGACGAGATAGTCACAACGTGGACACGTTCTTCCGACTTAAAACCGTGTGATTTCTGTCTTTTTTGGATACGTGAAGAATGCTGTTTACAGAGGATGGATTGCGAATCTGACCTACTCGAAGGCAAGTATCACGCGCAATATTCACAGCATTAGAACACATACCCTCCGATTTTTGCGGAACATGCCGTTTGGCGCTTCGAACTAGTAGCGGAAGAAGACGAAGAACATATTGAATAACTTATGTGTTAATCATCCGTTAGGAATTTGTTCCATTGAGCTCCTCTTTTTTCTTGTCACTATCACGGCTTTCACTGCAAAAGCATATTCTTGTCTTTTCTCTAATAAATTTGTCATAAATACTTGGAGCCTATTGTTCCCTTTCGGCTATAACAACATTCCTGTGTCTAGCAAGTCCATTTAAGCAAGTTCATTCAAGCAAGTCCATTTACCAAGTCCATTTAGCAAGTCCCTGACATTATTTTGACAGCGCCATTTACCTGCACATTTTGAAACTATCTTTTTTTCCCTTTGCAAACAAAATTCCATTGCCTCACGATTGTTCTTATAAAATACCAAATTAGTTTTAAAGTTAGAGCATTTTGCAATAGCAACTTTAATTATAATTGCCCTGTATCTTAGACATTAAAAAACCGTTAAAAAAAAATTAAAAAAATTAATTTGTATTTTTTTTTTTTTTTTTTTTTTTTTTTTAGAAAACGTTCTGCAGAAATATCTTAGCAACAATACAGAAAACGCAATTCTAATTTTATAGAGAAATTATTAATAAATGACATTTATCATGTAAGCCATGATCTACAAAGCTGGATTAAAGAATTGCAATAAAATCTAAGATTACAATAAAAATGAGTAATTCTTATGTAATGAGTAATTCTTACGATTAAAAGCATTTTTTATTTATTATTATTATTATTATTATTATTATTGTTAATATTATTTTAAGGCATCCATATACATTAGATTTTAAATTCTGCAAAAATTTACTTTACAGATATTTTTTTAAGTGCATTTATTAAATGGAAATTCACTTACATGTGGAACATTATATGATACGATTTTATTTATTTTTTTCTTTAAGTAATCTGTTAAAATAATTAAATGTAAAGTTAGTTTTCATGCAATGCACATAAATATTCTAATCGATAAACCTTTAATAACTAAAACCCTAAAAAAAAAAAAAAAAAAAAAAAGTATGATTATTTCCCATTAGTTTTATTTTAATTCATTTCTAAATCAATGCGAATTTTACGTTTAATTAACGTCTTGATGAAACGCAATTAAATAATGGCTCATTAAAATAAAATGAAAAAGAATTTCCTTCTAAGCTGAAACAGTAAAATGCTCAATTATTTTAATTACTTATTCATTAATTGTGATACCCCATTAAAAATGAATGAATAGCTACCACATTAAAAATTACAAAAATTTATTAATACAATATAATAAAATAGTCTAAATGCTGCATTATGATTGAAAAAAAAATCCAAATATTCAGAAATGTTTATAAACTTTACAGTGTGGCATCTGAAATGTTATATCTGTAACTTAATTTAAATCAAGCTCTTTTTTTTTTTTTTTTTTTTTTTTTTCTACCAAAAGTTCTGAAACTTTCTGTAATTGTGCGTGGTATTACTGTTTCTTTTTCCTGCAACATGAATTTCTGTATTAGAATCCCTTTTTATTTATTCCTATACTTCACTTATAATATCCATGGGTTTCTTTTGAAAATAAATCCATTATAGAGTCAATTCATTTTTATGCTATTTTTGGAGACAACCTTTCACCCGTGATTCACAGAAGCAGTAAAAGCAACAATATATTATCCTTTTCTAATTTCCAGCTTAGTTCTTTCAATTCATAGATATAGTAATATATATAGATCTATCACACCCATGTTATGGTGCAAATATTTTTGATGCCGAAAAAAAAGCTTTGGAATCAGCCATTAAACGGTATTAAAAAAAAATTAATATGAAACTGTATCTGGAGTTTTTCATTCACCTTTTGTAAATAAATTATTCATAAATTTTATTTGCTAAAATATTCGTGTGTATTCCCGTGTGTATTCACTCGGGGACAGCCGGCCATATTTTGGTAAAATCGCCGTCTTTTCCCAAGCGAAAATGAATCACTTTTTTCTCCCCAATGATCAATCTATATATTATAACTATACCTATGTTTCAATTAAGAGTTCTGGTTAAGAATTATTACTAGGAATTAAAGAAACAAATAAAAGCTCCCGGATAAACGGAGAAAAAATCTCTTCGCCGATTAAGTTTTCATTTTGTCAAAAGATAGAATTCCTTCGAGTAGAGTAAAAATTTACTTTATAATCTTTAATTACTTTACTTTTGTGATGAAACCTTAAAATGTTATTCTTTTCTTTATTTTGAAGAAAATAATGTATTAATAACTGTCATTGTAGCTTTTCTTTAATAATAATAATAATAATAATAATGAATCAGCTTTTCTTTATTTTTCTTTTTCTTTTCTTTTTACTTTCCGAACACTATAGTCAGAAAAGTATTGTAATCATGTGAAAAATCCGAATTTAAGATTGTGATGTTTCTATACGTTTCGAGGTCCGTGAGTCCGTTTTCACTATTTTTACGAGTATGTATGTATTTGTGTGTGTGTGTATGTGTGTATGTATGTGTGTATGTATGTGTGTATGTCTGTGAGTGAACACGCTAGCGTCTAAACGCTTTGTTCGAATAAGCTGAAAGTTGGTACGTATATTGTAAGTCGCCATACGAACCCTATTGATTTTGGTGAATCTAGCACTTATAGTTTTTTTACAGATACACCAGGAAAAATTCTTTATCATTATGGCCTATGGAGCCAAATTTTTAAAAGTGCGATAGCATCTAAACGCCTTATTCAATTGAACAAAAAATTTATACACATGTTATAGGTCCCAGTTGCACCAACTGTATAGATTTTGGTGAATTTAGCGCTTACAGTTTTTTTTACAGGGACACAAAGAAAAATTCTTTATCATTATGGCCTATGGGACCAAATTTTTAAGTGCGATAGCATCTAAACGCCTTATTCAATTGAGCTGAAAATTTATATGAATATTATAAATCACTGTTGCACTAAGTATAAGCATTTTGGTGAATCTAGCATTTATAGGTTTTTACAGAGGCACAACGAAAAATTCTTTGTTATTATGATCTATGGGCTCAAAGTTCAGTAGCGTTAAATAAAACGACGTGTACTATATGGAGAAAAATACTCAAACACTCTATTGTTGTTTTCTCTCTTTTGTTTGTTTAACAACTCCTCTTTCTTTACTTTATCTACAAAACTGTTAATTACTCAATGTTCAAAAAGTCGAGTGGAGTCACTTTAGATTTTTTTTTTTTTTTTTTTTTTTTTTGTATAGTTTTGTAATTGCTTAAAAACAGCAAAGCTATAAATATATATATTTTTTTTTTAATTTGGGCAAAATAATTTCAGAAAAGCATCTTTATAGCTTTGTTTCTAAAGAAAAAGAAACAGAATACTAAGGATTCTAAAGTAGAACATTAAAGATTACTTTAGTATAGTCATTCATATCCTATATAATTTGCTTACACACTAGGAACTAAGCCATGGTGTACTAAAAAGAAACCTTCATTTTACTGAATAATTACATTCAGAAATACAATATACTTGAATAACTTTCTGGGGTACTGTAAACTAATCAGTTATGCTAATGATATTTTATTCTTTAGAAAAAATGATTTCGGATATCTTAATAATGTACATTCATTTCATTGCGTTGTATTAAGTTCAAAAACAACAAAATATGCTTTAAAAATATATATCTTATAGATCATAATTTTCGGAAATTTCTGTGATTCCTTATATAGAAAATCGTCTCTCCAATTATGAAGATTTTCGATAGCGAACTTATAAAATATAAAATAATTCAATAAAGAAATCTCGTACACAGTATTTTTAACTTGTACTAAAATAAATATCTTTTATTTAGCCATTCATGGAATTTATGGATTCTTGTTATTCCTTGAAAAATATGCTTTTAAGAATCTAATTTTAGAATAACATCAAAAGCTTTACATGCATTTTAAATTATTAATCTCAACTTTTATTTTCAAATGTACAAAATCAATAGACTGTGACTTCAAAGCTAGGGGCATACATGTATTTCAAAAGGAAAAGAACGTTTATTTGCGTAAGGTTATAAATAGCTCTGTTGCATGTAAAAGATTTTTTTAATGTTATCTTCCAAAACTTTATACGAAAATAAGATTATTATTTTTTCCTTTATTCTTTTATTTATTTGTAAATTGCATGGATTTCTTAAAAATGTATATTTATTATTTAAAGTCATAAAATACAAACCTTAATTAAAATGTAAGGGCTTAAAAATATCTACCAGACAAATTTAAGAAAACCTCGGTTACATTTTTTACTCTTTGTGTTATTTCGAATACAAAGAATTAAATGTAATTTTAGAAATTTAAAAATTTTACTAAATTTTTGTCACAAACAATTAACAAACAACTCTGCATTTCTTTAACAACTTAAAAATATAGAATGCGCCCTGGATTTACAGTCGGTAACAGAAGTATCCGAACACTAGCAAAAATTCCTATATAAAAAGAGTAGAGTTAATACTGTTTCGTTAAATAAATCCTTGTCGAATCATATTCTTAGTCAGTCTAAGAACTTGATTCGACAAGGATTTATTTAACAAAAAAGTATTAACTCTACTTTTTTAACACTTTCCAACAAGGTTGAAAAGTGTTTATAACTTCGGTTTGTCTGTCTCTCTGTCTGTCTGTCTGTCCGTCTGTCTGTCTGTCCGCGCTCTAACTCCCGTAAATATTTATGGAATTTCTTGAAACTGATATATGTTATTCAAGTTCACTATCGGACGGTGCCTATTGAAAATGGAGTTTATACCTCTACTGGTTTGTGTACAGGGACAACCGAAAGTATTTCAAAGCATTGTGTTCTATGAGAGGTATTTCTACAAACCATTTTTTCATACCTTTACTGTAGACATACCTTAATGAATTTGAAATATGTTATTCAAGTTCACTATCGGACGTTTCCTATTGAAAATGGAGTTTATACCTCTACTGGTTTGTGTACAGGTATACCCGAAAGTATTTCAAAGCATTGTGTACTATGAGATGTATTTCTATAAATCATATTTTCATACCTTTACTGTAGACATATCTTCATGAAATTTAAATATGTTATTGAAGTTCACTATCGGACGTTCCCTATTGAAAATGGAGTTTGTACCTCTACTGGTTTGTGTACAGGGACACCCGAAAGTATTGAGAAGCATTGTGTTCTATGAGAGGTATTTCTATAAACCATATTTTCATATCTTTAGTGTAGACATAACTTAATGAAATTGAAATATGTTATTCAAATTCATTGTCGGACGTTCGCTATTGGAAATGGAGTTTGTACCTCTACTGGTTTGTGTACAGGGACACCCGAAAGTATTTCAAAGCATTGTGTTCTATGAGAGGTATTTCTATAAGTCATATTTTAATACCTTTACTGTAGACATATCTTAATGAAATTTAAATATGTTATTCAAGTTCACTATCGGATGTTTCCAGTATAAAATGGAGGGAATACCACCATCGGATTATACACAGGGACACTCAAAAGTATTCGAAAGCATTGCGTTCAATGAGAAATATTTCTATAAATCAAATTTTAATAAACTTAGTTTCTACGAAATTTTAGGAGATTGAAATATGTTATTTATATGCACAAAAGAATGCTTTGCATAGAATATAGCATGATTCGCATTATATATACAGGGTGGCACAAAAATATCCAATTAAATTAATAGCTATTAATAAAAAAATTGCTAGATATGTACTTTCGTTTACGTTAAGCGTTTTAAACACTTTCTAACATTTTTAACACTTTCCAACAAGGTTGAAAAGTATATATGACTTCGGTTTGTCTGTCCGCGCTGTAACTCTCGTAGATATTTATGGAATTTCTTGAAACAGATATATGTTATTCAAGTTCACTTTCGGACGTTCCCTATTGAAAATGGCGTTTATACCTCTACTAGTTTGTGTACAGGGACTCTCGAAAGTATTTCAAAGCATTGTGTTCTATGAGAGGTATTTCTATAAACCATATTTTCATAACTTTACTGTAGACATATCTGAATGAAATTGTAATATGTTATTCAAGTTCACTATTGGATGTGTCCTGTATAAAATGGAGGAATTACCACCACCGGTTTATGTACAGGGATACTCAAAAGTATTCCAAAGCATTGCGTTCTATGAGAGATATTTCTATAAATCAAATTTTAATAACTTTACTTTCCACGAAGTTTTTGGAAATTGAAATATGTTATTTATATGCACAAAAGAATGCTTTGCACAGAATATAGCATGATTAGCATTAGATTTACAGAGTGGCACAAAAATATCCAGTTACATTAAGAGCTATTAATAAACAATTGCTAGAATTGTACTTTCGTTTACGTTAAGCGTTTTTAACACTTTCTAACATTTTGTAAGTGTGAATATGATTTCAGTTTTGTGTATCTGCCTGTCCGTTTGTCTGTCTGCCTGTCTGTCTGTCCGAGCTCTAACTCCCGTAAATATTTATGGAATTTCTTGAAACTGATATATGTTATTCAAGTTTACGATCGGATGTTCCCTATTGAAAATGGAGTTTGTACCTTTACTGGTGTGTGTACAGGTATACACGAAAGTATTTCAAAGCATTATGTTCTATTAGGGGTATTTCGATAAACCATATTTTCTTACCTTCACTGTAGACATATCTCTATTAAATTGAAATATGTTATTCAGATTCCCTATTGGATGTTTCCTGTATAAAATGGAGGAAATACCACTACTGATTCATGTGCAGGGATACTCAAAAATTTCCAAAACATTGCGTTCTATGAGAGATATTTCTATAAATCAAACTTTAATACCTTTACTTTCCACGAAGTTTTAGGAAATTGAAATATGTTATTTATATGCACAAAAGAATGTTTTGCATAGAATATAGCATGGTTATCATTAGATTTACAGGGTAACACAAAAATATTCAGTTATATTAAGAGCTATTAATAAAAAATTGCTAGAATTGTACTTTCGTTTACTTTACGCGTTTTTGAAACTTTCTATCATTTTTTTAGTGTGAATATAATTTCAATCTCTGTATCTGTCTGACTGTTCTTTTGTCCGTATGTCTGTCTCTCTGTCTGTTTTACTGCGCTCTAATTCCCATAAATATTTATGGAATTTCTTTAAACCGATAAATTTTATTCAAGCTGACTATCGGATGTTCCCTATTGAAAATGGAGTGAATACCTCTTCTGGTTTGTGTACAGGACACCCAAAAGTATTCGAAAGCATTGTGTTCTATGGGAGGAGTTTCTATAAACCATATTTTAATACCTTTAATGTATAGAAACTTCAATGAAATTTTAATATGTTATTCAATTCCCTATCGGATGTTTCTTATGTAAAATAGAGCACATTTCTAACTGGTTTGTGTACAGGGGCACTTGAAAGTATTCCAAAGCATTGTGTTGTATGAGAGTTATTTTTATAAACCGAATTTTAATAATTTTATTCACGACAAAGCTTAATGCAATTGAAATATCTTATTCGTATGCACAAAAGAGTGTCTTCTATATAATATAGTATGGTTAGCATTAGATTTACAGGGCCACACAAAAATAATGAGTTACATTAAGAGCTATTAATAAAAATTTGCTGGAAATGCACTTTTGATTACATAAGCGTTTTAAAAACTTTCTTATAATTTTAGTGGGAATATGATTTCAATTTCTGCATTTGTCTATCCGATTGTCTACCTTTCTATCTGTTTGTCTCCGGCTCCTATCATCCGTGAATATTTTGAGAATTTTTAAAAAATGACACACTCAAGTTCCCTATGGAATGTTCCCTATTTAAAATGCCATATATAGGTCCTGTACAACTAGTTTGTTTACAGGGACAACAACAACAACAATAAAAAAAAAAACAATGTATTACGTTTTAGGACAGAATTTTTTAAAAGTTATATTTTATAAATCTTTCTACTATAAAAATCATAGAAACATTTACATGCATTATTAATATTCTAAAATATTGTTTTGTATAGAACATGATATGATTAACTTTCAGATTTACAGGGCTACACTAAAATATTCAGAGAGATTAAAAGATGTAATTATAATCTAACGGCTGCGTTTTCTTTTGCGTTAAGCCTGTTTAACACTCTCCAAAATGCCTAAGAGTAATTTTAAAATCAATTAGTCTATCTGCATGTTTTTCAGTCGTTCAGTCTGTTGTGTGATAAAGTAGGCAAAGAATATTAAAAGTTATCGAAACAATTGCGTACAGTTGGAAAGTGTTACTAATCAATGCGTACTGCATGATTTTTCTTTCTTGTTTACATAGGAATACTTTTGTTACCGACTGTACGTATAAGCTACAAATCTATAGCTTCTAAAACTATACACTGAGAAAAAGTTCTGTAACTGATATCTAGAATCTAAATTGTGGCTCCAGAAAAAATAGTTCCA
Organism: Salticus scenicus; assembly: GCA_963930645.1. Taxonomy (NCBI): domain Eukaryota; kingdom Metazoa; phylum Arthropoda; class Arachnida; order Araneae; family Salticidae; genus Salticus; species Salticus scenicus. The sequence continues at coordinate 64,068,578 of OZ005654.1, read as the reverse complement.
TGTCTTCCTTATAAATTCTAGTTCCCTTTGAAGGCGAGTTCTAGAAACCCCTATCAGAATTCTAGAGCGTTTGCTTATATTCTCGAGGGCAAAGTTATTTAAAAAATTCTGCAAATAAGTGCGAATACAAGAGGCGGAATTCAGCAACTATAATCTTGGTTTATTGCCCAATTCTAGAAAATCAAGCGAGAATTTCTTGCAGTACAAAAGATTCAGAATATTGTTTCACCATCTAGAAATGTGTAGACTAGAAATTCTGGATCATTTCGTCGATTCAGTTTATTGGAGTGCCTTATTAGCATAGCTTGGAAATTTATATTTCTAGTAAAGGGATTTAGAAAATGACCACTTATTCATTCTATATGAAGGTGGTATTTTATTTTTCTCAGTGTACCTACTAAAATCATGGATGCTAACATTTTAATTTATTCCGGAGTAATTTTAGCCCCGCCTTTATTTCGCATCACTTTATTTATGGAAAAGTTATCTCCAATCTACAACTTCGATAAAATAAGAAAAAAAATTACTTTAAAAAAATAAGTGGTAGGAAATAAAGGCGGAGCTAAAAATACTCCTACGGAATAAATTAAAATGCTGGCATCTTGCTAAAAAGGTGCCTTTTGGGGTCTCTACTTTCTCAGGACTCCCAAAATGTTGCCAAAGTGAGCAAGTTTCGTTTATACTTAAATATACAATACTGATATACGTGCGGACCCAACGAAAATAAGCACTTAAAACCCCGTAATGTTAAAATACACTGCCATATAAACTTTATACCTAAATTACTATTTGAAACTTTTTATTTGAAATTTTCCTGTAATATTTTTTTCCCAATTTTAGCAATGACAGTGTTAGAAAATGTACATAATAGTGTCTTAATACATTTTTATCAAATTAGTAACGATTTTGCTGTTCCACAATAGAATGTCTCCAGATTGAGATAGAGAAAAAAAAATCGATGTATGCAATTGGTCTGAAAAATAGCGATTCAATTTTAAACTAAAATAGGTTTAAAAATGTCTGTATTTAAAAGACCACTTGCATATAAAATTGTGAATTTACTTATAAAAAAATGTAATATTCAGTTGCCGAAATTTAAACTTATATATATATTTCTTTAGAGAGGGGAAAATGGTGTATTATATATATATATATATATATATATATATATATATCATAAAAGAAGTTTAAATAAACATACGTAAGTAAAAATTTATATAATTAAAAATATTTTCCTTAATATTTGAAAGTGAACACGATTCAAATATTTGGTTCGAAAAATATTCTTCTCTAAATGTTTAAAAGAATGCATGCATCAAAATTTGTATGCACATCATAATTACTTTTACTAACATAAGTTTTTCATCATCCAGTATCTGGCAATTAACTGAATGTGTGCTTTTGCATACTAATTTTAAAAACTCCATCTATTCACTATTTTTTACACTCACTTTTTTCTCACACTTAATCAATGAAAAAATAAAATAAACAAGACATTAGTTCTCTTTATAGATTAGTCTCTTTTTTTCTGTTTTTGAAATGTAAATCTTGTTTAGTCAGTGTGCAAAGGTATTTAGAAAAACCTGATATTTTTATGAGATTAGAATAATAGTTATAAGATTGTTTCGGTAAAACGAAATACAGAAAAAGAAAAATTATAATAATAAAGAAACTTTTAATGATATAAAATATACTATTTTATATTACTAGTTATCAAAACATTGTGTAAAAATAAGATAATCAAAACGTATCAGATAACAGTTTACTAGCTTCTAAATATGGTATACTACAAAACTTGCCCGAATTTTCAAATTTGTTTTATTAAAAGAATAATAGTATGTTTCAAATTGAGATTTACACGATTTATTTAAAAATATATATTACATTTAACTTATAAAATAAAAGTGATAATGCGACAAAATAAATGGTCAAACTATATTAACTACATCTCAAAGCATGCAAATCCAACATCAAAGGAGTTCGAAAGTTTTTAGGAATCTAATACTTTATTTAAAAAATATATATTACATTTAACTTATAAAATAAAAGTGATAATGCGACAAAATAAATGGTCAAACTATATTAACTACATCTCAAAGCATGCAAATCCAACATCAAAGGAGTTCGAAAGTTTTTAGGAATCTAATACTTTATTTAAAAAATATATATTACATTTAACTTTAAAATAAAAGTGATAATGCGACAAAATAAATGGTCAAACTATATTAACTACATCTCAAAGCATGCAAATCCAACATCAAAGGAGTTCGAAAGTTTTTAGGAATCTAATACTTTTTCTTATATATATAGAAAAAAGGAAAATATATATTTTACATTAGGAAAATGTAAAGAATTACACATTCCAGATAAATTATTTAGTTTATTTTGCGTTATTTTCTTTATACTAATATAATTATTCCAAAGTTTTCTTTTTAAAATTATAGAGACGAAATAATTCTTTCATAACAATTTGTATAATACGTTTATCCCACGTCAAAATTAAATGGTACTTCTAACATTATCTAAAGTTCTTAATAATATTGAAAAGCATTTAATCGGCAATTATTTCCGTCATTAAGGTTATAAGTTCATCAGAATTTCATAGCTTAAATCGAATAGATATAATTTATTAATATCTGCCAAATTTTATCTTATGTTTGTAAAATTTCAATTAATCATTAATCATTTTTAAACCATAAGCCGTGTTCGTAAACTTTTCATGTGTTTAACTTTTACCAACTGTTGCCAAAGAAAAATTAATCATGAATGCAGACAGTTAGCCTTGTTTAGACACATTACTTATATTGAAAAGAATATTTTTAATCTATAGTTTATGCAAAGAAATCTTTTTGTAGATGATTTGAATTAAAATCAAAATTTTCTTTTTCCTTCTTTTTTTTCCTCTTTTTTCTACATATATGTTTATACTGAATAAATCATTCTGATCTTCATAAAAACATGTTTTATAAAGAGAAATTCAAAAAGTTTATATTATTAATGAATAATTGGTGAAGAATATCTATTATAAAATAGCAGTTTTAATGAATAGAAATAAAAGTAAAATAGAAGTATTAATCTAATTTGAAATAAATCAGTGTTTAGAACCATTAATTACATAAAAATATATTTTATTATTCATGTTGGAAGTATATTCTACTCTGTAAAGTATTAAACTTTTAATACTTCTGATACTTGCCGGGAATTTTATAAAAAGGTTTTTTGTAATGATTTTGTTTAGTATACAATCATTTTATCAAGGCAAACAAAAATTATGTATAATATACAATATAAACAAAATTTAATTCAATCGAAAAAAAAATTACTTTGACTTAGTTTGGTCAGTTGAACCGAAAAAATTCAAAGGTTAAAATAATATCTCATGCTTTAAAAACAAATCATTTTGAGTAAAATTACGCATAAGTTTTAAACGTTTATTTTAATCCTATAAACATGTTTTAAATGATTTATTTATTATCGTTTACTGATTGTATTTGGTTGAACAATTCCAGAAAATATTTTGAAATATTTTGATGCACAAATATATATTAGCGATATGCTTCTCCCGTTCTTAAAATAATGAGGCAGAAATATTTTCAGATCTCTCAAGCAAATATAAAATAATTAAAGAGAAATACATCTGTGAAAGAGAATTGTTTTAAGCTATTTGAAAATATTATTTACAGAACTGACATTTCCGTGCTTCATTAGTTAAGTAATATTTAAAATAATATAAATAATCTCTAAAAAATAAAGAGTTAAATTGAACACGTGTCATTTGTATTAAATATATTTAAAACACTTTAAACACACGTAAATATAAATTTATTTAAAAGATGTTAAATTTTTTTATCCAAAGCTTTTCGCTTTAACAGTAAAGCATCATCAGGGATTTATGATTCGTTTCCATTGCGCAGTTTTAAATATGTTTTCTTTTTACAGTCAACAGTTAAGTCTTTTAATAACGTGATATATTTTAAATATCAGCAAAAAAACAATATGAATTCCGGTAGATGTTGGACCAAGGAGTTAAGAAAAGTGAGAGAAGCTGGAACTATTGCATATCATACGAGGTTATTGTAGAAGAAAAAAAAAAAAAAAAAAAAAAAAAAAAACATCATGAATTAGCAGCAATAAACTATTAACTATTTTATAATATTGTGCCAAATTATTGGTAAAATTGCAGCATCTTTGGAATTTATTGCATTTTTGCATTTAATTATATGAATAGCTTCGGAAATGTAAAGTTCTTGGATATTAGATGGTGCTGTAATAATTTTGGCTTTATCCCATATAGGATTGGCGTTTGTGTTGGCATAGATGAAGTCGACTAGAGTAGAACTATTTGCTTCTTTTATATTTCGTATATGTTCTTGTATTCTTTTATTTAAAGTCCTCTTGGTCTGTCCAATATAATAGAAAAGTTCTTTATTGCTTTCTATGGGAATTTGATAGACTCCTCCAGTGAGTCCATTTAAGTCGCGGTCATGAAGGGTTAATTGTTTAATAGTTATAGAGTTAAATGGACCCACTGGAGGAGTCTATCAAATTCCCATAGAAAGCAATAAAGAACTTTTCTATTATATTGGACAGACCAAGAGGACTTTAAATAAAAGAATACAAGAACATATACGAAATATAAAAGAAGCAAATAGTTCTACTCTAGTCGACTTCATCTATGCCAACACAAACGCCAACCCTATATGGGATAAAGCCAAAATTATTACAGCACCATCTAATATCCAAGAACTTTACATTTCCGAAGCTATTCATATAATTAAATGCAAAAATGCAATAAATTCCAAAGATGCTGCAATTTTACCAATAATTTGGCACAATATTATAAAATAGTTAATAGTTTATTGCTGCTAATTCATGATGTTTTTTTTTTTTTTTCCTCCTACAATAACCTCGTATGATATGCAATAGTTCCAGCTTCTCTCACTTTTCTTAACTCCTTGGTCCAACATCTACCGGAATTCATATTGTTTTTTTGCTGATATTTAAAATATATCACGTTATTAAAAGACTTAACTGTTGACTGTAAAAAGAAAACATATTTAAAACTGCGCAATGGAAACGAATCATAAATCCCTGATGATGCTTTACTGTTAAAGCGAAAAGCTTTGGATAAAAAAATTTAACATCTTTTAAATAAATTTATATTTACGTGTGTTTAAAGTGTTTTAAATATATTTAATTTAAAATAATAATTGTATAAGATAAAATATACGATATGGCTGATGATTTTCAGAAATATTTTATATTTTATTTAATAATTATTTATTATAATATAAATTCAAATAACTGCACATCTTATTTTTCTCCTTTAAAAAACATATTACATTTAACAATAAATTAATATTCTATTAGAAATATAATATTAATGATAACATTAATATTAATATTCTATTATAAATATAATTATAATGATTTAATATTATATTATAAATATATACACATCTTTTTAAATGTACGTCATTAAGTAAAATATACGCTCGTCTTTCTTCTTTTTCACAATCTCCTATATGGTAAAGAAAGTACCGTTTTATAGTCGAATTTTTTTAACTTGTATATTTATTTACACATTTTGATATCCCTGAAATTGAAAATCTGTTTTTTTAGCAATCGACCTCTGCATGTGTCTGCGTTATTAGCATACCTCAAAAACAAATATTAGCAGGAAATCAAATCTCAGTATTCTAAATTAATATCACATGGTAAAGCTGCTTCAAATTTTCATTGAGATCAGATAAATAGCTTGTGTAGAGGAACATGCAAAATTATATAAATATATTACGTATATGGATTAAATTGCTGGCAAATATAGTTTAACACCTTTAGACTGCTCTAAACAGGATGATAAGGATTCTTTTGGGCTTTGGTACGATAGATCTCTGGTCGATGTGTCTAGATAAGTGGTCACCAACTTATGGTCCGCAAACAAATTTTGGTGGTCTGCCGAAAGGTCTTAGAATTATTTGCAGTTTTTAATATTTTATTGGAATTTATACTGATGTTGATTATCTAATATTAGGATTTTTTGAGTAACTCAACACTGACAACATTAGACTTCAGAAATTTCATAAAAATATTTCAATTGTAAGTATCAGGAATAGTTATCGCTTTTAATTTCAAATTTCATTTAGCTAAGAATTCTTCTAAATTTATTAGATAATTCGATTTCTTCAAAAGAGTAAATGTAAGGGAAAAACGCAATTTCACATTTGATTTCAATAATCTAATACTATAATATACACTCTATAATAAAAAAATCGACGCGCCAAGAAGGAGTTATCAAAATGAGACAAAAAAATGGCAGATGTGATGTACATGCAAAAAAGAAACAAATTATTACTGTTTCAGAAAATTTGGATGGTTTTATCAAGAGAATCGGTCTCACAAAAGTCAACGAGTCAATAACGCATTGGTCCACTTCTGATCCTTATTTAAGCAGTTATTCGGCGTGGCATTAATTGATAGAGTTTCAGATATTCTTCTGTGAGATATCATACCAAATTCTGTCCAACTGGTGCGTTAGATTGGCAAAATCCCGAGCTAGTTGTAGGACCCTTTTCATGATGTTCCAAACGTCCTCACTAGGAGAGAGATACGGCGACTTTACTGGCCTAAATAATGTTAGGCAAGCAGGAAAACAAGCAGTAGAAACTATCTTTGTGCGCGGGCGGGCATTATCATGCTGAAATATACTGTCAGGACTGCGTGATATGAAGGGAAGCACAACTGGACGTAGAATGTCGTCTACGTACCGCTGTGCTGTAAAGATGCCCCGGATGACAACCAAAAGGGTCCAGTTATGAAATAAAATGACATTCCAGACAATCACTCCTGGTCGTCTGGCTGTATAGCTGGCGACAGTTGGGTTAGAATCCTTCCTTTTTTTCGGGGCGTCTCCAGACGCGTTTTCGCAGGTCGTCGGGGCTCAGATGGGAGTGGGATTCATCACTGAAGAAAATTCTACTCCATTCAGTTACATTCCAGTTCGAACGCTCCCGATATCACAGCAAACGTGCTTGTCGGTATACAAAGTTTAATACCAGTCCGCATAAGGGGCTCAATGAGCTCCACCCCATTTCTTTAAGCCGCCTATTAATGGTCTTTGATGTCACTAAAGTACCATTTGCACGTAGGATCGATGATAATGATGAATTTGGGCCTTTGAGTACCGCTCTGACGATTGATTGGTTCTCACATTCTGTCAGCTCTCTAGGCCGACCGCTTCCTCCCTGACGCTGTATTCGGCCATGGTTCACCCATTCTGCGAATATCATCTAATAGTGGCATCGCTCCTATCCAATTGTCAAATAGTCACAGATTAAATCAACTGGCTTCTTTGAGACAAACTACACACCTCTCCCAAATGATGTCATATGCGCATATTGTTTGCGCACCTGTATACGAGGCATAGTTACAGTCTATCTGAGTTGACGGAATGAAATTCTGGAAGAATTTATGACCTAGAATCAAAATTTCTCATTTTAAATATTCTGCCAATTGTGCAGTTAAGATGCGCTGAAGCGTCACATGCTATTTCGATGGCAGCCAAACTTTAAAATTTTGCATTTACCATCGAAACCTCTATGCATGTCAATTTGTGTCCAGTTTGCATTGCTCCTTCTTGGTGCATCGCTTTTTTTGTTATAGAATGTATACACTCAATTTAGTAAATACAGTTTTATATACAGAAATAGCACTTTATCACTGTAGTTAAATCTTTCGTCTGAGTTTCTTGTAACATGGAAGCAATAAAAAGGTATTCACGTTCTTCGCCTATAAATTTTATAGCATATTTAAACAATCTTTAAGCTTCGTTCTTATGATAATCAACGTTTTTCTTTCAAGGAAACGTTCTTAAGCTAAATTCATAGACTTCAACGAAAAATTACCGGTGATAGTAGATGGCTCAAAATATCTACGGTGAAAAAAATTATCTACTTAATTGCAACGGAAAAACGTTAAAAAAATTTATTAAAAGTCAACATTTTTAATGTCAAATGCAACCCTACTTCGCGAGGATGCAGAGAAAAGCGCCAAGTTCTTAAATGAACTGCCCATGTGTCCTCCGTACCAGTTTAACGCTGTTTCGAAGTCACTTTTTGATATTTTGCTTTCAAAGCTATTTGAAGCTCAGTTTGAATAGATATTGTTTGTCTAATGTATATGTGTATATTTTCTACCCTTTTATTTGAAGTATATATTAGTGAGGCGCTATGAATATTCGTTTTTATTTAGTTTAATTCTGGAAAGTCTCTCGCATGATTATATATATATATATCAATATTTTGGAATCTGTTTGTTTAAAGAAGCAGTGACTTTTAAATAGAAAATGTCACCACATATTAAACTCCCCATACCCTCCCAGAAGAAAATTCTGTTTATGCCACTGAATTACATTTTCTTAAAAACTTCAGTTTTCAAGAATTCGAAGTCGCCAATTGATGCTAACTGGAAGGTTCTGGTAACCCCGATTCAATTTACAACATCGTTCTACACCTTTTCTAATGAACTTAAACAGCTAATTTTCAGAGTATGAATGTACTATAAGTTCTTCTAACACCTGTACCAATTTCATCGAATTCTATGAGTTTAGCTAAAGAACGTTTCCTTGTTACAAGCACTTGAATGACCGAGTCCACTCGGTCTCATTGTAAAAATCATTCGTAGTGTATATAAAGTGTTATATGTATATATATATATTACATATTTGTCCCTGGTACAGCGCGAGTTGCCAAAGAGAGTTAATTTTTCTGGAGATTAGGAAAATTCAAATAAAGTTATTAACTAAAACCTCTAACTATAAATTTTTATTCAGCGTCGTTCCAGTAGTTTCCTAGAAAACCAGGTCTTTGCGGCATTTTGTTCCATTAAAAGCACGGATTACCACCGACTGCTAATTTCCCTGAAGAAAAAGATATGTGAGATCAGTTTTGTATCTCAAAGTAACTTCTAACACTTTTTTTTTTTTTTCAAAAATCATTCCACCTATTTCTAACAAAACTACGTTTCTGCCCCATTTTTCACGGATGGAATGTGAGTTACTAGTGAAGGACATTTGAGATACAAATGACATTTAAAAAACATATTAACTTTAAATTTTTATCAAAGTCATTCCAGTACTTTCAAAAGTTTCTGTTTTTTTTTTTTTTTTTTTTTTTTTTTTTTTAGGACTGAGCGCCTATTAGTCTCAGACAGCGATTTTTGCGTTGTCGTTTTCGATAGTTGGACATTTGTCGAAATCATTTTTCGATAGTTGGACATTTATCGAAATCTAAAATTTATCGAAAATATAATTGAATAATTTGAAAGCGATGATATAATTGGGAAGAAAAAAAACTGATAGTCCTCCGTCCTAAACTAAATTCTGCTTTTGCCAGAATTTCATCAAAATAATTTTTTTTTAAGAAAAAGAAAAGAAAAATTATACAGTATCGTTACAAACGATATCGAATTTTTTACTTTTTTCTAGTGAAAGCATATTTTATATTATGGTTGAAAAAATTAAAATAAAGGCAACAATTAAAAATGTAGATGTCTATTTCAAAGGAGGAAATGTGCTGTCTCGATCCACTCCTGTAGAAAAGTGTGGAAAGTTCCCTCATCAGCCAATGAGATTAGAGCTTCCATGTTTGGTATATCCTTAATAAGGATTTTCTCGCCAAGGTCGCCAAATATATCGCGAATGTGGTAAAAAGTCGCCAAATTTGGCGCCAAATCCATTACCTGCCTTATTGGGGCTTTTTAATGCGTTTTTAAGGGAAAATAAGGCTATTTTAACGCTACAACGACTAGAAATGCACAAAATTAGCACTTTATCAACTTACTAAGCCTCTTTGAAAGAATTTATACAAAAATAAACACAATTATCTACAATTTTGTAACAATATCTATACTGTAAACAAAGTATTTTTTTTTAAGTTGAAATAAAGTATTTTAATAATTAAAAAATATATCATATATTTTTTTTAATTGAATTTAATACATGCCCCTTCCCGCCCTGAAATTATTCATATATTTTTATACTGTATTTCATTTATATTTATATGAAAAAAAAAAAACTGCGAGTAGCCACCGAGATTTGATCTCAGGATCTTCGTCACTCAAGCTGAGCGCCCTAACCACTACGCCACGCGCGCCGTCCTGCTAATGGATTCTGTTTCGTTAGTTTTGATAGAAACAGGTAAAACTTTTAGGGTCGTTTTCTCGCTCCATGGGGGGTTATTACAGCAAATTTGCACGCAGCCCTATGTTTTAGATCATGTTGTTTAATTTAAGCTTGGTTTGGGTTCAATAGGAATTTTACTGATTCATACTTCCCTTGTAAGCAGTGGCTTTCATGTCCTCAAAAAGCTGGTCCTATAGCATTTTTATTATTATTATGCTAATTTCTGATTTACAAAAAAGGGACTACGTGCCATTAAACATTATTTAATAAATTTATAAAAAGTTAGACTGAATAATAAATCCTAATTAAGAAAACACGATATTTTTTATAAAGTAGATAGTTTTTTTTTTCTTATCTTAAAAAACAAATACCGTGACTTATCGATGCTAAACCTGCAAACCGTTTTTTATTTTGTTTATTTTATTGATTTTTTCACGTATTAATAAATATCACGTGTTAAAAAAAAAATAGTCTAAAACCTTTTTTAAATCAATTTATATATTTTAAATTATATTTTAATAAACCTAATTATTTTCTGGTTTTGTTTGTTATCGCAATTATGTTGGCGCAGTTTGGCGAATTTTTATTAGATAAATAGAATGAGGATTTTAAAGGAGAATAAAAATATGTTATTACACAAATATGGATTATATTATCACTATTATACGTATAATAATAACAATAAGTATTATTATTATTTTTTATAAAGCTATAATAGTATTTTATTAATATTCTATTAATAAATTTGCCATAAATTTTATCCTTTAAACTACGGTTATAACAACTAATAAAAAGTTTCGGAACAACTATAGTATCTCCCCACAGCTGAATTTGGCGATTTATTTTTGAGGATTATGGCTAAATCATAAATCTAAAAATCATAAATCATAAAATCATAAGCTAAATTATAAATCATAAAATCATAAATCCAAAATAAACAGCATGCAGGCTGCCATATTATATCGCAAACAGTCCAGAACGACATCGTTATCGTTCAAATCGGCGCCAAAGAAAAATCGCCAAATTCAGCTGTGGGGAGATACTATAGTTGTACCAAAGTTTCTTAATCTGCCTATAGAGGCATCGTGTGTGTATTACCTCATAAGTAAGCTCTTCCGTAGAAGAATTAAAAGGCCTTTCCATGTTTAAAAAACGATGTAAAGACAATCAATAACTTTGACGAGGAGTTTTACACACCCAGCATCAAAGAGAGTCAGAAATTAGACTGACAAAAATTGCGTTTTCAACAATGTCAGTTAAATTAAAAGCATTGTTGGTCATTTCATTAAAATAATCATTGTTACTCCGTAACAATGTGCAATTATTAAAATGCAATAACAGACTTAATTCTGAAAAAGTTTTAATAGAAATTTGTTATTAAATAATGGATAAGAGTTATACCATAGGATATATATTACAGTAGGGTACCGCTTTTAACACTCTGAAGAAAGTGGTGTATAATTAGAAAGATAAAAAAATAAATAAAAATCATTATTTACCACACAATATGACACTTTTATGTACACATCTCTTAAGCAATACATATTTTTACTTTTTCTTACACATATCGTCGCTCTCACGACAAGCAAGCGTGACACAAAAATACTAACTTTTCAGTCTACACAAATTATAAATCCTTTTAATTAGGCAATTAATAAGAATAAAGGTACGCGAATTTGACATGTCATAAATACCAATTTGGATCTCAAAGAAAAAAAAAGATTTACCTCAAAATCTCGATTTTTTTTTTTTTTTTCTCCAGCGTGAAACACAGGCTACAGTTGAAAAATAATTGTGCTGAAGCGAAAGGCAATTCACAATGAATCGTAAACTCAAAAAGCACTTAAATTTAAATTTTTATCAAAATTATTCAAATAGTTTCTAAAAAAAAAAGTTTCTGGCATATTTTGCACAAACAAGGTGAGGATTAATGAACACTAATTTTTCTGAAGTAAGCACTAATTTTTTTGAAGATGATGATACGTCAGACGGGCTTGTCCTCTCAAAAGTCCTATGTTTTTATCAAAATCGTTAGATCCATTTCCGAGAAAACTGAGTTTCCTCCATGGTTTGCAACGGACATTTCGGGGTTGACAGTGAGCGCGAATTTTCCTGAATGTAAGTCAGGTGGTTTTGTCATTTGAAAAGATCCTTTGACCTACGTTTTTATTAAAATCGTTACATCAATTTCCGTGGAAACCCATTTTCTGACATACAGTCGGTAACAAAAGTGTCCGAACACTAGCAAAGATCCCTATGTAAAAACAGTACACTTCATACGGTTTTGTTAAATAAATCCTTGTCGAATCCTCTTCTTAGTCACCGACTGTATGTTGCAACCGGTGAAAAAAAATTAACAGTGAATATTAATTTTCATGAAGATGAGGATTTTAAGACAGATTTGTCACCTAAAAAAAAACTTTAAACATAAGATTTTATCAAAATCGTTAGAGCTATTTCCCAGAGAACCAAGTTTCTGCCATATTTTGCAACGGCAGAGTAAGGGTTAACAGTAAACACTAAATTTCCTGATGTTGAAGATAAATCAAACGTGTTAGTCGTCTCAAAACACCCACAGACCTAAGTTTTTATCAAAAGCGTTAGATCATTTCTGAGAAATTAAAGTTTTCTCATAATTTGAAATGGACAGTATGAGGGTTAACAGTGAACACTAATTTTCTTGAAGATTAGATTAAGTCAGATGGATTTATTGTCTCAGTTATCCTTATTCCTGAGTTTTTATCGAAATTGTTCGAGAACTCGTGAAAAGTGTTTCTGCCATATATTCCAACGGGTGGAGTGATAGTTAACAGTAAACTCTGACTATGAGAATAAATTGTGTGAGTTTGTTATCACAAGAAACCCTTAACCTTAAGTTTCTACCAAAATTGTTGGATGCGGTTTTACGAGAACTATGTTTCTTTCCTATTTTTCCGCAACCAAATTGAGAATTCACAGTAAACGTTAATTTTACTAAATATGAAGATAATTCTTATGGGTTTGGCCTATCAAAAAACTTTAACCCTTCAGCCTTCAGTGTCTACAAAAATCGTTATATCCATTTTCGAGAAAATCCGATTTCTGCCAATTTTGGAACAAGCGGATAAAAACTTAACAGCGGACGTGAATTCTCAGGTGAAGACAGTTCTAATCTTCTTTCTTTTTTTAGGGTTCTGAACGCATTTTAATCATTTTCTCGAATGTCTATCTTTCCGTGACAAAACTTTTCCTGTATCTAGATCAAGAACTAATACTCTGAATTGCATACAAATGTATATTTAGTTGTACCTTGACGTAAATTGGTGTCTACCAATTTTTGCTGTATATCGCCCAACAAATGCTTTGATTCGATTTCTCCTATATCTGCTGCGATTTCTCAGAAGACTCTATCTCAGCTATATAAAAAAATTATTGTATACATAATTTTAAAAAAATTATTATGTGAGAGAGCTATTATGAAAAATCTATGCTAATTAAACTTGCAAGCGTATTGCCCGTTATATATGACGCTCCTATGCTGCACTTTTCCCATTTACTAAACAATTTGACTATTTTGAAACAAAATGGCGGATCAAGTTCATTAACAAACATGGTTGAGACCCTTGTTAGACAGAAGGAGGTTGCTCACTACTATATATCGGTTTGGAGCGTTTTGGAGTCTAACCCCGTAGTTTATTTAAGGGATAAAAAAGGGGGAGGGGGTTACAAAAGAGCAAATTCGAGACCTCCCCCCTTTTAGCGCTAAATTTTTCTTAGGAAATCTATGGGATCTGCGGAATCTTACTCGTTCGGAAAGGGGAAGTAAGTAGCGGGTAAGTTGCTGTCCTCTACCAAACACAGCGGGAATTTTGACTTAGATTACACTGCTCGGCATGAAAATTGCCTCTGACACCTTTTCAGCATATTCTTATGTAAAATGACCACCTGAATCCGAATAGGCCGCCCATTTTGCCCTATCACCCACCGTTTTTTAGGAATGGCCTCCTATTTTTTATCATTTTTCGGTGATTTTATGTCTAAAATTTTCATTTTTAGGAGTGGGGGGATTATTTTAACGGTTAAATAAGAGTTGAAAAATTCTAAAACACAGACATTTGCGACAAGGGAAAAAATTTGGAGGAATTTGCCATTGAAATTATGCATTACATATCTTATATTTTTTTAATCTGTTATTAACGTTATTTTTTAAACTTTATATTTTTTTGTTTTTAGGTGTTAAATTAATTATTTTTCATTCTTTAAATCAAATTCATGGTCATAAAATTATGAAATAGGGAAAGAAATTGAGGGAGGGGGTGGTGTAACTAGAAAACTGTGGGTGACTGGGCAAAATGAAAGTCATATTCGGATTCAGAAGATCATTTTACATAAGAATCAGCAAAAATGGTATCAGATCTAGTTTTTTTTTTTTTTTTTTTTTTTTTTTTTTTTTTTCCAGAGCAGTGTTTATTAATAATGATATGGGATTTTGACAACACATTGAAGTAGTGGCCAGCGAAGCGGGCAAATTACATTTTTATTACTATTTGTAATTACATTTTTAGGTTTAGTTTGCACAATAACTGCAATGATTTTTAATATTATTGTAAACTATGCTAAAAGTTTCTTGGAAAAAAATATTATTTATTATTTTTAATTATCTATATCTATACTATTATATAAAGAGCAAAAAATTGTATGTTTGTGGAGGGTAATCTCTGAAACTACTGAACCGATTTAAAAACTTCTTTCACTGACCAAACGTTACACTATCCCTGATTGTTATAGGCTATATTTAATTTTGATGAAATGAATTTTAATTTAAAATCTGAGCATTTTAATTAAAATCCCCATAAAAGCCATAATAGAAATGGAAATAGTGAAATATTAAAAAATTAGTTGCTGCCAGCATAAAAGAAACATTTACATGTTCATTTTGTCTTTAAAATATCTTGACATGAAAAGAAAAGAAATATATTTGCTCGTGAATTAAATTGAAATTCATATAAAGCTTTGTGAAATGTTAAACTTATACGTTAAATCGGTTAAATCTGACGTCATTATGGATTTAAAAGTATTTATTTTTCTAATAATATAATTTGATATGATATAATATAATGATCTAAGCATTAATGTTTAAACTGATGTGTGTAAACGAAATTAGAATTTAAAAATAAATAAACAAATAAAAATAAAATAAAATTAGAAATTCTAAAATCTAAACTTTTATTAAATTATTTAATTTAATTTGTAATTGTTGCCAAAAAATTTTACGAGTTAATTTATTTTTCGACTTTTAATAAAATATATTTTCACGCGAATAATAATATATAAAGTAAATTTTAAAAAAATATCATCTGCATTTCATTATGCATTTTTTAAAAGAATAATTGAGAAGTTTAAATTTATTTGGCGACTATTTTAGCAACTAACAGTTATGACAAGTAGCTCAATATGCATAGCGCATACAGCCATTACTGAAATGCAAATAGCATTTAATTATTTGAGTTACATTATGTTGATTAGAAACCTATTTAATCTATATATGCTCTATACTAATATATAAAGAGGAAAGGTTTCTATGTATATGTAGAGAACGTTCGCTAGAACCAGGGCAAGATTAAGCTTTGAAGCTAGGGGAAGCTCAGTATCATTTCGGGGCCCTCTTTCATTTCAGAAAATCTTGTTTACCTGTTACATATTGTAATATAAAAACAAGTCCTTCCGGCTTATTCGGAAGGGTAGGTTGATTTCTTTTTCCTTATCAAGTAGCCGTCATTTTGTTTCAAAATGGCAGCTACAAATTATTAATGCACTTGGTAGAAATATTGATGTAGGCTACGCACATATGAAGTTTTAAGCAAATCGGTTCATAAATACACTTTTATGTGAATTTAAAATTTTCAAGAGGCCGGCGCTTGGAAACAAAATGGTGGGTTAAGTTGACAAATATATGAAATGTATTTGGGAGATAAGTCTACTGTACACATATAGTTCGAATTAATTCAAAATCTCAAAAGTCATTGTGTTGAAAAATTAAGTGACTGCCACTTCGATCAAAATGACAGACAAAGTTGCTCATCTAAGATATCGTTGCAAATTTGAAAATAATTTTTTTTGGTAGAAATTTTTTCAAAGAGGCTTAGTAAGCTGATAAAAATGTTAGTTTTCTGCATTTCTAGTTTGTTTTAGCATTAAAATAGCCTGATTTTTCCTTAAAAACGCATTAAAAAGATCCAGTAACGCAGGTAATAGATTTGGCGCCAAATTTGGCGACTTTTCCCTCATGGCCACTTTTTTGGCGACTTTTGGCGAGAAAATACTTATTATCAATATACCAAAGATGGACGCAATAACGTGATTGGTTCATGAGTTACGTGAATTTTCTAGATTTTTGTTGTTTGAATGATAAATCCGATTTTCAACTTTGATTTGAATTGATTAAGTATTTCTAAAGTTACCGTGATAACAAATTTTCAAGTGGCCGCCACTTGGAAACAATACAGTGGAACAAGTTGCCCAGCAAACACATCCAAGATATTTGAAGCATAGGTTCACTGTCCAACTGTGGTTTAAATCAGTGCCGTGTCAAAAGTTATTATTATGGCAAATTTTCAAGTGGCAGTCTAAGTGGCTGCAACTTGAAAACAAAATGGCAAAACAACTTGCCCATCGAAATCATCCAGTATATTAGTGTGATAAGTTCATTGCCCAGTTCTAGTTTAAATTAAATCAGTATTTCAAAAATTATCGTCATAAGAAATTTTCAGGTGGCACCACTTGTAAAAAAAAGTGGAGTGAGATGCCCAGCGAACTTAAATGAGATATTTGAATGATAAATCCACTACCCAAATTTGATGCGAATTGATTCTGTATTACTAAAGTTACCATAATGACAAATTTTCAAGTGGTCGCCACTTGGAAATAAAACTGCGGATCAAGTCACCAAGTGAACTTATCCTAGGTATTTGAACCATAAGTTCACTATCCAACTTTTATTTGAATCAGTTTAGTATTTTAAAAGTTATCGTGTGGCATATTTTCAAGTGGCAGTGTGATTTCAAGCGGCTGGAACTTAGAAACAAGATGTCGGGACAAGTTGTCCAGTGAAAACATTCAAGATAATTATATGATAATATCACTGTCCAAATTTGGTTCGATTTGGAGTATTATTTGAGAAGTCATCATGATTTTAAATTTTCAAGTGGGAGCCTGATTTCAAGTGGCCCCGCTTAACTTAAGATATCTGCCACTTTATTAAAAATGGCGGATATAGTTTATTAATAAACTTCATTGATATCCTTACGTGGTCTGTATTTACATCACAATTCAATCAATTTCGGAATACGCTTTTTACAATTTAAATTTGAAATTTTCAAGTGGTCCCCACTTGAAAACAAAATGCCGGTGGAACTTGGTTAACAAACTCATCTAAGATATTTATATGATAAGTTAAGAGACTGTTCAAATTTGATTCCATTTGGAGTATTACTTCGGAAGTTATCATGGTTTTAAATTTTCAAGTGGTGGCCTGATTTCAAGTGGTCCCGCTTAACTTAAGATATCCGCCACTTTATTAAAGAAGGCGGATAAAGTTCATTAATAAAGTTATTTGAAACACTTGTATAATCTATGTATACATCAAAATTAAAAAAAAATTCGGAATACGCTTTTTACAATTTGAATTTGAAATTTTCAAGTGGTCTCCACTTGAAAACAAAATGTGGAGCAACTTGGTTAACAAATTCCTCTAAGTTATTTATAAGATAAGTTAAGACACTGTCCAAATTTGGTTCGATTTGGAGTATTATTTCAGAAGTTATTGTGATTTTAAATTTTCAAGTGGTAGCGTGATTTCAAGTGGACCCGCTTAACTTAAGATATCTACCACTTTATTAAAAATGACGGATAAATTTCATTAATAAACATTATTGAGACCCTTATGTGGTGTATATTTACATCAAATTTCAAACAAATTCGGAATACGCTTTTTACAATTTGAATTTGAAATTTTCAAGTGGTCTGCACTTGAAAACAAAATGGCGGAGCAACTTGGTTAATAAACTCATCTAAGATATTTATAAGATAAGTTAAGACACTGTCCAAATTTGGTTCGATTTGGAGAATTATTTCAGAAGTTATAGTGATTTTAAATTTTCAAGTGGTAGCCTGATTTCAAGTGGTCCCGCTTAACTTAAAATATCTGCCACTTTATTAAAAATGGTGGATATAGTACATTAATAAACTTCATTGAGACCCTTATGTGGCCTGTATTTACATCAAAATTCAAGCAAATCTTGCTTTAAATATGCTTTTTACAATGTCGGTTTGAAATGTTCAAGTGGCTGCCACTTGAAAACAAAAAATCGGAGCAACTTGGTTAACGAACTCATCCAAGATATTTATAAGATTAGTTCACTGTCCAAATTTGGTTCGATTTCGAGTATTATTTCGGGAGTTATCGTAATGAAAAAATTTTCATTATAGATAGATTGATTGATAGATAGATAGATAGATAGATAAACGAAGTGATTGCAATAGGTCGATTTCTAAAGAAATCAACCTAATACTATAGACCAAAAATTAGTGTGTGTTTATAGTTATTTTTTTCATTCATATATCTGGGTGGTTTCTACACACAACTTTCAAATCGTATAACTTATTAATTAAGAACATTCAGATTTTTGAGGTTAAATAATAGATTTTTCCCGAAATAGTGAGTATTTTATCTTGCTTTAGACGAATTTTCTCAGAAAAATTCAATCTCAGTATGAAAATATGAAAACAGAAAATTCAAGACCCTGTTTTTAGTTATTTTGGGGGCCCATCTTAAATTTTAGAGGGGAAGCTTGTGCTTCCCGAGCCTTTTGGGTAATCAGGGCCTGGCTAGAACTAAAAAGCCGATTTTTTTTTTTTTTTTTCAACTAATCAAAAGTAACACTGTCTCTAAGTACTAGAGGCTATAATAAATTTTTATTAAATAAATTTTTAATTCAAATTTTCAATACTTTAATTGAAAACAAAGCATAGATTTGATATCTGTCGTTCTTGGCGATTTTTGTATTTGACGATCGAAAGCGCAATACGAAAATCTGTATATTTTCGTATTAAATACGATATCTATGTTTTTACTTCAATTATCCCACTACCGTAGGTAGTGGAAGCATTATATTCGGTCCAAAAATTCTATATAAAGTTACACTTGATTTACATGTTTTAAGGCCTTCTGAGTCCAAAAAAGTAGTTTTTGGCAATGGGTCAGTAAGTGTGTATGTGTGTACGTATGTGTGGAATTTTCTGGCTGTCATATCTCCGAAACTAATAAAGATACTTTAAAATAAAGAATACTCTACGAATTTAATAAAGATACTCTACGAAACTTCACAATTGATTCAGGTCTGGAGTACAGATAAATTTTCCAAATTTTCGTAAAAATTGAAAAACCGGAATTGGGTCATCGAAAACCGGAAATGTGACCGTAAGCCCGTATCACAAAAACAGATCTAGCGATTTTCTAACCTATTAGATGCCCTTTTGAATGATATAGTTGGTTAGTTCAGGAAAATTGATAGGCGTCCTCTATGAACAGCTCAATTTCAGATGTCGCATGTGCGCTCCTTTAAAAACGCCTGTACGGATTTTTTTTCAAACTCGCCATGTGAACTTCCTATTAAATATCCTTTTGTATGTAATTATTGTGTTTAGGTCAATAATTGAGTATGCTAAGTTTTGGTAAAAGTTGGTATCTCAAAAACGGATATAACGTTTTCTTGAAAATTGTTTCATTAATCCAACCTAGATAACCTTTCTCAAGTATTACGTGCTTATTACAGGAATATTAACAGTCATCCTGATTAGGTAGTTCAGTTTTAGATCTCGGAAATTCGTGTTTAAAAAAATAACTATCTATTATTATTTTTTTTCCCTTATATTTTAACTCGCTATATAAACTCTGTTGTATGTGTCTTTTACACGTGTATCAAGTTTCTCTCACTGGAAAATCTCAAAAAATGCATATAACATCTCCAAAAAATTGTATATAATACGTGTAATAGTGGGTAATGGAAGTCGTGTGGTTGTTTCACACCAGATTCTGTATAATAGTATATATTGTACAAATATTGCTTCATATTACTGATTTCTCCCTTAATATACATTATTAAAATAACCATGAATTATGGAAAAAATTAAATATATTTGCGAGATGAACAAATAAATAATAATTAAAGCTATTATGACGTCAATTTTATCAAAAACATTTTCATGTCATAGGTTTATTTTTCAATATTTTTTATTCATGAGTAAAGAAATAGTTATTTTTATGAAATAAATAAATAAATAACATTAAGTAAAAATTTCCAACATTTAACAACTAATTAAAAAATAATAATAATTGTAAAATTATATTTTGATTTTTCAGTTAATAATATTGCCTGACTATAACATATAAACTGATATCTTTCTTGATTTTTTACATGTCAATCCATCTTTAACTAAAATTTATTCATCCGTGCGAAGCCGGACGGGTCAGCTAGTATATGATAAGCATCCAAATGGAAGCTCACGGGTAAGCCATTGTCGCAGGCAATAGGGACAGGCACCGGAGACTGCGAGGACGAACAAGTCACTGCCGAAGGCAGCGGAAACCCAAAGTGAGCTTTTGAGCGATTTCGGTATTTTTTTTTTTCTTTTTTTCATAAAGCTATATAGAAAAGAGTTTGCTTTAAATATAGTGACCAGCGAAGCGGGCAAAACCTGCTAGTTATTAAATATATAAAATGCTTAATTAAAGTAAAAATGGTTTGTCTAACTAAGATTATTCTTTAAAAATAATCGTCAGCAATCTTTTGTTTTTAAATTTATATTCAGAAAATAATATATGCTCATTTTATCATTCATGTTCATGCTGCAAATAAAACGATGTTTAATTATACTGATTTTTTCTCTTTATTTTCTCAGAATTAAATTTTTTTTATTATTATTATTCCTCTTGTTTTTTTTTTTTCTCTTCAGTATTATTTGAGATTGTCTCAACAAAAATTTGAATTGTGATTTCTTAATTTGCACCATTTAAAATTGATTTTATTATAAAATACTTTTTACTTGCGAGAAAAATAAACAATAATTTTCTCGTGAATAAAAAATTATCTGAAATTCATTATATATTTTAAAAACTAATTCTTAGTTTAACTTTAATATTAAAAATCGAGAGCTACAATTATTATTTAACTAATATCACATTCGTTTTCATTTCTTTACCGGTCAACTCCCGCTGTTTAACACTCCAGAGCAATTTTCTTAACTGAACCTTTGATGGGCGGAAGATAAATAGTGACATTTTGACATTTTGTTTAGACATCCATCTCTGTCATGAAAGGGTGTGTCTGTAAGAATAAGCGGTTAAGGATTGGACACTCTTTCTTTTGGCTAATAACTTACACAAATTCTGTGTCCTATCTCAGTGAAGTACTAGTTTAGAAGTACTTCCTCTAGAAAGCAGAGTGAAAAGTCATTAAGACTGGAAACGATTTCAGAGCTAGCTATTGTCCGCACTTAACCGCCGGGGGTAACTCACTCACGACAAAGGGCGTCATAAGCATAACTGAAATATATTGAGAGGTTCCAGAAGTAAACTCTCCCGCGACAAAGGGCGCTAGTAAGAGACGGTAATTACTGAACAATGGAGAGAGGTCGCTCACCGCTATGGGCTAAGCTTCACAGGGTTAGAATAAGTTTAAGACCTGTATATTGTTTATATATATTTGAAAATTTAAGCAAATCTGGTCTGAAATACGCTTTTTACAATGCGCTTTTGAAATTTTCAAGTGCCATCCCATAGAAACAAAATGGCGGAGCAACTTGGAGAAAGAACTCATACAAGATGTTTATGAGATAAATCTACTATTCAACTTTGGTTCAATTTCCTTCATTTTTTCGGAAGCTATCGTGAGGACAAATTTTCCATTGCATGTATATGGATAGACAGACAGATAGATAGGCAGATAAACTAAATGATTGCAATAGGTCGATTTCTACAAATCAATCTAAAGATGATTTGAAAG
The DNA here is from genome assembly GCA_963930645.1 of Salticus scenicus. Classification (NCBI taxonomy): domain Eukaryota; kingdom Metazoa; phylum Arthropoda; class Arachnida; order Araneae; family Salticidae; genus Salticus; species Salticus scenicus. Next base: position 64,046,357 of record OZ005654.1, on the reverse strand, counting down.
TAACACATTAGGACCAAAAGAGTGGCTAACGCTTGATGATTTAAAGACTCATTGGATACAAATAACAACTTTAATGCGAAAAACAATATGTCGGGTGCACCAGTTCGTATATATAGGAGCTTTACTTACAACCGGCAGCAAAATTAATAAAGTACACATCAACATTTTTCACGTTTTTTTTTAATCACTAACTTTTATCACCAACTTATATATATATATTTTTTTTATAAACAGCATAAGACTAAATTCATGATTCGACAAATAATTACTTAAAAAGCAGTATTAGATGCACATCTCTAAACAGGAATTACTGCTAGTGCTTCAATAATTTTGCTGCCAATTGTAAATATATTTGCAGCAATGTAGAGTACACAATTTTTTCATTTTATAGAGAAACAATTGTAAATGACATTTAACGTGTAGGGTAGAATCTACGTAACATTAGAAGATTACAATAAAAGCTAAGATTACAATAAAATGATGAGTAATTCTTATGTTTGAAGTTAACTCAATTGAAAGCAATTTTTTTTTAAATTGTACTTTTAATGCATTCATAACATTTGATTTAAAATTTTGTATATAATTACATTACAGATTTTTTTTTTATGTATTTAATAAATGGAAATTTACTTACATATAGAACATTATATAATACAATAAAAACTAGTATGTCGTGGCCACCACAGGACTTCCTTTTATATATTCCTATACAAATTCACTCAGTAAAAATAATTTATTAAAATTATTATTTAAAAAAATTATCTTCCATGACAATGCAGACGATTTTCATATTAGAGAAGTAATAACAATAAATATATATAAAAAAAAAAAGTCAATTTTATTCTCAATGTTACATTTAAAAAAAAAAAAAAAAAAGAATTTTTTTTTTTTTTTTTTTTTTTGGTAAAAATGAAAAAAAAAAAATCGATAACTTTATTTTAAATTATCGCAGATCGATGGTTCAGACATTCGTTTTAGAAGTATTGGCAAGCTTTTTTGAAAGATACCCATCATGAAAATTTACTCCACTCGAGGGGGGACTTCCCCCCTAGGGGAGAAGCGAGGCTCCTATATACACAATTTTTTTTTCCCAGTTGACTATCTCTATTACAAATAATTCTTTTAAATTTCATAATGATTATTAAAACATAATTCTCTTTATGCACATTTATACAAAATTTTGTCCTATACCACCATGTTAAAAATTTACATAAAGCGGAATGGCAACGTAAGGTGTTGGACAATTTTTACTGAAAGTTGATAGGCACCCCCGTGGCAGAAACACGGCGACACGGCGACAATGTCGCAGAAACAGAAATGTTCTTGCAGAAAGATTTTACTTAAGTCAAATAAATTTTGCCATTGTGTTAAAAAAAAAAGAGAGAGAGAGAGAGAGAAGATATAGAGAAAGAAACTGAAAGAATGGTTTATAGACTGTTCTGCAGAACAAATTTTCGTATCTGCAGATACGATCGCCTCAATCCTAAATAAGGAGAGGAGATAAAACGGATGTAACTCACCTGGGTTAGCTTTGATAGGACATGCACACTAAACTTAATAAAACGAATATATATTTTGTGTAATAGAGATAGCCAACTGGGAAAATTTTTTTGTGTATGTAGGAGCTTCGCCTCCCCCCACCCGGGGTGAAGTCCCCATTCGAGGGGAGTAAATTTTCATGATGGGTATCTTTCAAAAAGAGCTCGCTAATACCTTTAAAACGAATGGTTGAACCATCGATCTGCGATAATTTAAAATAAAGTTATCGATTCCTTTCTTTAACAATACAAAAAAAAAAAAAAAAAAAAAAAAAAAAAAAATGTAATATTGAGAATAAATTCAACTTTTTTTTATTATTATTATTATTATTTTTTTTTTTTTTTTTTTTTCTAATATGGAAACCATGGAAGATAATTTTTTAAAATAATAATTTTAATAAATTATTTTTACTGCGTGAATTTGCATAGGAAAATATAGAAGAAAGTCGTGTGGTGGCCACAGCACACTAGTTATTTGTTGTTAGTGGATGTTCTTTACTAATAATATTTTACCATTTCCAGGAAAGCTGTTCGGGAATTGAAATAAATTCCTCATAGAGATATGGTCAATAATGTATGTTTTAAGCTAAATATTCATCGCTTGTTTTTTGTACATTTATGAAACGGGGGGTTGACGGGGGTGGTAGCCCCCCCCCCCCCACACTGAACTAATTATCATATAAAACTCTTCCTAAGCTTAATTTGAAATGTTTAACATAGGTTTACATAACAGTACTCGTTATCTTACCTCTTAATCTCCAACCTGTATTTATACCCGCAGGGTTTAACCTGGCAAAAAAATTACTTTAGCATTTTAGCGAAAATAGGCAAGCACTATTTTAGCTTTTTCGAAAGTTAATTCTTTGGATACCATTGATTTCTTTTACTTAGTTTTGTTATCCTCAGTTTTATTTTCTATTCTTTTGTTCATTGATGATTTTAACCAAGCATCCATATTTGTGACTTTAAAAATATGAATCAGGGAAACTATGTTTTGATTTTAACAATAGAAAAAGAGCTCATATCATATGTGTAAAATGAAACAGCAATTGAAAAATTAAGTAAAGTGTAGTGGTAGATAATCGTGAAATACTAGTGCTAAGAATGCTTCTATGAATCAAATTCTGAATTCTGACATACTTTTAAATATTTTTGCATTTAAATTCAATCATTAAAAATTAAAAATAAATCCAATTACTATATAAATAATCATTCCCAAAAATTTCAGTCATTTCGTAGTTTTTGCCTGCAAATATTACACAAAAAAAAAAATAATAATAATAATAATCCGAGTTGTTATATAGAGATATTTTATACAGTTATCCAGTTTTAGCTTTTTAGCGAAATTCTGACCAACATGTTTTAGCAAAATATGATACCTTTTAGCAAAATGCTAAAAAAACTAATGGCAGTTTAAACCCATTTATAGTATTAAATTTCAGGGTAAGAGAAAATAGTGTGAGTGACACACCAGATTATTTTAATTGAAATATTGCAAATTAAATAGTTATTTCGAATAAAAATCAAACCAAAGGTTTTGTTGAATTTTTTTTTTTTAAGCAAAAGGAATTTTATCTAATAGTAGTTGTTTTGAATAAATACTAATTAAACAGCAAATGCTTTTACTTATTTATTTTTATTTACTTATTCGTATAGATATCAATATAAAATATTACTTTTAATTGGTTTCTATATATTTCATTCATCCGTAATCATTATTTTCTATTATAGATTTTATATTTCTATTATAGATTTCAACATTTCCTTAAAAATTAAATATTTCTCTTGCCTCAATTCTTTATGAAAATAATTCGACTATGCTTTATTTATAATTGTGTTTCTTAGATCTTGTATTCTGTTTTACTTTATGTATTTAAATGATGGTATAATTATACATTCTGAATATTTTAATGTCAAATCACATTTTTTAGATTCCAAATACACATCTTTATGCTATTTGTATATAATATGAAAAATGAATCTTGTGTATTAGAATGTTATCTTGCAACTTTCTAATAATCTCAAAAACTATAAATGTTGTTTATTTATATTTCATTGTGATATTCAGCATTCTATATTAAATTTTACTCTTTTAATCTGTTGTATTTTAATTTTGAGTTCTGTATTATATTTTATATTGTTTGGTTTGCACCTTATGAGATAAGTGCTATTGTGTACTTAAATATATATATTTAATATAAAGAAAAGTAATGAAATTTTAAAAGTATTTGTAACATTTGTTTAATTTAGACATTTCATGATTTAAATGCATCAAAAAATTTGCAGATTATTTTTGATGCGTTATTGCATTTTATGGTTTGAATTCATTGAACATTTTATAAACAATATTGTATATTAATGTGAACAAAAAGTCTGAAGCAATTAAGATCTGAAGAAATAGATTTATTTTCACCTTTCTTTACAAAAAAAAAAAAAAAAAAAAAAAAAAAAGAGCATTTTCTTGCAATAGTGCAGATTGCATTTGTGCCTAGTTAAAATTTAAATACATTGGTTATTTACTATTAAAAAAAAAAAAAAATATTTTGAATGCGTAAATGTTAACTTCACAAACTATTCCTGCAGAAAGATTTTGGTGTTGATGAAGCTTAGGGATAGGCACTAACTTATATCAATGTGTCTACATACCAATTTGTATGAAATTCTCTGCAGTAGTATATTCATATAAATTTTCAGCTAAATTGAATAAGGCGTTAAGACGCTATCGCACTTTTAAAAATTTGGTCCCATGCGCCATAATGATAAAGAATTTTTCTTTGTGTCCCTGTAAAAAAACTGTAAGTGCTAAATTCACCAAAATCTATACAATTCGTGCAACTGTGACCTAAAATATGTATATATATATATATATACGGGTCATTCTCAGATAATGGTAAATATTGGTTTCAGAAAAAATAAAAAAAAAAATTGTTTTAATTCCTGATTTTTTTTTTACATTAATGCAATTATCCATGTCTGCTATAGAGGAAAAAATCGTTTGCCTTAATTGCAGATTAATTAATTTTTTAATTTCCATTGCAACATGGTAATGACATTTGTGAACATGGTAATGACAGACAGAACCACAGAAATGACCAATGGCGAAATAATTACACATTTATTTATGGATAGCTGTATTTATCATTCTAATTTGTAACAGAAAAATTAAAATGTCTAGACGATATATAGTGGTGAGATTTTTTGGAATAATTTTCACGATACGAATCCTATAGCTGTCTGTTTTAACAGGCGACATAAAGTGATTTACACTTTACTGCCCAGCAGTCATTACCATATTCCTAGACATCATTACCATGTTCCTAGATATCATTACCATGTTTTCAGAACACCTTGGTAATGATCACCTTGGTAATGACTTTTTTTAATGTTAAGCCTATTTATGGCAAAATTATAGCAATTAAAAGCTAATGCCATATTCATTCTGTATGTGGTCCCAAAGATCTTTATAAATCATTCAGTAAATTTAAATTTATTAATTGTGTATTTCCGTAATAATGGACTTTGTAATGACACACAATAAGTACACTGACTATAATTCTAGAACAAAAACAGCAAAATGAAATAATTTGTATTTACTTAAACTAAAAAAAACTTGTCTGCTTGTAAGGGCATGAAACACTTTACTTTTGACAGGTTGATAATTATGACAGCACCACCTAGTAGTGAGATACTGAAAAAAAACTTACACACCTTGGTAATGACAATTACCCTTAGGGACAAATTTTAAATAAGAATAATTAATAGATTTCTTTTTTTTATGCCTATAATTCCAAAGATATTAAAAATAGAAAAGTGAAATATGCCTAGAAAATTGTTAGCTTTGTTTAAATTATTTTTAATTCTGTAAAATAAAGGTTCAAATAAAAAGTTTGGAGTTTGGGACAAGCCTTGGTAATGACATTTTCAACTTTAAAATTCTTTTTAATATTGAAATTTTACTTTTTTTGGTATTCAAATTACTGCACAGTGTTGTGCTTGAAAAGAATTGTTGAAAAAAAAATTTAATTTTCATAGCTGACTTGCTCAAGTAACATTTTTAGCCAAGGACACAAAATTTACCATTATGTGAGAATGACCCATACTAGCTGACCCGACAAACGTTGTATTGTCATATAAATTATTTCTAGAGAATATTTTGCTAGAAAAAAATAACTAACTTATTGTAAGTGTGTAAGGATGTGGTATATAAGTGAAACAGGTATGGAGCGCTGTGAACGGTGACTGTGAATTCCGATTATAACGTAAAAGACATAATTACCGACATTTTCGCTACTTGCTTCTTGCTACTTGCTACTTGCTACTTTCTACTTGCTACTTGTTATTTAAAACCTCCGCTGAATGTCGAACAGCACAAAATTTTATTTCATATGGTAAATATATCACATAAAAATTCCGTCTTTTTTGAATAAGCTGTAACAATCTGGACCGATTTGATGAAAATTTTTATCAAAAAGTTATTACAATATCTAACATCATTACATGTACATTTATCACAATTCAATCAATCGATGCATGTGAGTATGTGTATAGTATGAGCGAAGTGAAATGTAGAGTTCGTATTAAATAAAAACTTAAACTCGTTTTAATTAAAGGTGAAAAAGTTGAAACTCAATTTATTTTATAACAGGTATATTTTTTTAATCTACAAAAACTTAATTTACCGTAATGCCATTGGATGTACAATATTTTTGGTTAATCCTTGAGGAGTATACACAAACAAATTCGAAGGTTTTCCAACCCTGGAACACGCAACATATAATTGGCCGTAAGAAAAGCACGGATTTTCTAAATCTAAGCCACAAATTAGGACCCCTTTGGTGACTTTAAATATTTTAAGCCATTTTTGCGATGAATTGAAATGGCTATCTCAATTGTGGAACTAAAGATCTTGGCGAGAAGCGTCCGAGCTACTTCGGTGCCAAATTTCAAATTTTGCCAAAGGGATCCGATACTAAAGGTGTTCCATACAAAAAATAAATAAATAAAATATCAGTGGCATGCACACGCACAAAAGTATGGGACCCCATTGGTGACTTTAAATATTTTAAGCCATTTTTGCCATGAATTGAAATGGCTATCTCAATTGTGGAACTAAAGATCTTGGCGAGAAGCGTCCGAGCTACCTCGGTGCCAAATTTTCCATACAATAAATAAATAAATAAAATATTAGTGACATACACACGCACAAAAGTATGGGACCCTTTTGGTGACTTTAAATATTTTAAGCCATTTTTGGGATGAATTGAAATGGCTATCTCAATTATGGAACTAAAGATCTTGGCGAGAAGCGTCCGAACTACTTCGGTGCCAAATTTCAAATTTTGCCAAAGGGATCCGATACTAAAAGTGTTCCATACAAAAAATAAATATAATAAATATAATAAATTAGCTACACAAATAAATTTGTAGGTTAGGGTGGTTGTTAATCAACACGCGTGTAAATTTGATAGAAAATTATATAAAATACTCACTCCAATTCCGCACCAAATTTGCAAAAAGTATAGTTTTTTATGCACACTTCAAAACTCTTCAAACACTAATTACATCTTGATGTAATATTTCAATTAGGACACAATTTTTTGTATAGCAATAATAACACGAAGTTACAAAATATTTTCCTGGATTTGATCGAAGCACCAACTGTCGGGACAAACTGGAATTACAATAGAATATACGCAAGCGAAGTGTGACATCACTGACCGTCCGTGGATGCAAGAAAAAGATTTCCTATGTTAATCTCCCATTGGATTTTTTATAAAAAATTATTAAAAATCGAGGAAAATTATTTCTCGATTTTAATCCCCGTATTTGGGTATAGATATGTATTAGTTATTGTATGCATGTGTTAGATTGAGTTATTTTGCTCTCAAATTGACAAAATTTTAATTTTAAATTTCAAAATTCTGTCTTCCTTGGCGTTTTTTGTATTTGGCGATCAAAAACGTAATACGAAAATATACATGCCAGATGTATATTTTCGTAATATGTATTGTACGAAATTGTTTCATATTATTCATTACTCTCTTAATATAAGTTGTTGAAATAACCATTATTTTTGAAAGAAATTAAATATGTTCGCCAGATGATATGGCGATATTTTTTTTTCCGTCAAGGATGACAGAGTTTTGAGATTAAAAATTCAAATTTTATCAATTTTACAGCAAAAACAACTCAATCTAACGCATGCACATGATAACTAATACATATCTATACCCATATATGGGGATTAAAATCGGGAAATAATTTTCCTCGATATTTAGTAATTTTTTACAAAAAACCCAATGGGGGATTAACATAGGAAATATTTTTCTTGCATCCACGGACGGCCAGTGACGTCATCACTTCGCTTGCGTATTATTGAATATTCGATACTACGATCGTAGCGCAGTCTGCCGGATCGAATGTGAAACATTCCAAAATCAACAACAATTTATAAGTGATAAATTAATTAAATAAACAATTTAAATTGGACTGAATTACAAATCTAAACCATTCTCGAATCCACCTGAAGACACACAAAAAATTTCATTAAACTCGGTCCAGCCGTTTAGGAGGAGTTCAGTGACATACACACGCATAAAAGAAATACATATATAAAGATAAATACAAAGGCACAGCTTTAGTATAGACCTCCCCCCCCCCTTGTCGACTTTAAATACTTTTGGCCATTTTTGCGATGAATTAACATGGCTATCTCAATTGCGTAACTGACGATCTTGGTGAGAAACATCCGTACTACTTCGGTGCCAAATTTCAAATTTTTCCAAACTAAAGCTGTTCCATACAAAAAAAAAAAAGAAAAACTGTTTTATGATATATACAAAATAAAAATAAAAAATTCTAATAAATTCGAAATTATTACTGTTTACAATTAAGGTGAAAACATAAAAGAACCTTTATAAGTTACATATAAAGTATCAATTAGAACGAAAAATTTTGTTTTACTGTAGAAAAGAAAAGTACTACTAAATTAAATAAAAATTTTAAGCTAATACCAAGTATCTCTATGAAAATATTTATTTACACGCGAATATTTTCATAGTATATTAATTTTTTTTTCTAATTTTTATTGTTTATTACGCAAAATGAAAAATATTTTATTTCCGGAAAAAAAATAAAATAAACGTGAATTTTGTTTATTTTGGCATCAAATATATTTTTCTTTTCAATCATTTTAAAGTTAAAATGGAGTTTTTATTTAATATCTTTTGATCCAATTATCCGATTGAACTGAATTGTAAATCTAAACCATTCTCGAATCCACCTGAAGACACACAAAAAATTTCATCAAGCTCGGTCCAGCCGTTTAGGAGGAGTTCAGTGACATACACACGCACAAAAGAAATGTATATATAAAGATATATATATATATATATATATTGCTCAGTTTAATAAGGCGTTCAGACGCTATCATACTTTTAAAAATTTGGCCCCATAGGGCATAATGATAAAGAATTTTTCTTGGTGTCCCTGTAAAAAAACTATAAGTGCTACATTCACCAAAATCTATAGGGTTCGTGCTACGGTGACTTACAACATACGTACCAACTTTCAGCTCATTCGAGCAAAGCGTTTAGACGTTAGCGTGTTCACTCACATACATACATACACACGCACATACATACACATATATACATATACACATACATACATCAACGTAAAAATAATGAAAATGGACTCAGGGGACCTCAAAACGTATAAATCATCAAAACCTCAAATTCGGATTTTTGACATCATTACAATACTTTCCTCACATACGTATGTTCGGAAAGTAAAAATTATAAAAATTACTAGTGTAGTATATAGTAAAACAGTCTAAATGCCGTATTATGATAAAAGAGGACCAAATGTTTCAAATTATTTATAAACTTTACAATGGCATAAAACATTCTAGAATGTATCTGAAACGTAAGTGATTTAAATCAGTCTTTTTTTTTTTTTTTTATGAACACGTTATGAATTTAGATATCTATCTTTTAGATTACAATTTAGATATATGCAGTCTGAAAAGAAAGCCACTAAACATACATCATAACTTTGAGATTCAACAATAAATAAATTTAATATTTTTTGACTTGATTTTTTTTTTTTCAGTGAGTTTCTAATCCTGTTTACAAACAAAAATATATTATATTTATTAGAAAATCTTTGTATAAATATCAAAAAATAATTATTATTTTGAATTAAAAGTGTTAAGTACAAGAACATTATTTGATGCCAATATGATATTTAGATAACAGGGATTCTTAAAATTAGTTGAATAAGAATCAAAAACAGTGGTGTGGGCAGAAAGTTTCCCCGTAATTTGAAATAAACTTTAAAATTTAATTACAACTTAAACTGTTTTATGAATGTAGCTGCAATATTCGAACAGAGGGAAAGGAATAAGCCCCCTCCCACATTCGTGTCAACTAAAACAGTTTTTAAAACTATTCTCAACACTTTTTTAAAACTATTAGAAACGTTTCAAGTACAGTACCTCATGTCACACACCTTAAATTCTAACATGATATGCCTATAATAATGTAAGGTAAGAATAAGTAGTGTAAATGTCACACCATATTATTTTATATACCTTTAACCCTAATACCAGAAAGCGTTTCATTTATACAGGGTGTTTCAGAATTCTTGGTAAAAAAAGAAAATTAAGGGATGATAGGACACATGTAAATGAGTAATTTTTAACATACAAAGCATGGTCGAACAGCACTTTAGAATGTGAAAAAAAACAAGATGAAAAGTCAAAAATCCATCAAAAATAGCACGGGGAAAAAACGCATAATCAAGTGTGTGGTAAATTCAGTCTGAAGCGCCATCTAACAGTTCCCTACTTCTGTTGTGACAGTGTTGGGCATAATTGATTAAATAGTAATTGAACTACAATTGAATTACAATTAAATTACAATTATAATTCTTTTATTGTCAATCAATTAACAAGTAATTGGTTACAAATAAATTCAATTACTTATTCAATTTATTTGTAATAATTCAATTTATTTCTAATCAATTACTTGTTAATCGATTGACAGTAAAATAATTATAATTGTAATTTAATTGTAATTCAATTGCAATTCAATTGCTTTTTAATCAGTTATGCCCAACACTGCGTTGTCACCACGCTTGTACGACAAAAATTTCTCGTTTAGCTGTATTTAATCACCCTTTCATCATTTCACCAAAGAGTTTTGAAACACTGTGTATTTGTGTATAGTATACTATTATTTTCCCTGCAATATGGATTTCTCTAATACAATCATTAATTATTTCTATTCTTCATTTTTAATATCCATGTGTTTCTTTTGAAAAAAAAAAAAAAAAAATCCATTATAGGGTCATTTCATTTTTGTGCTATTTTTGGAGACAACTTTTCTCCCGTGATTAAAAGAATCATAAAAAGTAACAATGTATTATCCTTTTTCTAATTTTCCGGCTTAGTTCTTTTAATTAAGAGTTCAGGTTAAAATTTGTTATTAGGAATTAAATAAACAGCTCCAAGATAAACTGAGAAAAAAGTCTTTTTTTTTTTTTTTTTTTGAAATTTTTATTTTGTGAAAAGGTGGAATTTCTTCTGGATGAAAGAAATTTACTTTATTAAAACAGGTATATTTAGTTAAAGTAACTTAAACGAAAAGCTTATAAAATAGCTATATGTTATTTTTTTTTAAATGTAGAAATTGTGAGATTTACGCTAACATCTATTATGTGAGAATTGATGATAAAAATGCTGTGATGTAGTACCTTTCAGATTGTATATAATTTACAACAACAAAAAGAAAGAAAGAGATTTTATGCATTAGCATAGAATATGAAAAAGGTCCAGCTCTATTTGCTCATTACAACGTCTAATCTTCAATTACTTTACCTTTGTGATGACTCTTTAAAATACATTTTTTTTAATTGCATAGTCCTGTATATTGCATAGTCCTAAAAGCAGTAAAGCTACAAAAACCTATTTTGTTTCTGATTAGGGCAAAACAATCTCAGGAAAGCACCTTTATGGCTTTGTTTCTAAAGATAAACAATAAAGTTTGCTTCAGTATAGCTATGTATATCCTCTATAATTTACATACACTCAAATAACTAAGTCATAGTGTGCTAAAATCATCATCAAAATATTGCAAATTTATATTCAGAAATATGTGTTTATATACTATAATGTAACTGAATAATATTCTGGCGTCCTGTACACTAATCAATTATTCTAATGATATTTTATTCTATACAAAATATGGTTGCGTAATGTCTCAATAATACATATTCATTTCGGTATGTTTTATGAAGTTCAAAAATATTAAAATATGCTTTAAATATATATATATATATATATATATATATATCTTACACATCATAATGCTCAGGAATTTTTGTGATTCCCTGAATACAAAGGCGCTTTGCCAGTTATGCAAATTTTAAGTAGAGAACATGTTGTACTGAACTTGATAAACATATATTTGTTTCAAAGTGTTCTAAACATTTTTTATAAAAATTAAAACACAGTCAAAAAAAAAAAAAATAATAAAGGCAGTTTGTCGCCTTGTGTGCATTCTTTATCTCATAACATGATGTGTTAATTTTGCTTAAAAGTTCCTGGTTCTCATGGCGATTTTTTTGGCTATTAGTGAGGACCGTTTGAATTATAATCATGTGGTAGCCTTTTCAAAAATTGTATGTATTTATACGCAACATAATTACCACCATTTTTTCTCTACTTTTTTAATTTGGCGTCGACTAGAGCTCTGGCGAATTTAATCAAGAAATCAGAGCGTCACTTGATCACAAAAATGTAAGCTATCAAGACATCGTTGTTGGGGCTCCTCGCTCCCCCTCCACTCCGTACTTTGTAACAACTTTGAAAATTTTTATTAATTTTTATATTCACGTGTTTAAAAAAAAAAAAAAGGTGTATGTGTGTGTGGGGGGGGGGAGAGTAGGCATAAGAACATATGAATTTTAAAAGATTAAGATTACATAAAACCTCAAATACATATAAGTTTGAATTCTTTAAATATAACATAATGTTTTTTCTCAAGGAGCATTTTTAAAATTATTTCTACATTAGAAAATGTTACAATTTTTTTTTTTTTTTTCGAGATTTTAAAATCAAAATATGCATTAAGTTAACTTGTTAAAAAGAAAATTAAATTAATAAATAATATAAAAAGTAATCACTGCAAATAAAGGTGTCTTAATTTAAGACATAAAAACAACTGAAAAATCATTTAAGATACGTAAATGCCTTAATATACACCTAAGACATTATAGATATCTTAATTTAAGACAGAAATGTGTCTAAAATACCAATTCAGACACAAAAAATATCTAAAATGCATAACTATGAGAAATTTCAGACAGCAAATGCGTCTAAATTTTCGTCCATTTTGGAAATTCAGACACTTGCATTTCTTGGCATTTTTTCTTATATGAAATCTACTTTAAGCAACATACTTAGCCTATTTAAATTTCTTTCCTCATTCAATAAATATAATATATTTTACATATTAAGTTGTAAAGCGTAAGCAATTTAAAAACTATTAATTTATGAAATTAAATTTTTAATGAATATTACTCTAGATATGTGTATTTTTGCATGAAATTATGTTTATTATAACTCATAAAGCAATAAATTATAACGCAGAAATTATCCGGTAAAAAAAAAAAAAAAAAAAAAACTATATATTTAAAGCTAATATTTGATATTTAAAGAAAAAGTATTAATATGAAAGCAAGTAACTAAGAAAGCGAATCTTGAATAATTTGTGTATCACTGTTTTTTATTTATTATTCTTAATTTCGATTTAAAATCTGTTTTCTTCCACATATTTACTTGTTCTTAAGAGTATAACAACTAATTTTCAGGTATTAATGTTCATAATTTGTTTTCTTTTAAAAAACAGTTTAAAGGAGGATATCGTTATCCAAAAATATTGAGGGCGAAATAAGGATAGTTTTTCACATATTTTATATGCATTTTTTAAAAATTCTAAACCTCTAGATACAAAATTTAATATAATAATCCATATTAACTGTTAGATAGTATATTATTAATAGTTTTATAACAATAAATACGAATTATAACATATAATTACCTGCGTTTTGCTAATACTGACTTACATATAACTATAAAAAGGACTTCTCGTATGTGAAATGGTGGCTTGATTGGCAAAGTACATGGTATTGCCTGCGACTTCCGATGCTTGGTTTCGTATTCCGCGACTGATGTGAGTTCGTATCCAGTGCTGGGTTAAAAACATTTTTTTAAAAATGTTTTTTTTTTTTTTTTTAATGCTCTAGAGAATTCTAAAATCTATTTTTAACAGAAAAAAAGAATCGCAGGCCACCTTTATTTATTTATTTATTAAAAAGCCTTAAAAATAGCGGTGTTTTTAAGCCTAACATGGCGGTATTTCTAAGCCTGAAAAACATGGCGGTGTTTTAAGACATTTTAATGTCTTAATTTCAGTTGCAAAAAAGTGTTTTAAAAAGTAAGACTTTTTTTCGCTTAAAAAATGACCATACGTTTAAGACACTTTTTTAACTGAATTTAAGACGTATACGTTTACAGTGATGGATGTGAGGATTTTTAATAATAGAAAAATTAAGCATAGAGTCTAAAAGTTTTGCACGTTTTTATTTTAAAAGCAAAAAAAAAAAAAAAAAAAATCATGTACGTGCACTGAACTGTACTAATTTAAACTGGCAAGGTGAAATAAATTTGGAAATACATGTGTAAAAATCGAGCGATTGGAGACCGCATGCCGACTTGTAATAAATAGCATGGTAATCTGCAAATAACTTTAATCAGTCATATTTTAACCTAAAATTGAAAATAAGGCATGAAACATGCATAAGAATAGCAAAAAAAATAAATAAAATTTTAAACTTAACCTTCCTCGCTTTCATGAATTTTTCAGACAGTATTAGTGTTTTATAGCATAAAATTGTTGCTTGTGCCTGGGGGGACTCATGTCAAAGTTGGGCCCGGGGGGGGACTCATGTCAAAGTTGCGCCTTGGGGGAGACTCATGTCAAAGTTGTGCCTTGGGGGGACTCATTGTCAAAGTTGTGCCTTGAGGGGACTCATGTCAAAGTTGAGCCTTGGGGGGGACTCATTGTCAAAGTTGTGCCTTGGGGGGGGACTCATTGTCAAAGTTGTGCCTTGGGGGGACTCATGTCAAAGTTGTGCCTTGGGGGGACTCATGTCAAAGTTGTACCTTGTGGGGGACTCATGTCAAAGTTGGGCCTTGGGGGGACTCATGTCAAAGTTGGGCCTGGGGGGGGACTCATGTCAAAGTTGGGCCTTGGGGGGAACTCATGTCAAAATTGTGCCTTGGGGGGGACTCATGTCAAAGTTGTGCCTTGGGGGGACATGTCAAAGTTGTGCCTCGGGGGGACTCATGTCAAAGTTGTGCCTTGGGGAGGGGACTCATGTCAAAGTTGTGCCTTGGGGGGACTCATGTCAAAGTTGTACCTTGGGGGGGGACTCATGTCAAAGTTGTGCCTTGAGGAGACATGTCAAAGTTGGGTCTGGGGGGGGACTCATGTCAAAGTTGTGCCTTGGGGGGACTCATGTCATAGTTGTGCCTTGGGGGGGGGACTCATGTCAATGTCATTTTGAAAAGATTTTGATGAAATTCTGGCAAAAGCAGATTTTAGTTTAGAACGGAGGACTATTAGTTTTTTTTTTTTTCTTCCTAATTATAACATCGCTTTCAAATTATTCAATTATATTTTCGATAAATTTTAGATTTCGATAAATATCCAACTATCGAAAAATGATTTCGACAATTGTGCAACTATCGAAAACGACAACGCAAAAATCGCTGTCTGAGACTAATAGGCCCTCAGTCCTAAAAAAAAAACAGACAGACGAAGCGAAAATATAATTACTGTTAAATTTTGTTTGGAAGCGCTGAAAACCCATAAAACAACTATGGGTGCGTTTCCAGCCATTTCCAGTTATATCCCCTAAAGTATCTAAATATCTTTCTGTGGCCGTACAAACCAATTATTAATGTTAATCGTATATTACAGGCACTACACTATAATACGTAGAAAACAGGCTTTTGTGTCTGTGATTAATACATGTCAATTTCATTATGTTTTGCGCAGTACAGGGTTATTAATAGAAAATTACATTAATATGCTTTATGGAAATACCTCTCATAGAACCTGATGCAATGTAAATATTTTGTATGTCATTTTACCAGTGATATTATTTATAACATTTTTTTAATAATGAACATGTATAGTAAATTTGTATAATATGCATTTGTTTCAAGGCTTTCTACCAATATTTACGGAAATTAGAGTGCAGACAGACAGTAAAACTGAATTTATGGATACTTTTCAAATTTGTCAGAAAGTGTTAAAACAATAACTTAAGAAATCATTTACCTTTTTAAGATAATCATCTTACAAATTACAATCTCGGGATCGCAATGCTCTTGTAATTTTATATGCATTTAATTAGATTTTCACTGGTATTATAGAATAATAATTTTACTTTATTCTATATGTAATATAGAGAAAGTATTGGATTCGTGAAAATTTTCGAACTCCGGTTTTCGATGGAAGTAGTGTAAAAAGGAGAGTTCACCGCCACGGTGGTAGGTCGGTACGGCCTTGAGGGTCAGGGTGGAGGTGCGCCACCACCCTTACACCTCCGACCCACCACCCTGTCGGTCAACGCCCCCTTTTTACACTACTTAGTCATCATCTTGGACGAGGGTTCTGTTGCCACCGGAAGAATAGAAACTTTACGTTGCCACGGGAAGAATCGAAACTTTTAGAGCGTCTGGAGTGAATGAGTCATGACCTTTCACGAGAGTTTCCGCGATGAGTGCTGCCATCTATCAAGGAGAATGGGAATTTTTAATGAATTTCGCGGACTTAGATTTATTTTCACAATTTTTTCGACTTAGCATTTTTCGCGATAGAAAATATATTTCAAGGAATGAATAGGTTGGGTTGACTGAAACAAAGGTAGATGAATATAATGAATAATGAATTTAAATAAGGATATAGACTTTAAAATTTAAGTGTTGCCATCGGGAGAATAGAATCTTTTAGACCGCTGACATTAAAGATTATAAAAAATTTCCGGTGGGACATAGTATGTTGGATTAAATGAAACAATGGATGACTGAAGTTAATAAACATCAGAGAGAGAGAGAGAGTAACAATTTATGAATATTTTAGGAATTTAGCATTTTTGGAGATAGAAAATATATTTTGAGGACTTAGAAGTTTTGATAGAATTAAAAATCAGAAGGATTACATAAGGATTGAAAACAATAAAATACCTTTAATTAAGGGTTGATTAATATTTAAATTAAGGTTGATCACAATTTCGGGATTTAGCATTTTTTAGAGGTTGAAAGTATATTTCGTTACGATAATAAATAATGAATTTAAATAATGGTTTAGAGTTTAAACTTTTAGTGGTACCATTGGAGAACTGTAAACTTACATTAGGAAATTTTTACAGATTTTATAGAAACAAGGTGATTCTAATACTGTATTCTACTTGGTTAATGAGAACTCTTAATATTTTAGAATTATGCGGAAGCTTTAATAAAAATTTATGAATATTTTAGGAACTTAGCATTTTTTAGAGATTGAAAATATATTTCGTTAAGATAATAAATAATGAATTTAAATAAGAGTTCAGACTTTTAGTGATGGCACTGGAAGATTGTAAATTTACATTAGGAAATTTTTACAGAATTTATAGAAACAAGGTGATCCTAATACTGCATTCTAATTGGTTAATGACTACACTTAATATTTTAGAACTTGAAATTTAGGAAATTAGAACTTTTTACAGAATTAAATAGACATTTTCGCATTTTGGGGATAAGCTTCATCGGTGGATTAACACACAGATTTAAAAACAAAACAATAATAAATAATTTAAAACACATACTTTTCAATAATGAATGTCAGGTAATTATATGTATAATTAATTATTTTAAAACAAAAACGATACTCATGATGCATTGTGATGGGTTGAATCTCGATAAAATACTGCATTCATATAACTTTTTAGAATTATTCTGAACTTTTAATAAAATTTTATGTATATTTTACGAACTTAGCATTTTTGAAGCTATTTCGAGGGTTTAGAAGTTTTGACCGAATTAAAAATCAGGAAATTCATAGATAATGAAATAGAATTTAAAACAATAAGATACCTTCAATTAACAGCTAATTTTAAACATACATTAAGGTTAGTGGATGAGTATTGGGTAATGTATTTAAAAACAAAAATATAACATGGGCTGTGCAATGAACACTGAAACAAAGGGTTTGTAGATTTTAATTATAAAGTCAACGATATGTGTTTCGAAAACCTTCCATGAGGATTGGAACAGTCGTTTCGAATGATGCTCGCCCTTCATCAGTTAGAACTTAAACTTTTATTTGAATCAAACAAAGATTGACACTTATTGAAGTCTCAACTTATAAATAATTTAACATTCATTAAAAATGTAAGACACTTAAAAATTCTAACTTTATTTTAATACTAAATGAGTTTCACCTTAAAAATTTCCGTGAGCTCTAACTTACAAATACTATTATCACATTCATTAAAAAATGAACGCACATGCACTTTAAAAAATTGCTATCATATAAATTTAATAAAAGTTTTAAAACCAGTAAATGATGTTATATACATTATAAATATATTAAATTTTATGTACAATAAAGTTACATAAATTAAATATAATAAAAATTATATAAATTAAACTTTATATTCTCACTAAATAATTTTTCACATTTATTTAAACTCTAACTTCCATTCGTTAAAAATTGAACACATATGTAATATTAATTTAAAAAAATACTTACTTTATAAATGCATACTAAATTTTATAAGTTTTTACTGTTAAATAAATTTAACATATAACAGAAGTTTTAAATCAGTTAATAAATTTTATCTACAGTATAGTTATATAAACTAAATATAATAAAAATTATATAAACTAAACCTTATATTATCACTATGTATTGAATAAGTATCACATTTAAGCTATAACTATAGAAATACGATGAGCAAAAGTTTTAAAACCAGTAAATGGTGTTATATACATTATAAATTAAACTAATTATAATAAATTTTATATACAATAAAGTTACATGAACTAAATATAATAAGAATTATATAAATTAAACTTTATATTATCACTAAATAAGTTTCGCATTTAAACTATAACTATACACATACTGTTATTTATGCTATAACTATACAAATACGATAAACAAAAGTTTTAAAACAGTAAATGATGTTATATACATTATAAATTAAACTAAATATAATAAAAATTATATAAATTAAACTTTATAATATCACTAAATAAGTTCCACATTTATTTAAACTCTAACTTACATTCGTTAAAAATTTAACACATAAATAATATTAATATTAAAAAACAAATTACTAACAAATAATAATCTAATATCTAGAAAATAGATACAAAGATATACAGTAAAGTTATAAATTTAAAAATATAACTATCATATAATAATATTAATTTTAAAAATGCCTACAAAGATATACAGTAAAGTTATAAATTTAAAAAATAACTATCACATAATAATATTAATTTAAAAAATGCATACAAAGATATACAGTAAAGTTATAAATATAAAAAATAACTATCACATAATAATATTAATTTAAAAAATGCATACAATTAAATTTTATATACATTATAATTAAATAAAGGAGATTTGTAGCATATAAATTTTATCAAAAATAAGTAATTTATTAATGCAAAATAGATAAATAAAGTTTATCAATTTCATATAATAACTAATCTTTAAAGAATATTTCATAAAAAATATAACTTACATAATACAACAGATCATCATAATTCCTTTACTAAACCTATAACTATGTGAAAATTTTCAACCTACTTCCGTGAAACGCGTGTGTAGAAATGACTAACTCTCTTATCAATAGCCCATTCAATGACGCACGCTGATTCATACATCGTTTAGCAAAGTAACAATTTCGTTAAGATAATGAATTTTAATAAGGGTTCAGACTTTTAGTGATGGCATTGGAAGATTGTAAACTTATATTAGGAATTTTTTACGGAATGTATAGAAACAAGATGATTCTAATACTGCATTCTAATTGGTTAATGACCACACTTAATATTTTTGAATTTGAAATTTAGAAATTTAGAAATTTTTATAGAATTAAATAGAAATTTTCATATTTTGAGGATAAGCCTCATTGATGGATTAATACATAAATTTAAAAACAAAACAATAATAAATAATTTTAAACACATATTTTTTAATAATGAATGCCATGCAATTATTCGTATAATTAATTATTTTTAAAAAAAAACGACTTTATAAGCAATAAAGTTATATAAACTAAACTTTTTACATATCATGAATGTTTTAAATCTGAACGTTATATGTTGTTACTATTAAATAAATTTAACAAAAGTTTAAAACAGTAAATGAAGTTATAAAAATTAAACTTTATATATTGTATTATTACTATGTAAATATTATTTAGGCTTTTATTTTTAAATAAATTTAAATTGAAAGTTTAAATCATTTAATAAATTTTATGTACAATAAAGGTATATAAACTAAATATAATAAGTTTTTTACAAACTAAACTTTATATAAATTTCACCTTAATTATACGGATTGCACTATCAGTAATATAACTTATTGATTTCCATAACCGCTAAATTGTATAAGTGAGAAAGAGAATCTTTTAATGTGGGTATTATAGTAATGATAAATTTATTTCATAATCGGTAACTCATTTATACATAATCAAGTTCACATCTTATATAGAACAATAGTATATTCAAAAGTGTTACCAAATTTTACTACACAATAAAAAACACAATGGATATTCATTAGGGACAAGTCTATGCGAGGATCCTATAAGTGGAATGCCCTGTGCAGAAGTCTTTCTAACTTATAGTTAAGCGAGTTTCGGAGGAAAACAAGAAAAACTCTGATCCCAGCTTTAAACACAGAATCGCTTAGCCTTTATGCAGAAAGAGGATTACTAAAACATCTTACATAATACAATAATGTGTTAAAAGTTTTAGTATGCAATAAAAATTCACATATGGATATTCATAAGGTTTAAGACCGATTAAATAAACGAGGATCCTATAAGCGAAAGGCCTGAGAGTCTTTCTAAGAAATCCTATTGCGTATTTAAGCAGGTTTCAGAGAAACCCAAGAAAAACTCCAATCGACTAGGTTGATGAATTGGATTTGAACCCAATACTTCGCCGCTTTAATCATAGAACCGTTAACTAATCGCAAGATTAATCACTCACACTAGAGTCACACAGTTGTACTGAAACTTACTGTTTTCAGTTAATGAAACTTTTAATGAGACAATTATTTTTACCACCACGTAAATGAAAATTTTTATATTATTAGTGTTTGGATAAAACTTTAAATAATTCATTACAAGTACAAACTTATACAATTAAATATTTAACAGTAGGTCCTATAAGTGGATTGCTCTGTGTGGCAGTCTTTCTACATGTAAACGAGTTTTGGGGAAAACCAAGAAAAACTCTAAACAGATAGGTTGATAAGCTGGAATTGAACATGGCATTAATCACAGAATCGTTTGGTCTTCAAAAACCTTGTAACAACATGTTTATGAACTTATAAGAAAATGCTTAATACGGTTTGAGCTTAGTAGATTTTGCATGCGTTAGCTATATCACAGCGAATTAAACATCTATAGTTGTAATTTTTTTTTTTCACAATTTATTGTTTAACTATATTTATACACCATGCATTGTATAATATTTCCCGGATTAAAAGTTTAAACTGAGTAACTGTTTATCAACATAAGTCTTAAATTGAATACATAAGACAGTATATGAATAAACGGTTAGTAATGCGAAAATGCTGATTTGTAAAACATTTTGATAGCAGTAACTCATAAATGTATTTCATATCTTTATACTTATGCACACACAGGCTTAAAAGACTTATATAAAACAACACTATGATTAAAAATTTTACTAATTTTTCAGCATACAATAAAAAATAGTAATCAATATTCATTTACAATAAATAATTTAACGTTATTAAACCAAAAAATAATTTATTTTTTGATTCGGTTTAAATAATTAATATTTATATAGGGTTGTTGGTTGATTAATGTCGTTCAATGAACACTTAAACAAAGGGTTTGCGGATTATAATTGAATTGTAAACGAAATGTCGTTACACGTTTTGAATGACTATCCTCCTTTATCAGTATTTGAAAGGTAGTTTCGAAAGACTATCCTACCTTATTTATAAATTGTCAGATTAAAGAACAACACTCATGCTGCATTCTGATTGGTTGAATCGGGTCACATGATAAAATACTGCGTTCATATAACTTTTTAGAATTATGAAGAACCTTTAATAAAAAAAAATTATGTATTTTAGGGACTTAGCATTTTTGGAGATATTTCAGAGAGTTAAGTTTTGATGGAATTAAAAATCAAAGGGATTACATAGGATGGAAAACAATTACATACCGTTAGTTAACAGTTAATTTTTAACTGACATTAAGGTTAGTGAATGAGTATCATACAATCAGCTAATTAATTTAAAACAAAATATACATTTTAATAAGGGTTGTGCAATGATTGCTTCAACAAAGTGTTTGTAGATTTTAATTAGAGGATAAAACGATATACGTTTCGAAAACCCTTCATCGGGATTGGAACAGTCGTTTCGAATGACAATCTCCCTTCATCAGATAGACTTAAACTTTCATTTTGAAAATTTTTCAGAATGAAACAAAACAATAGTTGATTTACACTTATTGAAACCCCAACTTATAAATAATTTGTCTTTCATTAAAAGTGTAAGTCGCATGTACACTTTTAAACAATCAATAAATTTTATACTCAGTATACATTGATTTACACTATAAATTAAAGTTTACATTCTCACTATGCATTAAATAAGTTTCACATTTAAAATTCAAGATGAATTTACTTTTTCATTCATTAAAAATTGAACACGTATACAATATTAATTTTAAAATGACTGTTAATTAAAATGTTTTAAAACAGCCAATAAATTTTATAAGCTTTTACAATTAAATATATTTAGCATATTATGAAGTTTTAAATCCCTCAATAAAATTTTATATAGGGATGTATCTATGATTCACCTCTTCTTGGAAACCCAGTGAATCACTCAGTTTTGAAATTAATGATCACACACGTTAGTAATTAAGGATAGCATATAACAAACTTGAAAGATTTGCGTAAAATTTGCATAATTTTAATTAGAAAACTTACTTAAGAGATATTTGAAAGACATACATAAAATTTGCATAATTATAATTAAGAAACTTAATTAAGAGATATCTTTGCAATAGATGGTTAGATGAGGGTAAAACCTATGACTCATCCCTTCTGCTTAAGTGAGGGGAAAACCCATGACTCATCCATTCGTCACAACAGTCTAATCAACACGGGAGATTTATAGACCTTGTCAAATCGTTAGATTTCAGTTGGAGTTTGACTCTCTTCCTTCTAGCACATCTTTAGCCGTGCAACTTATTTTCATCCGGCAGTATGTAGAGTTTCTCCGGAATATGTCGATATTTTTCCGCGTGTTATATTTCAATTTACCGTATAAGATAATAGAATCGTTTCGTGTAATGTCCCGGGGACTTTGAATATTTTTCACTGCGTACTGATATTTGCCGCGTGTTGTGATAGCTGATAAACAATCGGTGACGTCACTGATGAGAGGATGACGTCATGATCACGTGACTAGGAGCTCGATAGATAAGAATGTCTCGTATCATTCATTTCCTCTGAATGTCTAGTATCATTCAGCCAAGGGCGTAGGACGTGTTTTAAGGTGAGTCCCAACTTTTTTTGAAATAATGACAATTCAGTACTTAGTTAAGCCAGACATTAAACCATTAAGCCATTACACGTATGCGAAATAATTTTATGCAATAGCCCACTCGGTGAATCCTGCTGATTGTATATGTGTATTATTTTCTAACATTGATGATGTTTCATTAAAACAGTGTAAAAATATGTGTGTCTAAAATCTTTACGGTGTTTTAAAGCTAAATTCAATAAAATTTTATTATTTATATATGCTTAGGTTAAAATCACTAGTAAAATCGTCTCTAAATACTTAAAGTTTTAGGTGCTCTGTAAGTTAATATCATACAAAACTTTAACTAAAGCATGTTCAAGCATGATTCATACATGATGAGTCATATTTCACTTTATAATAGAAACAAAAACTTCATGATTATGTATAAAGGGATAAAAATTTACTTTTAGATTGTTTGGTTAGAGTTTAAATGTTAAGGGTGAAATTTATTTAATGAGTTTATATAACATTCATTATACAGGGTGACAAGAAATAACTCGGATGAAATTTCAAACGAAATATCTGTAATTACCACTATAGTTATAAATTTATTTCGTTAAGTATTGATCCTAGAAAGCGACTAAACAGGTGTAAGTAAGTTAGTGGTGATAACCATTATGGTTAACAAACGATCTGCCATACTTGAATTACATAAGCAAGGAAAGAAATAATGTGAAATTGTTCAACTATTGAAAGTGCCTAAGCAGACGGTTTCATACACAATCAAAAGGCTTAAAGAACTCGAACATGATGGTGACAGGCCAGGAAGAGGAAGAAAGCGCACAGTTAACACATTAGGAAACCGGAAAGTTATCCAAAAGCGAGTTCAACGAAATCCTAGGATTTCAATGAGAAAGATTGCTAGAGAGATGAAGATCAACAGAGAAACCGCGCGTTTGATGGCAAGAGTAGAGCTTGATCTTTGCCCTTACAAAACGAAAGAGGCTCAAATGCTAACAGCAGAGAACAAACACACAAGACTTCAAAGGTACAAAGAACTGTTAAAACGGGCCGCAGGTGATCGATGGCAAACATTTATCTTCACAGATGAGAAACTGCTCTCGGTTGAAGAAGTTCACAATAGCCATAATGATAGAGTTTGGTCAGCAGAAGCATTGTTAGCACCTTCTTGCATTGTTAAACGGCGTCAACGACCCCAATCTGTAATGGTTTCGGATGGGATATGTGCTAGCGGGAAAAAAGCACTTCTTTTTGTTGATGAAGGGATAAAGATTAATCAACAAACATATCGCAAACTCATTTTGGAAGATGTTGTCTTACCTTCGTCGCAAAAGTTCTTTGGAAACAAAAGATGGACCTTTCAACAGGATTCCGCACCTGCACACAAAGCTAAACGCACTCAAGATTGGTGGAAGACAAATTTTCCTGACTTCATTGGAGCTCAAGAATGGCCACTGTATTCCCCAGATTTGAACACAATGGATTATTCTGTTTGGTCCATCTTGAAGTCAAAGGTGTATGCTAAACCTCATAAAACTTTGGCATCCCTAAGAAATCCTTATGCAAGGAATGAGATAAAATATCAGTAAGTGAGTTGCGGCCCATAGCCGAAAATTTTGTGACACGTTTAAAGCTCTGTATTAAGGCTAAAGGTAGCCACTTTGAAAATTTTAAATATGTCAGGCAAAATAATGTATTCATATTTATTTTAAAGTTTGTTCGTAATATTTTCATTGGCATTAAAGTTATAATGTATCATGTGTGTCCAAGTTATTTCTTGTCACCCTGTATTTATAATGTGTATAACTTTTTATTCCCTATATAAAATTTTATTGCGTTATTTAAAACTTCATAATATGCTAAATATATTTAATTGTAGAAGCTTATAAAATTTATTGGCTGTTTTAAAACTTTTTAAATAATAGTCATTTTTAAAATTAATACTGTATACGTGTTCAATTTTTAATGAAAGAAAAAGTAAATTCATCTTGAATTTTAAATGTGGAGCTTATTTAATGCATAGTGAGAATGTAAACTTTAATTTATAGTGTAAATCAATGTATACTGACAAGGAAACATTCAAAAGGTGTCATCTTCAAAAACTATAGAAAAATATACATGTGATTCTACTTTTCATAAAACACCAGAAAACGAAAAAATTATCGGCTGAAATTAATTACAGCGACCACAAAAAATTATCAAAATTAAACATATTTGGCGATTTTGCACTGCTAGGCGATACGTTTGCTAGCACCGCGATTGCCGGGTACGAACAGAACCGTGTTTTGCTTTTCCGCCAAGTACTGAAAATCAAGCGCCTAGCAGTGTGAAATCGCCAAATATGCTTAATTTTGATAAATTTTTGTGGTCGCTGTAATTAATTTCAGCCGATAATTTTTTCATTTTCTCGTGTTTTATGAAGAGTAAAATCAAATATATTTTTCAATACTTTTTGAAGATGACACCGTTTGAATGTTTCCTTGTGAGTATAAAATTTATTGATTGTTTAAAAGTGTACATGCGACTTACATCTATATATATAAAAGAGCAGAGTCTGTCTGTGTGTGTGTGTGTGTGTGTGTTCGCTATAGAATCCTAGGCCGTTTCACCGAGCGGGACCAAATTTGGCACGGTTAATGTTTAAGACCCGAGAAAGACAACGCCGCAAGCGATTTTACAAAATTCGCCCCCCAAGGGGGGGAGGGGGGGCAAAACGTAATTTCACAAAATCCTCCATATCTCAAACAAAAAAACAGATATCCGTAAAATTTTTGCTTTTAAATATAGCTAATACAAATGTCTAAAAATCTGTTTCTGGAATTTTTGAAATTCGGTCCCCAAGAAGGGCGGGGGGGGGGGCAAAACGTGATTTCACATGCGTAAGGGGGGGCTATGGGGCAAAAACAAATAGAAATACAGTTAGGCCGTACAAAATTGGTACAGATAGGTTTAAGAGGCCTGCAAGTCGAATGGGGATATTTTCGATTGTGTAAAGTTATTAGGAGGGGCGAGTAGGGGGGGAGGGGAGGGGGGGCAAAAAAATAAAAATAGTGTCAGATCGTTCAAAATTGGTACATAGAGGTTTTCGATACTTACAAATCGATTGCGGATATTTTTGAATTTGTAAAATTATTAAGAGGGGCGGGTAAGGGGGTGGGGCAGTAAGAGGGGGGGGCTATGGGGCAAAAACAAATAGAAATACAGTTAGGCCGTTCAAAATTGGTACAGATAGGTTTAAGAGGCCTGCAAGTCAAATGGGGATATTTTCGATTGTGTAAAGTTATTAGGAGGGGCGAGAAGGGGGGAGGGGAGGGGGGGGGCAAAAAAATAAAAATAGTGTCAGATCGTTGAAAATTGGTACATAGAGGTTTCCGATACTTACAAATCGATTGCGGATGATTTTGAATTTGTAAAATTATTAGGAGGGGCGGGTAGGGGGGTGGGGCGGTAAGGGTGGGCTATGGGACAAAAACAAATAGAAATACAGTTAGGCCGTTCAAAATTGGTACAGATAGGTTTAAGAGGCCTGCAAAACGAATGGGGATATTTTCGATTGTGTAAAGTTATTAGGAGGGACGAGTAGAGGGGGAGGGGAGGGGGGGCAAAAAAATAAAAATAGTGTCAGATCGTTCAAAATTGGTACATAGAGGTTTTCGATACTTACAAATCGATTGCGGATATTTTTGAATTTGTAAAATTATTAGGAGGGGCGGGTAGGGGTGGGGCAGTAAGGGGGGCTATGGGGCAAAAACAAATAGAAATACAGTTAAGCCGTTCAAAATTGGTACAGATAGGTTTAAGAGGCCTGCAAGTCGAATGGGGATATTTTCGATTGTGTAAAGTTATTAGGAGGGGCGGGGGAGGGGGGGCAAAAAAATAAAAATAGTGTCAGATCGTTCAAAATTGGTACATAGATGTTTTCGATACTTACAAATCGATTGCGGATATTTTTGAATTTGTAAAATTATTAGGAGGGGCGGGTAAGGGGGTGGGGCGGTAAGGGGGGCTATGGGGCAAAAACAAATAGAAATACAGTTAGGCCGTTCAAAATTGGTACAGATAGGTTTAAGAGGCCTGCAAGTCAAATGGGGATATTTTCGATTGTGTAAAGTTATTAGGAGGGGCGAGAAGGGGGGAGGGGAGGGGGGGGGGCAAAAAAATAAAAATAGTGTCAGATCGTTGAAAATTGGTACATAGAGGTTTCCGATACTTACAAATCGATTGCGAATGATTTTGAATTTGTAAAATTATTAGGAGGGGCGGGTAGGGGGGTGGGGCGGTAAGGGGGGGCTATTGGGCAAAAACAAATATAAATACAGTTAGGCCGTTCAAAATTGGTACAGATAGGTTTAAGAGGCCTGCAAGTCTAATGGGGATATTTTCGATTGTGTAAAGTTATTAGGAGGGGCGAGTAGGGGGGGGCAAAAAAATAAAAATAGTGTCAGATCGTTCAAAATTGGTACATAGAGGTTTTTGATACTTACAAATCGATTGCGGATGATTTTGAATTTGTAAAATTATTAGGAGGGGCGGGTAGGGGGTGGGGCGGTAAGGGGGGCTATGGGGCAAAAACAAAAAAAAATACAGCTAGGCCATTCAAAATTGGTACAGATAGGTTGAAGAGGCCTGCATGTCGAATGGGGATATTTTCGAAAGTGTGAAGTTATTAGGAGGGGCGAGAAGGGGGAGGGGAGAGGGGGGGACAAAAAAATAAAAATACAGTTAGATCGTTCAAAATTGGTATATAGAGGTTTTCGATACTTACAAATCGATTGCGGATATATTCGAATTTGTAAAATTATTAGGGCGCTCATATATATGCATTCGCGCGTGCGCATCGCGCACGGGTCTACGCTGCCGAAGGCAGTGGGGACCCGGTGCGACATTTTTCCCGATCAGAGTTTTTTTTTTTTTTTTTTTTTTTTTTTTTTTTCACATGATAAAAAATTCATTAATTATAATGATTCATTTAAAAATAGTGACCAGCGAAGCGGGCGTAGCCTGCTAGTTTTTAATGAAAGACAAATTATTTATAAGTTGGGGTTTCAATAAGTGTAAATCATCTATTGTTTTGTTTCATTCTGAAAAATTTTCAAAATAAAAGTTTAAGTCTATCTGATGAAGGGAGATTATCATTCGAAACGGCTGTTCCAATCCTGATGAAGGGTTTTCGAAACGTATATCGTTTCATATGTGTATATTTTGTTTTAAATTAATTAGCTGATTGTATGACACTCATCCACTAACCTTAATGTACGTTAAAAATTAACTGTTAACTAACGTTATGTTATTGTTTTCCATCCTATGTAATCCCTTTGATTTTTTATTAAATCAAAACTTATGTCTCCGAAATATTTCCAAAAATGCTAAGTCCCTAAAATACATACAAACATTTTTTATTAAAGGTTCTGCATAATTCTAAAAAGTTATATGAATGCAGTATTTTATCATGTGACCCGATTCAACCAATCAGCATGCAGCATGAGTGTTGATCTTTTATTTGACAATTTAAATATAAGGTAGGATAATCTTTCGAAACTACCCTTCAAATCCTGATGAAAGAGGATAGTCATTCAAAACGTGTAACGACATTTCGTTTACAATTCAATTATAATCCGCAAACGCTTTTTTAAGTGTTGATTGAACGACATTAATCAACCAACAACCCTATATATATATTAATTATTTAAATCGAATCAAAAAATAAATCATTTTTCTGTTTAATAACGTTAAATTATTTATTGTAAATGAATATTGATTACCATTTTTTATTGTATGCTGAAAAATTAGTAAAACTTTTAATCATAGTGTTGTTTTATATAAGTCTCTTAAGCGTGTATGTGAATAAGTATAAAGATATGAAATAAATTTTTGAGTTACTACTTTCAGAATGTTTTACATATCAGCATTTTCGCATTACTAACCGTTTATTCATATACTGTCTTATGTATTCAATTTAAGACTTATGTTGATGAACAGTTACTCAGTTTAAACTTTTACTCCGGGAAATATTATACAATGCATGGTGTATAAATATAGTTAAACAATATATAGTGAAAAAAATAATTACAACTATAGATGTTTAATTCGCTGTTATATAGCTAACGCATGTAAAATCTACTAAGCTCAAACCGTATTAAGCATTTTCTTATAAAATTCATAAACATGTTGTTACAAGGATTTTGGAAGACCAAACGATTCCGTGTTTAATGCCAGGTTCGATTCCAGCTTATCAACCTGTTTAGAGTTTTTCTTTGTTTTCTCCAAAACTCGTTTAAATATAGAAAGACTCCCACACAGAGCAATCCACTTATAGGACCAACAATTAAATATTTAATGGTATAAGTTTATACTTGTAATGATTTATTTAAAGTTTTATCCAAACAGGAATAATAAAAAAATTTTCATTTACGTGGTGGTAAAAATAATGGTCTCATTAGAAGTTTCATTAACTGAAAACAGTAAGTTTCAATACAACTGTATGACTCTAGTATGAGTCATTAATCTTGCGATTAGTTAACGGCTCTATGATTAAAGCGGTGAAGTGTTGGGTTCGAATCCAACTCATCAACCTAGTCGATTGGAGTTTTTCTTGGTTTTCTCTAAAACCTGCTTAAATGCGCAATAGGATTTCTTAGAAAGACTCTCATGCCTTTCGCTTATAGGATCCTCGTTCATTTAATCGGTCTTAAACCTTGTGAATATCCATACGTGAATTTTTATTACATACTAAAACTTTTAACACATTATTGTATTATGTAAGATGTTTTAGTAATCTTCTTTATGCATAAAGGCTAAGCGATTCTGTGTTTAAAGCTAGGATCAGAGTTTTTCTTGTTTTCCTCCGAAACTCGCTTAACTATAAGTTAGAAAGACTTCCGCACAGAGCATTCCACTTATAGGATCCTCGCATAATCTTGTCCCTAATGAATATCCATTGTGGTTTTTATTGTATAGTAAAATTTGGTAACACTTTTGAATATACTATTGTTCTATATAAGATGTGAACTTGATTTTGTATAAATGAGTTACCGGTTATGAAATAAATTTATCATTACTATAATACCCACATTAAAAGATTCTCTTTCTCACTTATACAATTTAGCGGTTATGGAAATGAATAAGTTATATTACTGATAGTACAATCCGTATAATTAAGGTGAAATTTATATAAAGTTTAGTTTGTAAAATACTTATTATATTTAGTTTATATAACTTTACTGTACATAAAATTTATAACTGATTTAAACTTTCATATTAAATTTATTTAGAATTAAAGGCATAAATAATATTTACATAGAAACAATATATAACGTTCAATTTTTATAACTTCATTTACTGTTTTAAACTTTTGTTAAATTTATTTAATAGTAACAACATATAACGTTCAGATTTAAAACATTCATGATATGTAAAAAGTTTAGTTTATATAACTTTATTGCTTATAAAGTCGTTTTTGTTTTAAAATAATTAATTATACGAATAATTGCATGACATTCATTATTAAAAAATATGTGTTTAAAATTATTTATTATTGTTTTGTTTTTAAATTTATGTGTCGATGACGCTTATCCTCAAAATATGAAAATTTCTATTTAATTCTGTAAAAATTTCTAAATTTCTAAATTTCAAATTCAAAAATATTAAGTGTGGTCATTAACCAATTAGAATGCAGTATTAGAATCATCTTGTTTCAATAAATTCCGTAAAAAATTTCTAATATAAGTTTACAATCTTCCAATGCCATCACTAAAAGTCTGAACCCTTATCAAAATTCATTATCTTAACGAAATTGTTACTTTGCTAAACGATGTATGAATCAGCGTGCGTCATTGAATGGGCTATTGATAACAGAGTTAGTCATTTCTACACACGCGTTTCACGGAAGTAGGTTGAATTTTTTCACATAGTTTTAAATTCAGTTATAGGTTTAGTAAAGGAATTATGATGATCTATTATGTAAGTTAAAATTTTTTCAAATATTCTTTAAAGATTTGTTATTATATGAAATTGTTAAACTTTATTTATCTATTTTGCATTAATAAATTACTTATTTTTGATAAAATTTATATGCTACAAATCTCCTTTAGTTAATTATAATGTATATAAAATTTAATTGTATGAATTTTTTAAATTAATATTATTATGTGATAGTTATTTTTTAAATTTATAAATTTACTGTGTATCCTTGTATGCATTTTTTAAATTAATATTATTATGTGATAGTTATTTTTTAAATTTATAACTTTACTGTGTATCTTTCTATGCATTTTTTAAATTAATATTATTATGTGATAGTTATTTTTTAAATTTATAACTTTACTGTATATCTTTGTATTCATTTTTTAGATATTAGATTATTATATGTTAGTAATTTTTTTTTTTAGTTAATATTACATATGTGTTCAATTTTTAACGAATGTCATCATCATCATCACGTGCTTATGAAGTACCTACGGCTGTCGAGACAGCCGCTTACCTTCACCTAAGGAAGACAAAAAAAACAGAAGGAGGGCTTGCATCATCTAGAGAATCGGAACAAGATCTGAGTGGGTTCCCAAAGAACCCTGGCGTGATGAGTTGATGCATACAGCAGCATGACGGAAGAGAGAGGCAGAGCAGAGCCGATCTGAAAGCTGTGAAACATGGCAACAGAGCAAGGAGCACTAAACCTACATTTTCTTTTTTTTTTTTTTTTTTTTTTTAATAATAGTGATAGGCCTAACCAGACTGTTAACCCTTTGCGGCGCAAGACAATTTGAAACATTTAAATTATACTGCCACCGGAATTCATGAACTAAATTAAACTAAAAGAAATTTTAAATTTTAAGGTTTAAAAAACCGGCCTTTTCTGATATGTTATAAACACGAATTTTTGCTAAAAAATTTCCGGGATGAATTTTTGCAGCTGGATCTTAAATTTTGCGTCCTCGCAGCAAGGACACCGCGCGTTAAGGGGTTATGCAGTCATAATACTATACAATTTAGAATAATACAAAATAATGAAAATTTTTAAAAAATTTAGCCTAGCAAGACTGTTAGGCAGTCAGACAAAGAAATATATATATTATTTACTATTAGTAAAATTAGATTACAAATTACAAAAGAGATATTTACAATATTTACAGTTAAATTTAAAAATTTTAAAAACCCTACGTAAGGTAACTGGCTGGAAGATTGATCATCCGCGACTGTTAAACGACACAGTAGGTTGCAGTTGTCAGGGGGATAGCCAAAAGTAGAAGAATAGGATGCATTTAATCTACGGGAAAAAGAATTTTGAGTGAGAATTCTGCGTTAAGTAACACCTGAAGGATTTCGCCTTCTACGCTTGGAGACCGGGACAAACCCGTCCTCCCTGTAGAGGATGGCAAGTGGGCGTTTTTTGGCCCTCCCGATTCTGGGATCGTATCTTCTTATGGCATTTAACACAGGATTCTGAACTTTTGGGATAGACCTGTGAAACTTCAACGCAAGTTTTTTAATTTCCGAATAGATTGGCCTAATTTTCAGGTCTTTGTGAATGACAACATTGCGAACGTAGCGATGGGCTTGAACAAACCTACGCAATTGCTTGTTTTGGAATACTTGAATTTTTTCTAGCACAGTCTTTGAGTCAGATTCGTACACCACGGACCCGTAAGTCAAGATGGGTCGGATCATGGACTTGTACAGTAACAATTTATTTTTAACAGACAGGCGGCTATTCCAAGCCAAAAGAGGAAGGAGGGGGGCGGTGGCAATATGCGCTTTATTCAGAGTCTCTGAGATGTGCTTATGCCACAATAATTTTGAATCTAGGTGAATTCCTAGGTATTTATAAGAAGTTTCCCAGGGAATAGGATCATTATTGAGAGTAAAGTTAACGTCAGGGGAATAGGATTTATTAGTGAAGAAAATGGCGGCACTTTTAGGGCTATTAACTTTAATTTTCCATTTCCTAAGCCATATAGCATACGAATGAAGGTAATCCTGGAGTTTTTCAAACACTGTGTGTGGTTGTTTATGTTTGTACATGATAGCAGTATTATCAGCAAATAAAGCTAAGTTGATGTCGGGCTTGCGCGGAATGTCGTTAATATAAATGTTAAAAAGGCGTGGCCCGGCGAGAGAACCCTGAGGAACAGAACTGAGAACAGGCTTCGGGCTAGAGAAGGAATTTCCCACTTTTACCACGAAGGACCTGTTAGAGAGGTAATCAGAAAAGATTTTAATTAGCTGGTCAGGAACACCTAACTCAGCCATCTTAAAGAGAAGGCCGGCATGCCATACCTTATCAAAGGCTTTCTGCACGTCGAGAAATATAATTCCCGCCACACCGCTGGTTTGGTATCCAACGTGAATGAATTCAGTCACTCTTCACAACTGCTGTTGCGTTGAATGACGAGTCCTGAACCCGAATTGCTCGGATATAATCTTGTCATGAGAGTCAAGGAATTCATTCAGTCGGCGGACGAGAACATACTCATAAAACTTCGAGAGACTGGAGAGCAAAGAGATAGGTCGATAGCTAGAAGGAGAGTGGATATCTTGGCCCCCTACCCTTCGGTAAGGGGACAACGATAGCTCTCTTCCAACAATCGAGAAAAATATTAAGCTTAAGCATACAATTAATTATTAACGTGATATAAAAAATAAAATGGAGAGGTAGATTAATTAGCATATTGTTTGAGATAAGGTCCTCACCGGGTGCCTTGTGTTGTTTCAAGCCCGAAATGTAATCCTGAACCTCAGAGGGTAAAGCAGGTTGAAGAGTGTTTTGTGTGTCAGATTGTAATAAATTTTGAACCCTATGGTCGACTATGTTCTCGACAATTGGGTTAACAATGTCCGAATGAGGTGAAAACTGACTTCTAGGACTTTCGGCAATAGCCTCAGCCTTTTCAGTGTTACTATAAGCCATGCCGTTAGGGCTAACAATGGCAGGAATGTGTGTTCGTGTCCTACGAATGCGGGAGGTGGCCCTCCAAATTGTGTTGTCCTCAGTCGAGCGAAACTCGACAAAATTATTGAAACGTGTTTTACTAAACTCCTTAATTGCAGCTCTAGTACTACGAATAAGCCTGTTTAACATATTCCTGAAGTAAGGGGTCCTATGTACCTGCCATTGCCTGCGAGCATGATTTCGATCCCTGACCATTTCCCTGATGTTATCCGGCAGTCTGTAGTAGTCAAACGATCTTTTACGATGTTCAGAGCTCAGCGTATAGGCCTCTCGGAGTGAGTCCCCGAGCATGGCTACCGCTTGCTCTACTTCCTGTTTGGATTCTGGGATAAGAGATGGAACGTCACGTTCCGAAAGAATATCCGCGAACAGACTCCACCTTGTGGATAGAGCCGTTCTCAGATCCAGATCGTAAGACCCCACATCAAACCTCAAGACAACAGGTAGGTGATCAGAGTCTTGATCATTCAGCGTTTGAATGCTGTAGACAAACGGAAAATTGCGGGTGATAGCAAAATCCAAGATATTTTGAGATCTCACGAAGGTGGGCTCGGGGGGCGCTAAAATTTGCTCGAAATTTTGATCCATCAACCTTCTTAACTTACGGCCAGAAGTATTATAGCTTAGACAGTTCCAAGACGTATTTAATGAATGTAAGTTAGAGTTTAAATAAATGTGGAACTTATTTAATGATATTATAAAGTTTAATTTATATAATTTTTATTTTATTTAGTTTATATAACTTTACTGTATATAAAATTTATTAACTGATTTAAAACTTCTGTTATATGTTAAATTTATTTAATAGTAAAAGCTTATAAAATTTAGTATGCATTTATAAAGTAAGAATTTTTTTTTTAATTAATATTACATACTTGTTCAATTTTTAACGAATGGAAGTTAGAGTTTAAATAAATGTGAAACTTATTTAGTTTGAATACAGGGATGGAACACGGGCGCAGAATTCATACCGGGATCCGTTTAAGAATTTTCTCTACCTATAATATCGTTGATTTAAGAAGTAGAAATTTTTCTTACATTGATAGTGGTATGAATTCTGCGCCCGTGTTCCATCCCTGTGAATATAAAGTTTAATTTATATAATTTTTATTATATTTAGTTTATGTAACTTTATTGTACATAAAATTTATTATATTTATAATGTATATAACATCATTTACAAACTTTTCTTAAATTTATATGATAGCAATTTTTTAAAGTGCATGTGCGTTCAATTTTTAACGAATGTGATAATAGTATTTGTAAGTTAGAGCTTAAAGAAATTTTAAAAGTGAAACTTATTTAGTGTTAACATAAAGTTAGAATTTTTAAGTGTCTTACATTTTTAATGAAAGTTAAATTATTTATAAGTTGAGACTTCAATAAGTGTCAATCTTTGTTTGATTCAAATAAAAGTTTAAGTTCTAACTGGTGAAGGGCGAGTATCATTCGAAACGACTGTTCCAATCCTGATGAAAGGTTTTCGAAACACATATCGTTGACTTTATAATTAAAATCTACAAACCCTTTGTTTCAGTGTTCATTGCACAATCCTTATTATGTTTTTGTTTTAAAACAGATTACCCGATACTCATCCACTAACCTTAATGTATGTTAAAAATTAGCTGTTAATTAAAGGTATCTTATTGTTTTAAATTCTATGTAATTACCCATGACTCTCTTGACTATTAATTCTTTCAAAACTTCTAAACCCTCGAAATAGCTTCAAAAATGCTAAGTTCGTAAAATATACATAAATTTTTATTAAAAGTTCAGAATAATTCTAAAAAGTTATATGAATGCAATATTTTATCGCGATTCAACCAATCACAATGCATCATGAGTATCGTTTATGTTTTAAAATAATTAATTATACATACTATTGCATGACATTGAAAAATATGTGTTTTAAACTATTTAAGTGTTTTTTTTTTTTTTTTTTTTTTTTTTTAGAGAGAGAGAGCTAAAACAATTGCACATATTCTCATCTTCAGGAAATTTTGCTTTAACCTTTTAACTGCCAATCGCAACATATAATAGAAATTTGGTTTACTCGGAAATAAATGTAATGATTTTGATTAAATTTTGGGGTTAAGTGTTTTTTTTAGAGAGCTAAAACGATTGGACATATCTTCATCTTAAGAAAATTTGCGTTAACCCTTTAACGACCAGTCACAATATATACCAGAAATTGTGTTTACTCGGAAGTAGATGTAACAAATTTGATTAGAATTTGGGGGTTAAGTGCTTTTTACGGATCTAAAACGATGGGAAAAATCCTTATCTTCAGGAAAATTCGTGGTTGCTGTTAACCCTTTTGCACCATATGGCAGAAATTGGGTTTACTTGGAAATTGATAAAATGATTTTAAGGAAAATTTAGAGTTAGATTTTTTCAAGAGATAAATTGATTAGACATATCTTCATCTTCAAGAAAATTTGTGTTCGCTGTTAACCCTTTATCGGCTAGTTGCAGCATGTGGCAGATAGTGGGTTTATTCTTAAACGAATATAATGATATTGTTGAAAGTTTAAAATTAAATATATGTATATATACAGAGATGTAACGAGGGATGTAATGAGTTGCTACTAACGAAAAATAATCTCATATCACAATACAGAAAAAGTAAAACTTATCCTATTAAATTGCAGATAATTACACTGCTCTGAAAAAAAGAAATAAACAAATAAATAAATCTATATCTGATACCATTCTTGCAGATTCTTATGTAAAATGACTTCCTGAATCCGAATCTGGCCCCCATTTTGCCCCATCACCCACCGTTTTCTTGTTATGCCCCCTACCCCATTTTAATCATTGTTTCATAATTTTATACCCATCAGTTTGATTTGGAAAGGAACGATGATTATTTTAACCGTTAAATGTTTTCTGACCTGAGGAGCTACAGAGGTAGAAAGCTCTAAAACACACG
Organism: Salticus scenicus; assembly: GCA_963930645.1. Taxonomy (NCBI): domain Eukaryota; kingdom Metazoa; phylum Arthropoda; class Arachnida; order Araneae; family Salticidae; genus Salticus; species Salticus scenicus. The sequence goes on along the minus strand of OZ005654.1, from coordinate 64,009,049 downwards.
AACATTTGTAGTAAGGAGGATATTTGAGAGGATTGTGCACAGAAAAAAAAAGTTTCTGTTTCTTTTATTTTCGCAATATTTCTCTTATTTTTAACATATTCCAATTTCCAGTTTGCCATTTTCTTACCAAATACCCCAAATAATAAAAATTATACAGTGAAATTTTTTTTCAAAGTGTTGGTGAGTGGAGTAAAGGTCTCAAAGCCCTCGGAAGAAAGTTTGACTGATTCACTGTACGATGCTTGCTTTCAATAACTCCCACGTTAAATGTTTTGGGCAGTAAAACATGAACAGTAAAATATCCTCCTTTGACACATGTTAAAGATCACCACACAATATCACCACCGTCGAGAACACCATAAAGTTCACTCTCTTATCGAAAAACGTGTGCTAAAGGTAGATAACGACTGACGACTACAATGATAAGAGTAATGACCTTAGACTGGTGTCAAAGCAGAAGATTTTACTGTTCGTGTTTTACTGCCCAAAACATTTAACGGGAATTTATTGAAAACAAACGTCGTACAGTGAATCAGTCAAACTTTCTTGCCTTTACTCCACTCACCAACATTTAAAAAAAAAAAAAAAAAAAATTCAATGTATAATTTTTATCATTTGGGGTGTTTTGGTAAAACAATGGCAAACTGGAAGCTGAAATATATAAAAAATAAGAGAAATATTGCGAAAAAAAATCTGGAGTGACTCCACTCGACTTTCCGAACATTGAGTAATTAACAGTTTTGTAGATAAAGTAAAGAAAGAGGAGTTGTTAAACAAACAAAAGAGAGAAAACCATAATAGAGTGTTTGAGTATTTTTCTCCATATATTACACGATGTTTTATTTAACGCTACTGAGCTTTGTGCCCATGATCATAATGATAAAGAATTTTTCGTTGTGTCCTTGTAAAAACCTATAAATGCTAGATTCACCAAAATGCTTATATTTAATGAAACAGTGATTTATAATATTCATATAAATTTTCAGATCAATTGAATAAGGCGTTTAGATGCTATCGCACTTTTAAAAATTTGGTCCCATAGGCCATAATGACAAAGAATTTTTCTTTGTGTCCCTGTAAAAAACCTGTAAGTGCTAAATTCACCAAAATCTATACAGTTGCTGCAACTGTGACCTATAGCATGTGTACAATTTTTTTGCTCAGAGTAATAAGGCGTTTAGACGCTATCACACTTTTAAAAATTTGGCCCTATAGGCCATAATGATAAAGAATGTTCCTTTGTGCCCCTGTAAAACACCTGTAAGTGCTAAATTCACCAAAATCTATACAGTTCGTGCAACTGGGACCTATAACATGTGTACAAATTTTTTGCTCAGATTAATGAAGCGTTTAGACGCTATCGCATTTTTAAAATTTTGGCCCATAGGCCATAATGATAAAGAATTTTTCCTGGTGTCCCTGTAAAAAAACTATAAGTGCTACACCTAACCAAAATCTATAGGGTTCGTATTATGGTGACTTACAATATACGTACCAACTTTCAGCTTATTCGAACAAAGCGTTTATCCGCTAGCGTGTTCACTCACAGACATACACACATACATACACACACACATACACACATACATACACACACACATACATACATCATCGTAAAAATAGTGAAAACGGACTCGGGGGATCTCGAAACGTATAATAACATAAAAATCTCAAATTCGGATTTTTGACATGATTACAATACTTTCCTCACTATAGTGTTCGGAAAGTAAAAAGAAACAGAAACTAATCTTTTTTTTTTTTTTTTCTGGGCACAAATCACCTTAAATATCCTCCTTACTACTAATGTTCGTGTTTTAGAACTTTCTACCTCTGTAGCTCCTCAGGTCAGAAGACATTTAACAGTTAAAATAATCATCGTTGCTCTCCAAATCAAACTGATGGGTATAAAATTATCAAACAAAGATAAAAATGGGGAAGGGGGGCATAGCAAGAAAAAGGTGGGTGATTGGGCAAAATGGTGATCATATTCGTATTCAGGGGGTCATTTTACATAAGAATATGTTCAAATGGTGTCAGATACAATTTTCATGCCGAGCAGTGTTATTACAAAAGAATACATTAAAAATTTTTCTTGTATTAAGATTATGGATATCCGTAATAACTTGGCATCTCTGTATATATATATATATATATATATATATATATATACATATATAGGTAGATAGATAAATAGATAGATATTTGGTGCAAATTAGATTTTTTCTCCGATTTAGAAAATTTCCTGCTCACTGTTAGCCCTTTATCAACCGGTTAAGAAATACGGCCGAAATTGGGTTAACTCGGAAAGGGATGTAATGATTTTGAAGAAAGTCTTTGATTAAGTGTTTCTAGAGGTATAAAATCAATTAGGCATATCCTCATCCCCAGGTCAATTCGCGTCTACTGTTTACCCTTTAATTACCGTTTGGGGGAATATGGCAGAAATTGGGTTTTCTTGAAAATGGGTTTAACGATTTTGATGGAAGTTTGGAGTTAAGTGTTTTTTGGAGTAAAAAAACGATTAGTCTGATCCCCATCTTCATAAAAATCATGGTTTGCTGTTAGGCCTTTATTTGTTGGTTACTTGGAATAACATGACAAAAATTGCATATTAATGAGGAAAAATATGGCAAAAATCGTGTTTACTTGGAAATAAATATAGTAATTTTGATGAATGTTCAGGAGGTCTCATAGAATGCAAACATTTGAAATTTTTTTGAGTATTCTAATATATTAAACCAGTCGTACTGTTTATAGTATTTTCAATATAGATTATGCCGTAGTATTATTGAATAATATATATACGACTTTGAAGATAGTTTCAAATTATTTACTGCAGTTAGACCGCGGACAGGTGGAGAAGCAGACAGGCTGAAAAACTAATTAATGTCACAATATTTTCTTAAACCGCGTTCGAAACTGTAAGGAACGCTTAATACAACAAAAAATGCAATTCTAGCAATTTCGAGTTATAGCCCCTAATATGAACGAAATTCGACCAAACTTGTATTCAGTTGGACCTTGACCTAAACTGGTGCTAATTAGATTTGGGAATCATACGCTCAACAGGTGGTGCTGCCATCCTATTTTTTTTCCAAGTACTTAACATGACAGTATAGGACAAAATTTCATATAAATGTACATAATGTGAGTTATTTTTAACGCATGAATGTAAAATTTATATGATTTATTGATAATAGTAGTAATAAACTTGAAAAAATAAAAAATGTGTGCATGTAGGAGCATTGCTTTCCTCCTGGGAGGGAAGTGCCCTTCCCCCGGGGCCTGTGTAAATTTTCAATGTGGATATTTTAGAAAGAACTCGTCAGTATTTCTAAAACGAATGGTTGAACCATAGATCTGTATTAATTTAAAACCAAGCTACCGATTTCTTTTATATTTAATGTTAAATATATATATATATACAGTCGAACCTCGTTAACATGAACACTGTTAACGTGAATTACTTTTAACATGAACTGTTACCACAATCCCCGTCAAAATGAAGATTACGTTAGTTATATGACGATCAGTTACTGATAGCATGAACTACTGATAACATGAACAGATTTTTGATCCCCCTTGAAATTCACGTTAACGAGGTTCAACTGTATGTCTTTTCATGTCTGCACAAAAATTATTTTTTTCAGCATTTATTATTATACTACTTTAAGAAAAAAATCGTCTGCATTCATCATGGAAAATATCTTTAATGAATTATAACTTAATAAATAATTTGTATTGCTTAAATTTGTATAGGATTATATATAGAAGAAAGTCTTGTAGTAATACTAGTTATAATATATTAAAGCAAGCGGGCTTTACCTCTGCCGCTGCTAACTACATTTAAAAGAATTTTGAAAATTCGATATTACTTACTAATATAAAAACTTAAAAATATTAATTTTTTTTTTTTTTTAAGTATTCCATTAAAAGTCAAAACAGTATTTAAACCATAATAATAACAAAGCAACTGATTATAAAAAATCATATTTTTCATAAATTATTTAAATTTAACTTACTTATGAAAACTTATTCCACTTCCTTTCATAAATGTATTTGTACAATTAAAAGCCGCGCAGTATTTCGGCATTTTCAATTTCAATATATATCAACATTCTATTCCATTATTGTTTCCGAGTTTTATACTCTCTCATGACTGATGCCAAAAAACTTTTTCGGCATCAAAAATCTTTGCACGTTAACATGGGGATGATAGATCTATATATATTACTATATCTATGATTTCACCTGGCCTAACACTATGACATGCACTATAGGTCTTAAGCCAAATTCATTCTACAACAAGTAGTGATTCTATGCGCAGTCATTCATATTTATTTAAAAAAAAAAAAAAAAAAAAAAAAAAATCTCACTCCCAATTTGTAAAATCAAAAACAAAGTATTTAAACTTTTATTATTGTATTTTATTTTTAGTCAAAATGAAGTGAAGCAAGAAATAGGATACTTTGCTTACTAATCATCTAGTGCTACCTCTGCATTGGTATAAAAAATACCCGTGTTTATTGGTTCATAAGTGGGCTTGAATTCTGTATGTTATAATACATATAATCTCGAAGAAATAATTCACACATCGCAATGTTCGATAATCTCGAGCCAAGAATCAGAAACACTGCAAAACATTATCTGTGTATTATTTTTTACTCTAATAAGTAAATCACTTTTATAATTTCAACTTAATTTTAAGCAATTTGAATAATTGTTTGTACAGTCAGCCAAAAAAAAAAAACGCCACCCCCCCACCTAATTTCGCCGTAAATTATCGTAGAAACATGTGGTTGGTACCAATCGATTTGTAATAACGTTTAGTTTATAATGATATAGGTAGATTTTGCTTAAGGGGTCGTCTACATATTAAAACTGGCATCAACTTCATTTTCTTCAATGGTAACTCCCATTTTTTATAATTTATTTGAATTCTTTGGACAAAATCATCGCGGAAAATGGTATAGTTTATATATTTTGCTCAATTCTTCACAGATTTATAAGTTGTCAAACTATGAGGGTGCTAATGTTAAATGAATGTGACAAACATTAATTCATATCTTCCAAAATAATTATGATATTCAAATTCTGTTTTTGTTATATGATAGAATGAAGTGACCCAAACATATTCCATGCATATTTTTGATAAAAAAAAAATTTTTGAAATATGAAAATTATTAACAATTTCATATTTGAAAAAATTATGAATTATGACCTATGTTAATTTTTGCATAAATAGAACGGACATCATCAAAAACATGGGTTTCCAAATTTACAGCTCGTTCTTAACAATATTTTTTGAGTTACAGTGATATTTTATTTTTTAGTGTTGTTAGGGGGCCGTCACTTATAATAATTTGTATCCTTTGTGAGTAAATATCTGTATATATTTTGACGAAAAACTATTTTAATTTACCTTAATGTTATTCTAATTGTTTTCTAAGCAACATTTCGATGTTTATGATACAAATTGGATCATTTTTATAAAATTATCGCAATGCAAGCGAGAGATTGTGAAAAAATTTCCAAAAGAAATGAAGCCCCGCCTATATATTGCGGAAACATTAGTAAAAAAACTAGTTTCTCTATTCGTATATGACTCTCTATGTGACGCTGGTATGCATAAATGTCAATGGCATTTACTACATCGAATGCTGATGACAAAATTTAAATGATTTAATTGGAAGTATGTAAAATAATTTTGTTTTATAATGTAAAGTTGTAGAAAAACTGTGTAAAGGCGTGGCTTCTGTCGCAAAGAGGTTTATACTCGATCCTGAAATGTTAAGTCTTTGTTCTTAAATATTACATAACGTTTCCCACTTTGTCACTGCTAAAATTCTATTTTGTCCCTTTTGTCTTTTGTTTTTAACTTGAATATTCTACGATTCGTACACATCAAGTTAAGTATCATGACGGTAAAAAAAAACGCAGTAAGACGAGGACTATTATTTTAAAAAAGAGCAATGCGCTCTGAACAATACTTTTTTTTTTTTTTTCCTTTTTTTAAATTAATATAATTGACTTTTATTAATTTTTATCAGATTTTTTAAAACAAATTTTCTGTTTTAATCTTGTTGTGACATTTTCGCATTCGATTACTCTACCGTTTATGCTATTTAAATTTTATCGCATGACGTAACATAATAAAATATAAAATTTTTATTAAATGTTTTTTTAATACTGAATAATAAAGTGGTAATTTTTTTTTTTTTTTTTTTTTTTTTTTTTTTTAAGTTTTTAATATCTATTATTGAAACAAAGCGCAATATTATTTATTTTCTATTATTCTAATCACGGCGTAAAATTGGCGTCACATTTCTCACGGAAAAAGAATTTAAAACAAAGTAACATGTCTTATTACTTTTAAAGATATAGATTTTACACATTTAAAATTAAGAATTCAAGTACAGTAGATGACTGCAGAACGGGGAATACTCGTTCTAGGCAATAGGAAACCGTTTTTTCTATATCCATATTTCTTTTCATATGGATATACATAATAATTATACTTTTTCTAGCAAAAGTATTTGTGTTCATACTATTTTGTTTATTTATATATGAATATAAGGAATATTCTTAAGAAATATCGTAACACACAAATTGTGAAAGAAACGCCCACTGAAGGAGTTACAGATTTCAAAATGACATGAAACTACGTCAGTGGTCGCGAAAATGTTAAATATCCTTTCTCAGATTTTAGTTTAAATCTTGTTATCTATATTTTTGTATATTATCTATTGTTGGTTTGCACACCTAAAATTAAATGTAAATCTTTATAGTAACACTTTCATGCGAGGCTTACTGTATAAAATAAAAATATACCCAATAAGAAGTAGATAATAATTGTTAGTTAGTAGATTTTAATTGTTTATATATATACATATTTTATTATATATGTATTTTAACTTAAATTTTTGTCTCTTAAATGAAACAGCTTTTGCTTTTAAGAAGTAGATAATTCTTTTTCTTAAATATTAAACATTTTTTTTTTTTTTTAACCGCTATTAAAAGTATTATCATTATTACTATTGTTCTTTTACCTTGGTTTCTAGATTTTTGTAATTAAACATTGTAGGGTTCATATGATTCAAGCTATAAGTGTTGTATTTAACTATTCAATGTTTAATAAATTGAAACCAATAAAAATCTTTTAATTCATAAGCTAACTCAGAAAGTTCTGCGAATTTGAATCGTTTTTTATTTTATAACTAACATTTCTGAACTTTTTTTCCGGTGTGAAATTTAATAAATAATGTATATTGTGTGGCAGATCACGATTTATTTTTTCTAATTGTATAGACGGTCCCCTAACACATTTTCACGTGTAACTCTGTTTATAATTGATTTAAAGTATATAAATAGGTAAGTTTTCCGAACTGCCTTGATCTCAGAAATCTGAATATGGTGTCAAAAATGGGGGTCGTCATTGACAGAAATGAAGTTTATACGTGTTTTTATATGTAGATGACCCCTTAAGCAAAATCTGACTACACCATTAAAAACTAGACGTTATTACAGATCGATAGGTACCAGCCGCATGTTTCTACGATAATTTACGGCGAAATTAGGTGGGGGGGGTGGCGTTTTTTTTTTTTTTTGGCTGACTGTACATAGTCAGAAAAAAAAAAAAAAAAAAAAAAAAAGCACCCCCCCCAGACTTAATTTTGCCGTAAATTACCGGATAAACATGCGACTGATACCGATCGATCTATAATAACGTCTAGTTTATAATGGTATAGTTAGATTATATATCTCAATGAATTTTTTTATCTTTTGCGTCCCGCCATCCAAAACTAGAACTAAAATTTTTGCAATTTTGTTTTGCACCACACTATCTATTTGCATGTTTTTTCAATTAATTTGGATAAGATGGCACAAAATAAACATTTCCATAAATTTTACTTACAGTTTTGGATAGCGTGACGCAAAAGATAAAATAATTCATTGAAATAAATACATTTCAGTACATAATATAAATTTAATGAAAGTGATATATTTGACTGCGTATTTGAAAATTAAAAGCAATATTTCAATGTGCAAATATACTTTAATATGAAAACAAAATAATTGCAGTGGAATTTAAAAACAAATCATTTAGTGTAACAAAAACTGCGTTGCTGGAATTTCATATCTCTTCTTTTAAAACACATATTTTGATATTATAAGAGATGTGAATGAAAAGTTATCGGTGGGTAAATGTTATATATTATTTATGTTGAAAATAACGTTTACACTGTAAAAATAAATAGAAGAAAAAAACAAATTCAGATAAGAAAATCTCTGTATTTTTAATTAATAACAAAGCATCACTGAAAATTTGGTATCATTATTTTTAAGACCCGTATTTCTAATTCTTATAGCCATAAAGTACAGTGCTGCGTCACAAACTTTTAACCCGTTAAGGGTTTTTTTTATTGATATCATTACTTTTTAGGGGTTAATGATTAAAATGTAAAATTAAAGGAGCATGGCAATGAGTTTGTAACCCTGTATAAAAAGTGCAGTTTCATAGTTCATACCACATTAAATTTTACCTCGAACAAAATAACAAGCTAAATGAAATTTTAAAAATTTATGAAAAGTGATAAATAAAAAACTTTAAGAAAGAATATTTGTTGTGTGATGGAAACACGCAACATTACAAAGACACAATATAGTATATTTTAAAAATAACAAACAATTTCTACAAAAAAAAAAAAAAAAAAAAAAAAAAAGAGAGAGAGAGAGAGAGAAATTTATTGTATTTTATTTAATATTCAATTTCTTTGGTTCAACGGTTCATCTGTTTCTTAAATAGTTTAACAGAATATTTAAAATAAATGTTCAAAAAATAATTTGTGTACGAAAGTTTTTGTAAAAAAGTGTTATGAATAAGTTTTTAAAGAGCTCCATTCACCGTATAGATTTTGGTTAGATAAAAAAAATTAAACACAAGTTTTTAAATGGTCCAATTGACTGAACAAAATATTAATATTTTGTTATATTTTTAATTGGGAGATGTTTAAAGTAAAATGTTGTAAGGATTTGACAGTAATTTTCCAAAATACCTAACACCGTCGGGGTGGGGTTCAGATCCTCCTTTGGAAACTCTGATAATTCTAAAAAAGATGCTTAATCAATTTGAGGGAGATTTTGCTTGGTTTAAAATTAATTCAGACGGGGAAAATAGGAGGGGGGGCAATCAGTTAGACCACTTTGAAATTTTAATCGGGAAAACATTTTTAGAAAATGTTTTGTCGAATGTAGTTTTATTCCTATCTGGTTAAATATACTGTACATAGTTCCCACATTCTTCCTGGTATTTCATAATCACGCTAGAATTCCTGAAAATTTTCTAAAACGTGGTGAAGGGATTTTGGACATTGCCTCATTTTCTAAAATTGGGTTATGGGGGTAAAAAGTATACTAAGAGATCTAACATTAAAATTTTAAATGATAAGGATTTTTTAGCACTTCGAGAAATCTTCTAGATACAATTACTTCAGCGATATATTTTTAAGGTTGGTTGGTAGTAGGTTTTAAGGCCAACTGACTACGCTAGGGTACGAGGTATATAAGTAGAATGGCCTCCATGAAGTCTTTCTAAGGGGTCGAAGCCCGTATTTAAGCGAGTTTCGGAGAAAAACACGGAAGGAACGGCTAAGTCAAAGAGTGCGGGATGGGATCGAATCCGGCATTTCTCATCCACCGCTCGGCCGCTGGTGGGGCATTTTTAAGGAACTTATAAATTTTGCTTTTTTTTTTTTCTAAAAGTCCCACCTTCCTCCCCAAATCTATCGGAAACGACTCGAAATTTTTGAAAATTGTAAGAAACGGGCAAATTGAATATGAGTCTGTAAGTAAGAACTTTAAATGAGCTCTTAACCCTCCTAATTCCCCTCCAAATTTTACTGTTTGCTTTCTAAGGTTGCCCCTATCGCAATACAACTTCAATTTCGTTTTTTTTTTTTCTTTTTTGTTTTTTTTTTTTTAAGAAATTGTTTATGTTTATAGAAGACATTTTCGACAAACTGAAAAAAGCACTGCATTTGTTTAAAATTTCAAAGATGCGCCTTTCGCTGCCCCCTGTTTTCGAAATTTCCAAACATTTTTCCAAAATTTCCAAACAAAACAATGATCCTTCAAACTGATTAAGCCCCCCCCCACTTTTTTTTTAGGTTTTTAGAATTTCCAAGGTGTTCTCGAGACACGGGGGGAGACTTTAAATGAAAAATTTTCTTTCATATTTTTTTAACCAATAATTATAGAGAAAAACATTTTTTGTTAAAAAATTTTTTGTTTTGTTGTTCGTTTTGTTAAAAAATTTTTTTGTTGTTTTGAAATGGTCTTTCCATCAAAGTAACAGAAGATTCCCCCCTTCCCCCAATTTTCACATTTACAACATTAAAATTTGCCCATGTCTGACACCTTGTGCCACCCCCCCCCCCCGTCCCCCACCATACATATTTATTTATTTTTTCTTTTTTTTTCTTTTTTTTTTTTTTTTTTTTTTCTTTTAACTAAACCAAATCCCGTAAAATTGTCGAAGACGTGTTTTACAGTTTTTAGAAATTCCGAAAATTACTGGATATAGAAAAACAAATTGAATAATTCGTATTCGACACTGTTTTTCAAGATTTTCTATGAACTTCAGAAACACTTTTCTAAAATCGATTAACTAGGGAAGTCCTAGCGGTACCGTTTGGTACCAGCAATCACTATTTAAAAAATACCAATTTCTGGGGGGGAAAACCTGATGTTCTGAAGGCAATAAACAATTAAGGGAAGGCAATATCTGAACTGCAATATCTGAATAAAGGCAATAAACAAAATTTGCAAAATAATACAAAATTTGAAATGTATTATTAATTTCTAATTTAAAGGTTGCAGATACATGGTAATTTCATTTTATATCAATATTATATGTAAGAAATAAGTCTATTCCAGTTAAGGAGGAATTTTTTTTTTTTCGTTTTTTCTAGAGTAACTTTCATTGTTATATTCATGCCTGCTCCCTACTGTTAAATTTAAGAAAGAAAGAAAGAAACAATTATTATTTTTTAAGTATATATTTCATTTAAAAGAGAAAAATAAATAAAAATAGAAAAATCTTTAAAATGTGAAAATTTTATACTGGTAAATATTTAAGTAGTATAGTTTTTTACTAGAAATTTAATGAACAAAGTAATTTATAAAATAATACACTATATAATTCTTAATTATTTTACCAGTATACTTTGCAGAAATGCATTATTTCGTAAAATTATGTATCACAATGCGAAAAACAAAATTAATTAATTAATATTTTTAAAAATATATTATGGGTTTAAATTAAAGTCAAATAAAGATGTATTTTACTTCATTTTATTTTATTACTTATTTTACTAATTTTAATTCTGTTTTCAGAGTTTTTCCAATGCATTTAAGTGTTTGGTAACCGAGTTTTTTTTTTTTTTTTTTTTTTTTTTTTTTTTTTTTTAATTTTATTACAATATTATTTTATAAAAGTAAAGAAAAAAAATAAATAACTGAAAACATGTAATTTTAGATTTGGATTTAATATGTTATAATTATTATAATCTTTTTAAAATATTTCATTTGCATACTATATTATAGAAATTTAATGAGCAAATTAATCAATTAATTATTATTATTATTATTATAATTATTTTCAGGATTTTTTCTATCCATAGTTTAAGTGATTTATCACTTAGTTTTAAAAAAAAATTAGAAATATTTGCATATGATTATGATATTATCTATCATTTTTATGAAAGTAAAGATAAACGTTTTTGTTGTTGCAATCACTTTTTAAAATAAAACCAATTTTGAAAGTTAACAACGTATCAACTTGAAAACAATGTGAATTGAATGAATATTTTTGATAAAAAAAATATTATATAAAATACAAATCTCTAAATAAATAACTCATTTAATATATATATTTAAGAAAGAAAAATATTTTATTTTGTAAGTTTGTTTTTGACACTAACTGCCGATAGATGGAGCCAAATTATCTATCTGAGATTGAATATTTCAAATGGAAGCGAAGACTGTGTACGTCCGCGAACATTCCAAACCGGATTACATTATTTTCTTTTGAGCGATGCGAAAGAAAATAGTGTAATCCGCGAGGAAATATAGTTCCATTTTTAAAGTGAAATATATAAAAAACAAGAGTTTTTTGGGGGAAACGGGGCACGTCATGCTTCTCAGACAAAAGAAATTAATATCACATATCAATTTCATAAAATTTCTCCTAGCCGTTATCGAGAAAAAAAAGTTATACAATTACAATTTTTCCTTTGAAGACTTAAACTGCAATTCCAGATCTCAAAATATATAGAATGTTGAAGTGTGAAATTTTCAGGATAGCATTAGGCAGAAGATAAAAGTTTATTCTGAAAACATCAGATCAAAATATCTCCTATTTACTGAGATATTAAATGTCGGCTTTTCCAAATTTCTTTGTTCTTAAATTAGCTGTATATATAGTGTCGCAGGTAAGCTTCGTTTCAGCTTTGCTGCGTCACGGAGACACGGCCGTGTCTCATGATACATATATTTACATTGTTGGGTATATTTTTATTTTATACAGTAAGTCCGCATGAAAGTGCAGGGATGGAACACGGGCGCAGAATTCATACCACTATCAATGTAAGAAAATTTTCTACTTCTTAAATCAACAATATTATAGGTAGAGAAATTTCTTAAACGGATTCCGGTATGAATTCTGCGCCCGTGTTCCATCCCTGAAAGTGTTACTATAAAGTTTTACATTTAATTTGAGGCGTACAAACCTACTACTACATTGTACAATATATAAAAATATAGATAACAAGATTTAAACAAAATTCTGAGAAAGGATATTTAATATTCGATAAAAAGAAGATACTGTTCAAAAGCATTTCGATTTTGACTAAAAAGAAACGCCTTTATACGTTTCTCGAAATCATCAAATTATTTAACAAATTTATGATTAAATAACTGAAATTTTGTCATCAATAATCGAAACGGTATATTGAATTCGTTCATATATGCTAGATTTCCATAAAGAGTCAAACAAAATAAAATTAAGGAAACAAGAAACAATTTTTAATGTAACGTATTGTTTCACAAAAAGCCAGAGGGTAGGATTTATTATTCTTTTGGAATGCCATAAAAATTTTCCGACTACAATGCATTAATTTTACGAAGATAGGTTAATTTGTATCGTAAACTTTGAAACCTTACTGAGAAAAAAAAAAAAAAAAAGCAATAAAATAAAATAAAATAAAATAAAATAAATAAAATTTTTCAGTATTGGACTGAATTTGCGTAAATTAGTCTGATAAAGTATGTCCCACATAACACGACTTCCTTTTGCCCAAAATGAATATCCCGTGTTATACAGTAGTCTACTGTACTCGAATTCTTAATTTTAAATGTGTAAGATCTACATCATTAAAAGTAATAAGGCACATTTGTGGTATCCAGCTCTAACTCAAAAAGAACAATAAAAGAACTGTAACTATGACTGTTGTTAGAACTCGCATGTCGGTTGTTGTTGCAGCTAATAAGAATGAGCTGCTAGTTAAAATGTTATGATATGTTGTGATTTATGTTGTCATGTGTTTTGTGGCCGCTTAAAGTAATATTAAAATGTGCGTGCTATTGAACTATGCTTAATCATTGCCTCCGAAGCTCGACACAAACACGTACACAATATCGTTGATAAAACATGGCGGCAGCGGCAAAAGTTTTGGTTTCGAATGTGGATAACAATGGTCTCGACACGAACTGCTTTTAAAAGTATTTTAGTGCTTTATGATGAAAGATTTTTTGAAAATACAAGTAGGATAAACATCTTTTGAAGTAAGTTAAAGAACATTATCTTTGTATATTCCATTAAATTTGTTCGAAACGAGAGAAAAAAAAATTATAATGACAGAACATTCGACTCCAGCTTATCAGGTTACCCCATCCGAAAGTTTTACTTTCTCTACTCCTGTACTTTGGTCTAAATGGAAACAGCGTTTCGATAGATTTCGTTTCGCTTCTGGACTTAATAAGCAGCCTGATGAAGAACAAGTAAATGCGTTAATCTATTTTATGGGAGCTAAAGCAGAAGATATTTTTACTTCTTTCGATCTATCTGCTGAAGACAAAGTGAAATACGATATCGTAATTAAACGATTCACAGATCACTTTATAGTTAAGAAAAATACAATTTTTGAAAGAGCCCAGTTTAACCAAAGGGTTCAAAAGGAAGGGGAATTTGTCAACGATTTTATCACAGCATTATATTCTCTCGCGGAATATTGCGAATATGGTACACTTCATGACGAGTTACTTAGAGATAGAATAGTGGTTGGGATCCAAGATAAAAATTTAAGCGAGAAACTTCAGTTGGATTCAGAATTCACATTGTGTAGAGCTATAGAAAAAGTTCGATTATCCGAATCTGTCAAGAAACAACAGGAAATTTTAACGACTGACAAAACCTTAGTTCAAGCGGTGTCAAATGTTGATAAAGTGAAAGCGAAGAAAGCTGGTTATTTTCATCGAGAAGCAAAAACTTTGGGGAAGAGAGTTTTTAATAAAAATTCCAAAAAACAAAAACTTTCTGAGAACTGTAAGTGGTGCAGAAAACAAAAACACGACAGAAAATTTTGTCCCGCTAAAGATGCAAAATGCATGAACTGATCTAAAATTGGGCACTATGCTAGGGTTTGTTGTAATAAAGATAAAAAATGTGCTATTTCATTCCTGGGAACAATCGAAAATGTTCATCCTGAATTTGTCAGTACCGAATGGAAGGTCGCAATCCGATATAAAAATGAAAATGTTAATTTCAAAATTGATAGTGAGGCAGATCATACAGTAATTCCGGTATCAGTTAACGATTCTGTGTTTACAGATGCAAAAGTTATGAAACCTGATACGCAACTTTGTGGTCCAGATGGTAATGCACTCAAATTATTAGACAAATTCTATGCAGAAATTAGTTATAAAATGAAAAAAAATTACTGAAACAATTTATGTCATTCAAGGTTTACAGATCCGTTTATTAGGGAAGATCAATACAGGCATTTGGACTAGGTCCAAGAATTCTAGAAATTGGTTCCATTCATCCCAAGCAAGATTTTCCAGAATTGTTTAGACGCTTGGGATTAATCAAGGAATGTTATGAAATCAAACTGAAACCAAATTCAGTTCCTTTTGCTGTTCCTGCACCAAGAAGCATTCCAATTCCTCCTTTCAAGAAAACTGAATCTGTAATTAAAAATATGGTGTCGCAAGGAATTATTGTACCAGTTGATAGACCAACATAGTAGTGTTCTCCAATAGTAGTTGTTCCGAAAGGTGATGGAACTGTTCGAATATGTGTCGATTTAATCAAATTAAATAAAAGTGTACAAGGAGAATTTCATCCTTTACCTTCTGTTGCATATTCTTTAAATTTGTTGACTGATGCCAAAGTTTTCTCAAAATTAGACGCAAACTCTGGTTTTTAACAGATACCCCTAGATGAAAAAATCTTCATACCTAACGACGTTCATTACACCTTTTGGAAGATTTCGATTCTTACGATTACCTTTTGGAATTTCCTCAGCGCCTGAACATTTCTAAAAGAGAATTATGTGCAGCTCCTAGAAAAGACCTCAGGAACAATTTGTCATATGGACGACATTTTAGTATGGGGCAAGGATCAAGCTGAACATGATGAAAGACTAAAGTGTGTTTTAGAAAATATTAGGTGTGCTGGTATTACTTTGAATGAAAATAAGTGTAAATTTTCTGTCAACAAGATTAATTTTTAGGACATATTATTGATGGCGATGGTATTCATCCAGACGAAGAGAAAGTTGCTGCTATAAAGGAGTACCCTGCCCCTACAAATAAAAGCGAATTAAAACAAATGTTAGGCATGGCAAATTACCTTGCAAGATTTGTTCCAAATTATGCAGAAACGTTATCACCTCTAACGTCAATGTTGAGTAACAAAAGAGAATTTGTCTGGGACAGAGCACAAGAAAAAGCATATTTGAAGATTGGAAAAAGGTTTTAACTTCACATCCAGTTTTGAAGGTGTATGGTCCTCAAAAATTGTCTATTGTCACTACGGATGCCTCATCATACGGAATCGGAGCCACTTTACGACAAGAACAGCCTAATGGAAATCCTTGTGTCGTTGTTTATGCTTCCAGAACTCTTACACCTACAGAAAGGCGGTATGCCCAAATAGAAAAAGAAACACTCGCCTTGGCTTGGGGCTGTGAAAAGTTTAGAGACTATATTACAGGTACTCACTTCCGGTCATAAACCTCTTATTCCAATTTTCTCAAAGAAAAACGTGGATGATTTGTCTCCTCGTCTACAAAGAATGAAGTTTAGAATGATGCGATATTCATATTCCATTTTTCACACACCAGGTAAAACGTTGTATGCTGCTGATGCTCTATCTAGAAAGACACAAGAAATTAAGAAAATACCCGACGAAATAGATGCATATGTTCGCATGATATCTTCATCTTTACCAGCTTCTTATCATCGACTGAAAGAATTAAGAAATTTTCAACAAGCAGACCCAACATGAAAGATCTTACAGAAATTAGTCTTAGAAGGCTGGCCAACAGGAAAAAACCTAGACAGCTCCTGTTTGCCATATTGAAATCATCGATATGAAATATCTATTCAAGATGGACTTTTAATGAAAGGATGCAGAATTATTATACCTCCAGACCATAGAAGAATAGTTTTAAAGCAGATACATGAAGGTCATTTAGGAATTACTAAATGTCGTGCAAGAGCGAGAACATATGTTTATTGGCCAGGAATAAATAAAGAAATTGAAGAAATGGTAAAAAACTGTACAAATTGCATTAAAGAAGCAACAAATCACCATGAACCTCTTATGCGAACAGAATTTCCAGAAAGACCATGGGAAATTGTCGGCATGGATCTTTTTAAGTTGAAGAATTATTGGTATCTTATTGTCACCGACTATTTTTCCAGATATCCTGAAATTGCCAGATTAGATAGATTAATGTCAGCTGAAGTAATCAATCATTGTAACTCTATTTTTTCAAGACACGGGATTCCAGACTTAGTTAGATCAGACAATGGTCCACAATTTGAACCTATTGATTCTTCTGAATTTGCAGAATTTTCACGAGCTTATGGATTTCGTCACATCACTTCATGTCCTAGATATCCACAAAGCAATGGATTTGTGGAATCAGCTGTGAAAAATATAAAGTTTCGATTAAGAAGTCCAGCGATCCTTATATAGCCTTGTTGAATTACAGGGCAACTCCTCTAGAAAATGGATTAAGTCCTGCTGAGTTACTCTTTAATAGAAGAATGCAAACAACTCTCCCTATCGCAAAATCACAGCTACAACCAAAAATAGAAAATAAACGTTATCTCGAGAGAAAGGAGGAGAAAAGAGTGGAAAAACAAGCTACAAACTTCAATAAGAGATATAGAGCAAGAGATTTGAGCGTCTTAAATCCAGGAGACACAGTGTGAAACAGACAGGAAAACTTCAGGAAAAGTAACCGAAAGATTAAACCATTCAAGATCATATACAGTGCAATCAGGAAAGAAGCAATATAGAAGGAATATAATGCATCTAATACCCTCACCAGATTTCAACCCAGAGGCTGATGAAGTAGATTATTCAGATCCAGTAAACTGTAATACACCTGTAATTAAAGTATCCAGTCCTACTAAAACTGATTCCTCAGATTCAAAGGTAGTATCCTCCAGTAAAGGTAAGTATGGGTCCAATCCTTCCTCTGCAGTTTTTTCTACTCCATATGTCACCAGAAGTGGTCGAGAAGTTCATCCCCCCAAGAGAATTAATCTTTAAAGGAAGGGAGATGTGGTATCCAGCTGTAACTCAAAAAGAACAATAAAAGAACTGTAACTTTGACTGTTGTTAGAACTCGCATGTCGGTTGTTGTTGCAGCTAGGAACGAGCTGCTAGTTAAAATGTTATGATATAATGTTGTGATTTATGTTGTCATGTGTTTTGTGGCCGCTTAAAGTAATATTAAAATGTGCGTGCTAATGAACTATGCTTAGTTATTGCCTCCGAAGCTCGACACAAACACGCACACAATATCGTAGATAAAACAATATTACTATGAACAATATTACTTTGATTAAATTCTTTTTGATAATAAATATAAAATTTACACCGTGATTAAAATAATTGAAAATAAATAATATTGCGCTTTAATAGATTCTATAAAGCAAAAAAAAAAAAAATTACTCTTTGATTCTGTATTAAATAACATTTAATAAAAAATTAATATTTCATTATGTTACGTCATGCGAGGAAATTTAAATAACGTAAAGCTTACAAGCGGTACAATTAACAAATGCGAAAGTGTCACAACAAGATTAAAACAGAAAATTATTTTTAAAAATCTTATAAAAATTATTGAATATTAAATATAATGATTTAAAAAGAGGATTATTGACTGCATATTGCTTTTTCAAACAATAAGAAGCCTCGCCTTAGCGCGTTCCCTAAAAGATATTTAACTTGAGGTGTTCGAACCCTACAATATTCAAGTACAAAAACAGGACAACAAGGTTAAAATAGAATTTTAGCATAGTGAGAAACTAGGGAAAGTTATTTAATATTTAAAACTTTCGCGATCGCTGACGTAGATTCACATCATTTGAAAATCGGTAACTCCGCCAGTGAGAATTTCTTTCGTAATTGTATGTTATTTCTGTCTTAAGAATATACCCAATATTCATATTTCTGCAATCGTGTACTGTGAATACAAATTCTTTGGTTAGAAAGAATATAACTGTAATGTATATTCATTTGTAATATAAATGTGATTACAGAAAATTTTGTTCTGAAATGTTGTAACTTGGGGGAATAACGACCAAGGCGGGCCTTACTGTCAAAAAGACAAAAGCATGCGGTCACGAAAGTGTTAAGAAAAAGACTTAACATTTCAGGATCGGTTATATGCCTATTTTGCAACGTAAGCCACGCCTTTACACATTTTTCTAAAGCTTTATATTATAAAACGAAATGATTTTACATATTTGCAATTAAATCATTTAAGTTTTGTTTTCAGCAATCGGCGTAGTAAATGCCATTGAGATTTATGCATAACAGCGTCACATATAGAGACAAATACGAATATGTAAACTACTATTTTTAATATTGTTTCAGCGATATAGGGGTGGGGCTTGTTTTCTTTTTGAATTCTTTCACATTATCTAGCCTGTATTGCGATAATTTTACACAAATAAGCCAGTTTGTATAACAAACATCGAAATGTTGCTTAGAAAACATTAAGAGTAACATAAAGGTAAATTAAAATAGGTTTTCTTCACAATATATACAGATATTTACTCACAGAGGATACAGATTATAACAAGTGACGGCCTCCTAACAGCAATAAAAAATGAAATATCTCTGTAACTCAAAAAATAATGTTAGGAACGAGCTATAAATTTGGAAACCCATATTTTTGATGATGCCTGTTCTATTCGTACAAAAAATTATATATATAGGTCATAATTAATAATTTTTTCGAATATGAATTTATTAATAATTTTCATAATTCAAAAAATGTTTTTTTATCAAAAGTACACATGAAATATGTTTGGGTCACTTCATTCTAACGCATACAAAAAAAAAAAAAAAAAAAAAAAAAAAAGAAAAAAAAAAACAGAATTTGAATATAATAATTTTTTGGAAAGATATGATATAATATTTGTCACATTCATTTAACATTAGCATCCCGATATTTTGACAGCTTATATCTCTATGAAAAATTGAGCAAAATATATAAACTATAGCATTTACCGCGACGATTTGATCCAAATAATTCAAATAAATTATAAATAATGGTGGATTGGATACTATTGATAAAAAAAATGAAGTTCATGCAATTTTTAATATGTAGACGCCCCTAAACAAAATCTAACTATACCGTTATAAACTAGACGTTATTACAAATCGATCGGTACGAGTCGCATGTTTCTACAACAATTTATGGCGAAATTATTTGGGGGGGGGAGGCTTTTTTTTTTTTTTTTTTTGCTGACTGCACATTATAAAATGTTTAAACATGCAATTGTTTAAATGGAGAAAATTATCGCTTTTGACAATATTGTTACGCAACTGTGTATGCCTAACAATTACTGTACGTACGATTAACTATTTTTCTGTGATTAATTTCTGTATGTTCTCTCAATTATTGTATGTGCGATCAGGCCCGTGCTGGCCAGGGGGGACAGGGGGACTTGTCCCCCTGCGCCCTCTGTCTGATACTTTCTTGGCGCCCTCAGTCAATTAAAAAAAAATTGAAATAAAATTGAGTCATTCTGCACAAAAAATCAATGCGTTTTAAAAAATATAAAATGGTCAGTTCTTATCTTTTTTCATAATAAGAGAAAAACTGTCGATTTCTATGTAGTTACGATTAATACATATAAACATTTGCAAGAACAATTTCCTCAATTTTTGCCTGTGTAGGCTGAAGAACACAAATTAGGAGCCTTTTTTTATTCTTATCAGGATGGGAAAAGAGTGGAGTGTCAGTAAAAAAAAGTGTCCAGGGTATTTAATTTCCCCTTCTAACGTTCTGAGAATTTTCATACTCATGCTGGGTAGAATCAGAGGCAGTAAAAATCCCCCCGCCCCTTTCTTGTAAAAGTAAAACAGGTGCAAATCATTCGAATAACATTTATAAATGATCACCCAGTCATTACGTAGGCACCCTCCTAGAATAGGAAAATGTAAAGGAAACGAATTTTGAGAAAATGCTTCCAGAAGATAAATTGCATGAAAACTGGAGACACAGAGTGCGAGTGCAAAGCTATAATTGAGAAAAAGTCGGTGAAAGAAAGGTATTTTATTCTAATAATTTCATCGAGGTGGTACAAAAGCAGTATTAAGTCAAGGGCGTCTTAAAATCGCTCATTCTAATGTTACATCCTAATATGGGAGTACATAGGTCGAAGAAAAGAAGGGGTGTATTTTATTCCAATAAATTCTTTGAGTGGGGCACGAAAGCAGTGTAAAGGTCGCCCATGCTCATAATTTAACTACCTTTCTTTTCTTTTAATTCTTTTGATTATTTATATATTCACCTTCTTATTACATGATCATAAAATTAAAAGATAGCTCCAAATTCCCTTTAAAAAAATTCTGTAAAGTATTACAGTCGTTAACAAAAGTGTCCGAACACTAGCAAAAATTCCTATACAAAAAAAGTACAAAAATACAGTTCCTATATAAAAAAAGTATAATAGAGTTCATACTGTTTTGTTAAATAAATCCTTGTCGAATCATGTTCTTAGTCAGTCTAAAAACAGGATTCGACAAGAATTTTTTTAACAAAACCGTATTAAGTGTATTTTTTTTACATAGGAATTTTTGCTAGTGCTCGGACACTTTTGTTATCGACTGTACATTACATATAGATATTTAACTTTAATATTATATTACAGTGAGGGACTACGTAGCACGACCAGTACAATGATCGGTGAGAAGAAAAACTGAATTTCATTTTAATAATTACATTGAGAATGATACAAAAACAATGTTAATAGGACACTAAAAACATACGTAATTTAAAAGTAAAATATTTTATAATTTTGATTATTCATATATTAGATTCTTGTAACATTATTGTAAGGGACTCAAGGACCAATATACAGCATCATGTGAAAGAGGAGGACACAGGGCATCTGTCTTTGCAAATAAATACCTGGGTACAATATCAATTTTAAAGAGGTCGTCTGGCACACCGAAATATTTCTTATGCTTTCCTTTTAAAAAAATAATAATAATAACTTTTTACTTATACATATGACGCAGTACAAAAAATGCATGAAGAATAATTTAGGCACATTCTTTTCTAATCATTTCAATATGCCAAGCACCATATCAGTGTCATAACACCATTTAATGTCTTTAATTTAACTATAAAAAATTCTATAGTTTTGATTAATTATTTAAACACTTATTATGAAATTAGTTGGCCCACAAGGGCTCGCTTCGGGCTGGCAAGGTAAAGGAATAACTTTTTTTTCCTTTACTAATTATTTCATAGGTGTCATAGCAGTATAAAAGTTGGCTATAAAAGCTCCATAATTTTTATATATTTATATAATTTTCATTCAAACTTCTATAATTTTTCTTATTTATGTTCAATCTTGTCGAAATTAGGCTTTTGTGGAGTGGATTTAATTGTAAGGGGAGCTTTTATCCATGACTCAAATTTTTAACTCCCTCCTTTTTATATTTAAAGCCCAGGAAATGCATTGAGGAATAAGCTCATAAACGGAAGGTGCATGGCTCAAAACCAGCTCGCGGTCATTGGTCTCGATGTACAGAATTTTCTGTGATTTTCTTCAGAAGATACACTATATTTTTAAACGTTTTCCAACAGAGTTGAAAATTGCTTATGGCTTCAGTATATTTCTTGTCAGTCTGCCTGTCCACGCTCTTTTTTATGTAAATATTTATGGAATGCTTGAAACTGGTATATATTCTCAGGTTCACAATGACATGTCCATTATTGAAAATGGTATTAATAACGCTGCTTGTGGACAATGGCTCACAAAAGTATTGCAATACATTGCTTTATATAAGAGGCATTTTTAAAGCCCGTTTTTATACCTTTACACTGCACAAAGTATAACGTAGTTCACATGCACTATAATATATATATATATATATATACATATAAAAAAGCAAGTTTTGTAATAGAATTCGTTATGATTAGTGTTAATTTTTGATTAGTGTTAAGTTTATACAAAGTTCTTACGAAACTTAAAAAGTTTTTCTGTCAAATTTAATCCCCCCTCTCCCTCCAAGTTAATTGCATTGAATTGTTGTTGCTTCGTTCTCTACTGATTTCTCTGAGTAGTAGTTTTTCAAAACACATTTTAAGTATGCAGTTGCCCAAATTTTTCGCTGTTTACGTTAATTTACAATTCATAAAAAAATAGATTTAAATATTTCTTTTTTATGATTAAAAATTAGTCATTCACTGATTTTCATTCAAAGTATTATTATTAATAATATTTTATGTGTAAGCTGAAATAAAAACTGATTATTTAATATATATATACACTAGCAGGCTTTGCCCGCTTCGCTGGACATTAAACTTAAATGAGTTGTCAAAATTCCATATCTTTATTAATAACCTAAGTTCTCGCTGTGATTGGTGAGGTTTACTCGCTCACAACGTGAGGAGTCTGGGTCCCCACTGCCTTTGGCAGCAACTTACCCACTTCTTACTTCCCTTTCCTCAGCGGGTAAGTTCGAAATTTTGCAAAATCCCACTAATGTACATAATGCGTACACTTAATCAATATCCACACACCAAAATTCGCCATTCTAAGATAATTCAAAGCGAATTCAAACGAAAAACATGTTTTTACACATAGTTATTGTACTCCGAGAAGGGGGGGGGGGGGATTTCGAATTTCGTGAAATCCAGTTACAATAAGTGCTGGATGCATACAAACAAGCACCAAATTTCGTGCCCAGAGAAGTCTTTAATAGAAAATATTATAAATAAATAAATACAAAAAGCACAGCTTCAGTATGGGACCCCTTTGGTGATTTTAAATATTTTAAGCCATTTTTGCGATGAACTGAATTGATTATCTCAATTGTGCAATTAAAGATCTTGGCGAGAAACGTCCGAGCTACTTCGGTGCCGAATTTCAAATTCTGCCAAAGGGATCCGATACTAAGCTGTTCCATACACAAAATAAATAAATAAATAAAATAAAATAAAAACTCTTTTCTGATATTTACAAAATAAAAATAAAATATCTTAATAAAATCCAAATTATAATCGTTTACAATTAAGGGGAGAACATAAAAGAACCTCATAAGGTACATAATAACAACAAAAAATTTTGTTTTACTTCAGGAAAGGAAAGTACTGCTTAATTAAATAAAAATATTAAACTAATGCCAAACATCTCTATGAAAATATTTATCCACATACAAATTCCTGATTTAAATTAAAAAGAAAAATTCACCAACTTTTGTAGGTTTTTTCTCTCTAATTTTTATTATTATTCACGTGAAATTAAAAATATTTCATTTTATTTCTGGAAAATAAAAAAATATATAAATATAAAACCTTCTACCAAATCTGGGTTGAAAACGGAAAAAGGGCGAAATAAATTAGAAATATCAGACCTATATTTATAAATTTGATTCGAAATGAAAGGGGCGATTTATCTGCATCCAGGGGTGCAAACAGTTTTTCGATGCGACAATTATATTTTTAAAATTAACTAGAGTATGGAATTTAGATAGCAACACCTCATTTCAATCTTTTCATAATTTGTAGTGCGAATCATGCGAATAAAAATGTCTTTAACTTAAAAATTTATTTTTATATTTTATTTTTCCATTCAAAGCGTTTTAGTGAAAAAATATTTATGGCGCATGCGCAGGCGTTTTTTACCCACAATTTAAACACTAATCATAATTTTTGAAAATTTCTATAGATATAATTTTAAGTTGGCTGAAGACCTAAATTCCTGCCAAGTGCCGTTGAATTCCGTCCAGCCGTTCTCAAGTGATGCCCGGACAAAAAAAGCGACATACAGACACGATGACACACACACACACATAGAGAGAGAGAGACAGACAAAATTTTCTGAAGTCATTTTCGTCTTTCATGGGGTGTGGAACGTGAAGATATCGCAAAATTGTTTGATTCCGACAAATTTACAGACAAAAGTCTGATTTTATTAATATAGATATATCCAAAAAAAAAACTTTTTTCCTTTAATGCCATATCATTAATAAATGAAAGTGCCTTCAGTCTATAGATTTAAGATAGAGAAAAGTGAAATCTGACTGATGAATAATCACAATATATTTTATTAATTTAAAGTAAATAAATTCATTATTCTATTTTTAACTTACAAATTAAATTAAAATATTTTGCTTGATTATTTTTCATTTAAAAATTTATAATTAGAAATCAATGTACGCAAAATAACAGAAAACTAACTTCGGGAAAAATTTACCTAAAAAATAATATAAATTAAAATTAAGTTTTAAAAGAGATGACTGTTCTTTCGATTACTCAGCCATTTTAAACAATGCGAAAATATTTATTTTATTATGTAGAACAATACTTCTTACTAAACCAAAATTATTTGCATTCTTATAAAAAGGAAACTAGCCATAGTTCTTTAACTATCTCCTTGAAGGACTATCTGAAGGTATTTAAATATTTCATCCGCATTTATTATTATTGTTATCATAAAATTAAGTTGGGAAAAATTATTTTTATGTTTTGATTGCTACATGAACTCCACATGAAAAAACTTAAGTATTTAATTTTCTTTTCCTTATTAAGAGCCTACAGCTAAAAAAATACCAAAGTTAAATTTTTGTATTTTTAAACTAAAAAATAAAATATTGAATATTTAAAAAAAAAACAATTTTTATATAGAAATCGCATTTAACGGATGCGAATGTTCTGAATGTGAAAACGGAATTTAAAAAAATGTATTAGATGTTAAGTAATTCTATAAACTTTCCCATAAGAATAATATTGGCTTGGGATGTCGGCAAAGACAGGTAGTGCAGGGCCTTAATCCCATAAAAGTCGTAATGTATTAAATTAAAAATATTAATTAATAGAAAGAAAAAAATAAATAGTAATGTAAAATAAATATAGCAGTCGTTTTTCAAAGTCAATCTAACAATATAAATATCTGACGTCACACTGAAAATACCTGCATGCATAAGTATGCCTCAGCATAGAAGGCGCCCTTGTGACACACCTGTCCACCGCCCTCTAAGGTACCCAGCACGGGCCTGTGTGCGATTAATAACAATTATCGTGAGTGAAACTGTCTGTGCGATTAATAACAATTATTATGGGTGAAACTATGTATTCGATTAATTTATAACTTACATTTTTGAAAGATTTTATAAACTTTAAGTTTTATAAATATATTCCCCGTATTTCTTTAAAAATTAACATTGTGAGGGAATATATATATATATATATATACGCAATAAATTAATGATTTTTACCTTCAGCGATGTATATTATTAATTACTTTACATAAAATTCATATAAATAATTATGTCTGCTTACTCGAATGCATCTTACAAAAAGTCCAGTAAATAGAAGTGGGAGTCTAGCACATATAAGGAATCATTGCCCACATTTCCTACGTTTGCGAAGATGTATTTATTGTTACGGGAGAAGGGATCCTTTAGAACAGCAAAGTATGATGTGTGGAAACTACGCTATGTGTTCATGTCTGAAATGGAAGAATTGAGGCAGCAGTTTGAAGATTTCTGGTATATGAGGTAACGAGTGGTTGCATCTCTGAAATAGGCGTTTCGCAGAAGAGTGTTGTTAATTGGTCTGCTTCCAGAAATGACTCATCCCTTCAACGCGCAGAAATCACAACTACTAACTGTAACTGATTATTTTCGTAGGGGAAATTTCGTTCGCATGTTGTTTGTTGTGACACGAAAAAGAACCACAATTTTTCGGCACTATTTTATTCACAATTTAAGCCATATTTTCCGAAGAAAGCGCAATCAATACGCAAACAGACCGCACATTATCATACTAAAATCCCCCCACTACTCTCCTGTGGAAAGTTCAAGAAAAGTTCAGTGTGAATAAATGGCGAGGAAACCTGTGAGATAATAATCTGATAGGAACGTATATGTTGATAGAACGTCTTGATGACTCTACGTACATTGTTTTAATGCGCCATTTCCTATCGGATTTTTTTACAGCATGCACCGTCCACACATTAAGTTAAAATATGATTTATACGTGTTTGTGCATCAGCACATTTTTCTATTACAGTACGAAACCGCCCTAATTCTAAATATCTCAGAAGATAAATTAGACACGCTGAATCTGCTGCATGACATCCTTGCTCTTCAAACCGCAATCTATTGGACTGTTTCGGGGACACTTTAGAACACTTCTGTATTAAACGCATGTAGAAAGAAGGGCTGGATGATCTAATACAGAGATCGTTGTCGCTGCTCAATGCATAGCCGGTACCATTGGCATGTTTAATGAATATCGACAATTTCTACTACATCGGTGTGGACTGTTTATTGATGTTAGCGGTCACAATATCAAAAATACATCGAACAGTTCTTATAACAATTTCTCTTCGACTCCCTTCTGACAATGCAACAAAGGATGAGATTTTATTCTAAACATTTCGCAAATTAAATGATATTTACTTTAACTTATTATTGCACTTTATTTTGTAAGCCACAGGCTGTACTGTAATTAATAAAGCAGTGTTGCCAAACCTGCGATAAGTATAATACACATATTTGGCAATACACCAATTAAGCGGTAGACTTCATACCAGAAATTTTCTACTGTAAATTTGCTTTTATTTCTCTCTACCAAATCTTTGTGTCGTTCAACGTCATATCCCCATAGTTATAAGACTTAATTTCAATGTCAACGTAAGAGCTTCCAAGTACCTGCATGTAATGGCAGCCAATGGGTACCTCCATCGAAAATGCCAAAAACATAAAAATATTTTTTCAGAGATGAACTATTATTTTCAACAGATATATCATAACTGTAAGATATATGTCATTTCAGTTTATCTGTTTTTAAATATTCATCGAAAATGTATGTCAAAGATTTATCTTTAAAAATACTGGTGATAAATCTAATTTAAAAATTAGTAATATTAGCATCTAAGAAATCCTACATCAGTATTTTTGCAATTTCTTAAGTTATGATCCATTAGATTTAACATGGTTTCCGGCACCATTTTTGTAAAAAATTGCGTTCCTGTTGTCGATTTTTTTTTTTTTTTTTTTTTTTTTTAAGTTTAACACCACTTAAAAGCAAGACACATTGGAAAATGATTATTTCGAATTTTGATTAATTTCAAACATTCACAAAACAATTTGACTAGCAACTGTACGTTGTCAAATGCTTACGAACTTTAATCATGTACATTGCATACGTCACGCATTTTTTCCCCATTGCTTTGTAAAATTAACGCATTATGCAAGGGCTTAACACATTTTACAAAATAAACTCCTGTTATTTTTAATGACAATGATTTCTGTGTTAACTTTTTCAAATCAAAATACTATTGAATCCACATTATAATATTACGATGCAGATAATCATACAGTTATTGTCTATGTAGTAAGTAAACTATAAATTAATCAATATAAGAGTTCCCCTTTCCCAATTTATCCCGGAGCATTTTAAGCCTCGCTATATTTCACATCCTTTTTTATGTATAATAGTTCTCTCCAATAAAATAAATAAAAATTACTCTTTAAAAAAAGGGGTATACAAAAAGTCTTCAACTCTGATATAAGTAGGTACTTTAACAACCGCTGATAAAGAATCA
The DNA here is from genome assembly GCA_963930645.1 of Salticus scenicus. Taxonomy (NCBI): domain Eukaryota; kingdom Metazoa; phylum Arthropoda; class Arachnida; order Araneae; family Salticidae; genus Salticus; species Salticus scenicus. The sequence continues at coordinate 63,980,669 of OZ005654.1, read as the reverse complement.
TGTCATTTGGAAATCTGTAAGCACGACAGTGGGCGTGTCTTTTGCAATTTGCGTGTTACCATATTTCTTAAGAATATTCTCAATATTCATATTTGTACAAGCAAAATACTATGGATACAAATACATCGATTAGAAAGAATATAATTATAACGTATATTCGTTTGTAACATAAATATGGATACAGAAAACCTTGTTCTGAAATAATGTAACTTAACGCTTTCACGACCGCTGACGTAGATTCACGTCTTTTGAAAATTTTTAACTCCACGAGTGGGAATTTCTTACGCAATTTGTATGTTATTTTTTCTTATGAATTATCCAATATCCATATTTTTACAATCAAATATACTATGGACACAACTAGCTTGATAAAAAAGACTATAATTATAATGTATATCCATTTGTAATATATATGTGACTACAGAAAATTTCGTTTTGAAATACTGCAACTTGGGAGAATAATGCTCACAGGCGGACTTTATTGTCAAAAAGGCAAAAGTATGCAGTCGCGAAAGTGTTAAACTATAAGAGAGACAAAAACATGCGGTCTCGGAAGCGTTATCAGTGAATTACAAAGGGGAGTTTCCAAACGTGATAGGCGGTGTCTCGCTTTTTTAAATAGAGAAAGCAGATGGTGTGTAACAATCAAACAACTAAATTCATACTGTACTAGCCAACCTATTGGTAAATTGCAAGCTTATTCCCAAACTGTCGGAATGGACTATATTTTAATAAATTTTACCTATTGTAGCTAAAACGGTTTTTGCGGAATTGGGATGTTTGATTTTGCATTATTTTCACACTTACAGCCCTTATAATTCGTCATTAAATGTAGATATTCTTACAGCATTGATATCGTTTTTTGAGATTTTTCTTGCTCTTTCAATATATGTTTTATTTATTTTTGTGTAGCACATTTAGAAACTTCCGAAATGAGGAATTTTCAGTTTTATATATTTCAATCTATTCGCTGTAACTTGAAAACAGATTAAGGAGAGACAAGGTTGATATACAGATTTAAGCTCCACACAGGGATGGAACACGGGCGCAGAATTCATACCAGTATTTGTTTAAGAAATTGTTCTACCTATAATATCGTTGATTTAAACAGTAGAAAATTTTGTGTCAGTAACATGTTGAGCGCCACGCGAATTCTTGAGGAAATTCCATTCAGGCCACGCGCGCTGTTCAGAAGCGTGTTATATTTACCGCGTTTCAATAAAATCCTTTAAAATGCCTAATAGATATAATCCTATAGTAAATAAAAATTAAGTAAATTTTAAACAAATTGTCAGTATTTACTTAAAACTATGTAATTTTTTTAGTTTTATATCATATTTGGTTTAGTTTTATATCATATCATATGGCGCTGAACGTGTTAACGGCCCTCTTCACTTACCGTCGCCGGAATCCCGAGCCAATGTTACTCTATGGGGAATTTTTTTTTTTACAAATAACTTATTAACTAATACATATTTTTTAATTCTGTTTTCACATTCAGAAAATTCCCAACTGTTAAATTGACGGACCTTTTATAAAAATGTATTTTTTAAATATTTTATTTTGAAATTGAGAAATGAAAAAAATTCACATAGTGAAAATTCGTATTTTGCAGCTTCAAAATAAAATATAAAAAAATTAAAAAATAATTTTTTTAAAAAAGGTTCGTCAATTTAACAGCTGGGAATTTTCAGAATGTAAAAACCGAATTTAAAAATATGTATTAGTTAATAAGTTATTTGTAAAGAAAAAATTCCAATAGAATAACATTAGTCACGGCTTCCAGCGGCTGTGAGTGAAGAGGGCCCTTTATAGTGGTTTGAGTTCTGCGCCCGTGTTCCGTCTCTGAAAGCAATTAAAACTACATTTTAAAAACTGCTCTGTAAATCAGGTTGACACCGGAAATAGTTTAACTTAAGTCACGTATAAATATTAAAGAAAAGCAGCACTTGTTGCCGGCTGAAAACCATGCCACAAAATCAAGTAATGCATTTGCGAGATGACATCGCATTTGCTAATTTTGGTGAAAAGGAATGCTTCCCCCCCCTACACCTAATTTCGCCGGAATTTATTGTTGAAACACGCGGCTGGTACCAGTCGATTTGTAACAACGTCTAGTTTATAACGGTATAGTTAGATTTTGCTTAGGGGGTCGTCTGCATGTTAAAACTGGCATCGACTTCATTTTTACTTTCTCTTACCCATAAGGTAGAGAAAGTATTGTTTTGGGGTCAAATTTTCGAACGCGAGTTTTTGTTATATTTACATGTTCTGAGGTCCCCTGAATACGAAAATCATGTTTTTAGCAAATGGTCTGTGTGTCTGTCTGTTATCAGCATATCTCAGAAACAAATTATGGCAGAAAGTTCAAACTTGGTATTCTAAATGTGTATCATATAAGGATGCTACACTAAACTTTTCGTTAAGATCAAGCAAATGGTTCATGTACAGGGGCACTCAAAAGTATTCAAATACATTACGTCTATGGGGGAAATTGCAGGTAAGTAGAGTTTAACATCTATAGACTGCACTAAACCAAATGAAACGAATATATATTTTTTGTAATAGAGATAGTCAACAGGGAAAATAAAATTGTGTATGTAGGAGCCTCGCCTCCCCCCCCTGGGGGTATGTCTCCCTCGAGGGGAGAAAATTTTGATGATGGGTATCTTTCAAAAGAGCTCGCCAATACCTTTAAAACGAATGGTTGAACCATCGATCTGCGATAATTTAAAACAAAGTTATCGATTTTTTTTACTTTTCACGAATTTTTTTTTTTTTTTTTTTTTTAATATTGAGAATAAAATGGACTTTTTTTTTTTTTTTGGATATTTAGTGTTATACTACTTCTCTAATATGGAAATCGTCTGCATTATCATAAAAGAAATAATAATTTTTTAAATAATAATTTTAATAAATTATTTTTTAAAAACAGAATTATTTTTTAATAGCCGAATTAAATTCTATATAAATATATTTCTATTTATGTAATTATTGTAAAATTTCTATTTATGTTATTCTAAATGTATTTCTATTAAAATCTATACTAATGAAACGGGGGGGGGGGTTGTTGGGGGGGGCGTTAGCTCCCCTCACACAGAACTAATTATCATATAAAACTCTTCCAAAGCCTAATTTGAATTGTTTAACACAGGTTTACATAACAGTACTCGTTATCTTACCTCTTAATCTGCAACCTGTATTTATAGTATTAAATTTCAGGGAAAGAGAAAGTCGTGTGAGTGACACACGATTATTTGCAATAGTAACCCCCCTTTTTCATAATTTATTTTAATTCTTTGGATGAAATCATCGTGGAAAATGGTATAGTTCATATATCAATTTTTCATAGAGTTAAAAGCTGTCAAAGTATGGTGATGCTAAAGTTAAATGAATGTGACAAACATTAATTCATATCTTCCCAAAAAAATATTATACTCAAATTATGTTTTTTTTTTTTTTTTTTTTTTAAATACGTTAGAGTGAAGGGACCCAAACATATTTCATGCATATTTTTGATTTAAAAAAAAAAAAAAAAAAAAAAACATTTTTTGAATTGTGAAAATTATTACTAAATTTATACTTGAAAAATTTATGAATTATGACCTATGTTAACTTTTGCACGAATAGAACGGGCATCATCTATCTATCTATAATAATAAAAGGAAAGGTTTTTGTCTGTCTGTCTGTTCTTTTATACGTTCAGCCCTATTGAACGCAGAAGTACAAAAATTGACATACGGATGCTCAGGAGCCTTCCCGAGGGGCTCCTGAAAACAGAATTTAAAAATTTTAATTAGTTTCGGAGATATTAATTAAAACGTTGACCCATGTCGATCGAAAAATGACCAAAATTCCTTATAGCTTAAAAAGAGGCATTCTATCAGCAGACGATTTTAACGGCTGTCTCGAACGGAAACAAAACATGTGGAAGTCATTAATGTCACATGATCTTGAACTGGGGTTAAAAATTGCAAATTTCAAAGTGCTTCAAATTTTCTTTTTCGCACACAACACTTAATATACAACCTATTCAGCACAAAACCAACCTGCAGTTAAAATTTCATCAATCTTCATTAATAAACAAAGCAGTTACATTTTAATTGCAAATTAAATTTTATTCTAACACGTAATCTATCTTCCAATAGACAATAGGAGTTTCCATAGCAACGAAATACATTTGAAGGTACTAAAAAAATACTTTTTATTTTTATTTTTACTTCCATTACCCGGCTACCGTGATATATATAGGTTTTGGGGACCTAAAATGTATTTATTTTTCTTTTTACTTCCATTAACCGACTACCGTAGACAATGGAATTAGAGATTTCACGTAATTTACACGTTTTAGAATGTCCTGATTAGGTTTCTTTTGTATCTCAGCTACTATTTAAAATAATTTCATAAGTAACACATTATTTGAAAGCTTTGTTGATTTGGAATTGAACAGTAGATTGCAGAAATTTCTACCACCAGATATTTTAAAATTTCGATATTTCAAATTCTAATTAAATTATTTTTAATACATCATTCGAAAGATATTTTAAAGTTCTTTTAAATTATCGAAAGTTTTCACCAGATTTACACGTTTTGAGGTGTCCTGAATCAGTTTTCTTTTGTATCTCAGCTACTAATTAAAATAATTTCATAAGTAATACATCATTAGAAAGCTTTGTTGTGTTGATACACATTTTAAAGTACTTTTACATTATCGAAAATGGAATTCGAGATTTCACCCGATTTACACGTTTTGAGGTGTCCTGATTAGGTTTTCTTTTGTATCTCAGCTACTAATTAAAATAATTTCATAAGTAATACATCATTAGAAAGCTTTTTTGATTTGGAATTGAACAGTGGAATACAGAAATTTCTACCGCCAGATGGCGCTGTAATATTTTCAAATTACAATTTCTAATTATAATTAAATTATTTTTAATACATCATTCGAAAGATATTTTGAAGTTCTTTTAACTTATCGAAAGTTTTCACCAGATTTACACGTTTTGAGGTGTCCTGAATTAGTTTTCTTTTGTATCTCAGCTACTAATTAAAATAATTTCATAAGTAATACATCATTAGAAAGCTTTTTTAATTTGGAATCGAACAGTGGAATACAGAAATTTCTACCGCCAGATGGCGCTGTAATATTTTCAAATTTCAATATTTCAATTTCTAATTATAATTAAATTATTTTTAATACATCATTCGAAAGATATTTTAAAGTTCTTTTATATAATCGAAAGTTTTCACCCGATTTACACGTTTTGAGGTGTCCTGAATTAGTTTTCTTTTGTATCTCAGCTACTAATTAAAATAATTTCATAAGTAATACATCATTAGAAAGCTTTTTTAATTTGGAATCGAACAGTGGAATACAGAAATTTGTACCGCCAGATGGCGCTGCAATATTTTAAAATTTCAATATTTCAATTTCTAATTATGATTAAATTATTTTTAATACATCATTCGAAAGATATTTTGAAGTTCTTTTAACTTATCGAAAATTTTCACCAGATTTACACGTTTTGAGGTGTCCTGAATCAGTTTTTTTTTTTTTGTATCTCAGTTATTAATTAAAAAACGTTCATAAGTAATACATCATTTGAAAGCTTATTTTAGTTGATACACATTTTAAAGTACTTTTACATTATCGAAAATGGAATTCATGATTTCACCCGATTTACGCGTTTTGAAGTTGTATCTCATCTACTAATTAAACTAATTTCATGAGTAATACATCATTTGAAAGCTTTGTTGATCTGGAATAGAACAATAGATTACAGAAATTTCTAACTCCAGATGGCGCTGTAATTTTTTTAAATTTCAATATTTCAAATTCTAATTATGATTAAATTATTTCTAATACATCATTCGAAAGACATTTTAAAGTTCTTTTATATTATCGAAAGTGGAATTCGAGATTTCACCTGATTTACAATTTTAAGGTGTCCTGATCAGGTTTTCTTTTGCATCTCAGCTAATTGAGTAAGGCCGTTCAAAATTGTTATATGTAAGTTAATTAGGAGGGGCTGGAAGGGTGGGGAAGGAATATGCGCGCAGCGCGCATGGGTTTGGGACCCGGTGCGAGTTTTCACCCGATGATAAAAGACTTTTTTTTAATTTTATTTTCTTAATAATAAAAGTTTGAGTTGAGAAGGAATACGCGTGCACAGCGCACGTATATCCTCATACGTGCGCGCACAGCGCGCATGGGTCTGCGCTGCCGAAGGCAGTGGGGTCCCGGTGTGAATTTTTACCCGATGCTAAATGATATATTGTTTAATTCCTTTTCTTAGGAATGAAAGTTTATGAGTAATAACACGGAATTTTGAGAAGTCGTAAGGATGGTGAAAGAGACCCGTGCGCTGCGCGCACGGGTCTGCGCTGCCGAAGGCAGTGGTGACCCGGTGCGACAATTTTCCCGATGAGAAATTTTTTTTCTCTTTTTTTATCACATGATAAAAATTAATGCAATTTGGAGAATTCATTAATTATTGTGATTCATTTAAAAATAGTGACCAGCGAAGCGGGCGTAGCCTGCTAGTCGAAAATATGGGTTTCCAAATTTACAGCTCGTTCCTAACATTGTTTTTTGAGTTACAGTGATATTTCGTTTTTTACTGTCGTTAGGGGTCCGTCAGTTGTATTATTTGTATACTCTGTGAGTAAATATCTGTATATATTTTGACGAAAAACTATTTTAATTTATCTTTTTGTTATTCTAATTGCTTTCTAAGCAACATTTCGATGTTTATTATACAAAATTTTTTTATAAAATTATCGCAATGTAGGCGAGAGATTATGAAAGATTGCTAAAAGAAATGAGGTCCCATCTCCATATTGCGGAAAAAATATTAAAAAAACTAGTTTGCATATTCGTATTTGACTCTATATATGACGCATAAATATTTCTTCTCGAATATTACATAACTTTTCTTAGTTTCTCACTGCTAAAATTTTAACCCTGTTGTAATTTTAACCCTGTTGTAATTTTAACCCTGTTGTAATTTTAACCCTGTTGTAATTTTTTTTTTTTACTCTAATATTGTAGGGTTTGTACACCTCAAGTTAAATGTCATGATTTAGGAAACGCGGTAAGGCGAGGACTATTGTTTCATACTTGCCATCCTAAACCGGGAGATTGTTAGTCCCACCCCTTTCCGCCTACTTTTTTTACACCAGTCTTTTTTTAGAGTATTTTTCTTCTTATTTAATCGTAAATATATTTGAAGAGAATTACTCTAAAATTATATTGTGTACAAAAAGGGGCGGAAACTAATAATCTTCCTCGTCCGCGGAGGATCAAAATTGCGATGGCATGTCTCCGGACCATCTCTAGGGGTGAGTCCCAGACCGTCGCCAATTGCCCATCTGCGCAGCATTAGAGCGACGTAAAACCCAATCAACCAATCAACCAATAATCTTCCTCGCGAGTTAGGTTGGCAAGTATGTTGTGAAAGAGGAATACGCAGTGAACAATCCTTTTTTTTTTCTTGTTTTAAATTATTATAATTAACATTTAACAAATTTTATAAGATTTTTTCAAACGAAATTTCTGTTTTAATTTTGTGGTGACATTTTCGCATTTGTTTACTGTACCGTTTGTTGGCTAATGTTATTCAAATTTTATCGCATGACGTAACACAATATTAAATTTTTATTAATTTTTTTTTTTTTTTTTTTTATTTAATGCAAAACCAAGCAGTGGAAGTTTTTTTTTTAATATATTATTTAAACAAAGCGCAGTGTTATTTATTCTCGATTATTCTAATCACGGCGTAATATTCACATTTATTATGAGAAAACAATTTAAAACTGTGTAACATATCTTATTACTTATAAAATTACAGATCTTACACATTTAAAATTAAGAATTCAACTACGGTAGACGACTATATAACGGAGGGTATTCGTTATGGGTAACAGGAAATCGTTTTATATGGGACATACTTTATCAGAACAATTTATGCAAATTCAGTCCAATACTGAAAATTTTATTTTATTTTATTTTTTTGTTTTGTTCTGTTGTTTATTGTTTTCTTAGCAAGGTTTCCATGTTTACTATACAAATTATCCTATTTTTTGTAAGATTAACACATTCCAGGCAGGAAATTTTTGATTGCATTCCAAAAGGATAATAAACCCCACCCTCTCGCTTTTTCTGAAACAATACTTTACTTTGAAAAATGTTTCTGGTTTCCTTAATTTTAATTTGTTTGACTATTTATAAAACTCTAGAATATATAAACGAATGAATGTTACCGTTTTTAATTGTTGATGACAAAATTTCAGTTATTTAACACTTTCGTGTCCGCTAACGTAGATTTACGACGCACAGTTGATCGAACAATGTTAATATTGTTTTGTTTTTAAATCTGTGGGTTAAACCACCAATGACGCTTATCTCCAAAATACGAAAATTTCTAATTAAATCTGTAAAAATTTCTAATTTCCTAAATTTCAAGTTCTAAAATATTAAGTGTACTCATTAACCAATTAGAATGCAGTATTAGGATCACCTTGTTTCTATAAATTCTGTAAAAATTTCCTAATGTAAGTTTACAATCTTCCAATGCCATCACTAAAAGTCTGAACTCTTATTTAAATTCATTAATTATTATCTTAACGAAATATATTTTCAATCTCTAAAAAATGCTAAGTTCCTAAAATATTCATAAATTTTCATTAAAGCTTCCGCATAATTCTAAAGTATTAAGTGTTCTCATTAACCAAGTAGAATACAGTATTAGAATAACCTTGTTTCTGTAAATTCTGTAAAAAATTCCTAATGTAAGTTTACAGTTCTCCAGTGCTACCACTAAAAGTTTAAACCCTAAACCATTATTTAGATTCATTATTTATTATCGTAACGAAATATACTTTCAATCTCTAAAAAATGCTAAATCCCGAAATTGTGATCAACCTTAATTTAAATATTAATCAACCCTTAATTAAAGGTATTTTATTGTTTTCAATCCTATGATTGTTTTCAATCCCTCTGATTTTTAATTCTATCAAAACTTCTAAGTCCTCGAAATATATTTTCCATCTCCAAAAAGGCTAAATTCCTAAAATATTCATAAATTGTTACTCTCTCTCTCTCTGATGTTTATTAACTTCAGTCATCCATTGTTTCATTTAATCCAACATACTATATCCCACCGGAAATTATTTATAATCTTTAATGTCAGTGATCTAAAAGTTTCTATTCTCCCGATGGCTACACCTAAATTTTAAAGTCTATATCCTTATTTAAATTCATTATTCATTATATTCATCTGCCTTTGTTTCAGTCAACCCAGCCATCATTCCCTGAAATATATTTTCTATCGCGAAAAATGCTAAGTCCAAAAAATTCTGAAAGTAAATCTAAGTCCGCGAAATTCATTAAAAATTCCCATTCTCCCCGATAGATGGCAGCACTCATCGCGGAAACCCTCGTGAAAGGGGATGACTCATTCACTCCCGACGCTCTAAAAGTTTCGATTCTTCCGGTGGCAACGTAAAGTTTCTATTCTTCCGGTGGCAATAGAACCCTCGTCCAAGATGATGACTAAGTAGTGTAAAAAGGGGGCGTTGACCGACATGTTGGTGGGTCGGAGGTGTAAGGGTGGTGGCGCGCCTCCACCCTGACCCTGATAAACCCACCGACCCACCACCGTGGCGGTGAACTCTCCTTCTTACACTGCTGATGGATTTACACGTTTTGGGATGTCCTGAACACGATTTGATAGTTTTTAGAAAATGTGTCTTTCTGTGTGTATAACGAATTTTGTGGACACTGTATCTCACGAACCAACGAACGAAATTTAACCAAACTTGGTATTTAGTTGGATCCTGACATAAACTGGTGCTGATTAGATTTGGGGATCATTCGCTCAACAGGTGGCGCTGTAATCGTATTTTTTCTAAATTTTTAACATGGCAGTATAGGACAAAATTTCGTATAAATGTACATAATGAGAGTTATTTTTAACTTGTGATTGTAAAATTAATATGAATTATTGATAATAGTAGTAGTTAACTAGGGAAAAAATGTGTGCATGAAGGGGCATCGCTTCCCCTCCGGGGGGGATAAGTTGTCAAAATGGGTACCTTTCGAAGGGTCTCGTCAATACCTTTAAAACGAAAGTTGAACAATAGATCTGTGATAATTTAAAACAAAGTTATCGATTTTTTTTTTACTTTTAACGGGGGAAAAAAAATCGTATTTTTTTTTTATTATTATTAATATTATGAATAAATGTTTTTTTTTTTATTTTTTTTTTTATTTAGTGGTATACTAATTCTCTAATATGGAAATCGTCTGCATTATCATGTAAGATTTTTTTTTTTTTAATAATAATTTTAATAAATTATTTTTACTGGGTGAATTTGTATAGGAAAATATAGAAGAAAGTCATGTGGTGGCCACAACATACTAGTTTAAATAGTATTGCAGCATTAAAAACTTTACGATTTTTTTTTTTTTTTTTTTATAGCAATCTTTTCTTTAAACAAAGAAATCTCATGTACAGCATTTTTAACTTGTACTAAAATAATTATCTTTTATTTAGTTATTCATGAAATTAATGGATTCTTGTTACTCCTTGAAAAATATGCTTTTAAGAATCAATTTTACAACAACATCAAAAGCTTTACATGCGTTTTAAAATATTAATCTCAATTTTTATTTTCAAATGTACAAAATCAGTAGACTGTGACTTCAAAGCTAGAGGCATACATGTATTTCAAAAGGAAAAGAACGTTTATTTGCGTAAAGGTAATAAATAGCTATGTTGTGTGTAAAGGAATTTTTAAATGATATCCTACAAAGTTTTATACGAAGATGAAGTTAAAAATTCTGTTTTTATTTTCCGAACATACGTATGTAAGGAAAGTATTATCATGTCGAGTTTGAGACCTTGGTATTTCTACATATTTTGAGGTCCGCTAAATTTATATTTACTATTTTTGCCATGGTGTATGTATGTATATGTGCATGTGAGTGAACACGGTTCCAATTAGCTGACTGTTAGTACGTATATTATAGGCCATCATAGCACTAACCTTATTGATTTTGGTGAATCTAGCACTTATAGTTTTCTTCTTTTTTTTTTTTTTTTTTTTTTTTTTACAGGGATACAAGAAAACCTCTAGCATTATGGTCTATGGGCCTAAATATTTTAATGTGCGATAACGTCTATGCCTTATTCGACTGACCTGAAAATTTATGCACATGTTATGAGCCATTGTAGTACAAACTATATAAATTTTCGTGAATCCAATGATTACAGATTTTTTATAGGGACACAAAGAAAAATTATTTATCATTATGGTCTATACATGGGCCTTTTTTATTTATTTATTTTAATTTTTTTTTTTAACTGTGATAGTGTCTAAACGCTTTATTCGATTGAGTTAAAAGTTTATACACATATTATAGGTCACCAATGCACGAAGTTCATAAATTTTGGCGGATCTAGACCTATAGTTCTTTTACAGGGACAAAACAAAAAATTCTTTATCATTATTCCCTATAGGCTCGAATTATTTAAAGTGCGATAACGTCTGAGCGTCATATCGGATTGGGCTGAAAATTCATATGCATTTTCTAGATCACCGTCACACTTCCTATATGAATTTTGGTCTTATAGTTTTTTTAAAGGAATACAAAGAATCATTATTTGTCATTGTGACTTATGGCCTCAAATTACTTAAAATGCGATAGCGTCTAAACGCCTCATCCGATTGAACTGAAAATTTATGTACACGTTACAGGTCACCATCGCATGAACTGTATAGATTTGGTGAGTCTAAGACTCATAGATTTTTACAGGGACACATTTGAAGGGCGCTATCGTTAATTTAAACAATGTACAAAAAAGAAAAATACTCAAATATCCTATAATAATTTTCTCTTTTACTTATTACACGACTTCTCTTTACTTTAATTTAATTATACAGCCATTAATTGTTTAGTGTTTGGAAAGTCGACTGGAGTCACTCCAGATTTTTTTTCCCTTTCCTTTTTTTTTTTTTTTTATTTAATTGTAAATTTCATCGATTTCTTAAAATCATATATTTGTTTTTTATGATTTGTATACTTTTAAAATTTACACTTTTTTAAAATGATTGAAATTTAGTAAGTTTCACATCATATATTAATACGCTAACGTGAAATTTTTCATATCTGATTGAGAGACAAACACATCATAGGGAACTTCATAGAGATTTGCATCGTTATGTAAATAAAGATTTTTTTTTTTTTGGTGGGGGGGGGGGGGGATAGAGTAATTATTGTGTTCAGACGGAAATTTTGAATTTCTATATTTATAATTTAAATGCTTACTTAAAACATTAGTCGAGTATCGACCTCTGGACGATACTAGTATATTAAAATGTACAATAGTGAGATCTAAGTTGGGACCCGAAGCCATGTGAACTTAAAATTTTGTAACTTTTAAATCTACTACTGTACAGAATTTATATCTAAATTAATTTTGAAATTTTACATTTGAAATTTTGATGTGAGAGTTTTCCAAAATTTTATCTATAACAATTTCGAAAAATGTACGTAATATGTATTAAAATTTGTATTAAATCGGTAATAATTTTTCTGTTCCATTAACCCCTTAACGCGCGCTGTCCTCGCTGCGAGGACGCAAAATTTAAGATCCAGCTGCAAAAATTCATCCCGGAAACTTTTTAGCAAAAATTTACATTTATAATATATCAGAAAAGGCCGGTTTTTTTAACTTTAAAATTTAAAATTTCTTTTAGTTTAATTTAGTTCATGAATTCTGGTGGCCGTATAATTTAAATGATCCGAATTGTCTTGCGTCGCAAAGGGTTAAAATATTACGATAGATTACGATAAAGAAAAAAAATTGATACATGCGAATGGTCTGAAAAATGAAATAAAAATTTTAAAAATATAAAATGTTAAACGTGGCCTTAAAAAAACTTTTGTATTTAACAGTCGAATTGCAAGTATAATTGTGAATTATTTGTAAAAGAATATAGTATTTCAATTAATGAAATTCAAACTTTCATATTTTTTTCAGGCGGAAAGAAAATATATATACAAGTTTAAAGGGCAACTTAGTGTATGTTTTTTAATTGATCTGAATTTTTAAAAAAAGTTCAATAAACATACATAAAAATGTTGAATAAACACACATAAATAAATAATTTTATAAATTAACCCTCGCTTTCCTAAGATCAAGGCGTTACTGCAGAAAAATTGCTTTCAGGTGCCGATTGGCACGTTTGGCGAAAATCACCAGCACCACGCCTTTTTGTATCATTTGAAGTTGCAACATTCCACTGGTTATGTTTGCTATCTCTGGCGAATTAGCGCACTTTTTGAATGAGGCGGGCTTAACTAAATTTCAACTTCAAAATGGGGTCAAAATGACTCCATCTTGGGAAAGCAAGGGTTAAAATAATTTCCTAAATTAAAAAATATATATATAGTTCAAATATTTTGTTCGAAAAATACATTTTTTAAACGTCTGAAAGAAAAAATACATCAAAATTTGTATTAACATCAAAATTACTTTTACTGACATAAGACAAATATTCTTCATTATCTGGTTTCTGTCAATTAGCTGAACGTGTGCTTTTGCATACTAATTTTAACGACACCATCTATTCGCCATCATTTATTTTTCACTTACTCGCAGAAAAAAATAAAATAAGCAAGATACTAATCCACTTTATTGATTAGTCTCTCTCTTTTTTTTTTTTTTTTTTTTTTTTTTTTTTTTTTTCGAGAAGTAAATCTTATTTAATCGATATAAAAAAGTTCTTTTAAATGAAGAGCTTGTTTCCAAATGGCGTTAAGTCATTTTTTTCAGTTCTTGAGAAAACGTGGTTTTGTTATGTAAGATTTATTATTGAATTTAAGGAAAAGATAATTTTTCCCAGTAATCTATGGATGATAATAACACTAAATTACATGTTTAAAAAAATCCTGACAGTATAGTTATTTAGAAATAAAAAAAGAAAGAAATGACTTAACTCCTTTTGGAACAAAACTATGACTTACGCCCTTTTGGCACAAACAAATAACGAAATGAAATGACTTACTTCCATTTGAAAGTAATCCAAGTATTTTTTTTTTCATGTAAATACAGCATAAATTTTAGTTATACAATTTTGGAAGGTAGTTAATTACTACAAATCTTCATTTACAAATTCTATTTTGGCGTCTTTATCATTATTTTCCCTTGTGTTAGCGTTAGCAGTATCATTGCAAGATTATTAAAAAAAAAAAAAAAAAATGTTCAATTTGTTAATTCCCAAAGCGTTAAGTAATTTTAAAACATCTGTTTTTCTTTACTTGTTTCATATTGTTTTTTGTTTTTATTTCAGAAGGAGTGCACGAGAGAATTTTTGTCCCTCGTTCCAGAATGTTTTGGCGGCAAAACGAACCACAGTACGTTGTCTTGATTCCCACATCTCGCTTTATAATTTCCAGTACTTTTGCCTCTGAAATCAAGAAACCTTGTTTGCTTTTCAGACGACTATGCGCAAAATTTTTCCAATCTAAAATATTCCATTGCTTCTTATACTCGAAAATATTTCCAACCTTAAAGAAATGTTCAAAATATTCATTAGAAAGTAAAATTGTATCCCCTTTCTTTAAACTAGTCTCCACTCGTCCGAATCTTGTATCTGCTGGTAAGTAGGAGTGACCACGCACTGGTAAATAGTATGTGAAGGTGAAGTCCTTTTGAGCAGCCACTGCTGAAAACATTCCTAACATGGTATAATTTTTTATTTGTGTGGTAATTCCTGATTTTGTATCAGGTCAAAACATATTGTAATTTCATCTTCTCTTATAAGCTTTTCCCTAAAAATGAATATTTTTTTTTTGCTCCGATGTTTATGAATCAAAAGTTGGTTAACAGGGTCTTTCTCTTCTCTGTACATTTTTCTGAATTCATTTGTATTTTTTTCCTAATACAGAAGGAACAAATGTCTTTTTTTCGGGGTTCGAAAACCAAGATTAAAATATATACAAACACATAAAGGTTATAAATACATTCATCTTTATATTTTTCTATGAGGGAAAAAATATCTGTCTCAGTGTGACAATCTACAACAACATTTTTTTCCTTGCTTTTGACTTTTCACACAAGGCCAGACAAACCACGTGATCTCAAGGCTCGCTACAATTGGTTAAACTTGACTTAATCCTTTTTGGCACAAAACTTACTTGTGACTTAATTCTTTTTGGAAAAAAACACGGATTTCACTTTCTGTTTTCATTAGGACCAAACTTCGTTTGGAACTTCTACTTATTGAAAATATGTTGTTCGACGTGTGCTGCGACCTTTTGCATCGAAAAGTCAATTTTTTAAATTTTTGACTTAACGCCTTTTGGAAACAAGCTCTTCAAATAAAGAAAAGGATATAATATTTTTATTACATTCCAATGTTAATTATAAGATCTCTTTTTGTAAAATGCGTTAGAGAAAAAGAAATGTTAATAATAAAGTAATTTTTAATGCTATAAAATATACAAATTTTATATTATTAATTATGAAGACATTGTGTAAAAATAAAATAATCAATGCATATCAGATAACAATTTAGTAGCTTTTAAATATGGTATGCACAAAACACGCCGCCCTAATTTTCTAACTACTGTAGATTAAAAGAATAACAATTAAGTTTTTACATAATTTATTTTAAAACTAGCAGGCTTTGCCCGCTTCGCTGATCACTAAATTTAAAGGAAACTCAACATGAAAGTTCATTATAAACTGGAGTTCGAATGTTTTACTTCTCCCTATATATATATAGAAAAAGTAAAATATATTTTTTACATGAAGAAAATGCAAAGAAATACAAATTTCAAATAAATTATTTAGTTTATTCTGCAGTATTTTCTTTATATTAATATAATTCTTCCAAAGATTTCTTTTAAAATTTATAAAGACGAGATAATTCTTTCATAATGATTTGTACAATACGTTTATCCACGTCAAAATTAAATGGCATTTCTGGCATCGTTTAAAATTCTTTATAATATCGAAAAGCGCTTAATCGTCAATTATTTCCGTCATAAACATTATAATTCCATCAGAGTTCTGTAGCTTAATTCGAATAAACGTAATTTATTAACTTCTGCCAAATTTTATCTTATATTTGTAAAACTTGCATTACTCATTTATCATTTTTAAACAATAAGCCGCGTTCATAAATTTTTACTGTATTTAACTTTTCCCAATTGTCGCCTAAGCAATATTAATCATAAAATCAGACAGTTAGACTTGTTTAGACATATTAGTTATTTTGAAAAGAATATTTTTAATTTACAGCTTATATAAAGAAATCTTTCATTAGATGGTTTGAATTAAAATCAAAGTTTTCTCTTTCCTTCTTTTTCTTTTCTTTTTCCTATACATATATGTATAATGAATAAATCATTCCGATCTTTATATACACTCATATTTGTGAAAATTGCAACACCAAGAAGGAAGGCAAATACAAGAATGATATTTATTGGGGACATATATTATAGTAGGAAAATCAATTGATTAAATTTTCAGGAAGTTTTGAGTAATATATCCTGAGAAAACCGTACATAAAGTAGCAACCTCTGGGAGTAATAACTACACTTATCTGTCTAGGCATTGAATCGAACAGCGATTGGATGACATATTCGGGTACAGCACTTCACGAAGCTTCAGCAGGATGCCACAGTTTATAGACCGTAGTTACTGATGAGAGGTGGCGGGCCACTCGCTTTTCAACGATTAAACAGACATTTTCATTGGTGCAAGATCAGGAGAACGCGCTGGCTAGAGCAACAGTTGAACACATTCTCTATCAAGGAAGATTCGGGCAATACAGACAACTTGCGGTCGTGCATTAACCTGCTTAAATGTGGTGCTACGGAAGCCTAGAATATAGGGCAGAGGGGAGAGCCTTAACTCACCAGAAATTTAATAGCCGCTACTCAGAGTGCCGGGAATGCAAACAAGAAGTAATCGAGACGTATATCCAATGGGACCCCTTACCATCACTGCAGATGGTAGACGGTGTGACGATGTCGAATCCCAGCTGGTAATGTGAATTATTCACAATGCTGTTAAAATCGGATGAGGCAATCATGATGCTGTAAACAGGATTGTGATTTGTCTGAAAAGCGACTTCACGCCATTCCTGCGTCCAGGTTCTTCGTTGATCACACATTAAAGGCGCCCATATTAGTGATGCGTTTTTGAGAGTAATCAAAATTTTGGTAGCCGCATACTGGGTCACCACCTGGAGTGATGGTATGCGGTACCATTGGATGCACGTCTCGATCAACTGTTGTTTTCATTCCCGCCACTCTGAATACCCGCCATTACATTTCTGACGAGTTCAGGCCAATCGCTCTGCCCTATATTCAAAGCCTCCGAAGCGCAATATTTAAGCAGGACAATGCACGACCGCAAGTTGTCCGTATTGTGCAGATCTTCCTTGATTCAGAATATGTTCGACTGTAGCTTTGCCCAGCCTGTTCTCCTGATCTTGCACCAATGAAAATGACTGTTTAATTGTTGAAAAGCGACTGGCCTTTCACCACTCACCAGTGACTACGATCGATTAATTGTGGCATCGTGTTGAATCTTCATGAAGAGCTTTACCCGTACATGTCATCCAATCGCTGTTTGATTCAATGCCTAGGCAGATATGTGCTTTTATTGCTCACAGAGGTCGCATCTTTATGTACTGTTTTCTCAGTACATATTACTCCAAATTTCCTGAAATTTTAATCAATTGTTCTTCCTACTATAATGTATGTGCCCAATAAGTATTATTCTGATATTTCCATTCCTTCTTGGTGTTGCAATTTTCACAAGCATGAGTGTATTATACCATAAAGTATGTTTTATAAAGAAAAATCTCAAAAATTTATATTATAAGTGAGTGAACAATACCTACTACAGATTAGCAGTTTGCAGTTTTGACGAATAAAAATAAAAGTAAAATAGAAATTTAATAGCAATTTCAAATATAATAATGTTCACAACCATTAATTACATAAAAATGTTTTACCTGTTATATTTGAATTATATTCTACTTTGCTGAACATTCTTACAACGGATTAAGTCTTTTCCCCTGCATCGTTTGTCCCGTTGCTGTGAAAGTAATTTTATTGTCAAAGCGAAAAAAAAAGTGGCATTTCATTCACTAAGTGATTTCAGCCTTCAGTGATTTCAGCCTTTTAAGTGATTTCAGCCTTATCGAAAGACTTGGTGACTTGGCGACAAATTTGGCGAAAAATAGTAGTTTAGGGTTCCCGAAATTTAGTACTTAAATAATTTATATACAATATACGAGACTACTTAAAACAGATCGAATAAATTTGAAAGAATGCTGTGGGAAGCAATATTCTGAATAATTTCAAAGATATAAATAAAATATTTAAAAAAGAAAAGTATTTTCCATCATATTTTACATTAAAGAAATTTAACGAAAAAAATTTTTTTTTAACATACTTATATGAAAACAAATAAAAAAAAGTAGATGTAAAAACTTAATTAAATTTACCTAAAAATCAAACAAAACAAGAACTAAACTGTCAAAAGGCTTCATAAGGCTTGAGGCATACGAGTGGGGTTACAGCATGCTTTTACGAGAACTCAACTCTCCCCCTAGCAGCCAGTTTAGGTAAAAAGATCATCTAATGCTAAGATCAGGAAGAATTTAATAAAATGTAATAAATAAAAATTATTAATTTATCGCAAAAATCATTATTATATATGTGTGCGTTATGCGTGTGTGTGTGTGTGTGTATTAAGTTGTGTACAAAATTGTAAAATGTAAAAGAAACATAATACCAAATGTTAATGTTATCCATAAAAATCAAAATAGATATAGCTAGAAATAGTGAAAATAATTATGAAATCATCTGCAAAATTCCCGCCATAATAAACCAGAAATCTCCCTATTCGCTAACAAAGTACAGAACAAAAACCAAATTGACACCAAATATATATTTTTTATTGATTGATTGAATGATTTACCATATATACGATATGTACAGTCGGTAACAAAAATGTCCGAACGCTAGCAAAAATTCCTATGTAGTAAAAGTACACTTCACACGATTTTATTAAATAAATCCTTATCGAATCATGTTCTTACACTGACTAAGAACAGGATTCGACAAGGATTTATTTAACAAAACCGTATGAAGTGTACTTTTTTTACATAGGAATTTTTGCTAGTGTTCGGACACTTTTGTTGCCGACTGTATATATGAATATATTAGATTTAATAACAATTTTAAATGTTTCATAAATATAGCTGCAATATTCAAACGATGAATTGGAGAGCAGTAACCACACACACAACCCTTCCACCCTTCCTCACACAGGCCCTGACTAACGGCAGGGCATACGGGGCAAATGCCCTGGGCCCCCCTTCTGGAAGGGGCCCCCCTACAGGAGTATGCAGAAATTCTGCAACCAAAAGAGCTCTTATCCCACTGAAAGGGGGTCCCCCAGAATAGGCTTGCCCCGGGGATCCAGGTAGTCTAAGTCGGGCCCTGTCCTCACACAGACATACATCAATATATATATATATATAGCTGAAAGTTTGTCAATCTCTCCAGTGTTTTATTTTACTGTACAAAGCAATATTATTTCGCTAAGAGCTACAGTCGGTAACAAAAGTGTCCGAACACTAGCAAAAATTCCTATGCAAAGAAAGTGCTCTTCATACGGTTTATTAAATAAATCCTTATCGAATCATGTTCTTACACTGACTAAGAATAGGATTCGACAAGGATTTATTTAATAAAACCGTACGAAGTGTACTTTCTTTAAATAAGAATTTTTGCTAGTGTTCGGACACTTTTGTTACCGACTGTACGAAAAGTGGTAGACTTATTAATCAGGAGAAAATATAACCAACGCCATATTTTTTTTACTCAAACTGATAATTGGTTTAAAAGATAGCAAACAAAAACCCCATTTTAACTTTAAAATTATTAAAAAGAAATATATATATATATATATATATATATATATATATATATATATATATATATATATATATATATATATATATATATATATACCAAAAATAAATTAATATATAAGCAAATGTATATCTTTTTATATCGAAAAGAAAATGAACGTACATTTTTCTTCTTAATTAATTGTTTATTTGTAATTTTATTCGCCTAAGGGCCCGTTTCACTCACTGTCGCCGGAAGCACAAGCCAATGTTATTCTATGGGATATTTTGTTTATTTATAACTTATTAGCTAATACATATTTTAAAACTCTGTTTTCACATTCAGAAAATTCCCAACTGTTAAATTGACAAACGTTTTTTCAAAAAGGAATTTTTTTTTAATTTTTAATATTTTATTTTGAAACTGTAAAATGAAAAAATGCACATATTGAAAATTCGCATTTCGTCACCAATAAAGACATCAATAAATTATCTTCTTTGATGAAAGAACTCTTGTTTCCTCAGTTCAATAACGGAATTCAAAAAAAAAAAAAAGGAAAAAAGAAGCCAATATCTTAAGTAAAAACTTCCGTTTTCGCGAAATTAATTTCTTCTCTTCATATATACTATATATATAACATTTCATTTATAAATATCGAAACTTTATCTAAACTTTTATGATCCAATAATAACATAATTTCTTACTGGCTTTTTGTCACACTATTGTAAAGATAGAAATTTTCAAGAAGAAAACATTGCGGAAAGAAAGCAAATATAATAATTATCTTTTTACTTTCTTTTATATTAAGAATGGGAATTTTCCGCTTTTTTTTTTTTTTTTTTAGGTTGATTTCTTTAGAAATCGACCTATTGCAATCACTTCGTTTATCTATATATATCTATCTATCTATCTATCTATCTATCTATCGATAATGAAAATTTTGTCATCACGATAACTCCCGAAATAATACTCGAAATCGAACCAAATTTGGACAGTGAACTAATCTTATAAATATCTTGGATGAGTTCGTTAACCAAGTTGCGCCGACTTTTTGTTTTCAAGTGGCAGCCACTTGAAAATTTCAAACCGACATTGTAAAAAGCATATTTAAAGCAAGATTTGCTTGAATTTTGTTGTAAATACAGGTCACATGAGGGTCTCAATGATGTTTATTAATGAAGTTTATCCGCCATTTTCAATAAAGTGTCAGATATTTTAAGTTAAGTGGGACCACTTGAAATCAGGCTACCACTTGAAAATTTAAAATCCCTATAACTTCCGAAATAATACTCCAAATCGAACCAAATTTTAACAGTGTCTTAACTTATCTTATAAATATCTTAGATGAGTTTGTTAACCAAGTTGCTCCGCCATTTTGTTTTCAAGTGGAGACCACTTGAAAATTTCAAATTCAAATTGTAAAAAGCGTATTCCGAATTTTTTTTAATTTTGATGTATACATAGATTACACAAGTTTCTCAAATAACTTTATTAATGAACTTTATCCGCCATTTTTAATAAAGCGGCGGATATTTTAAGTTAAGCGGGACCACTTGAAATTAGGCCACCACTTGAAAATTTAAAACCATGATAACTTCCGAAATAATACTCCAAATGGAACCAAATTTGAACAGTGTCTTAACTTATGTTATAAATATCTTAGATGAGTTTGTTAACCAAGTTGCTCCGCCATTTTGTTTTCAAGTGGAGACCACTTGAAAATTTCAAATTTAAATTGTAAAAAGCGTATTCCGAAATTGTTTGAATTTTGATGTAAATACAGACCACATAAGGATCTCAATGAAGTTTATTAATAAACTATGTTCGCCATTTTTAATAAAGTGGCAGATATCTTAAGGTGTTACATCCAGTTGTAATTTTCAAAAAATCGATTTTTTTTTTTTTTTTACATATTTTGAATGTACATATATTTGATAAAATTGTCTGAAAATTTCATATCGATCCGGCAATTAGTTTCGGAGAAATTTGCATATTTGTAAAGACGTCTCCGAGCGTTTTAAAGTAGGCGGAGCGTAAACCAGAGTAGAGTAGCAACTGTTTTTCATTATCCCTATGCCCTTGTCCATGCTTTTCATAATGTTTTGCTTCTTAGAATAAGAATATAAAAGGTTTATCTTATATCTGAGAGCTATATTTAGAAATTTTAGGTATACAGTAAGTAATAATCAGCTGATATGGAAAATAACTCCAAAAATAATCCCATGTGGCTCTAAGATCGTTGAAATTACTGCTTATCTTGCTGCCGGCATGTTCAATGAAGGAAAAACATCTCTTCTATACTTCATGAACGCAATGGGACTATCGCTTGGGCCTAATGCCCATGCCTATGTAGAAAAAGAGGACGCAGAGCGCATCTTGATCTCTGACGCACTAGGGTGCCTATATTACTAGAGTGACGACAGTTCTCAGTGCGCAACCGCTGTGGATGAAATCTTGGGTTGCTTGCGTGAGCTACGGCTGGGGTTGATTCTTTCTAGACATGATCTTTATCTTATGTTGGCGAGAAAACCTTACTGGGAAAAAAAACTTCTGGTGAACATTTACTTTTCTGGCGGGGATATTTAATTTTTTTAGAAGTAAAAAAGGACTTAATTTATTCATAATTCGTTTAAATTGTATTGAAATTAAGCATTTTCTTTTCACTATATTATTTTTAGTTTTGTCGAATAACAAGTTATCGATAGACTTAAATTGCCAAATTTATAAAAAGAAAAATTGCTCTTAGAAACTTACGACTTTTAACAATTTTATTTAATAATTATTTTCATTTTTTCTGTGTGTTAATTTTCGATTTATTATTATTATTATTATTATTAAACCATTATTTTTAACTTATATTTTTAAAAACCAAAAACATTACACTGAACTAAAGAAATTTTTTGTTTATTGTGAACTAAGGGAAATTTTTCATTTAGGAATTTATAATGCATCCCGGTTTAATTCCATTATTTTTCATTTTGTAGCACAAAAATTCTTTTAAATAAACTTTAATATTTTTTCCTTAATAAGTTTAATTTTTGAAATAATAAGTACTTTTAGATAGCTACAGGGCATCGTTGCTTTCACACTACACTCGTGCCTTGTTGATGAATATATGAGCTCAATTTTTTTCTACTCGAAATAATTATTGCAGGATTTCAGAATTTACGGTTTTTATATTATTTGTTTAAATTAATTAAATGTATAAAATAAATAATTTAAATTGATACTAACTGTCAATTTTTTTGTGTGCATATTTTGTATAAATGTGCTTAATGGATCTGCGAGGAAGGCCAGGAGATATTGATAAGCACATTTATCAATACAATTTAAAACGGTAGCATTTTATTTTGCTTTCTTTCTTTTATTTTTTTATTTATTTTTTTTTTTTTTTTAGATTTAAATATATTTAAGCAATCATTCACCAACTTTACATATTAACCATCTTAACTATCATGTTTGATACATTTATACACTATAGAAGTTGAGATCTAGCTTTCCTAAAAAATCAGGAATTTCAGCATAGAAGCACCGTTTGTCAACTAATATGCACCAAAAGTTGAAAGACACCAGTTTATGCTAAAATATGACAAAATAAAAACTTTCGTAAAATATTGTCCATTAGATCTTGATCTCAAGCTACCACAAAATTTTTGTAACATGCACTTTAACAGAGAAAGAAAGAGAGGTTTTTAAAATTAGACTTTATTTATTTATTTATTTTTTAATTGTAAGCACTATAATTAAACGGGGTGGGGAGGGTGAAGGCGGCAGCTCCCCTCATATAGAAGTTTATGCCAAATGGAACAATGGCTTACACCTTTTTTAGATTAATTTTAAAGTAGATTGAACTATATTATTTTACCTTACTGAACTTAAGACTTAATATGCGATCTGTCTTTATAACATTGAAATGCAGTGTAAGAAAAAGTCGTGTGAGCGACGCACAATATAATTTAATCTAAAATCGTATCATCATTCTTTTTCTAATTAAAGGTATCACCAGATTTAATTCACACCCTATGTAAACATTTCTAGGGGAGAAATAATTTGCCCCCCACAAAATAAATGTTTTAATAAACAATTAAAAAGAAACAACTTTTGTAAAATGTTCAAATATATTTATAAATTGTAATACTTTCAAAACTCACTATTTTCAAAAAAAAAAAAAAAAAAAAAGAAAGAAAGAAAAAAAGAAACTAATGAATTAATTTTTAGTTATTTTATTTTTATCTTTATTTTCAAAATAGTAAATAACTATGAATTTTATTGAAGAAAATTAAACATTAATTCGTAATTAGTCAGACGTAATAAATAAGAAACAATTTATATATTCCTTAGTACATACTCTTACATATAATACACACAGACATACACACTTATAAAGCTTTTAGCTTTCTCTGAGAAAAGATGTCAAAACGCTGGCGAAGAATCTCTAGCCAAGTACCATGTTAAATATTGCCAAATGTTTCTACTTTCCGTTATCAATAAAATCATTTTTAAATTTAAAATAGCACAAAAATTGGACAAAAGTAATATATTTAATAAATAAGATGATTACAGATCATTTATGACAATAATCATACAGTATTTTTTCTATTTATATCAATTTATAAGCTATAAAACAGGCTAGTAAAAGAATCTGCCTATCAAGTCCATCAATAAAGTCAATAAAACAGATTAATAATTAACATTATTCAGT
This sequence comes from Salticus scenicus, assembly GCA_963930645.1. Lineage (NCBI taxonomy): Eukaryota > Metazoa > Arthropoda > Arachnida > Araneae > Salticidae > Salticus > Salticus scenicus. Next base: position 63,956,019 of record OZ005654.1, on the reverse strand, counting down.
AAAATATGTTTTGATATTTTACAAATAACCTTTCTTAATGTATTTCTGAAAGAAAAAAAAAATCAAATTTGCTTAATATCAAGAGATAAAAATGCTTTTTTCGATATATGCAAAACTCTCAATGTAAAACCTACAGACCATCATCCAACAATCGCCCCAGGCGGCTGATGGTCAGTCTTGTCCAATGAGAATCTGTCACAATCTGTCGCCACTCTTATCTTATCGAGGCACCCTATGACGCACGAGCGCAAGGGAGCACGCGCGAGGGGAGAATGTCACGTAGACAACAACAGTTGGCTGTACTAGAAGCAAATGATGAAGCAGAGGGTTCCTCTTATGGTCCTGGAATAGATGACTCGATGTAAGTAGGAAAAAAAAATTTTTAACTTAGTTTAAATGGTTCCCAAAACTTTAAACGCGTTTATCTCGAAACGGTGTTTTCAAAGTCGGTGAGCAAAATTTCTCCGAAACGGCTGGACCGATTGACTTGAAATTTTGACACGATTTTCTTAGATATTTTTGTCAGGTAATGATCGTAGGAATAAGGTTTCTGATAATAATTTCGATTTTTTCAGTCACTTTCAAATGTAAATTTTCATGAAAAAAACTATTTTTTTGGGGGGGAAGCCGCCATTTTGTCAAAAATCAAAATTTTGACTATTCCTACGATCATTACCTGTATTCATCTATCCTAAAAATAAATCTTTTGGTTTTTTTCATTTCAGATAATTTGGATCAGAGATATCTTGCTCACCGCCAGACACCTTTTTGTGGAAGTCCTCTAGATCTACTACAGGAACAGCGGAACCCAATATTTTTGTAAACTCATCACGGATTCTTAACATACATTAAATTTGCTATATGTATATGTATTGTATATATTTCTTTAATAAAAGGCCTCTTCACAAAAAATTCACAAAAAAACACGTTTTTTCGTGCATACAACTGGATGTAACCCCTTAAGTTAAGCGGGACCACTTGAAATCCGGCCACCACTTGAAAATTTAAAACCATGATAACTTCCGAAATAATACTCCAAATGGAACCAAATTTTGACAGTGATATTATCATATAAATTATCTTGAATGTTTTCACTAGGCAACTTGTCCCGACATCTTGTGTCTAAGTTCCAGCCACTTGAAATCACACTGCCACTTGAAAATATGCCATCACGATAACTTTTAAAATACTAAACTGATTCAAATAAAAGCTGGTTAGTAAACTTTTGGTTCAAATATCTAGGTTAAGTTCACTTGATGACTTGATCCGCAATTTTATTTTCAAGTGGCGGCCACATGATATTTGTCATTATGGTAACTTTAGTAAGACAGAATCAATTCGCTTCAAATTTGGGTAGTGGATTTATCATTCAAATATCTCAGATAAGTTCGCTAGGCATCTCACTCCACTTTTTTTTACAAGTGGTGCCACCTGAAAATTTCTTATGATTATAATTTTTGAAATTCTGATTTAATTTAAACTAGAACTGGACAATGAACTTATCGTACAAATATACTGGATGATTTCGATGGGCCAGTTGTTTTGCTATTTTGTTTTACAAGTCGCAGCCACTTAGACTGCCACTTGAAAATTTGCCATAATAATAACTTTTGAAACACGGCACTGATTTAAACCGCAGTTGGACAGTAACCTATGCTTCAAATATCTTCGATGTGTTTGCTGGAACTTTAGAAATAATTAATCAATTCAAATCAAAGTTGAAAAATGGATTTATCATTCAAACAACAAAAATTTAGAAAATTCACGTAACTCATGAACCAATCACGTTATTGCGTCCATCTTTGGTATATTGATAATAAGTATTTTCTCGCCAAAAGTCGCCAAATTTGGCGCCAAATCCATTACATGCGTTACTGGATCTTTTTAATGCATTTTTAAGGTAAAATTAGACTATTTTAATGCTAAAACAAACTATAAATGCAGAAAACTAACATTTTATCAACTTACTAAGCCTCTTTGAAAGAATTTCTACAAAAAAAAAATATATTTTTTTTTTTTTCAAATTTGCAACGATATCTTAGATGAGCAACTTTCTCTGCCATTTTTTTCGAAGTGGCAGCCACTTAATTTTTCAACACAATGACTTTTGAGATTTTAAATTAATTCGAACTATGTGTGTACAGTAGACTTATCTCACAAATGCATTTCATATATTTGTCAACTTAACCCACCATTTTTTTTCCTAGCGCCGGCTACTTGAAAATTTTAAATTCACATAAAAGTGTATTTATGAACCGATTTGCTTAAAACTCCATATGTGCATAGCCTACATCAATATTTCTACCAAGTGCATTAATAATTTCTAGCCGCCATTTTGAAAGAAAATGACGGCTACTTGATAAGGAAAAAGAAATCAACCTACCCTTCCGAAAAAACCGGAAGGTCTTTTTTTTTTTTTTTTTTTTTTTTTTTTTTTCCAACACTATGTACAGAAAAACTTATGTTCTTTTAGAGCAAATTTTTGCCATTAAATAGGATAGATGTTATTGTATATAAAAAACGGGGAGGGGGGGGGGAACGGAAAATTTTTATCCTATTCAATTCAGTTGAAGAAATTGCTGGTTTCGTAAAAATTCTTAACTTCCATTTTTGACGATTTTATAGGTCCTGAATGCATTTTAATCATTTTCTGGAATGTCTGTCTTTGTGTGACAAAAATTTTTATATCTAGATCAAGAACTAATGCTAAGAATTGCATACAAATGCATACTTAAGTTGTACCTCGACATAAATTGGTGTCTGTCAATTTTTGTTGTAGGGTAGGTGCTCCAGTGATTGGCATGCTCCAGTAATTGACATCTATCCCGAAATAATTAATAAATAAGAAAAATAAGAAAATCATATATTTTACAAATAAGAATTTTAATATTTTATGTCAAACACTGGAGCATAGGTTGCTAATAACTGGTAAAATGAATAACTAGCCGTGTCAATCACTGGAACATAGGGTGCCAATTACTAATAAAAGGAAAAACTGGCTGTGTAAATTATTGGAACACTGTGTGGGTGGCAAATAAAAATTCATAAAAAAAATAATTGTTATCAAATGTATGTATTTTAACATATATGTGGTTCTGAATATCTTTCATGCCATATGTATTAACTTAAGATTTCTAAAAATATTTTTTGATGACTAGAACTTTAAAAACATCAGAGGTTGCTCTAAAAGTGTCAATCACTGGTGCACTTACTCTATATCGCCCAATAAATTCTTTGATTCGATTTCTCCTATATCTGCTGCGATTTGTCGAAAGGTTCTGAGCTTTTGTAGTATAGATAATTGTCTAAAATTTAATATGTGAGAGAGTCATTATGAAGAACTATGCAAATTCAACTTGCTAGAGTATTGCCTTTTATATAGCGTTGTTATACTGCATTTTTTCCAAATTTACGAGAAAGCTTTTATCTCAGCTTCGTTATAGTATATAAATACACCAATCTTCATGTGTGATATGGCCATTACGAAAAAGAAGACAGTCTCTTTTTGGCTATACAGGGTGATTATAAGTTACGATTTCAAAATGCTATAATTTCAAACTAACTCGTCAAAGTGATTTGATATTTTACCAGAGCAATCGTGAGGCAATGAAATATTGTTTGGGGGAGGAAAAAAGTAAGTTCCAACATGTTCTATAGATGGCGCTGTCAGTGCACCCAGATAAAAAAAATGTCTTCAAAAAAACTACAAAAAATGAAATAAAACTGCAGATAATGTGAAGGTATTTAAAACAATCCAAGCTTAAAAAAGTCTTCAAAAAAAAAAACTGTAAAAATGAAGAGAAACTGCAGATAAACTGAAGGTGTTTGGAACAGCAAAAAATTTGCAGGTAACTTTTCTCCCCTCCATAAACATTTTTCCCCTTAAACTTCATTTTAAACTAAAGTTTTTCTTCATTTTTATGTTTTTTTTTTTTTTTTTTTTTTTTTTTTTTTTTTTTTTAAGATTTTTTTTTAGCTGGGTAATATCATGGGAAACGCCTAAATGGACTCTTTAAACACAGGAATGTTGTTAGCAACACAATGGAATAGCAGGAAAAAATAGACTCCAAGGGTTTACTACAATTTTTTTAAGCAAAAAGACAAGAATGCGTGTTTACAGCGGAAACAGTCATAGTGAAAAGAGAAAAAGAGTAGCTTCATGAAACAAATACTTTGCGGGTAATTAACGGCACATGTTGGAACTTTTTTTTTTTTTTTTTTTTACCAAACAAAATTTCATTGCCTCACGTTTGCTCTGGTAAAATATCAAATCACTCTGATGGGTAGTTTTAAAATTATAGCGTTTTCAAATCGTAACTTTAATTATAATCACCCTGTATATCGGCAGTAAGGCGGCGTTGCTATTGCTCACCTTTTCAATATGTTACATGATTGTATCGCAGAACCTATTGGTTAAAACTGCGCCAAACTACATATACAAAATCCTTATTGTAAGAAGCAATGTTGATTAAATTTTTAATAATATTGATTTACGTATATTATGTTAATGAATAGGTAGGGCTGTTATACATAAAAAGTTTTGGGCTGGCCTAAATATACTCGATTTATTTTGTAAAGCGATTTCAAATTAATTATTTTTTAATATTTAAGGAAAAGATAAATAACTAAAATTTTATTTGGACTATGCTCCATAAAAATACATATTTTGGTTTTATAAAATGAAACGCGGATTTGAAGAATTAAATATAAATGTATACTAATATGCATTCTTAACCTGTTTTCAGATTTCTTCTTTTTAACTTTTGTATAAGTGGTTTTACGACCAAAGCACTATTTTGTCTAGAATGCAATTTATTATTTTGAAAGATTACTTAATATGGAATAAAATATTTTGTAAAATAAATTTTAAGTGAAATACATTACTTACTCTGTAATCAATTTTCACTTTAACATTATTTATCTAAAGGGAGCTAAAATGCAATTCATCATCCTAATGTACACGAAATCATTTTCATTTTTCTAAGAGATAAAATTCTTTACAAATCCGATTACCTATTTATAGTTGCTTTTAAAAGGTTTCTGTACTTAGCTATTTACATATATTATGTTTTCTATTCATTTTAAATCTGTCACTTGAAT